>LR991034.1:3420216-4146896 GCA_905163495.3 Cosmia trapezina | reverse complement strand
GGTCAAAATGAAAATCCAAGATGGCGGCTGCGAAAATTTCCTAATCTTTCGTCATGGGTGTCAATTTCGTGATATTTGAGGTCACTGAAAACGATAGTGGGGTCAAAATGAAAATCCAAAATGGCGGCTGCAAAAATTTCCTAGATTTTCGTCATAGGTGTCAATTTCGTGATATTTGAGGTCACTGAAAACGATAGTGGGGTCAAAATGAAAATCCAAGATGGCGGCTGCAAAAATTTCCTAGATTTTCGTCATGGGTGTCAATTTCGTGATATTTGAGGTCACTGAAAACGATAGTGGGGTCAAAATGAAAATCCAAGATGGCGGCTGCAAAAATTTCCTAGATTTTCGTCATGGGTGTCAATTTCGTGATATTTGAGGTCACTGAAAACGATAGTGGGGTCAAAATGAAAATCCAAGATGGCGGCTGCAAAAATTTCCTAGATTTTCGCCATGGGTGTCAATTTCGTGATATTTGAGGTCACTGAAAACGATAGTGGGGTCAAAATGAAAATCCAAGATGGCGGCTGCGAAAATTTTCAAATTTTTCGTCATGGGTGTCGATTCCATGGTTTTAGAGGGTGCTGAAAACGATAGTGGGGTCAAAATGAAAATCCAAGATGGCGGCTGCGAAAATTTTCAAATTTTTCGACATGGGTGTCGTTTCCGTGGTTTTTAAAGGGTGCTGAATACGATAGTGGGGTCAAAATGAAAATCCAAGATGGCGGCTGCGAAAATTTCCTAATATTTCGTCATGGGTGTCGTTTCCGTGGTTTTAAAGGGTGCTGAAAACGATAGTGGCGTCAAAATGAAAATCCAAGATGGCGGCTGCGAAAATTTTCAAATTTTTCGTCATGGGTGTCGATTCCATGGTTTTAGAGGGTGCTGAAAACGATAGTGGGGTCAAAATGAAAATCCAAGATGGCGGCTGCGAAAGTTTTCTAATTTTTCGTCATGGGTGTCGTTTCCGTGGTTTTAGAGGGTGCTGAAAACGATAGTGGCGTCAAAATGAAAATCCAAGATGGCGGCTGCGAAAGTTTTCTAATTTTTCGTCATGGGTGTCGTTTCCATGGTTTTTTAGGGTGCTGAAAACAATAGTGGGGTCAAAATGAAAATCCAAGATGGCGGCTGCGAAAATTTCCAAATTTTTCGTCATGGGTGTCGTTTCCATGCTGTATCGCAATGAAATCAAATCAAACAACTCGTTAGAAGTTATCTGTCATATGAACCTATGAAATTGCCGATTTTTGATACCGGCTACTGTCTTCTTCACACTAGCCGATCTTTCATTCTATTTAGAACTTTAAATGCAAATTAATTTTATAATATAGCACAATATTTAAAAAAAAACAGTTGTTCATTTGTTTTTCCGCCTTTCGATTTTTCTGATAACGATGTTTCTGTAACCACGGAAAACTCAAAAGCGCGCTATTTTCGAATAAGAGTTCCATAATGTACCAACGCAGCATAGACAGTGCGCAGTATTAACGACGTGGACAAGGTACCTACCGCAAGTGAATGCACGGGGCGTTTTTGGTTTGATCGCTTCCGTTCTGGAAATTTTGATCTCAACAATAAGCCCCGGAGAAAAATTTCAAATGCAACGAGAAGGTGAAAAACGCCTTTTTAAAAAACTCATCGATTCCCGTCTCCAGGATTTCCATTGCAGAGGCATCAACGAACTTTCATTAAAATGGGAAAAGTGCACCGAAAATGTTTCTTTTAAATAAAATTGTTTGATTTTTTCTATGTAAAACGGTAATTTCTTTCTGAGCCTAGCTAAACTCTTTTTATCAAATGAGTCGTGTCGCAATTAAAAGAAAAAACCGGCCAAGTGCGTGTCGGATCATGCACAATGAAGGGTTCCGTAGTTGAAAATAATTTATCCCATTTACAAAACATTGTAGTAGAAAAACATGTTCTCCCATACATTGATATACGTCACGGTCAATTCTCCAACCGCAAATTTAAGTTTGTAATCGCAAAAAACTATTTTTATGTGATAAAACTAGTAAAGGAAAAATTCCGTAAAATGTTAATTAGTATTAACAATTAACGGAATTTTTCCTTTGCTTGTACTGTGAAATCTTGCTTCTTGCCAAATTTCATGATTCTAAGTCAACAGGAAATACTTAGGTACCCTGTACGTTTTGATTTACTCGCGAGTATCAAAATATGTCGCATAAATGGCCGTATTAGGGTTCCGTACCAAAATGGTAAAAAAGGAACCCTTCTGGTGTGACTAAGTCTGTCTGTCTGTCTGTCTGTCACAGCTGGATATCTCGAGAACTACTAATGCTATCAACTTGAAATTTGAAACAGTTTTAGGTGACGTTTACCCAACTATTAGCAAATAAGAAAGAAATAAAAATATTTATATTTTTTTGCAATAGGGACTGAAAGGGGGTCTTAAAAATTCAAAGTAGAGCTACTGGGGCATGTGGAGTATCATATGAAAGAGCGCTATTTGCACATTCTCAAACATTTTTTTTCTTTTTTTTAGGCCCTACAGTTTTCGACTTCTGATGAAAAATTAAAAAAAAAAACAGTTCCCCCCCGCTTATCTCCGAAGTTTGCTAAGAGAAAAATCTGAAATTATTCTATGTGATAGAAGTTTATGTAAAGATTACAGGAAAAACAAAAAACGATGTCTCTAAACAGCATAATTTTTCAGAAATCGGAACGGAACCCTCGGTGCGCGAGTCCGACTCGCTCTTGACCGGTTTTTTTTTATTGCACTTGATTGTTTAGAGCTCCAAGGGACCGTAATACCTACGAATATGATAATAATTTCAACTTGATATCTCCATGCATTCCTGAGAAAAAGGGTCTTGACAGACTGACAGACAGACGGTTTTTTCCTTTTGAGACACGGAACCATAAAAACAATTTCTTTTCTTCTGGTTAGAGAACGAAGGGTACGAATGTTAAAACATGGGTATTATCTTAAGAAATCGCACCCTTCCTTCTCTAAAGTCGTCATCATCATAAGTGCTGCTGGATATTTAACGGCCATGAGTGCAACGAGCTAATGCGTAGGTATAGTTGTTGAATCCAAATAGATTTAAATAAGGAGTTTTATTAGGTTAGTAATTTTGGGTAATTTAGTGATGGCATCCTAGAATGCCATCAAATAAAAATTTTAAATATTCATGTTAACTTGTCATTGCATTCTTGCAAATACTTACTCCTTTTAATTTAATTTGCTTGAATTATTAAATCAAAATGGATAATAAGGAAATAACTTATGTAAAAATTAATGGTGGAACAGCTTTGCTATGGAAAACGTATAAGTTTCACAAACATAGGACTTACAAAAATACTCACGTTTTATGGAGGTGCTCCAATTACAAAAAAACAAAATGTCCTGGTACCATAACTTTAATGGTGGTAAGTAAGCTTTTTTCATAAATAAATATTCGAAATTTCCACGATTCAGTGTTGTTGCGCACACTATGATATTTTAATTATGCGTACATAAATTACTTATACTTACCCTCAGACTATAAAAAACCGGGCAAGTGCGAGTCGGACTCACGCACCGAGGGTTCCGTTCCGATTTCTGAAAAGGTGTGCTAT
The DNA here is from genome assembly GCA_905163495.3 of Cosmia trapezina. Lineage (NCBI taxonomy): Eukaryota > Metazoa > Arthropoda > Insecta > Lepidoptera > Noctuidae > Cosmia > Cosmia trapezina. The sequence continues at coordinate 4,143,317 of LR991034.1, read as the reverse complement.
TTAGAGACATCGTTTTATTTTTCCTGTAATCTTTACATAACCTTCTATCACATTAGAATAATTTCAGATTTTTCTTCAGGAACGGTATTTTTTTTTACATTTTTCATCAAAAGTCGAAAACTAAGCGGCCAAATAAAAAAATGTTTGAGAATGTGCAAACAGCGCTTTTTCATATGATACCCCACATGCCTTAGTACCCCAACTTTGATTTTTTAAGACCCCCTTTCAGTCCCTGTTGCAAAAAAAATACATATATTTTTTATTTCTCTCTTATTTTCAAAATAGTTGGGTAAACGTCATCTAAAACTGTTCCAAATTTCAAGATTTTGATAGCATTAGTAGTTCTTGAGATATCCAGCTGTGACAGACAGACAGACTGAGTCACACCATAAGGGTTCCTTTTTTACCATTTTGGTACGGAACCCTTATAGGATCACTCGTGTGTCTGTCTGTCTTTCGGTCCGTCTGTCCGTCTGTCACAGCCAATGTGCTCCGAATCTAATGGATCGATTAAGTTGAAAGAAAATTGACCAAACTGAGAACCGCTCTAAATAAAAAGATTATAGCCATGAAAATCCATACTAATATTATAAATTCGAAAGTAACTCTGTCTGTCTGTCTGTTACCTTTTCACGCCTAAACCACTGAACGGATTTCGATAAAATTTGGCAAGGCTATAGATGGTATCCTGGGGACGGACATAGGCTACTCTTTTTTTCAAAAATAATCCTACAGGGGGTGATATAGGGCATGAAAGTTTGTATGGGAAACTCAGTATTTCTTAAGTTAGGGATGTGAAAATTAAAATGTATGCTTTTGATAGGAAATAAAGAAATATGCGGTTCAGCATTTTTGAAAAATCATCCCCTAAGGGGGTAAAATAGGGGTTGATTTTAAAATTTACAAAACTGGACGATTTCTACAAAATTTGGCAAAGCTTCATATAGCATCCTGGGGAAGGACATAGGATACTATTTTTTCAAAAATAATACTAGGCGGTGATATAGGGGATGAAAGTTCGTAAGGCAAACCCAGTATTTATTAAGTTAGGGATAACAAATTTATGCTATTGGTAGGAAATTAAGAAATATGCGGTTCAGCGTTTTTTAAAAATCATCCCCTAAGTGGGTAAAATAGGGGTTTATTTTAAAATTTACAAAACTGCACGGATTTCGATAAAATTTGGCAAGGCTATAGATAGCATCCTGGGAAAGGACATGGGCTACTTTTTGTCTTAAAACATAATCCTACAAGGGGTGATATAAGGGATGAAAGTTTGTATGGGAAACACAGCATTTCTTAAGTTAGGGATATGAAAATTCAAATTTATGCTTTTGGTAGGAAATAAAGAAATATATGGTACAGCGTTTTTTTAAGAGACCTACCTCTTTTTAAGAGATTTAAGGGATTGGAAAAATGTAGTCATAGTTCGAATCTTGAGGTAACATTTAGTCTTTATTTCATTCGACGTTTTACTAGGAAATTATTTGAACGAGTGGACACTCGGACAAAAGTTATTTGTTATTAGAGCGTGACTGGCATAATCAATTTTAAGTAATTAACAAAGTCCCTCCGCCGCTTAAGTCTGTCTGTTTGAATGCGATAATGTAAAAGTACCGAACGGAATTTCATACAGTTTTCTCAAATGAACGGAGTGATTCAGTGTAATTCATTATGGTTTTGTGTAAATTGGCTGAAATATGACGACGACTGTTGAAGATATCGGAAAAAATCATGCCGACTGGTAGCTTTATGCCTATTAGACACACGGTAACGATATATCGTAGCGATTTCAGTTTGCACAGTTATATCGGACGGCCCTATGTTTTCCACATGAACGTTCCCATGGGATATTTTCCGACATCCACGCGAGCGAAGCCGCGGGCAAAAGCTAGTTTGTTTATAAATTATAAAATATTTTTTAACTTTTCTTGGTTCACTTGATATAAATCATTATATGGGGTTAATATTTAGTATTTAATTAGTTATTTATTCGATCTCAATGCATAAGGCACGTTTTAGTGAAAGCAGTGTTGCCAATTTTAAGAAACTCCCCATAAGCAGTCATAGAATAAGGGCAGACGCTGAGTTTTAAAAATAATTTCAACTATGACATTTTTCCTCGTTATTAATATTTTTATTTTTAATTAAAGAAATAAAGCGTGTTTATTGTGACTTGCACAAGAAGATCAAATTAAAAACTCAATGATAAAGTGTAAAAAAACAAAATTATATATAAAGAAAATAAAAACCAGAAAGTTATGTACGAGATCAAAAGACTCTTCTCAGCATGATGCTGCGACATTTCAAATAAATGTCCCGCAAGTAAGTGTAAGTGGCGCGCGGTGATGTCACGGAAATACATAAAAACAATCATCAATAAAATAGATAAATGTGCTCATAAAAATATTAATCTGTTTAAAAAATACAGTGACGTCCATAATGTAAATACTAGAAACAAACACAAATTTGTTGTTCCTACAAACAGGCTTACGAAAATAAGTGGTTCGTTTAGATGCCAATGTATACGTTTTTATAATAAAAGAAATATAAATAGAACGTTTTTTTACTACGACGGTCCTACATGTAGCATGACCTACCTATCTAATATTATTTGTTTGGGGTCACTCATTGGTTAGTTGAAACTATTTTCTGTTGTCTTATTTGAATTCAAATCATATTGGACTGCTTTGTTTGGTAGGTTTGTTAAGAAAATCAAAGAACAACAAAAACCCTACAAAATAAATCGGTAATTCTTATTTCCAAGAAAATTCAATGAAATTTCATTAAATTTTTTCTGGATGTTGGAGACGGCTGACTCTGCCTGGAGTTCTCCAAACGCGTGTTCGTCTCGAATCATTTGTTTCTCATTTTAATTTTTAAATTTCGAATAAATAATAGACAAGGTTTAAATCTGTATTTAAAGTTTATAAGGAAACTAAATAGGTTTTAAACAATAAAGCCATGTTTGATTTCGAAATAACGTATCCCTAGACTTTGTTGATGTGAGTATACATTTCTGTGACCCAAACACGTACGGCTAAAGTAAATAAATGAATTTTGAATATGGGGGTCACTTTTAGGGGGCAAATAAGAAGTATAAAAAAAAAGTTTAGTATACTGTACCGTGTGACATATCAAATGAAAGGGCTTACTATGAGGGTCTCAAATATATTTTTTTTATAATTTTAAAATAAATCGTTTTATAGTTATTTAAGAAAATAGACGAAAATTGACCATTCCCCCCTTTATCTCCGAAACTACTGACCCTAAAATTTTGAAAAAAATACAGAAAATAGTTCTACATCTGTAGATTACAGGAAAACCTATAAGAAGTTTGTGGTCTTAAAATAACATGGTAAATCTCTCAATATTGTGAGTACAAACTTACATTTAGGTAATGTTGGAATGTATGGGAGAACATGTTTTTCAACTATAATGTTAAGTTTGTTCTTGGGATAATTTCATCCCAACTACGGAACCCTTCATTGTGCGTAGTCCGACACGCACTTGGCCAGTTTTTTTTAAGGATTTGTCGCATACGTGTGACCTGCGCCGAGGCCTAGAGGTCACACAGTTATTTTTCGGCCGTTCTGGACGGAAAAGATTGTCTCGGACGCGTATACAACGTGTTACGTTAAATGAGCAAAACCTCTTAAGGGGTCATTTTACTCATCATTATGAATAACTTTTACTATAGGACCAAACCTGAAATCGCGAAAAAAAAATCAGCTGTTCAGTACATTTATGTTCGCATAATTTGTCAAAATGTACTGAACAGCTGATTTTTTTTTCCCGATTTCATGTTTGGTCCCATAGTAAAAGTTGTTCATAATGATGAGTACAATGACCCCTTAAGAGGTTTTGCGCATTTAACGTTACACGTTGTATAGAAATGATAATTCAGTACGTCCCCTCAGGCGGAGACGAATACCTAGAGTTAGCGCATTTCCAGGCGTTAAACACACGTAAATGCTAGTATTCAGTAGCATTTACGCGGAATTAGCATTTACTAGCATTTACGTGTGTTTAACGCCTGGAAATGACTCTATCGTCTCCGCCTGAGGGGACGTACTGAAGTAGCATTTCTATATACGCCACCGGGAAAACTTAGCTGAAGCGAATTTGAGGTGAGCTATTTATAGTGTCAATCCATAGCATCAGGTGGAATGACGTCTACCTTCACCTAAGTTTTCACGGTGACATTTTTACGAAATAGACATTAAACAGGTCATTATTATACTCACGCCGGTGTCGGTGTTGGCTTATTTATGTTTTATTGTTTCCAGGATGATAATATTAAAACGTCCACAAAGCACACTTGCGCACCAGACGAGTATAAAAATGAGCGCTTAAAAATTACTGACGAGTTGCGGATGGAGGTGACAGCTACGGATACACCTATACCATCTCTATACAACCAAAAAGTATTTGCAGCCAAACAATCAGGGTTTGATGTAGTGGAAGCAATCCCTAAATTAAATACAATTCGTCATTCCCTGTATGACGCCAGAAATAAACATCTTGATGTTCCAACGACAGTTTTTCGTTCTACTGAACAAGTGACAGTGCCGTTACCATTTCGTGAGTCCATTCTAGCAGACTACTTCTATGAAGGTAATCGCATATTAGTTTTTTGTCCCTTACGTTCACGTGAAATAATTCCTAACATTACGGAGTATTTTGCCGATGGAACTTTTTCAGTCTGTCCGACTCCTTTCGGACAAGTCTATAATATACTAGGTGACATAGGGAGCACTACCGAAAAAACGAAAGTAGTTCCAATTTTATATGCTTTCATGTCAAACCGCACCAAGTGTAGCTATCAGTTATTATTAAATATGATACAATCACAATTGCCCCAATTCAAACCTCAAAAAATTCATTGTGACTTTGAGTACGCTGCTATAAGTGCCATTCAGGAAGAATTCCCTGAGGTAACAATAAAGGGCTGCTTTTACCATTGGACCAAAAGCATTTGGAAAAAAGCAAAATTGCTCAAAAACACAAAAACAAAACCAGAAAGGAGAATTGTCGCAATGACAGCGGCCCTGCCACTTTTACCCCCACACTTCATTTTGGAAGGATGGGAGTGTGTGAAACGGGAAATGTGCAGGTCACCTAATATAGATATGACCAAATTTACGAGATATATACATAATTTTTGGTTTAAAATCCACTCCCCAAATCTTATTAGCGTATTTGGCGAAAGACATCGCACTAATAACGTTTCTGAGGGGTTCCATTCTAAGTTAATTAAAAGAATAAACAAAACGACTGTCACTTTGAACCGAACGCTAAATATAATGGATAACTTCATGGGAATTAAACCATTAAATGAAACACGAAAAAAAGAAGACATAGTAAACGATGATTTTATACTAGATGTGCAAATGCAATTATTTTAGTAAGTGGAGATATCACTGTCACCCAAGCATTAGATGCACTCCGGTAATCATTCCAGGAGTGCATGTAGTGTGTGTGGTGTGCATGTGTGCGTATGTGAGGGTGTGACAAGGGTTTGTGTGAGGGTGTGTGAGGAGTGTGTGAGTGTGTGGAGTATGTGTGGAGTGTATAATTTAATGGTTTCATTACCATGTAATTATCCATTATATAGGTAGTAGCGTTCTGTTCAAGGTGACAGTAGTCTTGTTTATTCTTTTAATTAACTTGGAATGAAACCCCTCAGAAACATTATTAGTGCAATACCTTTCAGCAAATACGCTAATAATATTTGGCTCTATTAGCCATCTATGTATTATGAATTTATTTATTAGAAAGAATATTGTTTTGATTGGTTTGTTTTGTAAAATTTGTTTGTTTTTTTTTTAAATTTTTACATTTTTTTAAAACTGATCAGTTATGTTATTCACTGCATTCGTGTTGAACTACTGTTGTAGGTAGGTACCATCGCGGACATTTGCGGTGCCACTTTTGAACCTTATTACCGTAGTAATAAGGTCTAAAAGTGGTTCACCGCCAATGTCCGCAATGGTACCTGCAAAGTTCAACACAACAGCCCTTTATTGTTACCCCTAAGAATTCGTCCTGAATGGCACTTAATTATGGCATCGTACTCAAAAGTCACAATAGTTTTTTGAGGTTTCAGCTTGAGCAATTGTGATTGTATAATATTTAATAATAACTGATCGTCAAAATACTCCGTTATGTTAGGAATTATTTCACGAGGACCAGAAACCAATATTGCGATTGCCTTCCTAAAGGTAATCCGCTAAAATAATGCCTCACGAAATAGTAGCGGCACAGTCACTTGTTCAGTATGAAAAACTGTCGTCGGAACTTCAAGGTGTTTATTTCTATTTTTTAAATACTGATGAAATTGATTTATGAGAAAGATTTGTTTTGTTTTGTTAGATTTGTTTGATTGATTTGTTATTTTATAAAGCTGTACTTATATGATTTATTTAATTTTCTACAATATTTTTAAAATACTGATGAAATTAATTTAAGGGAAAGATTTGTTTTGTTTGTTTTTATTTGTTTTGTTAGATATGTTTTGTTGTTATTTATTTGTTATTTTTTTAAGCAGTGCGCAAATTTTCACAGGCTGTTCTACCTTTGATTAGAACAACTTTTACTATGGGACCGAACCTGAAATCGCTAAAAAAAAATCAGCTGATCCCTACATTTTGAGGAGTTTGGAAATGAACATCTGATTTTTTTTCGCGATTTGAACAACTTTTACTATGTGACCAAAACTGATATCGCGAAAAAAAATCAGCTGTTCAGTACATTTATGTTCGCATAATTCGTCAAAATGTACTGAAAATGAAAATGAAATGAAATGAAATGTACTGTGTTTCAGTTTTGGTCACTTATTAAAAGTTGTTTATAATAATGAGTACAATGACCCCTTAAGAGGCTTTGCGCATTTAACGTTACACGTTGTATAATATAAAACAAAGTCGGGTTTGTTCGAACACTTATATTATAAGTTATAAGTAAAGTACCCGTCACGAGAAGCTATAAATTATGTAAACAAGTGTTCAGGAGTTCACAACATTTGGACCAACAAAAAAAATGAATTTGTTTAAGATTTAATAAATTATTAAGTAACAAATATTAATTAACATATATTATTTAAGAATAATTATTCGTCAGATTCAGATGTTTCCATTTTTGTGTCAGAATCCTCGTAAACAAACTCGTACGCATTCGAAACTCGAATGACGCGTTTATTTCAAAATGGCGTCCCGATAGTTTACAATCCCTGCGACGGACGCGTTCCGGTACCAAGAAACACAAACGATAGCGCTTTGCGTCGTTAAAATATGATCCGACTAAATTAAATAGGTTGTTACTTTCATTTAACCCGTCTATATTTCATGTCGATTGAATATGGTCAATTTATTATTATCTCGCAGTATAAAATGTTTACTTAGTAAAAGATGTTTGTTTACATAATTTATAGCTTCTCGTGACGGGTACTTTAACTCAAGAACGGCTGGACCGATTTTCATGGTTTTTGATTTGTTGTATTTGTCTCCGTCCCGAATAGCAGAGTAACTATTGAAAACATTGGAAAATTGACGAAAAAATAATTTAAAAAAAAACCAATACAAAAATGAAATTTTCATATTGGATTTTTTTTTTCCTTTCGGTTTCGTAACTGTCAAACATTTCATGTTCATCCCGTCGATACGGTAAACTCTCCCCAAATATTTATGCGTGCGTTCAGAAATTTAAATTTAGTCTTTTTCATAATTTTGACCTTTTTACTTTAAATTTATTCCGTTCATTCCCCACGCGACACCACTGAAAAGGACACCACTGGTGGTGTCTTCGGGAATGACAGATAATATCCAGTATTTTACTTTTCAGCAAAAAGTCATTGTTCAATTTTAAAATATAAATTAAGTTTTCCTACACAATTCAAAATGTTCTCAGCTTGCGCATTCGGGAACTTCGCGCGTTTACATTAGAATATTCATAGCTAAGACAGGATAATGTCTGTCGGGTCTGCTAGTTTATTATATTTTCTATTAAGTACTTACATTTTTAAAATGCTCAAAAAATTATATAGGAGAAAGATTTGTTTTGTTTCGTTTATTTGTTTTTATTTATTTAAAGCTTAAACGTGTTGTTTTGCATCCTCGTCAAATTTCAGGGTGTGATACAGAACATCAAACCGAACAACTTTCTCCATAGGACCAACATCGTATTCGCGAAAAAATTTTCAACTGTCCCATAGAAAACTTCCTCCATGGGACCAACATCGTATTCGCGAAAAAATCTGCAACTGTCCCATAGAAAACTTCAATCCCTACTCGACGCAAATAACAGCCGTCCCATACGGGACGGCTGATATCGATGCTTACGATGTTAGTGCCATGGAAAAAGTTGTTCTGTTTGATGGTCTATACCACACCCTTAAATTTGACGAGGATCCACATGACACGTTGCATCCTCGTATACAACATTAGTTTTTTATAAACTAAACCCGAAGAGGGGTCATTGTACTCATCATTTTGAACATTTTTTTCTATGGGACCAACCTTGAAATCGCGAAAAAAAAAAAGCAGCTGTCCAGTACATTTTGACGAGTTTGATCTTAAATAAATGTACTGAACAGCTAATTTTTTTTCAACACAATGACCCCTTTTCGGGTTTAGTTTATGCAAAAACTAATGTTGTATAATTCTTTTATGTTAGCTATTACATTTTTTAAATAGTAATGAAATTAATTTAAGAGAAAGATTTGTTTTGTTTGTTTTTATTCGTTTTGTTTTGTTGATTTGTTGTTAATTAAAGCTGTATAATTTATTTTATTTTCTATTACATTTTTATAATACTGATCAGTTGTTATTTTTTGCATCTGTGTTAAACTTTTACTGTTTCAGGTAGGTATTTACAACACAACGTTTGCCTTAGCGTGACTTCTAAAGCTATGGGTAGGTAAGGTACCCATAGAAGCTACGCTAAGGCAAAAGGCCGTAAAATCATTCAATTCCCTGCGTATCAAAAAGCCTTAACAAAAGGTCCTAATGTCCTAATTAACTATGATTAAAAATTTAACCAATAAGTAATCATAAATAAATAAGCGCTTAAGAGACACACACACGCACACACAAAAATTCTAACTGCATAAATTTTAAGAATTTGATTTACGCGGGCTAGTTAAGTCACCTTAGTAAAAAATGGAAACCGGCCCAGGGCATGTTAGATCTCTTCACAGTGCGTGGTTACGCACAGTGAAGGGATCTGTAGTTGGGATAAATATTTACGCATGCACTTTATTTATATTATTAACGGCAAAAATAAGTTTGCACTCCTTATTACTTCTACAATCAAAGTTACTTCTGCAGTTGCTAAACTAAAAACAGCTACTACCGAAAGTCCTTCCATATGATGTAAAAATTTGTCCTGGGGGGCTAAAACGGCCACTTTGGCAGAATCATAATAGGATAATACTATGAATAATATTTGAAATCGTAAAACGGTCACAAACTGACAATTTATAAAAAATATTGTCAGTTTGTGACCGTTTTACGATTTCAAATATTATTCATAATATTATCCTATTATGATTCTGCCAAAGTGGCCGTTTTAGTCCCCCAGGACAAATTTTAAGCCACTGCAAATTGTTCACCCTTAATAACGAGCGAGATGAAGCCGAACGGAACGGAGGTACGTAAAACCTATTTAAGCTAGTTTGAGCCCGCATATACACCGCTACGTTTGCTTGAGCGGAACAAGAACGAAAAAAAAAACGTCGCGGTCGGGGACCCCCATCAGCAACGAAGTTCTTTCTCACGTATTATTTGAAACAAAAACATAATTTTCGCAGCCGCCATCTTGGATTTTCATTTTGACCCCACTATCGTTTTCAGCACCCTCTAAAACCATGGAATCGACACCCATGACGAAAGATTAGGAAATTTTCGCAGCCGCCATCTTGGATTTTCATTTTGACCCCACTATCGTTTTCAGCACCCTCTAAAACCATGGAATCGACACCCATGACGAAAGATTAGGAAACTTTCGCAGCCGCCATCTTGGATTTTCATTTTGACCCCACTATCGTTTTCAGCACCCTCTAAAACCATGGAATCGACACCCATGACGAAAGATTAGGAAACTTTCGCAGCCGCCATCTTGGATTTTCATTTTGACCCCACTATCGTTTTCAGTGACCTCAAATATCACGAAATTGACACCCATGACGAAAATCTAGGAAATTTTCGCAGCCGCCATCTTGGATTTTCATTTTGACCCCACTATCGTTTTCAGTGACCTCAAATATCACGAAATTGACACCCATGACGAAAATCTAGGAAATTTTTGCAGCCGCCATCTTGGATTTTCATTTTGACCCCACTATCGTTTTCAGTGACCTCAAATATCACGAAAATGACACCCATGACGAAATATTAGGAAATTTTCGCAGCCGCCATCTTGGATTTTCATTTTGACCCCACTATCGTTTTCAGCACCCTTTAAAACCACGGAAACGACACCCATGTCGAAAAATTTGAAAATTTTCGCAGCCGCCATCTTGGATTTTCATTTTGACCCCACTATCGTTTTCAGCACCCTCTAAAACCATGGAATCGACACCCATGACGAAAGATTAGGAAATTTTCGCAGCCGCCATCTTGGATTTTCATTTTGACCCCACTATCGTTTTCAACGACCTCAAATATCACGAAAATGACACCCATGACGAAAAATTAGGAAATTTTCGCAGCCGCCATCTTGGATTTTCATTTTGACCCCACTATCGTTTTCAGCACCCTCTAAAACCATGGAATCGACACCCATGACGAAAGATTAGGAAATTTTCGCAGCCGCCATCTTGGATTTTCATTTTGACCCCACTATCGTTTTCAGCGACCTCAAATATCACTAAATTGACACCCATGACGAAAATCTAAGAAATTTTTGCAGCCGCCATCTTGGATTTTCATTTTGACCCCACTATCGTTTTCAGTGACCTCAAATATCACGAAAATGACACCCATGACGAAATATTAGGAAATTTTCGCAGCCGCCATCTTGGATTTTCATTTTGACCGTAATCACATCCTCTCAAAAAAAAACCAGAGCATAAGAATTTATGCCCCACCGTTTTTTTTTTTCTTTCTTTCTTTCTTTCTAAGATTTTAGTTAAAAAAATAAAAAAAGAATTTTCCAAATCGGTTTATAAATGACGGAGTACTGACATAAAAAAAAAAAATACAACCGAATTGATAACCTCCTCCTTTTTTAAAGTCGGTTAAAAATAACACATCATTGTTACGTTTAAAAATTAGCTGGACATCACTCACAATACACTCAGTGGTGTCGTGGGGAATACTAGTTTCTGTCATTCCCGACGACACCACCAGTGGTGTCGTTTTCAGTGGTGTCGTGGGGAATGAACGCAAAAAAGTCGCAACGAACTCACGATTTTTTCTCTCGGACAAGATCTGATGTACGCTACGTACAGTCGCAGAGTTTTAACATCGAAACACGTTTCTTTGGGGTTGGCAGTGAAGAGCATGTGCAACAGCAAAAAAATTGTCGAGTTACTATCCAAGTTTGGGCATTGCTGCTCTTATACGACACTCGAAGAACTGGAGACTGAATTGACATATTCAACGATAAATTCGACATACGCATGTCCGGAGGATATTGCACGCCGCCCTGATTTGAATACTGGAGTCGCGTTTGATAATTTTGATCGCTTTGTTGACACACTCGATGGTAAAGACACACTGCACGACATGGTGGGGATCGTTTTTCAAGATATCATTCCTAATGAAGAGGCAATCATATCACCAGCTGTTTTCCATGAAGACAATTCCACCACCAATGAATCTGCTCACGCAAGAACTGCAGAAACATCGCTGAGTTCTGTACGCAGGAGGAAAAGACGCAGGACGTTCGAAGAGGTCACATTTGAGTTACGACCATTCACAAAAAAAATGAAGATTTCAGGATGGAATGAGCTTGATGTTTCACAACTTAATTACCCACCTGATAATTTGACGAAATCTATCCAACTGGATACTGCGTGGATGCTTTTACACAAGCTCAACGTTGACGATGTTCCCATGTGGGTCGGCTATCAAAGCATGATTACGATTGACATTTCACCAGTCCAGAAAGTCTCGTATCTCACACCGATCAATTTATCTCCAACCAATCATTCGACAGTATTGAAAACTCTGGAAATCAGTCAAGAAATTGCAGCTGAATGCGAAGCCTCCTACATTCAAATCACGTATGATTTGGCCATCGCTCGAACAAGTTATTGTATCCAAGCTCAAGAATCCCCCCAATTCGACAACATTTTTATTCATTTGGGGGCTTTCCATATTGAGATGGCTTTCTTCAAAGCGCTTGGGACCTTCATTGAAGAGAGTGGATTGACTAATATGGTTGAGACTAATCTGATTGCGAGTGGATCTGTCGGTGGGTTCATTTCCGGGAAAAATTACAATAGGTGTAAACGATTACATCCAATTATGGCTTTGGCGTTGGAGCAATTACATTTCGAGTCATTCCTTGATCGCAAACATTCGACGATTTCAAAATCGGTGATAGATTATCTCGCCGAGTTCATGCAACACAAACGTGTCTCTCCGCAACTCGACCACGCCGAAACTCAGCAGTTGATCCAATGGTACGAAGAATATACAGCAGAATCTCTTCAAGGTAAACACGGAAAAACGTGCCAATTTTACGCGATGTACTGCGATTTTGTCAATCTCTATCACTTCTTCGTTCACAGTGTTAGAACAGGAGATTTGAATTTGTTCATTTACGCTCTTGGAAGAATCGTAATTTTATTCTTTCATTATAATCAACAAAACTATAGTCGATGGCTGACATACTACATAAATCAACTGCTGCACGTCGATCAAACACATCCAGGCCTCCGATCTGAATTTGCTCGGGGATCTTTTGGGATTCGAAGGACTCCGAAAGCTTTCTCTCGAATTCCGGTTGACCTAACGCTGGAACAAACCATCAATGGAGACGTAGCACGCCGACTTACCGGAATAACAAATCTGACAAATTCAATTGGTGCTAGACAGCGCTGGGCGAAAAATCACGGAGCTCGAACGCGAATAATATCGCACGTACTAACTCAAGCAGGACTGAACAAGAACCAAGATATCTCCGCTGAGCAAAATCCACAGCGTATGAAGAAAGATAAGAAGCAACTTCAAGATTTTGTGGAAGGTATTCGTCAGACAATAAATCCATTTTCTTTCTCAATCGATGCTGATAAATTGTTTAACATCTCGAGTGGACAAGCTGCAACTCCTGAAGTAGCGAATAGCTTGTTGAACGCAGTATCAAAGGGAACGGAGTTACGAGACAAATTTATTGCTGAATGCAATGACAATTCTGAGATATTTCACGCAAGAATACCAAAAAATGCAGTTCTGACTTTCGCGAGCATGAAGAAGAAGAAAAAAATTCAGATCGGCCGAAAAGTACTTGAAGTTCGTCTCCAGCGTGACTTATTTGGCCGATTGTTGTCTTTGTCTTTGGACGCGCAAATTGATCTTGAAAAGATGCTCCGTTTTCCAATAACGCCAATTCCACTGTCTTTGTGTCACATAGATGGTTCTGTAAACAAAACTGTTAAATCGGTGCTGGTGAAAGTGTTGGAACAGCAAAGTGAAGACATGGAACAACCGCCCTCTAACGTGGACATGGTAATCATCGATGGCTTCTTCTTGTTAAATACCATGACAGACATGCCTCGAACGTTTGGAGATGTATCAAAAAAACTCTTGGCAGTTTTAGTAAAAAATCAAGGAAATGAAATTGCCATAGTTTTTGATCGGTACTTTACACCTTCCATTAAAGACTATGAGCATACTCTCCGCAACAGTGTGAATGACGATAAGGACTACCACATCAGCGGTCCTCAGCAAATCCGATTAGTAGACTTTGCGAAGGACTTGAAAAATATCAAGTTCAAAGAAGTTCTAGTCAAGTTTTTCATTGATCATTGGAATAGTCAAGAGATGGCCGTTATTATTCGCAACAAAACGATCTATTTGAACCACGACTTGTGCTACGTCTTCAAAGTCGTCGATGAAATAGTGCAGAGAACAATCGATGATAAGCTCTCATGCTCAAGTCACGAAGAAGCCGACACGAAGACAGTTTTCCTTGCCTGTCAATTGCCACAAGGTTCTACAACAATCATTCGAACATCAGACACAGATATTCTGGTCATTATGTTGGCCAATGTGGAGCATTTGAACGAATCGGTTAGAGTGTGGATGGATCTCGGAGTCGGTAATGCACGTCGCTATATAGATGTTCCGGCACTGTCAGTTCAGTTAGGCTCAATGCTTTCACGCGCACTGCCTGCTTTCCACGCTTTAACAGGATGCGATTTTAATCCAGCATTGTATAGACGAGGCAAAAAGAGACCTTTTGATATTTTGAGAAAATCTGAGATCTTTCAAAAAGCGCTCGCTGATGTAGGGTCCGATCGTTGTGATATCCAAACAATTTTTCCCACGCTTCAATCTTTTATATGTCACATGTACGGACTGAAGAAACTCGATTCGACATTTTTAATAAAACATACAAGGTGCGCGACACATCGAAGCCGTTCTCGTTGGACGTACGCAACTACGACGCTTGCAATTTACCCCCATGCCAGTCAGAGCTATACCAACATTGCCTCAGAACTCGGTACATCGCCAATTTGTGGAGGAATGCTTACAAATCCGACATCACTGACCTTGCACCAACCGATCATGGGTGGAATGAAAATAACAATAAATTCGAGTTCACGTGGTTTATCGGGAATCAATTGCCCGATGCGTATGAAAATGTTGTTTTATCGCCGGATATTCTGGGCAACGAGAATGACACTGAGGACAGCAATGACGAGACGCTTGATTCAGGTAAATTTTTGTACTTCTATAATATTCTCTCAACAAAATTACTGAATAGAAATAATTGTTACGGATGTTGCAGGCACTCAGCAGGAAAGAATTGTGGATGAGGAGCCACAATATGAAAGTTCCAGTGAAGAAGAAGAAGATGAATAATTGTATTGAGCAAAAATGTAAAGGCCATACATAACAATACAATTATAATACAATTTTTATATCATTTCATTTTTTTATACAATAAATAATACAATTCGTACTACATTTCATCTACATTTACGTTGGTTGTATCTATCGCTTTATTGTCATTCTTAAATTCCCCGTTTTATCAAGGAGAAAGAAAGGAAAAAAAAAAGAAACCAAAAAACCTTTTTCGGTCAGATTAAGAGAACCCACCAACATTTTTGTCAGATTAAGAAAATATGCTTTCAGGATACCGAGATAAACCTCCCCTATGAAAATCTGACGCGCTCGAGTATTTCAAAAAAACATTTTTTTTTTGCATTTTCAAAAATTCATCGTAACTTATCGTCACGCCGAAATCGTCAGTTTTTTTAAAGGGAGCTTCCTTGGGGTCTACTTAACACCCCTTCCGAAAATCTGACGCGCTCGAGTAAATTTTTTTTTTTTTTGCATTTTTGACTACCTACTTTATATGCCTACCCCCACCACGCAAACCGGCAGATTAGTATACCGTTGTTATCAGAGGCACTTGGGACATACGTAGTATGAATATCTGACGCGCTCGAGAATGCCCAAGTAACTGTTTTTTTTAACATTTTTGAAAAACCGTACACGCCAAACCCACCGCTAAAATGGTTTTTACCATATGAGCTTTTCTTTTCGAAATTATTTTATCTTTCGATTTTGATAGGTCTCGACGGCGCCGTTGAATTACGCCATTTAGCTACCTCGCCTCCCTAACCTGGGCTGTACGTGGTTGTCTGATTTCATGGATTTTAATTTTCTTGCGCGGAACCCTAATTACTTTTCTAAAATAAAAATAGTCTAAGTTACTCCTTATAACATCAGCTATATGCCGTCAAAATCGGTGAAAATTCGTTTGACAAGTTTCCTAACTTGACTCAAAGTACCATTGTTTTAATCGGACTGCGCTTTAAAATTCTTCTATACAAACTTTAACATCCTCAAACCTCATTTGAGGCGTAGTTTTGAAAAACTAATAATGACAAACATTATTACTTACTTATGCAAGTATTTGTGCTAAGTTTCAAGTTCATTAACCAAATTAATAAGATTTTTCATATAAACTGTATCTCTGTTTTCACGAACACAGATACCTAAAGAATTTCAAAAATCGTCTGGTATGTTTCCATAACTTGACTCAAACATTATTTACACCAATTTTAGAGTTAATCAAGCCCCCAATAAAATCCTCCGCTATAAAATTAACTTTTCACCCCTTAGGTGTAGATTTTTGGAAAACCCTAATACACGTTAGTCTTAATTTTTGGTCTCAAGTATAAAAACTGAGTTTTGAGTTAATCGGACCGCGTGTTAAAGCTCCTCCATACAAACTTTGACACCCCCAATCCCTCCTTAGGGGGTAGTTTAGGAAAACTAAAAATGATTAACTTTATAATTTACTTAGATGAATATTCGTGCTAAGTTTCAAGTCTATTAACTCAAGGGATAAGATTTTTCATACAAACTTTCATCCCCTATTTTACCCCCTTAAGGATGGAATTTCCAAAAATCCTTCCTTAGTGGATGTTTACAATATATAAGGTATCTATGTGCAAAATTTCAAGTCTCTAGGTCCATTGGTTTGGGCTGTGCGTTGGTATGCCAGTCAGTGACTCAGTCAGGACTTCGATTTTTTATATATATATACAGGGTGGCCGGAACATTGACGTCCAAAAATAAAATTTCGGTCCCTCGTATCGTGGGGTATTCGAATCACCCCCATGTATGTTCCGCGACTTTTCATAGTTTTCGAGTTATGAATTTTTTTCTGAATGTTTGAAAATTTTCGACCTGACCAACCTAAAAAAATTCTAAAAAAAAAAGTAGAGGGTTTTATCGAGTTTCTTTTTTTGCAACTGAATTTTCATAAGTAGTACTTTTATGCATAAAATAATCAGCTTCGTAACTGTGATGAAAGTTATGAAAATGTTGATCTAAAGTGAAAAATTTACGTTCGGTAAATTATGACTCAAATTTTCAACTTTAAATTAAAAATCTTAACAGGTGACTTCATAATTCCTAAGTAGGCTTCAAGAATGCGCCAGACTCTCAGCTTTCATAATCATAAAAAAATGAAGTACTTAATAGGGCTACTTTGTTTAAAACCGGCCTTCAAAGACAGCGAGGTGGAAAAATTCTTAAAATTACCCATCTGAGTAATTATTTTTTTTTGGCTATTTTCTCGTTCCTAAGGTTAATTAATGATATTATTTATATTAGGTTAATTAATTATATCCAAATTTTAACTTAATCGGTCCATTAGATTCAGAGCAAATTGGCTGTGACAGACGGACAGACAGACAGACAGACAGACAGACACACGATCTAGTGATCCTATAAGGGTTCCGTTTTTTCCTTTTGAGGTACGGAACCCTAAAAAAGGAACCCTTATGTGTGACTCTGTCTGTCTGTCTGTCCGTCTGTCTGTTTGTCTGTCCGTCTGTCTGTCTGTCTGTCTGTCTGTCTGTCACAGCTGGATATCTCAAGAACTACTGATGCTATCAACTTGAAATTTGGAACAGTTTTAGATGACGTTTACCCAACTATTTTGCATATAAGAAAGAAATAAAAATATTTACATTTTTTTTGCAACAAGGACTGAAAGGGGGTCTTAAAAATTCAAAGTGGGGCTACTAGGGCATGTGGGATATCATATGAAAGAGCGCTGTTTGCACATACTCAAACATTTTTTTCTTTTTTTTAAGCCGCATAGTTTTCGACTTTTGATGAAAAATGTAAAAAAAAATACCGTTCCCCCCTTATCTCCGAAATTTGCAAAGAGAAAAATCTGAAATTACATGTGATAGGAGTTTATGTGAAGATTACAGGAAAATAAAACGATGTCTCTAAATAGCACACTTTTTCAAAAATCGGAAGGGAACCCTCGGTGCGCGAGTCCGACTCGCTCTTGACCAGTTTTTTTTTCTTGGTTTCATTAAGTCCCGCCTTTGTACGGTATTTTTTTTACTTGTGCAATCAATCAATGTGCCTAGCCTTTTCCCAACTTTGTTGGGGTCGGCTTCCAGTCTAACCGGATGCAGCTGAATACCAGTATTTTACATGGAGCGACTGCCTATCTGACCTCCACAACCCAGTTTATACTGGGGAATACGATACCCCTTGTTAAGACTGGCGGGCTTCTGACGACCCGTAACGATTGTCAAAGGTCCACGAATGACAGCCGGGACCAACGGCTTAACGTGCTTTCCGAAGCACGGAGGAATCTCGGTATGTAAAGATGGTCACCCATCCACTGAGCAACCCCGGCAAGCGTAGCTTAACCTGACGGATCGACCCGTGCGGCTGTTGTTTCTTAGCCACGAGCTCCTCCATTTTTTTTATTTGTGCATGTGTTAATAAATAAATAAATATGGGGCCATACCATGAGCGCCCAAGATGTAGCTCGTGCAGTCCGTCCGATATCTAACTGGAAACCTCCAGGGCCGGACGGGATGCACAGCTTTTGGATAAAGTGGATACAAAGGCATCCCAGTTCCAGCCGGCCTTACAGGCAGGGTCGCTGCCCCAGTTCCTAACGACAGGAATAACTCACCTGCTCCATAAATCAGGTAGTACTGCGGAGCCCAAAAATTATAATGAAATGAAATGAAATGAAATTTTAATTGCAAGAATTGTAGTACATTATAGATGGTCGGGTTTTTAAAAGTTTCTGATCAATTCGCTAAAACTAGCATGCAACCTAATAATAATAATATAATTTAATACATTGTCATAAATTAATAAGCTAATAAATTTAAAACATAAATCATAATTGAGAATAATAATGTCAAACATTTGTAAAATTATATATATACATAAAAAAAAATTAATTAATTACTTATTCACAGAATAGAATGATTGTTCTACAAGCCATTTGAATACCGCTGTTTTAAAGCGATATAGACCGATCACTTGTCTACGGACGACGCACATACGGGTAGATATTTGACTTAAAAAGCCGGCAAAAATTACCAATTGTCTAAATGTAATTTCAACTATTTAGAACATCTATTATGAAGTTTTTTAGGTGAAGATATTAAGACAGCCAAACATTCTTAAGTAGCTAATTTTATATGTTGTTAAAATAATACAAATACTTAGTCAATTTATAAAAAAAATATATTGTTAAAAATCAGATTCGCTATCCTCGTCATCTCCATCAACTTCATCATCATGTTCACGTGAAATCGTGGAAACTCCTCGTCCTGTTTCAAAAACTCCAAGGCTTCAGTAGAAAAAAGGTTTTTGATTCTTGCCAATTTTCATTCGACTACAACTTAAGTAGACATGATGTCAAGAGCAATCGATTCATCACGTCTGCATTGCACTTTCTTCGCGAAAATTTTCGCGCAAAATTTTACCGGTTTAAGGCGAAAATGTTTGTTGCGTGCCTCTGCTGCTTCCTCCGATAACTGCCCGATTGGGAGTAGCTTGCTGAGGTCCACTTAAGTTTGTAGTGATGTTTAAATGATTTTAAACTATCGCGAAGTACCTAATTGAATTTTATCTTCGGGACATTTAGTAATATCGACAAGTTTTTTCTCTAGAAAGTTCAGTTTTTCATCGATTTTTCTGGGTTCACACTGCTTAATGATGTTAAACATATCTTCTCTTGAGATATTATTTGATGATTCAACACTACAACCTGTGAGCAAACAAAATCTAGTGTTAATATCAAAACGTTCAAAAACACATAATATTTTTTTCCTTACTACCTCGTCATATCCTAAGACTTTTTAAAGAACGGCCGGAAACTGGCGGAACATTTTTTTTCAAAAAATTCATGTACAAGGTTCATAGAATATGTCCACATAAGAATTTAAGCTGGCGGGGTGAAAGCAAGCGCCGTAGGTATTAAATGCTTAACGCAGCCCCCGCAAGGAGTAGCGATACGTAATAAATTACGATGCGCGGGAAACGCGCGCCAAGCGCACCGCTCATGAGTTCATGAACTCGAGTAGGTACTATGTTGCGTCACAGAATAGAGCAATGCAGTAGATAAACTTGAACTGATTAGTATACAAGTTTATTTTGTTTTATTTTTCTAGTAAGTATTTTTTAAAGTTTTAGACAGATTAGGTATGCATTGTAAACTTGAACAGTTAAAATAAATAAAAATAACTACTTATACATATTTATTTTCGAGAATAAGGTGGATTTAAAATCTGACTGACACGAAGACCTTTACCCGTACGATTCAAAACTACGCGCCGCGCACCATTTTACTTTACGAAGGTGTCGCATGGCGTGGGGAATAGTAGTTTCTGTCATTCCCCACGATACCACACCAGTGGTATCGTTTTCAGTGGTGTCGCTGTCGTGGGGAATGACAGAAACTACTATTCCCCACGCCATGCGACACCACCGACTGTATTGTGCTGTTAGTGATGTCCAGCTACATAACAATGATGTGTTACATAACAATTTAGACCTTATTGACATTCATGTTTTTTTGTTAAATTTAGCTTCCAGACCATTTACCAAGTATCTTGGACCAAAAAAACAAATGGTTTGTAAAATGTCAATAAAGTCGAAATTAGCTTGACACCCTAGAAATGATGTGCATAATAATCTAGACACTTTCTGAGGTGTCAAGCGAATTTAGACCTTATTGACATTCATGTTTTTTTGATAAATTCAGCTTCCAGATCATTTACCAAGTATCTTGGACCAAAAAAACAAAGGGTTTGTAAAATGTCAATAAGGTCGAAATTAGCTTGACACCCTAAAAATGATGTGTTTAATAATGTAGACACTTTCTGAGGTGTCAAGCGAATTTAGACCTTATTGACATTCATGTTTTTTTGTTAAATTCAGCTTCCAGATCATTTACCAAGTATCTTGGACCAAAAAAACAAAGGGTTTGTAAAATGTCAATAAGGTCGAAATTAGCTTGACACCCTAAAAATGATGTGTTTAATAATGTAGACACTTTCTGAGGTGTCAAGCGAATTTAGACCTTATTGACATTCATGTTTTTTTTGTTAAATTCAGCTTCCAGATCATTTACCGAGTATTCTGGACCAAAAAAACAAAGGGTTTGTAAAATGTCAATAAGGTCGAAATTAGCTTGAGACCTTTATCGTTTTCAGCGAACTGAAATACCACGAAATGACCGCGCATTCCCCACGACACCACTGAAAACGACACCACTGGTGGTGTCGTCGGGAATGACAGAAACTAGTATTCCCCACGACACCACTGAGTGCATTGTGAGTGATGTCCAGCTAATTTTTAAACGTAACAATGATGTGTTATTTTTAAACGACTTCAAAAACGGAGGAGAATATCAATTCAGTTGTATTTTTTTTTTTTTTATGTTTGTTACTGCAGTAACTCCGTCATTTAGAAGCCGATTTGGAAAGTTCTTTTTTTATTTTATTCGTTATGTCAACACAAAAAAAAAAAAACGGAGGGGCATAACTTCTTACGCTCTAGTTTTTTTTTTCTTGAGAGGATTTGATTACTGTCCAAATGAAAATCCAAGATGGCAGCTGCAAAATTTTTCGAATTTTTCGACATGGGCGTCAATTTCGTGATATTTGAGGTCGCTGAAAACGATAAAGGGGTCAAAATGAAAATCCAAGATGGCGGCTGCGAAAATTTTCTAATTTTTCGTCATGGGTGTCATTTTCGTGATATTTGAGGTCGCTGAAAACGATAGTGGGGTCAAAATGAAAATCCAAGATGGCGGCTGCGAAAATTTTTAAATTTTTCAACATGGGTGTCATTTTCGTGATATTTGAGGTCGCTGAAAACGATAGTGGGGCCAATATGAAAATCCAAGATGGCGGCTGCGAAAATTTCCTAATTTTCGGTCATGGGTATCATTTTCGTGATATTTGAGGTCGCTGAAAACGATAGTGGGGTCAAAATGAGAATCCAAGATGGCGGCTACGAAAATTTCCTAATTTTTCGTCATGGGTGTCATTTTCGTGATATTTTAGGTCACTGAAAGCGATAGTGGGGTCAAAATGAAAATCCAAGATGGCGGCTGCGAAAATTTCGTAATTTTTCGTCATGGGTGTCATTTTCGTGATATTTGAGGTCGCTGAAAACGATAGTGGGGTCAAAATGAAAATCCAAGATGGCGGCTGCGAAAATTTTCAAATTTTTCGACATGGGTGTCATTTTCGTGATATTAGAGGTCGCTGCAAACGATAGTGGGGTCAAAATGAATGACTATCGTTTTCAGCGATCTAAAATATCACGAAAATGACACCTATGATGAAAAGTTAGGAAATTTTCGTAGCCGCTATCTTGGATTTTCATTTTGACCCCACTATCGTTTTCAGCGACCTAACATATCACGAAAATGACACCCATGACGAAAAATTTGGAAATTTTTACAGCCGCCATCTTGGATTTTCATTTTGACCCCGCTATCGTTTTCAGCGACCTAAAATATCACGAAAATGACACCCATGACGAAAAATTAGGAAATTTTCGCAGCCGCCATCTTGCATTTTCATTTTGACCCCACTATCGTTTTCAGCGACCTCAAATATCACGAAAATGACACCCATGTTGAAAAATTTGATAATTTTCGCAGCCGCCATCTTGGATTTTCATTTTGACCCCACTATCGTTTTCAGCGACCTAAAATATCACGAAAATGACACCCATGACGAAAAATTAGGAAATTTTCGCAGCCGCCATCTTGGATTTTCATTTTGACCCCACAATCGTTTTCTGCGACCTAAAATATCACGAAAATGACACCCATGACGAAAAATTTGGAAATTTTCACAGCCGCCATCTTGGATTTTCATTTTGACCCCGCTATCGTTTTCAGCGACCTAAAATATCACGAAAATGACACCCATGACGAAAAATTAGGAAATTTTCGCAGCCGCCATCTTGGATTTTCATTTTGACCCCACTATCGGTTTCAGCGACCTCAAATATCACGAAAATGACACCTGTGTCGAAAAATTTGATAATTTTCGCAGCCGCCATCTTGGATTTTCATTTTGACCCCACTATCGTTTTCAGCGACCTAAAATATCACGAAAATGACACCCATGACGAAAAATTAGGATATTCGCAGCCGCCATCTTGGATTTTCATTTTGACCTCACTATCGTTTTCAGCGACCTAAAATATCACGAAAATGACACCCATGACGAAAAATTAGGAAATTTTCGCAGCCGCCATCTTGGATTTTCATTTTGACCCCACTATCGTTTTCAGCGACCTAAAATATCACGAAAATGACACCCATGACGAAAAATTAGGAAATTTTCGCAGCCGCCATCTTGGATTTTCATTTTGACCCCACTATCGTTTTCAGCGACCTAAAATATCACGAAAATGACACCCATGACGAAAAATTAGGAAATTTTCGCAGCCGCCATCTTGGATTTTCATTTTGACCCCACTATCGTTTTCAGCGACCTCAAATATCACGAAAATGACATCCATGACCGAAAATTAGGAAATTTTCGCAGCCGCCATCTTGGATTTTAATTTTGAGCCCACTATCGTTTTCAGCGACCTAAAATATCACGAAAATGACACCCATGACGAAAAATTAGGATATTCGCAGCCGCCATCTTGGATTTTCATTTTGACCCCACTATCGGTTTCAGCGACCTCAAATATCACGAAAATGACACCTGTGTCGAAAAATTTGATAATTTTCGCAGCCGCCATCTTGGATTTTCATTTTGACCCCACTATCGTTTTCAGCGACCTAAAATATCACGAAAATGACACCCATGACGAAAAATTAGGATATTCGCAGCCGCCATCTTGGATTTTCATTTTGACCTCACTATCGTTTTCAGCGACCTAAAATATCACGAAAATGACACCCATGACGAAAAATTAGGAAATTTTCGCAGCCGCCATCTTGGATTTTCATTTTGACTCCACTATCGTTTTCAGCGACCTAAAATATCACGAAAATGACACCCATGACGAAAAATTAGGAAATTTTCGCAGCCGCCATCTTGGATTTTCATTTTGACCCCACTATCGTTTTCAGCGACCTAAAATATCACGAAAATGACACCCATGACGAAAAATTAGGAAATTTTCGCAGCCGCCATCTTGGATTTTCATTTTGACCCCACTATCGTTTTCAGCGACCTCAAATATCACGAAAATGACATCCATGACCGAAAATTAGGAAATTTTCGCAGCCGCCATCTTGGATTTTAATTTTGAGCCCACTATCGTTTTCAGCGACCTAAAATATCACGAAAATGACACCCATGACGAAAAATTAGGATATTCGCAGCCGCCATCTTGGATTTTCATTTTGACCTCACTATCGTTTTCAGCGACCTAAAATATCACGAAAATGACATCCATGACCGAAAATTAGGAAATTTTCGCAGCCGCCATCTTGGATTTTCATTTTGACCCCACTATCGTTTTCAGCGACCTAAAATATCACGAAAATGACATCCATGACCGAAAATTAGGAAATTTTGGCAGCCGCCATCTTGGATTTTCATTTTGACCCCACTATCGTTTTCAGCGACCTAAAATATCACGAAAACGACACCCATGACGAAAAATTAGGAAATTTTTGCAGCCGCCATCTTGGATTTTCATTTTGACCCCACTATCGTTTTCAGCGACCTAAAATATCACGAAAATGACACCCATGACGAAAAATTAGGAAATTTTCGCAGCCGCCATCTTGGATTTTCATTTTGACCCCACTATCGTTTTCAGCGACCTAAAATATCACGAAAATGACACCCATGACGAAAAGTTAGGAAATTTTCGCAGCCGCCATCTTGGATTTTCAGTTTGACCCCACTATCGTTTTCAGCGACCTAAAATAACACGAAAATGACACCCATGACGAAAAGTTAGGAAATTTTCGCAGCCGCCATCTTGGATTTTCATTTTGACCCCGCTATCGTTTTCAGCGACCTTAAATATCACGAAAATGACACCCATGACGAAAAATTTGGAAATTTTCACAGCCGCCATCTTGGATTTTCATTTTGACCCCGCTATCGTTTTCAGTGACCTAAAATATCACGAAAACGACACCCATGACGAAAAATTGGAAATTTTTGCAGCCGCCATCTTGGATTTTCATTTTGACCTTGAAATACAAAAAAAAATAAGAAGATACCTAATTAGAAAAAAAACTTAATTTAAAAAAAAAATCTTATTTATGTAGGTATACAGAAAAATACATTTGAGGGCCTACTTATTTTCTGAACATCCCTGCCCAACCCTTTGAACGAATTCAGGCGTGATGTTATGAAGAAATCTCATTTCCTATCCGATATTCATTATAAAACCACCCGTACTAACTTTATTCTGTGGCACCTACCTATTTGAGATTTGAAAATAGTGAACCAAAAATTTGCGCGTCAGGCGGCTTTATAAGCTCCAGTGTAGGGTTCAAATTCAACTGTTTTACACACTTGATGCGATTGGTAAACATAGGCCGTGATAAAAATAAATACCAATAAAGCTTTTGCGCGCGTGACGTCTTTATTTACATAGGCATAGCGTTCAAATTCAACTGTTTTCAACACATGTTAATTTGTGCCGGTCGCAGCCGGTGACAGAAGTTAGCGGGGGTGGCGGGTTCGAAAAATTGGCACACGTCCGACCTCCATCACGTTCCGCTCGGGACTAAACGACACGGAGCGAGCGCAAAACACTTGACATTGGAATTAGTGATATAAATATTTTGATATTTCAAATTATGATAGCCGTTATAAATTACATTTTTTACGACCTTTATTATGGCATAAGTTTTATTGTTCAAAGCCTAATATAAATCAAATGAAATAAGATATAGATCATAATTTAGACTTGTCTTTGCGATTTAATTGGATGCAGTAAAGTGCAAGTAATCGTGTATCGGACGGCCGAAATTTGTAGATGGAAGTCTGAACTAAGTAATATATTTTTTTCAAAATTTAAATCCGTGTTATCTACGAATAAAACACTAAACAAAACGACGTTTTTACGGCTCTCACCGCCTTAAACTCTGTCTAACTCTGTTTAACTCATACTTAATTAACATCGTAAACTAAAAAATAATTACAAAATTGTCAGAAAAATACCCACGTCTTTGAATTTTTTTTTAAAGTGAAAATAAATGTTTAGCCAGTACCTAAGTAATTAATTTAAACTAAATTACATACCTTCACCTGAAGAATCCATAGCAGTTTTTAGGGTTCCGTACCAAAATGGTAAAAAAGGAACCCATAAGGTGTGACTCAGGTAAGTACTCAGGTGAGACAAAGGTAATTCAATGTTCAGAAGACTGTAAAAAAAATTCCATAGAATGTAAAGAAAACCACCAAACAAACGTTACTCAAACGAATAACTCTGAGTTTTTTCTTTTATAATCACATGTTTATTATGCATCAAAACATTGCTGGCATTTTAAACAAATCTGATATATTAACTTTAAATATTCAAGAACTATTACGCAGACAAAAGAATATCGACATAATATGCCTTACAGAACATTTTGTTATCTCTGGTCAGGAAAAATTAATCAATGTACCAAATTATAAACTTGCCGCCTCCTACTCTAGGAAACACCAAAGGCGAGGAGGATCATGTATTTTAATTAAGAGTTGTTACGAATATAAAGAGCTTCACGATGTAATGAAGCTTTCTATGACAGGAATTTTTGAATGTAGTGCAATAGAACTAATCAAACAAAAAATTATGCTTCGTGATCTCGTCCTCATTGTACACATGTAGTTTGTACTTCTCATACCCGCTAACCACATTATTTAAAGATGAAAACCTTCATCATAAAAAAAAAATATTAAAAAATAAAAATATTTTATCTGTGGTTCGCCCGTTGGCGCGTGCTGTCCTGGCATCTGTCAATCATTGTACTTTTTTGTGCCGCGCGCTGATCACGTTTTTCGTTAAAAAGTTAAGAAAAAATTTAACGAAATGGAAAAATATCGAAGAATCCGAGACAAGGAAATGGAGGAGCTGAACGAGCGTCTGCGAGATCTGGAAAAGCGAAAACGGAGTCGTCTTGAAACTCGAGTAAGTTTCTTGATAAACCTAACAATTTGTCTTTATTTTAAATAATTTTCCTAAAATTTATTTACCTTGGGTGCCGCAATATGCATATCAGTCTCTAAAGGTTTCACGAGAGGTTAACCATGAGAATTAACTGTGCCATATACTTACGAAAGAACGACATCACACGAGCCGATGGCCTATACTTTCAGTGTAAAAAACACGTCCCTCCTGGATGCTTAACAGTCTCGTAAGAGTTTTTACGAAAAGTTAACTATGAGAACATTAAACTGTTCCGTATACTTAATAAAGAACGACATCACACGAGCTTTCACGAGAGGTTAGCCGATGGTATATACAAACACGCTTCTGTTGGATCCCTAGCAGTCTCTTAAAAGGTTTCACGAGAGGTTAACCATGAGAAAAATATCTGTGCCGTATACTTACAAAAGAACGATACTATACGAGCTTTCACGAGAGGTTAGTCGATGGTCTATACGTTCAGTGTTAAAAACACGTCTCTGCTATTAGACCCCTAGGAGTCTCTAAGAGTTTTCACGAGAGGTTAACCATGAGAATATGCTGTATATTTGCAGAAGAACGACACCACAAGAGCTTTCACGAGAGGTTAGTCCGTGGTACGATACGTTCAGTGTTAAAAACATGTCCCTGCTGTGTCCCTAGAGCTATCACGAGAGGTTAGCCGTGGATTTAGATTTATGCAGTCTGGAACTGAACTTCAATTGTTCTTTGTAGATGAGTATGAAGCTCGCTTCCGTGGAAGACACTACAGTCGAACACGTTCAAGGAGCTATGTGTCACTTGACCGAATCCG
The DNA here is from genome assembly GCA_905163495.3 of Cosmia trapezina. Classification (NCBI taxonomy): domain Eukaryota; kingdom Metazoa; phylum Arthropoda; class Insecta; order Lepidoptera; family Noctuidae; genus Cosmia; species Cosmia trapezina. The sequence goes on along the minus strand of LR991034.1, from coordinate 4,115,426 downwards.
TCGCAGCCGGACTCAATGCCACCAATTTTAACTCTTTTATTTACCAGATAACTTCCAGTTGTTTTTCAAAAATTCCAAAATACTTACAATTCTAGATGTTGTATACAATCTAACTTAATTATGCTATGTTAGTACTTAAATTCTACTACAATACAACTAGAAGGAGGCTGTGATTGTAATGGTATCTATACCACAACCATGTAATGTCATGTCATTGTAATGTCTTACCTTCAAGTATTGAGAATCTACTCAGAGAGGAGGGGGGCAGTACAGTTAGCTACCTTATCTATGGAACAGCACGGCAGTCTGGCCACATGGTGGTCCGGTGAGCAATTATAGATAGCAATTAAGAAGCAAAACATTTAAAAGAAGTATGAAACACCTGTAATCTAAGTGGCAGAAGCAGTAAATGAAAGAGGAATCAACTGCAGCGGATTATAATGGCTGTTGCCATTACATCCACTGGAAAAGTACTTAACAGTTTAATAGTCTCACAAGGGAGTGCATCAAATAGAAACGTTAACTGACTCAGCTAGACAACTGTGACATTTATCATGATAGTTCATCACACGGAGATCCTTAATGCTAGGAAATGAAAGAATGGATGGAACAAACAGATATTGATTATCTGATTACCTGGTTGGGCTTCAAGATAAATTCAATGACATCAAACGGTACTGAAACAGAACTGAAACTAGCTCAGATACACAATGGTAGATTGCAGTATTTTTCTAAAGTATGGAATAGTATTACTACTAATCCAACCATACATGAGTGAATCAAGGACTATAAACTACCTTTCACTGAGTTTCCTTTTGAAACTTCTGAATAAAAACTTCATTCAGAAATAAAGCAATCTTATATCCATACAAATTTTCCTAATAAATTAGATAATTTTATGTATTTTATCTATGGGCCTAGTTGCCTGATGATAAAATAGTTATTATTATTTTATTATTATTAATAATAAATAATAATAATATTTAATTTTTAAGAGATTATTATCTCTTACAGTTAGGTGCCATAGAAACATGTTCTCCTGTCAATAATGAATTTTTATAATTTTCCCCAAAATTAAATGGCACTTGGAGATTAAAAATACAATAAGTATGTTCCCACATACCATTTTAAACTGGTAGATTTAAGGACATGCATACTATTTATTACCCATAGGAAAATATCTTAGAGGTATCTCCAGTATATATTTGTATTTACAAATCATGGAGCCAGGTGGCTGTCAACTGAAGTTATTAGTGTCACTTTCTGTCGCATATATCTTGACAATATTCTGTGTCTTGCCTATTCAAATATGTAAAATGTTAGAAGGTGTTTACTACTCAAACTGCGTTAAAAAATCTAAGATTTATTATTAATACTGAAAAGAGTGTCCTACAACCCAGACAGTGCTGCCAGTATCTAGGATTTTTGTTAGATTCAGTCCAGTTTGCCATTTTACTTCCTCAGAAAAAGATTTTATAGTTTATCCCTTATTCCATAAAAATGAGATGCAATTAATAGATTTTGCGTAATTATTAGGTATTCTTGTTGCTGCATGCCCAACTGTAAAATATGGTGGCCTTAAAAACAACAATGAGAATAACAAGGCCAGAACTAGATTCAAATTAAAATTCAAAATCATTTAGGTATTTGCAAGTTCAACAAAACTAGAATCAAATTCAAAATCATCTATTTACAAAGGTTGTTTCACATTTCAACAAATCACAATAAGATTAAACAATTTGACTTTGTCCTGGAAATATTCTCTGATGCGTTTGAAACTGGCTGGGGACTGGTATGTTATGATATCAAAAGCCATGGGCACTGGACTGCTAATGATAAAGTTCCATATAAATTACCTTGAACAGTGGTCAACCGTTTGTAGGGCTCAAAACATTTGCAAGCAAACTCACATAGGTACTGTGAGGAATTACTTAGAATAGATATCACAATGTCATAGCTCCGCCTATATCATCATAAGATGTGTGGTACTTGTTTTACTTATCTAAATAGCTTAATTAGCCTTTAATTGTAGCAATGGTGCCAGGAAAGACAAAATATATGGGTTTATGCATCTTACATTAGTCCAAAGAAAACTTTATGGCAAATGTAAAATCTAGACAACCTAGCATAAAAATTGAATGGAAGTGATGTGATATAGCCCACAAGTCATTTGTTGTTAAACTGTGTCAGCCCCGTATTAACCCTGTTTGCAAGCAGCTCCACTACTAAGTGTCAGAATGACATATCATGGCTGCCTGACCCAGGTACTTACATGCTCTATAGATGCACGGTCTCTTACTGATTGCCACCATATTATTATCAGGGACGCTTTCCTGAGAAGAGGAAGTCTGATCCTTTTAATTGATAGCTTCCTTGTTTAACAAAACAAGAAAACAATAGGAATCTACTGTAAATCAGCGGATTCTCTTTTGTAGGAATCAAGATATTGACCCCTCCTAGGCTCAGTCACCATGGTGATATTATTTTTGACCACTAAGTTTCATTGAAGGATTGTCATATGACTCACTCAATACCCTAATGAGTGCGCTGTATAATAATTGTAAACAATTTTTCTAGTTTTAGGCCCCCAAAATGGCTCATATGGTAGTGTCAAGATTTCTTGGGGGTGGGGGGGGGGGGGGGGGGGGGTGATGGGGAACCGGGCTGGGTTTCTTATGTTTAAATTAAGACAAAATAACCCTAAGTATGAAATACTTTGGGACCCCAGTATCGTTGGGTTATCTAATTTATTTCATAACTAAACCCTTAGTTTAGAATAAGTAACAAAAAATTAGTAAGTACCCATTTAGCTCTTGTAACAGCACATAGAATTCAAACCTTGTCACTTATTAGTATTGATAACATACGAGTATCCTAGCCCCTTTTTTCCCCTATCTAGATTTTACTAAGAGTATAAGATAAGATTGTAAATAATTAATTAGAACTATGAGAAAACCTTTTCATGCCACCTCTTCTGCAACCATTAGTAGATGGATGAAACAAAACTTAAGTAGTAGTGGAATAGATATTTCCAAATTCACATAAACAGACATGCCTCTACTTCAACTTAAAAGACTTCTGAAGGAGGTATCAACATTGTAGTCATAAGAAAAGCTGCTGGATGGAACACAAAATTATCAACCATTAGTAATCCTTGTGCAATCTAGAGCTTTTGCACAAGCTGTGTGCTCTATACACAGTGATTGTTACATTTTAATGTCAATGTTAAATGTCTGATTATAAGTAGATAATTGATGTGTGCCATATTAGATTATTAATGAGACTAGTTGATTCAGGACTGAATAAGAATTCCAGGAACTAATAACATTTAGAGAATTTTAAATTAAGTTAAGCTAACTGGAAGACTGGTTCATAAATAGAAATACATTTATAATGATTAATGAATGAGTAAGTAAGAAACTTAGAATAACATGTTAAGTTACAATGTTCTATTATTAAACAATATGCTGAACTTATTACCAACACAACTTTGTTCTTTGAACATCTACATGTGTACAATGAGGACGAGATCACGAAGCATAATTATATAGATCGGACTAACTTACCTAGTGACGTCCGATCCTTAATTATGTGAAGTGATCTCGTCCTCATTGTATCCCAGCCCTTCCCAGATAATCAACCTACTTATGTGTAATGGATTGCCTTATCTAAACCCCCTCTAAAAGTTGTGTTGTGCTGTATGCACTATGCCGGGACTATACGATGCCCGTATCGGTCATCGTGAAGTCCCGTTATTATGCTTTGAAAGAATGATTGACAGATGCCAGGACAGCACGCGCCAACGGGCGAACCACAGATAAAATATTTTTATTTTTTAATATTTTTTTTTTATGATGAAGGTTTTCATCCTTAAATAATGTGGTTAGCGGGTATGAGAAGTACAAACTACATGTGTACAATGAGGACGAGATCACTTCACATAATTAAGGATCGGACGTCACTAGGTAAGTTAGTCCGATCTATATAATTATAATTGTATGTGTATATAGACCACCAAATATATCTAATATTAGTGTATTTTTTGATGCTTTGGACTCTGTATTAAAAAAATTGTGCAATAAATCTAATGTAAGGGTGGTATTATGCGGAGACTTTAACATAGATATCCTCAAACGTAACAGAATCACCCTGGACTTTGAATTTCTTCTTCTAAACTATAACCTTAAGCTACAGATACGACAACCGACAAGGCCAAAAAGTCAAACATGTTTGGATAATTTTGCTTACAACTCTAATTTAAAGTGTACAGTCGCCAGCACATCAAGCTACCCCACTTTGACCTTGAGCGCGTTATGAGCAACAACAGCGAGAATCGTACGAAAGAGATAAATAGCTTTTTATCGGCTCTTAGTTCTTACTCGTAATGTTTCGTGCTGCAGTGCGACGTGAGAGTGTGTGTAAAGTTACATGCTCTGTGAGTGTGTGCGTATGCGCGTCGTAGTTTAGAATAAGATACTATGCGCTATGAAATAGCGTAGTAGTTGGCCAGTTAAATACTTGAATCGAATCGAAATATTATGGCATGCATGGTATTAAAAACAGGCCCGCGCTAAAACTAAAATGCGTATGAAAGCTTACCTAGTAATATTTTTTTACATTATTCCTTCATTTTCCTTTATATTTGTTAGAAAATTACATAATTAGTCTATGTAGGGAAGTATTATTAGATAATAAGGCATTACCTACTCTTAAATTATAATATAATTTTCGCTAATTAATTGTTTTACGCGTTTATATTATAAACGCGTAAAACAATTAATTAGCGAAACTTCGCGCTCGTGATGAATACCTACCTATTGATGAGGCAGGTAGGTATGCAATAACTGATGTGAGAAATCTTTTTCAGAGATTTCAATTACTTTTTCGGGGTTTTGTTACTTACCTACCTACATACCTACGGGCTTTTTTATTCTAAGTATTTTTAGAGAAAAAACAGAAAGCCATAATATCACAGCAGTATGATTGAAATTTTGAAAACAATATCGATACCCCATCACGAACGTGTTTGGAGTTTAGCCATTCATAATTTACCGGTGGACTGAAAAAATTAAAAGCATCTTTTCAGTCCGCCGTGTTTGAGACTAACGTTTCGTCCGCGACATGATCTTATCACTGAAATAATCCATCTGCCTAGCCTTTTCCCAACTATGTTGGGGTCGGCTTCCAGTCTAACCGGATGCAGCTGAATACCAGTATTTTACATGGAGCGACTGCCTATCTGACCTCCACAACCCAGTAACTGGGTAATACGATACCCCTTGGTAAGACTGGTTGTCAGACTTTCAGGCTTCTGACGACCCGTTACGACTGTCAGAGATCCACGAATGACAGCCAGGACCAACAGCATAACGTGCTTTTATCGGTACCTATGTAAAGATGGTTACCACGGACCAACCCCGGCAAGCGTAGCTTAACCTGATGGATCGACCCGTGCAGCTGTTATTACTTAGCCACGAGCTCCTCCTATCACTGAAAAAATAAGCTTGAACGTAGTAACGTGAATTAACAAGGCGAAAATTGTTGTTACAAGTTCAACCTTACTACGCTAGAAATAAGATACGATTTCAAAGGTTATGAATTTTCAAATGAAATTCCACTCGTAAGTTCGCGAGTATTGCGTAACAAAATGGCGTCTTGACTGTTGACAGTACTTTTCTTATTTGGCATGCATAGTAATAATGCTGCTGCTGTGTTTGGCTTTTCGTTTATGTGCAATATCAAAAAAATATAGATACGCTAGATACTTAGAAAACGCCGAGCGGAGCCTCGCGGGCGGCGCGCGGCGGAGCGACGGGCCGGGCGGCTTGCTTTACCACATAAAGGTAAACTGCTCACCACATCGCTGCCGGCCGCTGCCATTTCCATGTGAATTGAGTCTTATCTACACAACTGATAATCATGAAAATTTGCATACTTACACATTGTCAGGGGTTCAGAAAAGGACATAGGATAGGTCTACGGGAACGCATGTGAATGAACCACGGGATAAATCAAAATAAAATGCGGAATAACAATCATATTCTTTTTATTTTTAAACATTATTATAACTTACTTACAGAAATAAAAACTTAAAATTAAATACCTACTTACTATAAATTAAAATAACCAACAGAAATCATATACTTAATTTTTTACAAGCTTTTATTTGTATTGCGCACGGACGGTCGTTTGTTTTCATATCATACACGTGGAGTTTCCGACGTTGCCGTCCTGTTGTCGAGCGTTCGCGATATCGACGCCGCACTGTTGCCGCACCGCGCGCTTTGTATGAAAACAAACGACCATCGGTGTGGAATACGAAAAACGCACCGCTTCGACACCGCAGCAGTCCGACGCGGAACGTTTAAACTGAAAGCGCCCTAAGCATGATAAAACAAGATCGCTTCGCTTACTAAATCACTTGTCGTGCCGTGCTGTCAGTGGGCGACGGCTTTGACTTAAATGATCACTATCACTAATGAAAGATCCTCAAAAATATAACAATGGTTCGAAAAGAAGTAGTATATTTCAATTTACAGTATTAATTATTATATTTTATCACGTTATTTGAAGAGTTATCCATGCTAATATTATGCGAAAGTAACTGTCTGTCTGTTACGCCTTCACGATCAAACTGTGATGAAAATTATGCAGGTAGTTTAAAGCCTGGAGAAGGACAAGCAGGAAGTCAGTTTATTATAACACAACATCAACGAACGACGTGTCTAGCGTCTTTCCCAAATCGAACAATGGAAGAATAAGTCGGCGTTCCCACGAGCGTAATAAAATCGCGGCGGGATTTTATTGCGCACTGGATTTTCAACTCTCTGCTTAGCGCCGGGAGTTGAAAATCCAACAGTGTGTTTTCGTCGCGCTGGGATGCACTCTGTTTTTGTTAGGTTGGATTCTCAACGCTCGGCTCAACAACGAGAGTTGAAAATCCAGTGCGCGACAAAATCCCGCCGCGATTTTATTACGCTCGTGGGAACGCCGACTAAGCGTTTGGGAAACAGTGGTTGGAAATACCTAAACCTACCTATTTTTGATAAATAAAATAATAACAATACTTAAAATACACCATACGGATTGTAAAACTGTGCTACTATTTTAATGTTAAAGTTTGTGAAAATGGATGGATGGGTGTTTGCTTGAGTGAAGTGCATTATTTAGTGACGTAGAATAGTTCGTCATCTAAAGCTAACTTTTGGCTACGACAATATACACCTTCCACTCAGTGTCCGAAACAGAGTGTCTGTTTGTATGAACACTCATGAACTCTACGGATACCTACATCTTGCGATACCTACCGAGTGTGTTCACACGGTGTCAGGCATTGAGTGTACGGCCTATAGTGTTGTAGAAGCGCAAGGGTAGCCCGCGAAATTCAAATTTTCTTACGTTGCAATTTGCAGGTCAGTGTCAGGCTGTATGTTGAACAAAATATCATTCACGACCGTAACAAATGATTCTTTACAGAATTATAATCATCTAAATCATCACCACAACCCGCTAAGTTCATTTTAATCCCTTTGAATATTTAACTATTGCATAAAGTTATGAAAAGGGATTAAAATGAACTTAGCGAGTTGTATTGATGATTTTGGTGAATTTGTTTCGGTCGCGAATCATATTTTGATCAATACAACCTGACTGACTGACCTGCTAATTGAAAAAAATGTGAGAAAATTTTAATTTCGCGGACTTCCATATCGCATCCACTTTAAGGCCCAGATTTCCTGAAAACGATCAAAAAGGTGGTTTTTTAAAGCAGTGTATCTCATAAACCGTAAATAATTTTGACATGTAAAAAAAATATGATATTTTCAAGTCTTTTTGGCATACAGTGATGGAAGCCAAAACATAATTATACATATTTTAATGCACCAAAAAAATCTTTAAACATACCTCCTAATAATCTTTAAAAGCAGTTTATCCCTTCATTAACAATTATAATTATAATTAAAAATATACCATGAAATGTCAAATTCCAAACTGCATCCAGTGATGGATTACTTTTTATTAAATAGTTAATTTCTAATTTTATACGATTTTATTTGCATTTTTACGACATAATTCCGGTGCGCGTGAGAATCTTCTATCTCGTGCGTCAAACTAGACAGCCATAACGCCATTTCACTTACACATCGAGCTAAACCAATCTTGGAACCTGGGCCTTAAGACTAAGTTCGCTCGGGTCTAATTAGCGATAAAGACTATGCCATGACCTAAAATAGCCTAAACTTGACCTCAGAAATAAGCAACAAGATCGGCCTTTCTGTTGATAAGAAATATAACTACATGGGAGCGTAATGCGTTGCCAAAACAATATACAGGGTGGCCCAAAAGTCGTGGATCAAACGCAACTAGGGGTTAGGTGGGGTCATCAGCTGCAAAAAGTTGTTCTACGGGAGGTCCTTAAGGTCAACCCCTGCAGAGTATAATTTATTTTGAGTTTTTATGAGAAAATTGACTTTTTTTAACTAATTCTTATTGAAATTCGAAAAAATCTACATCCTGTATATTTTTTATAATTTTCACTAGATTGGTACTGATGAGTACTTGCCTTAGACATGCTATTTATGGTTGTTTATTGGGTGTGTTGAAGATAATATTAAGTTTTACGATTTTTTTTTTCTCAAATCATAACTTTTCATTTACTTTGGACCCCACTGTGAAAAAAAAATACTCTACCGAAAAGTGACCCTGTGTTACAAGTTTTGGCGCATTTAATAGGGATTCCGAAAAGGTATTACACATGGCCATGAGTGGCTCTAATATCTTTCAACGGACGAAAAAACAAGACAGCGATTGTGAAATAATTGTTTTATTAAGCAAAACATTTTACAATAAATGCTCAAAATTCCTGCCTCGGTAAGATATCGGTACCTGAAATGACGGGCGAACCGGCCTTTTATTGACAAAGGATTAAATGATTAGTGTAAAAGAGAGGCAGAGAGTCTTTGTCATTAATTGTATTAGTTCCAGTTTATTTTTAAATAAGCCTAACCGAGTTTTATGGTTGGATTAACTTTGGCCTTGCTACGAATAATCGTCCTTGAAAGATATTAGAGCCACTCATGGCCATGTGTAATACCTTTTCGGAATCCCTATTAAATGCGCCAAAACTTGTAACACAGGGTCACTTTTCGGTAGAGTATTTTTTTTTCACAGTGGGGTCCAAAGTAAATGAAAAGTTATGATTTGAGAAAAAAATTTCGTAAAACTTAATATTATCTTCAACACACCCAATAAACAACCGTAAATAGCATGTCTAAGGCAAGTACTCATCAGTACCAATCTAGTGAAAATTATAAAAAAGATACAGGATGTAGATTTTTTCGAATTTTTATAAGAATTATTTAAAAAAAGTGTATTTTGTCATAAAAACTCAAAATAAATTATACTCTGCAGGGGTTGACCTTAAGGACCTCCCGTAGAACAACTTTTTGCAGCTGATGACCCCACCTAACCCCTAGTTGCGTTTGATCCACGACTTTTGGGCCACCCTGTACTGTACTGTATTATTAAATGATAAATAAAAAGTTACTTAAGGGGGCTGGGCTAAGGTAGCGACAAATTCAAATTTTCTTACGTTTTTTTTTGCCATTTGCAGGTCAGTGTCAGGTTGTATGATGATTAAAATATGATTCGCGGCCGTAGCTAACATGGCTTTACAGAATTATAATAATTAAAATCAGCAATACGACTCCATAAGTTAGAAGTGACCTCAAATCTAGCGATTTCATGAAATCAAGAGGTTTGAAGTCAATTGTAACTTATGGAGTTGTATTGCTGATTCTGATACGCCTGATTCATAAGAATTTTCTTGGCAGCGGCAGCATTTTTTTTCGCCGGCCTTCAGGCGCCTTCTGACGGTGTCCATCGAAATCTAAAACAAAGAAAATGTTGACAATTTCAATACTTACATAACATTCTTGACAAATAATTGTACGGGACAACTTAACTAAATGAGTATGGATGCACAAATAAACAATCAGTCGAATTGAGAACTTCCACCTTTGTGAGGTAGGTTGTAAAGAACTGAAAAATTATCTAATAAGAAGTCATACTAAATTCACTGAGTCAAATACGTTCAGCGGGCGTAATTATTGCCTACCATTAGAAGGCCGCGCAACGCGCGCATAACCAGTTTGAGTGAGCGCCTGTCGAGCGCCCTTATCTATTGTCTTACTAGCTAATCTACTCCAGCTTTTAACAACATAAAAATAGTTTGTGTAAAACGTCAACGTCACTGCCCTTAAACGACATAAATATCGCGGTAGTTAAATTTCGGTCGAGATTCGGTCAAATTACCGCGGTAAGTGGTGGCTACACCTACGGCTAACGCCCTTCAACGCGATAATCAACGGCACATCCCGTTAATACCTACTACTTCTAATGCAACATTAGGTCATCTTTTTAAATACCAATTTTTTTTTGACAGATACCTAATGCTCGATTATAATGATGACCTACTACCAAATTCACAAATACACAATCGCTTCTAAAACTGCACACTTCTACTTTTTATTATTGTGCATTTTTAGGCCCGGCGCACACCGCTGGAAGCGCGGCGGAGCGCAGTTGAAGACAACAATTTAATATAAACCTTAACTACCTTAACATACGGTCAATATAAGAATAAATTCGCACGTGGTGCTCGGAGCGTCCGCCCTGAAGCTACTACAAGAGCATGCGCGCGACCGCTCCTCTGCGCTTCCAGCAGTGTGCGCCGGGCCTTAGACAACACAATAGATTTCTTGAGCCCGCCGCGCGATCGCCAGGCGAAAGTGGATTCTATTTGCTAGGCAACAATATTAAAATTTCTCAGGAGTCACTGCTTCATTTCTATCATGCGGACACCACGAATGCTGTATTGTGTAATATGAATAGGGCCTATTCTGCTATAAAAACGTGATAAACGCGGCCGCAAGAAAACTTTTCAAGAAAACGTCTACTATAACCGCGCCCTTATAATAGTTATTCAGGTATGTGTGACACAAGTCATGGTTTTCTTTAATTTCATACCTATTTAAAGTGATTGCGCTGTGGTAGCCCGCGAAATTCAAATTTTCTTGCGTTTTTCGCAATTTTCGGGTCTGGGTAAAGTTGTATATTAATCAAAGTATGATTCGCGACATTAAGAACTATGTATTTACATAATTTTAACCATCAATACCTATCTCCAAGTTAGATTTCCTCCGGATTGGTCCGATTTCGGAATTTAGACTAATCCGGGGGAAATCTAACTTAGAAAGATGTATTGATGATTTTTATGGTTAAAATTATGTAAATATATAGTTTTCACTGTCCCGAATCATATTTTGATCAAGATATAACCTGACACTGACCTGCAAATTGCAAAAAACGCAAGAGAATTTGAATTTCGCGGGCTACCACAGCGGATCCCCCTTAACCCCTCGCACGCCAATTAGCAGAAACAATAGATTTTGTATTGCTATCTGAACACCTGGGTGTGCAAGCGACGTTTAATGCAATTTATCTTATTATACCTACCTACTTTACCTAATGTTAAAGCAAAATCGTGCTTATTATGTAGTAGGTATATTTTAATCAATTTTTAACCGACTTCTGAAAAAAGGAAGAGGTTATCAATATGTGTGTTCGGGCATAACTTTGTCATACAAAAACGGATTTACAAAATTATTTTTTGTTTGAAAGGGTATGTATACTCTCGAGGTGGTCCCATTGTCACCAAGTCGGAATCTGATGAGGGGATCCCATGGAAATCGAGGGAAACCCTCAAATTTTATAGGCACACCACCAATTTGGGTATTTTTTATAGTAGCTCGTGCATTTGCTCTCGGAAAGCACCATTTGGTGAAGTGGAACTGATGATGAAGACCACAGATGGCCACCGGAACTACTTAATTATTCCTAAGTATTTCACGGGTTGCGATTCAATTACTTTAATATGGTTGCTGTGTAATCTATGCCGTCAAAATGCATAATGGTGATGATGACTTCACCATGGAGCTCTAGTTCTCCTGGTCCTTACTAGGAGAACTCCTCAACAATTAACGTCCCTGCATCGGGAAAGTTTGTAAAAGGTGATGAGCAGTTGACATTGGGCTATTGTAACTTAGATAAATTATAAACTGACCCACTAAAAAGTGAAAAATAAAAACTTTTTTACAAAAAAAAAAAAAAACAACCGACTTTCAAAAAACACTACAAAGTGGACAATAACTTTAATTTTGGAAGTCAGTGGCAAAAAACTAAAATACAGATCCAAAGACACCGACTTCCAAAATTAAAGTTATTTTTCACTTTGTAGTGTTTTTTTGGAAAACGGTTGTTTTTTTTTTTGTAAAAAAGTTTTTATGTTATTCACTTTTAAGAAAACCATGTTATATGTAAATGAGAATAAGTTAGGGTGGTAAGTGTGATAAAAAGTTACACATGGACTCACGCTGTACGAAGATGAGGTAGTTCGACTGCTTAAAAAAGTATCGGCAGAGTGTGCAGCGACCTTAACTGCATCTTCTGCCGCTGTTGTAGCTCTCGTGTAGATGCTGATGATGATGATGTGCGATGCTTCGATTGTTCCGCTTTCTTGCCACCGCCGAAGCCAGAAGTAAACAAATTTTTCTGGAACGAAAAAGATACTTAGATAAAATATTACTATTAATATTGCACATTATTACTGAATTACTATAGGCAAAGATGTATTAATATTTATCTAATTCCCTACAATAGGTAATCGCTAAGTTATTATTATATAAGTATTAAATTATTTATTTCCACACAAACATCACGCCATGACAGGATTACACCCAATGCGATAGCGTGGTAATAAAATGAATCTAAACTGAGCCCGCGTTAATGAATTACACCCATTCCGAGAGGCCTTGTCCTAGCAATATCTGGTCAGTGGGTCGTCTTATGGGCTATATCAACAAACAAAAAGCAAGTGCGAAATTGCGCAGGCAGGTAACTTTATAATCCTACTACTTACTGGATTAACTTTAGTTTAAAATGTGTCATAGCTTAGCTATTGGAATGAAAAACAAAAGTTCATCGAATTCTGAGTAGGTATTATTTCTGATTGCCCACGTGAATCGAACGTAAAAATATCGCAGCGGGCTTTTATTGCGCACTGGATTTTCAACACTCTGTGTTGAGCCCAGCATTGATATCACAACAAAGCGCTTGCCAGCGCGTCAAAAAACCTACCGGGCCTACCGGGGTTACCTACTCTACATCTACATTTCAATGGCGCTTGAAACAGCGAAACACAATATGGGGAACTCATTAGGAAAGGAAAATAACTACTTACATACCTATCGCTTCTGTTTACATATTATTTCGAAAATTCTATTGAAAAACACTATTATCACATTTTTTCAATACCTATTAGCCTTTGTAATTCCGGTCAATGGGTCGTCCTAAGATTTAAAAACATAATAATTACAAAAAATATTACTCACCGTTATGCCCGTCTGCCGACAAATCCACTGTATGATCACCAATCTATGATCCACTCAATCCAAGCGCTATTATGCGCAGTCTTTCAATTTGCGCCAGCTGAGACGCCATTAACAAATAATATTTCACGCACTTTGAAGTTTAAAATGCACTACAAGATTCCACGAATTTTTAGTGACTGACGCGACGCACAGATTTCATGTGAGCGTTCGTTTAATTTCGCTGAGGATCGGGAGAACTCGGTAGCGAGTGCCGGATGCGCAGAGACGCGGAGGTGTGGCCTAACCAAGTGAAGCATGATTTTATTGGCTCTTCATTATTAGAATGTGCAACCATTGCGCAATTTTAGAAACGATGGAAATTCAACCAATCATGCCAACGATACTTTCTTTCTAACACTGCATGCTGCGTCGTAGTTATAGTTATGTATAGGGTTTAGGTTGATGTGCTGGCGTCTGTACAAGTGAGGTTGCTGATTTTGCTTTGTCTGATCACTCATCTGTAATACTAAAAATCCAAGTCAGTAAAACTTGCAAATTAAATTACTGGCGCACTCAAAAACGGGATTACTCGAGGGAAAATCTAGTTAAATTTAAAAATTATTTAACAAGTCTATCTTTTTCGGATGTTTATAGTGAACACAATCCTAATGAAGCATATGATGGTTTTATAGATATTTTTCTTCTACTTTACAATCAATGTTTTCCAATGAAATGGGTTAAAATTCGATCGGAAAGAAAAATTAAATGGATCTCAACAGGTATTAGGCTATGTAGTAAGAAAAAAAGAAAATTACTATGGAAATATAGAATGAATCCTTCATATGAGAAAAAAACCACATTCAAGACGTATTCACAAAGATTAAAAAAGATCATACAACTGACACAAAAGGCTCAGAATAATTACATAATTAATAACGCTCCAAATAAATGCAAAGCGTCATGGCAAATAATTAATAACACCAAATATATTAAAGAACCGATTACGAAAATCATTAAGCAAAATATTTTGATTACGGATCCCTATGACATAACAACATCTTTTAATGACTTTTTTATTGATCAAGTTCAAAATACATCTGAAAATAAATCATCCGATAGAATTATTCGTTTGGACAGTATCCCAAATTCAATATTTATGTCACCTATAATACCAGACGACATAACTAGAATAATCAGAAGTCTTAAAAATACAAAAAGTCACGGTTATGATGGTATTACCACAGAGGTTCTTAAATTCGTTAGTAATATTATAGCTCCACCTTTATGTCACATTATGAACATGAGTATTGTTTCGGGTACTTTCCCTAACAGTTTAAAATCAGTTATAATAAAACCTATACATAAAAAGAATAACAAAGAGGAAATGTCCAACTATAGACCTATAGCGTTAATCCCTGTATTATCTAAAGTATTTGAGAAGATTATTTATGAATCATTGTTCACATTTTTAGATAAACATAATATATTATGCAACGAACAAATGGGATTTAGAAAAAACAGAAATATAAATATGGCAATATACAATTTCTTAAGCAATATAATGCCAAGTGTAGACAATAAGACTCCTGTTTGTGCTATATATACCGATATGACCAAGGCTTTCGACTACGTAAAACATGACGTCCTTTTGGAAAAACTATATAGTTACGGTATAAGGGGAAATGCCCTAGACTTAATAAGCTCCTATCTTACTGGACGATCTCAACATACGGAAATGTCCAGAATATGCCTTGAAACCAAACGTGAGCTTAAATTTACATCAGCCGGTAGGGAGGTAAAATACGGTGTACCACAGGGGAGTGTCTTGGGACCTCCTCTTTTTCTCCTATATATAAATGACCTGCCACGACAGACACGACAACCCATGGTACTATTTGCAGATGATAGTACAGCGATAGTTAAGTGTACCAAGAAAGAAGACTATGAAAGGGAAATTAATAACACATTAGAAACAATTATACATTGGCTTGATACAAATAACTTAATAATAAATCTAAAGAAGACAAAAGTAATGCACTTCTACCAAAGGATACGCGCTGATGATATAAATGTTAGTTATAATGGTCAAACGGTGGATACAACGTGTGTAACGAAATTTCTAGGCATCCTGATTGACAACAATTTGACTTGGAAACCTCATGCCGATGACGTTTGTAAAAAGTTAAGTAAATCAGCATACGTACTATATAACCTGTCACATAAAGTTAGCCACGATACACTTCTACTAGCGTATCATGGGTTGGTTGCGTCAGTAATAAGATTTGGAATCATATTTTGGGGTAACTGTAGTGAGAGGGAGGAGATTTTTAAGGCCCAAAAACGGTGTATTAGATCTATGTCAAACTTAAAAAGCACAGACAGCTGTGAACCTGTGTTTCGGTCTCTGAGGATACTGACTCTCCCATGTTTGTACATATTGGAAGTGGCAATTTTTGTAAAAAACAATCTGAATTTATTCCCGTCACTGGCCAATATAAGACCACGTAATGGCCCCTTGAGATCCCAATACAAGAACTTGCTGCATTCATGTCATTACAAAACAGCACTGTTAAGGAAAAGTATTATGACAATGGGACCTGTCATTTATAATAAAATACCTCATGGTTATAAGGATTATTCTTTGAACATGTTTAAATCAAAGGTAACTGAACTGCTTTTAGTCAAATGTTATTACTCAGTGAAAGACTTTCTAAATGACATGAATTTATCCGGGTTATGACTGTTATAATTATTTGTAAATTTGACGCTGTAAGACTTAGCTACCTGACTATAATAGTATTAATTGACTTCCCTATAATTTCTGTTTTGTTTTTGCTGACATTTTTTTGTTTGTGTGTAATAATAATATTTTAAAATATGTAATAATTTGCACGCCGTAAGGTAGATTGTAGCCGATCTTGTTAATTAATCTATAACATCTTAAACCTGTACCTACATCCTTAGCAAATAAAATTCTCATTCTCATTCATTCTCATTCTCATTCTCATTCAGTCTGTCTGTCTGTCTGTCTGTCTGTCTGTCTGTCTGTCACAGCTGGATATCTCAAGAACTGCTAATGCTAACTTGAAATTTGGATCAGTTTTAGATGACGTTTACCCAACTATTTTGCAAATAAGAAAGAAATAAAAATATATGTTTTTTTTTTTGCAACAGGGACTCAAAGGGGGTCTTAAAAATTCAAAGTGGGGCTACTAGGGCATGTCCCGTATCATATGTAAAGAGCGCTGTTTGCACATTATCAAACATTTTTTTAATTTTTTTTTAAGCCGCACAGTGTTCGACTTTTGATCAAAAATGTAAAAAAAAATACCGTCCCCCCCCCCCTTATCTCCGAAGTTTGCAAAGAGAAAAATCTGAAATTATTCTATGTGATAGAAGTTTATGTAAAGATTACAGGAAAAATAAAACGATGTCTCTAAAAAGCACACTTTTTCAGAAATCGGAACAGAACCCTCGGTGCGCGAGTCCGACTCGATCTTGACCGTTTTTTTTGGTTTTGCACTAAACACAACAGTTTGGCAATGCACAGAACAGTGATGATAAAATTATATGCGCCGAGAAAATAACGAGTAACTCAGAGTAACTAGTACAACAGATAAATTCCGACTGAGATGGACAGCGCGTGCCGTGCGGTAGAGGTGTAGTTAATCCGTTATCGTTTAGGTGGGAGAGTCCTATTGTCTTATAATAACAAAGGTAACGCTTATCATCAATTTTGTGATTTGGATTTATGACCGGTTTTTTAAGTAAAATACCCGTACCTATGTGCGACGGTCATAAAGTTCTTACATCCATTTTGAGAGCTAAAATTAACGAAAGGCAGACATGATGGAGTTGGTGTGTATATAGACACCAACTCCATCATGTCTGCCTTTCAAAATGGATGTAGGAACGGGTCCCACGGTGGAGCTGCTCCTCATCGATATGACCATTAGCGAACAGGTTCGTCGTTCCCGAAAGGATCTGTCGACATTTCGGATAGATTATAAGAAGGCCTATGACTCGGTGCCACATACTTGGTGCACAACCGTGAGCTATGCAGTCTCAGGCGCCTCAAAGAGATGTCAGCAAATGATGGGGTCCAATAGGGCCGATCACTAATATGTACATTATTATGTATACATTCGTAAATATATGCTTTTATTTTGTTTGTTTACAATTATTCTACAACAAATAAGTAATAATGTATTTTAATAATTTCAAAATAGAAATTAAGGGGGTGGGGGAGGGGCCTGAGCAGTATAAATTTAAAAATGTGGGTCTGCAAACCCTACATATACAGTACCTACAGTCTTATATGTATTTATTAAATTCTTTGTCACACTAACAATCATAATTATGTTGTAAGTTAAGAGAGGTGTTTTAGCCTATTTAACATGGCTCGAATCATGTCAGTTAACATTTACTTGTGTTTATCTTTCTGTAAATAAAGACCATTAAAAATCAATCAAGCAATAGGGCCGATGTCGCTGGGGTCGCGGGTAGTTTAAAAAAGATACCGCGGCCCTGGCATAGGCAACTGAAGGAGCACGGGTGGGTTTTAGTCAGTAAAAGTCTGACACGCCCTTCCGCTCCACCCAGAGCGGGAGAAGTTATTTGATGATTACCCACCCTCAAAAAAAAAAAAAAGAAGGGAATACTTCCTAGAAGCCGACGTGGGGATGTCGATACTCTTGCGCTATCCCATCTTCCCGGTTCGGCGTGTGAAAGTTAGTGTTTTGTTAAAAAAATAATAGTCTGCAAAATCCACCTCCATCAACGAATCTACTTGGATATTTGGGGGAAAGAGGGTTTTATATAATTGGGTAAGTATGTAATTACCTAACGTTACCTGACGATCCGACATGTACATACATATTTTTTTTTAAACTGTTTGACACGGTAATTATAATAGATTGAATTAGTTACTGGAATTGAATTATTCATCCGGTAAAAGCATTTTTTAAAATAGTATTAACTCCATGTTAATCGATTATAATTTAGTCGATAAGTACTTACCTATTCCATTTTATTCGTAAAATCAACTTAATTTTCGGATTTCTCTTTTTCCAGATGGTAAACTGTGTTGATTTTTCGCATTTTGGCAAAACAGTAGGTGACAAAACAGTAGCTTCAAATTACCGACCTATTTCAATACTATCATCTACATCTAAAATACTAGAAAAGTTAATTAACAATAGGTTAATGAAGTATTTAGAGTCTAAAGCCATCCTCTCGGATAAACAATTTGGTTTTAGACCAAAATTATCCACAACTGATGCTGTACAAGATATGACCGATTATATATCTCAAGAACTAGACAAAGGCAATCATTCAATTGGTATTTTTCTTGACCTAGCAAAAGCTTTTGATACCGTATCTGTTCCTATATTGTTGAATAAGCTCGAGAAAATAGGTATTCGAGGAAAGCAGCTTAATCTTTTTGCAGACTATCTAAATAACCGCTGTCAATGTTTGAAAATTGATAATTTTACTAGCTCAGAACTAAAAAATACTTCTTTTGGGGTCGCAAGGAAGTATATTAGGTCCAACCTTATTTCTTATTTATATAAATGACCTCTGCAGTCTCAATCTAAATTCGGGTAAAATAATATCATATGCTGATGATACTGTACTCCTGTTCTCCGCAAATACATTACATGAAGTTTGGTTATGTGCACAGCAAGGTTTCGATATAGTTAATCGATGGTTACAACATAACTTATTGACATTAAATGCTGACAAAACTAAATACATACGCTTTTCCTTACGCAACTCAAAGCCATCTATAATAATTCCAGATATTCATGCACATGTTTGTAACACAGCTGCAAACTCGAAATGTAATTGCCCAATTATCATTAATACGAAAACTATTAAATATCTTGGAGTAATTATAGATGCTACCCTTACATTTAAAAATCACATTAACCTATTATGCAGTAGAGTCCGTAAATTGATGTTCATTTTCAAGAAAATTCGTCCTTTTGCCGACTCTAAGGTGATAAAACAGGTATATTATGCTTTGTGTCAATCGATCATTACATATTGCATTACCTCATGGGGAGGAGCGGCTAAAACAGTTTTGCTACCATTGGAGCGCGCTCAAAGAGCTGTATTGAAAGTATCCACATTCCGGCCTATCCTATTCCCGACCCAACTTTTATATCAATCTTGCAATGTTCTGACAGTGCGGCAGTTATTTATTATGAATACTTTATTAAAACAGCACTCTAAATTGCCTTACAATAGAGTTGTCACTGATAAAAGACGTAAAGATATCTGTATGGATAATTATAGATTAAGGCATTCTTTTATGTATAGATTTTTTATATTCTTAGGACCATTTCTTTACAATAAAGTAAACGCAATTTTGTCTATGTCTGCATTAAACACGGTACATTGCAAAAATGTAATTAAAACTTGGTTACAAAAATTGTCTTATGACGACACAGAAAAGTTACTGCTTGTTTTAAGTTAAATATTATTTTTAATTCAATGTTTTCATTTCATTAGTCTGTTATGTTATTCATTATTTATGTATTATCATCTATCTTAGGAAATATTTATGTAAACTAATTTGCACTTATGATACCTGAGATACAGGTTTATCCTAGTTCAGGTTAATACCATTATTATATACCTACCATTTTAGTTTAAGCCTTAATATTGTAAATATGCATTATTTAAATGAATAAATAAATAAAATAAATAAATAAATAAATTTTGAAATGGAAAAATATATCCCTTTTTTAAACCATACCTACCTCAACTTATTACAATCTGGCCCAGATATCGGGGGATATCTGGGCCAGATTGTAATAAGTTGAGGTAGTCTCCTTTCGTTTCATTCATTTGAAGTACACGGCTTCACATCAAGCTATACATTTCCAATTTACACTGACGTCTCATTGTAAAGAAATCTGATACAATGCGAGATCAGCTTATACTGGAAATGTTTAGCTTGATCTGTAGCCGAGATGTAATTAATGCCAATGCATAAGTACGCACGTACTTATGCATTGGCATTAATTACATCTACAAAACACAAAAATCTACATTTTGATCTTGAATTTTCCTGCTTATAAACATCAGAAGGTTAATACTCGTACGCACGGCTACAAATCAAGCTATAAATTTCCAGTTTAGGCTGATCTCGCATTGTATAGCAACCGCAACCGACTACTTAATTTCAACAATTTCAAAAATTATTAATAAGCACACGCAAACATTTTTAGTTTCTAATAAGCAAAAAATCCTAAAGCCGTGGATCACACCAGGACTCCTGCGCTGTATTAAAAATCGAGATAGGTTACATGTCAAAGCAAAAAAATCTCCAGATAACATGATACTTAAAGTAACATATACACGATATAGGAACTTTACAAATCAACTTCTACGAAAACTAAAAGTCGCTTATGAGAAATCTCAACTTGACAAAGCAGGCAACAACCCCAAAGCCCTATGGAAAGCTATCAAAGAGATAACTAAGACTCAAAAAGTCAAAGACAATCCTTTGGAACTACTTCAAATATCAGATAGCCCAAAGTCATCTGCTGACCTTGTTTGCAACTTTTTCACTGACGTCGGTAAAAATCTAGACAATAACATTCTACTGTCTCGAGCCTCATCTATAGATGACCCTGTCACCCCTCAACCCCCTGCCTCAGACTGTTCCGGAAACATACCCAACTCGCTCGTTATCCTAGAAGTAGATGAAGCGGACATTGAAACCACTATCCTACAGCTGCGGCCGGATTGTGCTACTGGATGGGATGGAATTCCATCTTCCCTCCTCAGAGAGTGCCGACGGGTACTGATCCCACCTATAACGCACATCTGTAATCGTGCTATTATTACTGGCGTGTTTCCTGATGCTTTGAAAAAAGCTATTGTACACCCGATTCACAAGGGTGGGGACAAAAACTGCGTCAATAATTATAGGCCCATATCGGTGTTGTCAGCCTTATCAAAGATCTTGGAAAAAATTCTCTACAAATCGCTCAAACATTTTTTAAATCGCTTCAAAATCTTAGCCGACAACCAGTACGGATTCAGATCAGGTGTCTCTACAGAGAACGCAGTCTTGGATTTGACAGAGCAAGTAGTGGAAAACCTAGACAAAAGAAATAGATGCCTATGTATATTTCTAGACCTTTCCAAGGCGTTTGATACAGTTTCTGTCCCTATCCTCTTATCAAAGCTAGAACGAATTGGAGTACGAGGGACCGTCTTAAATATATTTAAAGACTATCTCTCCCAGCGTAAGCAATATGTAAAAATAGGCGACTGTTTTAGCGAGGAACGCACAATCCTTTTTGGGGTCCCACAGGGGAGTATTTTAGGACCCTTGTTGTTTTTGGTGTATATTAATGACCTCTGCACAATGTCACTTCAACACAGCAAAATTTTTACATATGCAGATGATACAGCAGTATTTATATGGGGACAGAATTGGCAGGTGGTCAAGGACAGAGCCGAATACTCCCTTTCCAAAATAATGACATGGCTAAGACTAAATCTCCTTACACTAAACCTGAAGAAAACACATTTTCTACCCTTTTCCTTGAGACCCAACACTAAACCCTTGCCTGACTATTCCATAACAGCTCATACTTGCGAGAACCGACACAATTGTACCTGCCAGGTTATCTCTCGGGTAGAATCGGCAAAATATTTGGGAGTGCTGATGGATGATGGACTAAGGTGGGACAGGCAGATTGGATCGATCATTAACAGAACTAGGCTACTTATAAATGTTTTCAGGACCCTAAGGGATTCTGCAACACTGGAAAACCTAAAACTAGTCTACCTGGCCCTATGTCAGTCCATTATCCAATACTGCATAACCGTGTGGGGAGGTGCAGCAAAGACCTATCTGCTGGGATTGGAGCGAGCACAGAGAGCTGTTCTCAAGGTGACCAAGAAACCGTACAGGTTCCCCACCTCACAATAATTATTCTCTGAAATTAAAGTCCTCACTGTCCGCCAGCTCTATGTGCTCACATCCATCCAAAGACAAGGAATTGTTCCCTTACCCGACTCAGGAAAGCGTAGTAAATCCTCCATATGCCCTACTATACCCTGCTGCACCTCATTTGCCAAACACCAGTTTAATAGCTTAAGCAGCAAACTGTACAATCTCGCAAATAAAAAGCTAAACATAGCTGGAATGTGCCGGCGGGAAATGAAAAGGAAAGTAGCAGACTGGCTCCAAAAGATGGACTATCAGGAAACTGAAAGTTTATTCACATTCCTAACATAATATGATATCTGAAACCCATACACACTGTCATCCATTCTTACTTGTTCCCGTCCTTACATACATTCAAAGGTGCGAACCAAACCAGACACTCACTCACTCCCTTGCACACACACAACACACTTCCACCGCATACACACATATACTCATCAACTCTCATAATTACACACACAGAAATCAAATACAAATAATTTTTAGCATTTTTACTTTCCTTTTGTAATTTTAATCCCTACATATTTTATGTGTTTTACCTTCTTCTGTACCTAATGAAAGCTATTTTGACCTATATGTGTTACAAAATGGCAATAACCTTGACTGTTAACTTCTACTGACGCTCTTCTTAAATGCTGTTAGATTGGAAATAGAACCCATGGCTGAACGCTGACCCCCAAAATACAGGTCCAGGCC
Organism: Cosmia trapezina; assembly: GCA_905163495.3. Lineage (NCBI taxonomy): Eukaryota > Metazoa > Arthropoda > Insecta > Lepidoptera > Noctuidae > Cosmia > Cosmia trapezina. The sequence goes on along the minus strand of LR991034.1, from coordinate 4,092,326 downwards.
TAGTTTGGGGGTTAGGATCTGATTTGTGACACTACATTAGTGTGCTATTATTATAACTTGATTGTAACATGTATTTCCTAGTGTCAAATAAATATTTTTATTATTTATTTATTTATTTATAGGATTTCCTTACAATGAGAGGTCAGTGTAAACTGGAAATGTACCTATAGATGGATGTGTAGCCGTGTGTACATAAAAACGTTCAAATTCAAGTCGCAATCCCATGCCAGCGACAATCAAAAATGTCAAAAATGTAGGTAAACGGTATACAATTTTTGATAGATTGAGACTGAGATGAGATTGCGAACGTTTTTAAAAATACGGGAATTGCCCCTCTGACCTTCCAAAACCGGCGGAAAATTATGCAACTTTAGGGTGCGTTTCCACTGACGCGGAGCTGGGCGGAGCGGAGCGGAGACGTGCAGGAATCGACCAATCATAATGGTTGAAATCCTCATCGCGTCTCTTGCCTCGTCTGTAATTGGACGATTCCTGCACGTCTCCGCTCCGCTCCGCCCAGCTCCGCGTCAGTGGAAACGCGGCCTTATTAGGTTTTTCATCGTGAATCGGATCAGTCGGTTTTACAACTAAACGAGACATGACGTGTGTCGATAAAACTGTATTTCTTTATTTATTTGTGTTTATTGCATTATGTGAAGCTCAGGAAAAGAGTAAAGAAAATATTCGGTTTAGTCCCACTGCAAAAGCTTTGTATCCCAAAGGCTTTAGGTTGTCCTTGGAAGGTAAGACGGCTTATTATGTCAATAATCGGTTGAAAATAAAAAAAAACCAGACTTGTCGGACCAGGCAAAATGAAGGGTTCCGTAGTTTGGATGAATTTAACCAAAAAACAAACTGGAACCACTAACACCCGTCGCTTTTGTACTGTAGCATTTTTTTTTGTTGGGTAGAATAGACCCTTTTTAATGTATTTTTGAAAACCCCAAAAGAACGCAAAAAAAAATTGCCGAGAAATAAAAAATTGAGGTCATTTGCAAACGTCTCAAATGTCAAGGTCAAATAAGTTTTTTTTTTTGTAGTAAGGCGAGTCTAACCTGTCCAAGTTGGGGTGCCCCAAGTACTGACCTCGCTTCGCTTGCTCTTGCATCCTAGGGCCCAGCGCACTCCGCTGGAAGCGCGGCGGAGCGCAGTTGAAGACAACAATTTAATATAAACCTTAACTACCATGACATACGGTCGCGCGCATGCTTTTGTTGTAGCTTGAGGGCGCTCCCAGCAACGCTTGCGAATTTATTCTTATATTGACCGTATGTCAAGGTAGTTAAGGTTTATATTAATTGTTGTCTTCAACTGCGCTCTGCCGCGCTTCCAGCGGCGTGCGCCGGGCCTAAGTATTTAGTGTGTAGTGTACTCAAATACTAGTAGTTTGCGCAGTGTAATATATTGCGAACGTTTTTTACTCGAAAACATCAACACCGCTATAAAATTGTGAAGTTCGGAACGCGCGTGTGTTCAATTTTATTGTGTAACTCTAAGTTTGATTTTCTCAAAACTTTGGATTTTTTTCTCAAAAACTAGTTGTTTGCGCAGTGTAATATTTTGCGAAAGCGTTTTACTCGAAAACATCAACACTCTATAAAACTGTGAAGTTCCAGATGCGCGTGTGTTCAATTTTATTGTGTAACTAAGTTTGATTTTCTGAAACTTTAGATTTTTTTTCTCAAAAACTAGTTGTTTGCGCAGTGTAATATTTTACGAAAGCGTTTTACTCGAAAACATCAACACTCTATAAAATTGTGAAGTTCCAGATGCGCGTGTGTTCAATTTTATTGTGTAACTAAGTTTGATTTTCTGAAACTTTAGATTTTTTTTCTCAAAAACTAGTTGTTTGCGCAGTGTAATATTTTGCGAAAGCGTTTTACTCGAAAACATCAACACTCTATAAAATTGTGAAGTTCCAGATGCGCGTGTGTTCAATTTTATTGTGTAACTAAGTTTGATTTTCTGAAACTTTACATTTTTTTTCTCAAAAACTAGTTGTTTGCGCAGTGTAATATTTTGCGAAAGAGTTTTACTCGAAAACATCAACACGCTATAAAATTGTGAAGTATCGGACACGCGGGTGTTAGAGACTGTTTTAAGCATTAACGCCCGGTTTCTCGACAGCTATTCAAATCTAAAATCAACTAACAAACTGGTTATTAACAGACCAGTCAAATCAAATTGGGTTGCTGAATTGGCGATTACGACAAAATTAATTAATCAACGATCAATGTCAACGATTAAAGAAAATAGATTATGTGTATGGCAACATCGTATTCTTCATTCATTTTGACAAATAATTCGTTCAATTGAATGTCAAGTTGACACTGTTGACCAAGGCGCCATTTTATTGAAAATTTGAATGTTTGGTATTTTTTTTTCTTTTCCTTATATCTCGAAAACGGTGTGTCCAATCGCAAAAATAATGAAAATTTGGCCCCCCTTTATTAAATCCTTAAACCCCTAAACCTCAACACGTACCTAGTTATCAAAAAAAAAAATATCTATAACAAAAATATGTACAGACGCCAGCACATCAAGCTACTACAATCTGTCAAATTTCTTTAATAGATTTTCATCTTCATCACTGAAGCATTAGGTTCAAGGTTGATTGGGAAAATTTGACAGTTTCGGGTGGCTTGACCTGCTGGCGTCTGTACCGTAGTTAAAGTACCTACCTAAGTACCTATAGAATTTTTATTCTTTGGTTTTAGATTTTTAGGAGGAGCTCGTGACTAAGTAATAACAGCCGCACGAGTCGATCTATCAGGGTAAGCTACGCTTGCCGGGGTTGGTCAGTGGATGGGTGACCATCTTTACATACCGAGACTCCTCCGTGCCTCCGTGCAGAAGTTGTTTTATTAATTATAACTAGAAAATATCCAAAGAAAACAGAAAATCACAGGGAACGCAAAGATAATCGGCCAAGCTCGATAGATTAGCTAACACAGCATTTGACAGTGGCTTGACATGACATTCGAGCTTAATCGTTTGCTCAGAAACCCAAATTCTGAAGTAACAAGAGATTTTTGTACTAATTTGATTGTTGTGTTAAGTGATCAAAGTTTCAAATCAAAGTACTTAATCAACGTTCGTGCAACTCGTTTTCGACTTAACAAGAGATTTTACACATGATTAGTTAATTTTAGATTTGAATAGCCGTCGAGAAACCGGGCGTAACTGTCTTACAATAAAATTATAATAAGTCTGCGCAGTATATAAATTGCGCAATATGATTGAATCAGCTCTTTCACTCAAGTGATCCATTGTTTTTACGCAATAACGTTTTATAGGGTTCGATGATTTCGCGTGAGCAAGACCTGCACAATACCTACCATATCCTGTACAATATAATAAAGGTGCCATATAGATTAAACTCGCTCAAACTTTTGTTCAATCATTGCGCAACCTTCAATATTAACCCTAAACGGTTAAAAACATTGCACAATTCGTTATCTATACAAATCACTAAAATTGAAGTATCTGTTTTAATGTCAAAATAACAGCTTGTAACCTAATGCTTATGAAAGTATATACGGAACCTAAAAAAAAAAAACAAAAAAAATCTGTCCGTTAGTTCCAGCGTATCTCTGAAACAGCTTGACCAATTTTGATGGGACTTTCATTGGCAGGTGGCTGAAGTTATAAGGAGTAAAATGATTACTTTTATTTTAGAAAAATAATTAGGGTTCCGCGCGAAAAAAATAAAACCCATAAAATTGTGAAAAAAATCCAATTTAAATAGGGAAGTGCCGACATCCACGCGGGCAACATCTAGTTGTGCAATCGCTTTATGCAATTTTGAGGTAAAAATTTAGTATCCAGGGGCACGAAAACGAGGTGGGGGTGGAGAGGGGCAAGGGGAGGGGGTGTCCCGTCCACCCTGGTACCACTCCCATGAAAAGAGAACTCACCATTCTTGAGAAAAACTAATTATTGTAACCTAGCCTCAAAGCACTTGTTGTCAAAACAAAGTTGCTTCTGCATCGTCTCCGGCGCTGCGGGAAGTGCAACCCTTTCGCCCTTACGTAACAAAGGATAGGCACTTTAGGCACACTCCGCAGCTTCGGCCGCTACGGCTCGCACGGGTCCCTAGGCTTTATTATAGCGGGCGGGGGTTGCGCTACCTCCGCGCCTTCGGATTTTTATAAGACTCTAGTGGTAGCAGATAAAAGACTACGTAGAGTCGGGTGCCCCAATTCGATTTTGGAACAGGTTCGACATATTTTAACTACGAAGTGGGGGTACACCACTGACCTCTATTTGTGCAATAGAGGTCAGTGGGGTACACTAACTTCCTTCTGAGCAGGATTTCTAGGTTCTTATAAAACAAACAAACGACATTGACACATGACGCAAATAGCGTTCTTTTTACGTTCAGTTTCATCGATTTTACACGAAATTTTACACCACAGACAATATACTGGAAGGTTGTCAGTCGCCCATTTTTAACGTTTCGGTACACTATTTATCTGATTTCAGGTTAGAAACAATTTTTATAAATTTCTCGAAAAATATGCATTATCTTTTAATAAGAGTTATAACGTTATAATCACTTTCAACTACTGTCACCCCTCACTTCGTGGCCCCGGATACTGAAGTCAAGCCCTTAATCAGTGAGAGTGACGCCAATAACCCGGGTAATTAATCCTTCTTTTTTAGATGACGGCTATACCCATGTATTATACCATGTAAATATAAACAAAGAATTCACAGGACTAAGCGATGGTGATTTAATGCAACATTTAGATGAACCGAAAGATGGGTTTTGGGTCTACAGGAATTATGACACTGAGCTAAAAGTTGGAGACACGATTTTCTTCTGGATATATTTTCTTAAAAATGGAAATGGATTAGCGCTCGAGGCCACACGATATACAGTTTCTGGTAAGTTTTTTGTAAATTTACGTCTGGTTTTGTTTCCTTCTCCTCTCGTTTCAGCATAAATTCCATGAGAAAGTGGCAAAATATTCGCAAAACTGCAGGGTGGACTAACCAGAGTGCCAAGGCCTAGACATACAAGTGCGATCCAAAGCGTTCCGTATTTCTACGACTTTCAAGGATTGAAGTTTTTCGGTAGCTTATGTCATTCTTTTTATGTCAATTCCTTATGTCAGTCATTCCTTACGTCAGTCCTTTTATGTCAGTCATTCCTTACGTCAGTCCTTTTATGTCAGTCATTCCTTACGTCAGTCCTTTTATGTCAGCAATTCCTTACGTCAGTCATTTTATGTCAGTCATTCCTTACGTCAGTCCTTTTATGTCAGTCATTCCTTACGTCAGTCCTTTTATGTCAGTCATTCCTTACGTCAGTCCTTTTATGTCAGTCATTCCTTACGTCAGTCCTTTTATGTCAGGCATTCCTTACGTCAGTCCTTTTATGTCAGTCATTCCTTACGTCAGTCCTTTTATGTCAGTCATTCCTTACGTCAGTCCTTTTATGTCAGTCATTCCTTGTGTCAGTCTTTTTATGTCAGTCATTCTTTATGTCATTCATTCCTTATGTCAGCCATTCGTTACGTCAGTCCTTTTATGTCAGTCATTCCTTATGTCAGTTCTTTTATGTTAGTCATTCATTACGTCAGTCCTTTTATGTCAGTCATTCCTTGTGTCAGTCCTTTTATGTCAGTCATTCCTTACGTCAGTCCTTTCACGTCAGTCATTCATTACGTCAGTCCTTTTATGTCAGTCATTCCTTGTGTCAGTCCTTTTATGTCAGTCATTCTTTATGTCAGTCACTCCTTATGTCAGTCATTCCTTATGTCAGTCTTTTTATGTCAGTCATTCCTTATGTCAGTCTTTTTATGTCGGTCATTCCTTATGTCAGTCAGTCCTTCTATGTAACAATAACTTAAAAACTATTTTAATAAACTTACAAACTAAAAACAACTAGAAAAGACGTGGCTCAACACATCATGTTGGCACGTGCCTTATAACTTTATAAGGGACAGTCCACTTAGTCTAATAATGTTTTTAGGATGCTGTTGGAGCTTCCGCGCAACCTACCCATTACTGACGCTGTTCTCTTCCTCATAATTGCAAGTAAATCGTCAACAGACGTCGTCGCTATAGAATCGTATCCCTGATAGAAAGTCACTTTATCTAGGCCCTTGCGCTAAACGTAGGTACATTAAGTATCGCCATTTGGGGGGCTCGTTTAATGCACCTTAGTAAAATATTATCTTCAAAGCAAATCAAACATTTTTATATAAGTACCTACACATAATTATGGTTCAGCTTTTCCTCAAGGAGCTCGTGGTTAAGAGATTACAGCCGCAAGGGTCGATCCATCAGGTTACGCTACGCCTGCCGGGGTTGTCCGTGGATGGTGACCATCTTTACATAACGAGACTCCTCTGTGCCTCGGAAAGCACGCTAAGCCGTTGGTCCTGTCCTGTCCTGTCATTCGTGGATCTTTGACAGTCGTAACGGGTTGTCAGAAGCCCGAAAGTCTGACAACCAGTCTTACCAAGGGGTATCGTATTACCCAGTTAGGTTGTGGAGGTCTGATAGGCAGTCACTCCATGTAAAATACTGGTATTCAGCTGCATCCGGTTAGACTGGAAGCCGACCCCAATATAGTTGGGAAAAGGCTAGGCAGATTGATTTTGGTTCTATCTTTTCCAGGATTCGTCAAAGAAGATTGCACGCCAGTATGCAAGTATGCGATTTCCAAAACAAGGGTTCAAGGTCAATCAAAAATTATTTGCAAGGACGAATTGATATTCTATGAGAACTTCGACCAAACGAGCCTTAGGGAGCTGCAGCAATGGGACACACTGATCCAGTTTCCAACAGAACCGGTTAGTTCAGTGCACTTAGAGACAGGCTCAACTATATTACTGTTGATCGATGACATCGAACTTAGTATTAGAACTTAAGGATGATGCGCTAAGGTAGCCCGCGAAATTCATATTTTCTTTCGTTTTTTGCAATTTACAGGTCAGTGTCAGGTTGTATGTTGATTAAAATATGATTCGCGGCCGTAGCTAATATAGCTTTACAGAATTATAATCATTAGAATCAGCAATATAACTCTATAAGTTAGAATTGACCCCAAATCTAACGATTTCATGAAATCATGAGGTTTGAGGTCAATTCTAACTTATGGAGTTGTATTGCCGACTCTAATGATTATAATTCTGTAAAGCCATGTTAGTTATGGCCGCGAATCATATTTTAATCAACATACAAGCTCACACTGACCTACAAATTGCAAAAAACTTAAGAAATTTTGAATTTCGCGGGCTACCCTGACGCTTTCACTTTAAAGGGGATCCGCAGTGGTAACCCGCGAAATTCAAATTTTCTTACGTTTTTGTGGAATTTTCAGGTCAGTGTCAGGTTGTATCTTGATCAGAATATGATTCGCGACTATAACAAATATGTGTTTACATAATTATAACCTTATGAATCATCAATACATCTCGTAAGATTCGTTCTCTCTAAGTTTGATTTCGGAAATCATGACATGAACATTTATCTAACTTAGAAAGATGATGTATAAATATCGCGCGGTTTTGTTTTGTTGTATTTATTTTCTGTTAATGTTGTTAGTTTTATATGACTCTTTTTAGGGTTCCGTACCAAAATGGTAAAAAAGGAACCCTTATGGTGTGACTCAGTCTGTCTGTCTGTCTGTCTGTCACAGCTGGATATCTCAGTAACTACTAATGCTATCAACTTGAAATTTGGAATTATTTTGCAAATAAGAAATAAATAAAAATATTTATATTTTTTTTGCAACAGGGACTCGAAGGGGATCTTAAAAATTTTAAAGTGGGGCTACTAGGGCATGTGGGGTATCATATAAAAGAGCGCTGTTTGCTCATTCTCAAAATATTTTTAATTTTTTTTTTGGCCGCATAGTTTTCGACTTTTGATGAAAAATGTAAAAAAAAAATACCGTTCCCCCCCCTTATCTCCGAAGTTTGCCAAGAGAAAAATCTGAAATTATTCTATGTGATAGAAGTTTATGTACGTAATGTAAGATTACAGGAAAAATAAAACGATGTATCTAAGTAGCACACTTTTTCAGAAATCGGAACGGAACCCTCGGTGCGCGAGTCCGACTCGCCCTTGACCGGTTTTTTTAATGTTTGTATTTCCTGTGCGTGTCCCAAATGATTTTTTTTCTTTCTTTCTTTCATGTATTTATTTATTGAATTCTGTTCACGGTTTTATTTCCGGTTGAGTTTAGTTTCCACTGGTATTTGTTTTTTAATTGGCCAAATTAAATTATTTGCCATGGTGCCATACATATTTAATGTTTTGTTATATTAATTACTTAGCACTCTATTATATAGAACCAAGTTCTTCTAACTGAAGAGACAGCTGTGCTGCTGGGGAGTTTGTGGTGCCACTTCTTCTTCCCAGCTAAAACACTAGGAAGTGGAGAAGGACGGGCGTTTTAGGGGGATGGTTTTATAAAATTTTACGATCAAAAAGTGCAGATTGTCAGCCTAATTTCAATAAATGGCTTTGATTTTAAAGATACAACACAACTAATATAACAACAAACAACAACAACACAAACAACAACACAACAACGACAACAACAACTACAACAACATACAACTAATTGCACTTGATCGGTGACATCGACGTTCAGAACGATTCTGAGTGGTGCTTGGCAGTATCGACTAGTTCATAATAACAACCCTACCGCCGCCGTATCTTTGCCTAAAAGTCGTCGTGCTGGGGCTTGTGCGCTCCTATGTACGCAAGGCCTGTGCCAGTAGAGTTGAATTTGCCGAAACAGACCATTTTTTTTGTGGATGGGAAATCATCAAATGTCTTCTCCCTCTCTGGGTGGAGCGGAAGGGCGTGTCAGACTTTTACTGACTAAAATCCACCCGTGTTCCTTCAGTTGCTTCTGCCAGGGCCACGGTATCTTTTTCGAACAACCCTCACCCCGGCCCCGGCTATTGGACCCCATCATTGCTGACATCTCTTTGAGGCGCGCGTGGAACACAACGCGCCGTCGACCCGGGCCTGGTCCTTACCGGACGGCGAGCTACCCACTACTCGCCGTCCGCAAGCCCGCGCCTTCGGTGGCCGGGAATCGGCTCTCGACTCCCGCCACCTAGGGCGTCTCCTGCAGTGACTGAGGGCGTGAGGTTGTCTCTCCCTCCCGCGTTCCGCCTCCTCCTTCGCGAGCATTACTGCTTCGCTGAACGAGGCGATAGCCTCTCATGCACTCTCACTCCGCACCATGGCCTGGACCAGCCGGTCGATTCTGTAAAAATCTCACCGTGAAAAATTAGGTGAAGTGAGTTTGTTTTTGCTAGGAATTGACACTATTGACAGCTCACTCCACGCTCACTTCACTTAAGTTTTCACGGTGAGATGGTTACAGAATCGCACTGCTGGTTCGGACGCGAGAGATCGCGGCCACCAATCGCCTCCGTGAGAATACGGCGGTGCTCCGCCCAAGCCGGGAAGACCTCCACTGTATGCTCCACCGTGTCCTCCAGATTCGCAAGAGTAGGTATGCGTGCCGGGAGGAAGGAAGTATTCCAATAAGATGCTGGTAGGAATCTTGTCCGCACTTCTGGGGTTGTCCCGATAGCCGTGGCATACCTCTCTCCACTCCTCAAGCACCTCATGTCATGGCACCTTGAATCTATACCATACGTCGGATAGTCACGTTAGGTATCCACTTCTCATTACAGGACTATCCCTTCAACGTGTACATTCCGGAAAAAACCGTGAGCTTTGATGAGGGATCCTTCGTTATCACTCCCATCCTGACTGAGTCACAAGGCTGGGAAGGGTTCCTTCATCAGTCCCTAGATTTGGATGTCAGGTAAATACCAGTACTTGTTTTGTTTTCTCCGGTATATAGAGACGGACTTACCCCGAGCTACACGCTCCGCCTCCGGGCACACGCGTCTTGCGCCAGCGATTGGAGAGAAAACAAATAAAAAAAGTTTAGAGAAAGCCTTGAGTTACCTCGACATGGTAAGTTGACCTGCTGCTACGTGTAGTACATACTAGCAACTCTACCTGCATTGCACGTGTGCAACGGCAACATGTCTAAACATCAAGATTCCAGTTCTATAGCTAAGTTTAATATTAATGTATTATGCACATCAACCTTCCGGAATAAATGCTCCAAATAGTGGTGAAAACCGCATCATAATCCAGTGTGTAGTTTCGAAGATCTAAGCGGTTACACAGACAGACACGTAAAGCGAATTTGTTTTATACTAAGTACCCAGGTAATGTTAAAAATTTTAGTATGGATTATGCAGGATTATTCTACAGGTGCAGACCAAAGGGGTCTGCACCTGTAGAATAATCCTGCAGAGTTGCATTACCATAGTATTAAATATTAAATTTTTTTAACAGTTTCAGGTGCACTGGCCAGGTTGACACGTCAGAGTGTAGCCAAGTAGCCTCAGGGGGTCAGATATTACCGCCTGTGACGACGGCGAAGATCACCACAAGACGCAGCTTTAACTTTATGTTCGGAAGGGTAGAAGTGCGCGCGAAATTACCGTCCGGGAGCTGGATTATGCCTGGTCTATACGATTTTTAGATAAATTAATGATAAATGATTTTATTTCTTTAAATAGGCTCCGTAGGCCGTTCCGCTTTTACGTCAATATTTTAAAAACTAGATGATGAGGTCTGCGTTTCCTATTTGACTACTCTGAGAAGAAAGGCCGAAACAAACTCAGAGGTCTCTTTTATTTAAAGTCCAGACATAATATTGGTCAGATCATATGAAAACCATGTAGATTGGTGTCTGAAGTGGCCTATTGAGGAAAGATCCACACAGATTGACAGGACCTGTCCAGTCAGTGCACGCATTTGTCAGTAATCGTGTAGCTCAACTCAAAACTTAAGGAGCTCAACGATTCGACGAACAATACCAAAGGAATGACATTTATTGGGTAGGCCGCATAAATTACTCAAACTGCTAGACCAACATTAAAACTAACTGAGAGAAAATAAACCGGCCAGGTGCGTGTCGAACCACGCAAAATGAAGGGTTCCGTAGTTGAAAAGAATTTATCCCAAAAACAAACTTAATATTGTAGTTAAAAAACATATTCTCACATACATTGATCTTGATACCTTTCCTGAGAAAAAGGACAGACTGACAAACAGACAGACAGAAGGCGGACAACGAAATGATCCTCCGTTCCGCTCCGTTTTTTCCTTTTGAGGTACGGTACGGAACTAACGGAAAAAACCCTCGGCTAGCCTATTCTGTCCCACATTAATTTTTTAACATTGTCGACGAAACTCATAAACGGGTTTTGTCGATGGAAGAATGTACAAAATGACACATTGCCATGCTTCATCCATGCTTAGACACGCAGAATGCATAGAATGCATCTACAATATGTCATTTTGTCTATTCTTCCGTCGACAAAACCCGTTTCTATGATGGTCTGCTACGCGTGCAGTACCACCTAATAAATACATTCCTCCTCCAGAAATTAACCTAGAACCATTAGACAACGCATATGGTACTCATAACTCTGGTCTGATGCGAATCGCCTACATCCGAGGGAACCCTGGTCTGGCCAAGAAGCTGTATGGAGGTCCTGTGCTGGCTGAGTCCGAACCGTACAGGTCCTTGCTGTTGCAGGAGAAGATTGGTATTGACAACTGGCACAAGTCCTTCCATAACTACACCATGATTTGGAGACCAGGTACTATTCAGCACCACTTAGTTGTTTTCGTCTCATTGAGGGCCTTAGCACATCTTCGCCGCGAAACAGCGAAACCACGATGTTTCGCTGATGTTCCGCTGATTTCCGCTACTCGAGTTGCGGAACATCATGCGAGTCAGATGAATTGAACAACTGCGGTTTCGCTGCTATGGTTTCAAACTCAAACTCAAATCATTTATTTCAAATAAACCAATTTACACTTTCGAATGGGGTTGGCTACTGTCAAAGTGGCGCTAGCATAGCTTTAACCAAAATTATATTCATTTGTATGAAGTATTTGTTTGTTTAAGATTTTACAAAATGCATAAGAAATTTGAAGTGCCTTATTGCAAAGAAATAGGACCACACCAATTTCCGATAGCTGTAGAATTTAAAAAAAAAGTGGTTAAAAAAAGTAATTAAAAAAAGTGGTTTAATTCGGCTTTTTGTAGTAATTTATATTGGCGAAAAGTATTATGAAATGTATACTTCCCACAAACAAAACTATTTCATAAATAAAATAGCTTGATGTATAATTTTAAGAGTATACCTTTCAATAAGGTCTGCTTTTCTTCCTTGTAAAGAAGCACCTCGTTTTTTTCAGTTCAGCCTTTAGCTCGCTTATTCTCCATATTGAGTACATGTTTATCTTATCATCCATCCGGGTATTTTAATGAAAAAATATACAAAACCGAACACACAAATTGAGTAAACAAATGTGACAGGTGAAAGCTATGCTAGCGTCATCTGCCAAAAGTTTTAAGGAGCCAACCCTATTGTCAAGGGGTCGTTCAGTCAGAAAGATGAAGCTAGTCAATAATTACAAAGCGTAGGTACTTATGGAGAAGAACGGGCAAGAAACTCCACGGGCACTCTTACAAATCCAAATATTGTTACTCAATATTGGTTACATCATTCATGTTGAAAATATACTTATGGGGCTAGCAGCAACGAAAGTTCTTTCGTTGTGCCGTATGTTACAACTACCAAGATACAGTAATATTGCTGTTTGAAATTGAAAAACCAATTGCTTTAACTACTATAAAATGCATGTTAGACTAACTTTAGAATGCTATCATTAACGGCATCTGATAAATTTCTTTATAAGAAATACGTGTTCCAAAAATGACCTCTCTTATTCAGCTAGTTTAGGATTTATGAATTTTTTTTAATAGTTTTTGGCTCTGGTGTAAAAGTTCAACTTTTTGAGATACTGCAAGATTACTTTCTTGCGTCGATATATAGATGATGATCTTACGAACATAGTATTGTTGAAATCATGCTATTATTATCGGTATAAACAGGTTTTCTTCAAAGTTGAAATAATTATTTTACGAGAAAATTGCTTTTAAAGTCTCGTGATTGTACAACAATTTATGCCCATAAAATATCTCATAAATAAAATGTTGTTAAAATAATAACCTGTTTCAGATGGCATCGATTTGCTGGTGGATGGTGAGCAGTACGGTACCGTCAACCCAGGCGGGGGTTTCTTTGAGGTCGCGAAGCAGAACAACGTGCGTCATGCGTCACATTGGCAGAGGGGAACTGTCATGGCGCCGCTGGATCAGATGGTACGAGCTCCAGGATTTATTTATTGCAGGATGGGCCAGCTCTTGACCTCGATGGCACCTGATGGAAGGTCTAAGAATAAACCGGGAATTTTCATTCCTCGGAAAAGTAGTATTAACAAATTTTACACTTGTCGCAATAGGGATCGTGCCTGGGTAAAAAAAAAATCTATTTAATCCGATAATCAGTTAATAAATAAAAAAAATATAATCTTCATGACGGAAAAAAAAATTTTTGAGGAAATCTATGATGTTCATGTCATTTCGAGGAAAATATGCTGCTTACAAGACGATAAGCGGTAGGCAATAGCCGCTTATGGCCATCGACAATCCCAGACGCATCACCACAGAGCCCCTAAGACATGTATGGGCATCACAGATGCGTTACCATCTTAGAGACACAGCTGAAATGTCTCCAACGGCGCCCATACCCCTCAAACCCTAACATAGAAGTTACAGGATCTCCTGGTTTGGGAGTCAGGGTTTACTCGTATGACTTTTACTCACTGCATTCCATGCGACCGCCTGGGAGCTTACTATGAGCTCTTATAGCAGGGCAGAAGTTGAACGGTTCCAGTGAGAGAGAGAGACGAAGCTATATACGACCTATAGCACCATACTTTTTTCTTGTCACGTCATAGTACGCCCCAGTTTCCCCTAAGGGTTAGTCAGAGGTGTACCTATAGTAGGTACATCCACATTTCGTTTTTGGGCTCTAACCTATTTTTTTTTAAACATGATGTTTATAACTGATTCCGATATCCTATTTTAAACATTTCATTTTCTTCTGCCAGTTCCACTTAACCATTGGACTTCGCGTGGGAGGAGTCAACGACTTCGCCGATGACTTGGAAGGCAAACCCTGGAGGAACAGTGCCAGCAAGGCCAAGCTGGACTTCTGGAGAAACAAGGACTCTTGGCACCCCACGTGGTATAACAGCGATATGAGGGTAGACTACGTCAAGGTGTACGCTATATAGATGTTGTGGGTACGATAAAAGATGTTATGAATAAAATATTGTGTTTTATTTTGAAACTTTTTTAATAATTATGAATAATTTTATTTTAACTGTCACGAATCGGGTATTACCTACTGGCTCGCTACGTGTTTTCGACTTTTAGAACATTATTTTAAAAAAGCCAGTCATGAGCAAGTTGGACTCGCGCACCGAGGGTTCCGTTCCGATTTCTAAAAAACTGTGCTACTTAAAGACATCGTTTTATTTTTCCTGCAATCTTTACATAAACTTATATCACATAGAATAATTTTAGAGTTTTTCTCTATGCAAACTTCGGAGATAAGGAAGAGAACGGTATTTTTTTTTACATTTTTCATCAAAAGTCGAAAAATAAGTATGTGGCCTAAAAAAAGAAAAAAAATATTTGAGAATGTGCAAACAGTGCTCTTTCATATGATACCCTACATGCCCTAGTAGCACCACTTATTTTTATGATCCCCTTTCAGTCTCTGTTGCGAAAAAAATATATTAAGTATACATTTTTATTTCTTTCTTATTTGCAAAATAGTTGGATAATCGTCATCTGAAACTGTTCCAAATTTCAAGTTGATAGCATTACTAGTCTTGAGATATCCAGCTGTGACACACAGACAGACTGAGTCGCACCATAAGGGCTCCTTTTTACCATTTTGGTACTGAACCCTAAAAACCGTGCGAATCAGGGGGGTTGCTAGTCAGAATATGAAGACAAAAGTAGGCGAAGTAAGTATCACGCACAATGTGTGTTACACATTGCAAAAGACACTTAAAGTTAATTTCGATCAAAATGCCTACAACTCATACCCATTGTAGGTAAGTCGCGTCATAATAATCATGTTATGTTTACAAGACTGATATTGCTTCATTTCAAGGTGAACAACAAGTTTTTTGCTACAATGACATTGGGATTGCCTTTGATCTCATCATCTTTGAGACGGAATATGTATTTTTTGAAAAAACTTGGAAGTTTTGATGATAGATATTGCAAAAAGTCCAGGGTAAGAATACTTTGTTTAAAACGGTTAATTGAACATTATCGGCTTAGTCATCGTCATTATTCTGACTTTATACCAATTTATTTGGGGCTAGAGCAGTATGACTTTTTCTTGCAGCATCTATACATAAAGAGGGTGTCCCAAAATTTACGCATGGTTTGGATTTAGAAAACACAGTTTTTTTTTCTTTTATTAATTTTTCTTTTCTAAGGTTATGTATGGAAAAGCACGTCAGGCTAATAGCCTCTAAGGCTTAGCTAGCTTAGCTTAACTTAGGGCACATATCCACTGTTTTTGTCGAAATTTTCCATGACTGTATAGAGGCATGAGGAACAGGGTGTAAAGTTCACTCATCCTCCATAGAAAACGGAGGATCCTCCGACCAGACGGGTGTTGTATCTGGTGGGCAACTGCCCGACGGTTGATGTCAGGACGTTATATATCGTCGCTAATCTAACTAATATAAGTGGCGTAACTGATTCGAAGAAAACTTTACAGGACAAGCTATTTTTCTTTTTTTTTGTAAACTGTAAATATTTATATCGATCTCGATTTTTGGATTATCATGGGGACGTAAGGCATAGATAGGTACAGATACGCCGAATAGACAGATCGATTTGACTTGGAAAATGTATCAAATTACTATAGTTAGTTCGGCTATCGGCTTAGTCGCGCGGTAAACTCAGATTGCGCGATGCAGGTTGCGTGACGTCATGTCATTGTGATGCGTAGTTCATATGTGGCGATGTAGATGCCGCCACAACTGTTTTGCTTAAATGTGGCTGAATTTCTTTAACGCTGCGTTGAATCTCCTCCTTCAATGCACGCGGGTGGTTGTGGGCTTGTTGGCATAGACCTCTGACTTCAAATAACCCCATAAAAAGAAACACAAGAAGAAGACAGCAATATTGCAATGTTTTGATATGAATAAATCTATTACGTATTCTAAGAACCAAAACATAGCAAAATGTTAGGAGGGCTGTCGCATTTTGTCACCTCTCTCACTCGCACGGGACCAAATTTTTAAGATTAACAATCTTAAACTTAAACACATTTCTATTGTGTTATATAATAAACTCAGCTCAAAAAGTATTATCTGTTTTTGAGATGAGTCAAATAAATAACAAAATAAAAATGTGTTTTATAAATATCTAAGTATTAAATTAATATTATTTACAAGTTCGCTAATTGATTACATTTTTCAAAAAAGCATCTTTTCATTTAACATTCTTTAAAATTTGATCCCGTCACGGGACCAAATTTTTAAGAATGTGGCGGTGGTGACCAAATGCGACAGCACTCTTAATTCATCATCTCAGTTGTTTGTGACCGCATATAACCGCAGAATACAAACACATTTAGTATCTTAGTATATTTACAAAGATAAAGGTCAACCTACATACCAACACTATATTATTGAATCACCTAACAATCTTGAACAAATTGCTAAAATATTTTAAGCTACGTGTGATTATTAGGCCTTATCCACACTCTTCTAAAATTTGCAGAGCAAAGGGTTTTTTTGTGCCTTCTACTGCACAGTGAGTGCCACGAAAGATGAGACTTCACACACCACGTAGTTTGACTTGCGCAGTGGAATATAATTCTCTGATTCTGATTATTCTGATGTATAAATAGGGAAGGGACCGGGCGTCATCGGGGCGGCGCGGCGCGGCGGAAAGATCGCGCGGGAGGCGCGATACTGCGCTCGTCAAATCTCATCTTTCGTGGCACCCATTGTACCAATATCTTCTATCAGTCCCGTTCCATACCGATCATAGGGAAATATGGGGGCATTTTTAACTTATGGGGCAATGTAGAGGTTATCTGTCTGCCTTTACTTCTGAAACTAAAATAAATTACCTACAGTAAAACATGATGAACAGGGCCTTGTTGCTAAGTAATAACAGCCGCACGGGTAGATCGATCAGGTACCGGTATTACCGGTATCGGGTCAGGTATCGTAGGTAGGTAGGGTGGGGTAGGTAAGCTATGCTTGTCGCAGTTGGTCCGTGGATGGGTACCAAGACCCCTTCGTGACTCGGAAAGCACGTCAAGCCATTGGTCCCGGCCTATGGTTCCGGCTGTAATTCAGAAGCCCAAAAGTCTTACAACCGTCATACCAAGGAGTATCGTATTACCCAGAGTAAGGGGTTGTGGAGGTAAGATAGCCAGTAGCTCCATGTAAAATACTGGTATTCAGCTGCATCCGGTTAGACTGGAAGCCGACCCCAACATAGTTGCGAAAAGGCTAAAACATGATAACCATGTGGCCACCATCCATAACTAATCGTCATCTTACAGATACACGTCGTTAGATCAACGTCACAAAAAAAAGTCGAACAAAATAAAAACCTATATCAACAGTACAGTGTTAATTCGTCAAAATAATGGTCAAAGTCGACATTCGCACGGACGTAAAAATATCGCGGCGGTTTATTATCACGCACTGGATTTTCAACTCTCGGTGTTGAGCCGAGCTTGGAGAATCCAACCTAACAACAACAGAGTGCAACCCAGCGCGTCGAAAAAACCCATTGTTGGATTTTCCACTCTTGGCGCTAAGCAAAGCGTTGAAAATCCAGTGCGCGAAAGAAAATCGACGCGATAATTTTACGTTCGTGCGAACGGCGGCTTATATGGTTTCTGAGGTTTTTAAACGGAGTTTATCCAGTCGATAGTGATTATTGGTTCGATATTGTGTTTCTGAACACTTCGTTATGGAAGAACTTAGATTAAAAAGACGAGTGAATTACTAATGAGGATTTATCTGAGGACATCAAAAACCGAGCTTACTGAAGGAATTCGCTTAAGTAGATAATTTTGCCGAATCAATAACTATTGAGAGTTTAAACTCCGTTTAAGAATTCCACAGAAACCGGTCATAAGAAATATTTAATGTACCATCGCGGACATTCGCACTGAACCACTTTTTGACCTTATGTTGCAATGCGGAGCTCATACGGATGCAGATGTGAATGGAAAAGTGTGAATATAAATAAAATCATAATCAACAGAATGGAAATTATAATCATTTAAATCATAAATAGTTGTCTAAATCCTCACATTTTCACGAAATCGTCTTATATCCATCAAACACATTTATTTTCGAGAGCTATAATGATTTTTAAATGATTACATAATTTAGTTATTTTTTTATTATACTTAATTGATGCGAATTCAATTATGATCAACTTACAACGAAACAGCGCTGCAATTTGCAAAAAACCTAAGAAATTTTGTATTTCGCCTTGCTGCGGTGACGGATCCCTTGAGATCAGCATCCGTGGATGTGAGCCCCCAAAAATCCGAATCCGCATCCACATCCGCGAATGTTAAGAAATCTGCTTCCGCAAAATCCCTGATTATTACTATGGTAATAAGGTTCAAAAGTGGTTCACCGCAAATGACCGCGATGGTACGTAAATAAATTCATAACACGGCAATGACCGTATAGTGTGGCCGCGGGCTTACAAAAAACACATCCGTCTATTATGTATTACGAAGAACAGAACTCGTCCTTCTCAGTCCGATACCACGAACCGACAAATACTGACACATCTAGTCAATAATTCAAATATTTAATTAAACCCGTTGTACATAAATGAAGTCGTATATTTTCATTTAAACCTGTGTGTGATGAGATTTTGAGAACAATGGCGAATGCTTGTGTTTTGTTTTTGTTTTATTTAATTAGTTTTAATTATGTGCTGTGTTACGAAGTGCCTGAAGCTAAATTAGAAGCTATTTATCCTAAAGGATTCAGGGTTTCTGTACCAGGTTTGTTAAAAAAAACTTCAATTATTTGTATTAGCTCTAAGTTAAATAAAGGTTAATGTCTTATCTTGTTTAACTTGAGATTTTTATTCTTTTTTTTATTTTTTTTTGGTATTTTTTTTTTAATTATTTAGTTTGTCATTGAAGAGCCTCCTAGCACAGGTATATCTTTTACTTAAAAGGAGATAAAAAAAAACAGCTGTTCAATACATTTTGTCGACATAAGGAAACACAAATATGTATGGAACAGCTGATTTTTTTTTCGCGATTTCAAGGTTGGTTCCATAGAAAAAATTGTTCAAAATGATGAGTACAATGACCCCTTTTCGGGTTTAGGGGAAACAAAAATTAATGTTGTATAGGTATATATAGGGTGACTGGTAATTAGTGACCGATACCTAAACACATGATTGTGCTCATGATAACAAACAACTTTTACTATGGGACCAAACCTGAAATCGCGAAAAAAAAATCAGCTGCTCCCTACATTTTGACGAGTTTTGAGAATATGAATGTATGGGGCAGCTGATTTTTTTTTCGCGATTTCAGGTTTGGTCCCATAGTAAAAGTTGTTTGTTATCATGAGCACAATCATGTGTTTAGGTATCGGTCACTAATTACCAGTCAGCCTATATAAGGTCCCATTAAAGTGGAAGACGGATTAAGATGGACAAATTTTTATAAATTATTCAGACAACCAAAATCAGGACGTGGTATAAAAATAATAAGAAAAACGCATTAGATAAGTACCTACAAGAAATATATCAATCAATCTGCCTAGCCTTTTCCCAACTATGTTGCGATCAGCTTCCAGTCTAACCAGATGCAGCTGAATACTAGTATTTGACATGGAGCCACTGTCTACCTTGGTAAGACTGGTTGTCAGACTTTCGGGCTCCTGACGACCCGTAACGACTGTCAGAGATCCATGAATGACAGCTGGGACCAACTGCTTAACGTGCTTTCCGAGGAACGTTGGAGTCTCGGTATGTAATGATGGTCACCCATCCACGGACCAACCTCGGCAAGCGTAGCTTAACCTCCGACCCGACCCGAGCGGCTGTTATTACTTAGCCACAAGCTCCTCTAGATACCTCTAGATACCCACAAGAAAAAATCCAGTTAATGAAAGTACACTAAAATTTTGGTTACCCAATGCATAAACAGATTATCTCATAATTGTCATTGTCTTTGCTATCTCATAATATTCAGATACTACAAATGTGCATGCGCACGTGACCATGTCACCGCCCGCGCCCCACTCGTGTTTATTTATTATTTTAGGTCAAAATAAAATCACTTTAATCAGTGTTTTTTTTTTGTTGTTGTTGCTTTGCTTATACGTACTGAACGCTATGTTAAAATTTGTCCATCTATTTTAATTGCAGTTTACAATTTTTCGACAGTTTATTTAATAATCTAACTGAAATAATACCCATAGATTACCAACTAACGAAGTTCATAATTATACGGTGACATATAGGTATACACCTTATGTTACACCGTATAATTATGAACTTCGTTAGTTTCGGTATACACCTGTTTTTTTTAAATATTTCTATGGTATACACGTTCTGCTATACCAAACCGGTCAGCATCCTCCTACCGTAGGGCAAAGACCTCTCATAAATCTGACAGAGAAAGAACGAGAATTGGTTATACGGTATACCTATATACCCGTGGCGTGTATCCGGCACTGACCAAAAGCGATTTATTCTTTATGTAAATCAAAGACAATAGATTGTTACGATAAGGGGAATTACAGTTCGCGCGCTCTCTGTTTAAAGGCGGGACCACACCTGTGCACGTGCAGAGCACGCGCACGAACCGAGCACACTACTCGCTTCGAACAGCTATGGACGCGTCATTAACGCGTGCTACTTTAACTAATTTAATACGGACGAGTTCGCGAACAAATATCGTCGCTTATCTAACTAAGTGACGTAACTGATTCGAAGAAAATTTTACAGGGCAAGCTATTTTTCTTTTTTTTTTTTGTAAACTGTAGATACATCGGTCTCGATTTTTGCATTATCATGGGCACTGTAAGGCATAGGTATACGCCGATTAGACAGATCGATTCGACTTGGAAAATGTATCAAATTAATATAGTTAGGTCGGCTATCGGCTTAGTCCAAAGTGTCAGATACGTCAGTTAGTTAAAGCGCAGATTTCCTGAAAACGAAAAAAAAGGTGGTTTTCTAAAGCTGTGTATCTCATAAAACGTAAATAATTTTGACATGTAAAAAAAATATGATATTTACAAGTCCTTTTCGCATACAGTGATGGAAGCCAAAACATAATTAAACATACTGTAATGCACCAAAAAAATCTTTAAACATACCTCCTAATAATCTTTAAAAGCTGTTTATAACCTCATTAGCAATTATAATTATAATTAAAAATATAGCATGAAATGTCAAATTCCAAACTGCATCCAGTGATGGATTACTTTTTATTAAATAGTTAATTTCTAATTTTATACGATTTTATTTGCACTTTTACGACATAATTCCGGTGCGCGTGAGAATCTTTTATCTCGTGCGTCAAACTAGACAGCCATAACGCCATTTCACTTACACACCAAGCTAACCAAGCTTGGAACCAGGGCCTTAAATTAGCGAGGATATGTGCACGTCGTGAATATTACAAGTTGCACGAGAACCACTCGCTAAACGCTCGCGAACATGTCCAAAGGTGTCCATAAGTTCCTAAGATGCACTCGAACTGCACTGTTTGTGCGCGTGCGCAGGTGTGGACGCGCCTTATCAGCTTAGAGCGTGTGAAGAATAATTCGCTTTATCGCGACAATGTAGCCGTAGCATTACAGTGAGCGAAAACATCGAAGAAATCTGACCAAGCGACATTTTATTAGCTATAACGATGATAGAAAAATAGTTAATTTGTAATTTTATTACATAAAATTTTTTTTTGGCATTACAAACTTTAATATGCAGTTGGAGAATTGACCGTGACGTATATCAATGTATGGATGAGGAGCTCGTGGCTAAGTAATAACCGCCGCACGGGTTGATCCATCAGGTTAAGCTACGTTTGCCGGGGTTGGTCCGTGGATGGGTGACCATTTATTTATTTATTTATTTATTTAAAACATAAGTATACAGTGCTTACGACCAAATCACTTATATTCTTGGTACGGAAAAAAATATACTTAACAAAAAAACTTATACTAACTTACATAGAAACAAATATATGCATTTACAATCTTGGTACGGCTTGTCATGGAAGATATCCAGACTTATGTGCTGGGTATTTTATACTTACCGAGACTCCTCCGTGCCTCGGAAAGCACGGTAAGATAAATTAAATTAAAATTCATTTATTTCGGAACCAGTCCATATTATCCATGCATTTGAAATTCAAAATAAATAACATTAAGAATTAATTTAAAATTAAAATATTACAATTAGACGAACATAACATTAAAAAAGTCACCAGTAAAAACATTATAAATTACAATTTTACATCAATCATCATCAATTTGTCATCTTAGTCTACAGCGTTCTGAATAAGCAATTTTGAGCATTTTTTGAGGTTTCTAGTTCTTATAAAAATAATGTATCATCAAAAAGGAAAACATAGGGGCATGCAAGTAGCTAATATTTATATTTCTGTAAAAAATCAGGTCTGGAACCGGAGTAGGTACTCAATATGCAGCTTGGTCCAGTACCACATTATTGGGCAATCCAGATCCAGATCCATCCTCCATGCGAACAGCTGAAGATAGCTGTTGGAACTGCCTCGTACGCGGCGCATCAGGGCACAACTCTCTTGCGAATAATCGCCGCAAATCCCTATACGTGTGTCCGCAAACATACCTGATGCACTACAGTAGCGAGGCAACTTCATCAGCGCCCTGAAGCCATTATTGTAGAAAACACGCAGGGTGTCATACGATTTTTTCGTAGGATGAACTAAGAAGGATGATTATTTATAATACTTACTAGCTTCTTGTGCTATGAGGAGCTTATGAGGAGCTCGTGGCTAAGTAATACAGCATGCGTTAAGCCGTTGGTCCCGGCTGTCATTCGTGGATCTTTGACAGTAGTCTCAGAAGCCTGAAAGTCTGACAACCAGCCTTACCAAGGGTTATCGTATTACCCAGTCACTGTGTTGTGGAGGTCAGAGAGGCAGTCACTCCATGTAAAATACTGGTATTCAGCTGCAACCGGTTAGACTGGAAGCCGACCCCAACAACATAGTTGGGAAAAGGCTAGGCAGATTGACGATAACGAAAAAAGAAAGAAAGAAGACGAAAACCGATAAACCTATATTGTACATACCAACAAAATAGGTACAGACCTTTGTATCAATAAGTATTATAATAAATTCTAAAAACAAGCAATTTTAAACAAGATTACAGTGATTTCACCGGTATGAAACGAGATAAAAGGGTATAGGTTAACAAATATCATATTATCATTACAGGTTATCAATTTTATAAACTGACATAATCTTGGGATTCCCAGTACGAAATAGGCAATTAGGTAATCTTATTGCATCATCTATTAGCTTATATTGTTATGATTTTTATCAGGGCGCGATTTCCATAGACTAATAATTCTTCATAGCATAGGTAGTGAACGTTATAGTTTTCAGGAAATTATGTTTTTATTTAACCGTTTATTTATATCTATCCAAAATCAATCAATCAATCTGCCTAGCCTTTTCCCAACTATGTTAGGGTCGGCTTCATGTCTAACCGGATGCAGCTGAATACCAGTATTTTACATGGAGCGACTGCCTATCTGATCTCCACAACCCAGTAACTGGGTAATACGATACTCCTTGGTAAGACTGGTGGTCAGACTTTCGGGCTTCTGACGACCCGTAACGACTGTCAAAGATCCACGAATTACAACCGGGACCAACGGCTTAACGTGCTTTCCGAGGTACGGAGGAGTCTTGGTACGTAAAGATGGTTACCCATCCACTGACCAAACCCAGCAAGCGTAGCTTAACCTGATGGACCGACCCGTGCGGCTGTTATTACTTAGCCGCGAGCTCTTCACCTGGTAGGTTTATGCTTGTAAATTAAAATTAATCAACAAAAATAATAGTCGATTCGATACCGAATCCACAGATAATCATCAACAGAGATTGCTAAACCACGACTGCTAATATTATTTAATTGTTCAATGATTATGACGTCACTTAGGAACTGGTTATAGAAGTTTTAAATCGGTATAAGGGTCGATCTCCATAGGCATTTTTTTTCGTGTCGGGCTGGATAAACCCATTTTAAAATCGAAAAACGTTTTCAAAATATTTTTTTATATACAGTTCGGTGTCTAATCTACGTGATACAAGGCTAATATTATGAAAAAGTTCATTTTAAATATTTAAAAAAAAATCTTAAACCTTAAAATCCTGATCGCTCTGGGTTGACCCAACTCCCGATTGAATGAAAAAAATATTCCTTAACTTTTTAATGAGAAGGTTCATATGAAACAACTTATTTAGATTACATAACAAATAGTTAATCTTCACAGTAATAAAATATTTTTAGTTATATTAACAATACTTTTGCCACAATTTGAATTTAAAATCGTGACCGGGCATTTTATCTCATCGCTCTGCGCTGAGGTAAAACATCGCGCTCATCCCTAGTTACGCGTTATAGACACTCTATTCCGATACCGCGGGGCAACGCCAGCAGTGGTCTAACCGCCGAAGAGGATACCTGTGTGCCACGTTCCCGCTTTCCAACATTACGAAGGTAAGTTTATGATTGCTCTGGATTTGGTTCTCGAATTTTATGATTGCTATGGCACGTTATTTAAATTAAATAGTAAGCTTGTGAATGTGTTTGTTATGTGAATTAAGTGATCGTTATGATGCTTTTTATGAGACGTAATCACAACTTTCTACTGCTTTTAAATTCGGCTACATTTATGATTTTGTGACTTTTTCTGATCGCTATGGCTGTGACTGCTCTGTCCAAAAAGACCAGAGCGATGATATTTTGCATTAATTGTACGTTATAAATCTATTTTAAGTAGTAGTACCGGACTGTAACAATGACAAACAATGAACTATGCATGTAACCTTTAATTTATAACCTTTCCTGGGTTTCTTTGGGTAACCTAAACCCATAAACAGATTTTGACGTATTTTACCTTGATGATATTATTATATTGACATTTAGCTAACCACAACTGTAACCCTTTCTTCTCTAAAATTTAATGGCAACTATTGTTGCAGATTGAAATCATGCCTCGAAATAAATTATCTATTGAAGAAAAACGTCTTAGGAAAAAATTGGCAAAGTTCTGGGTGGAAACGTTGCACACAACCACGAGACGACCGCTTTCTAGTGACTCAGGCGCTGAGGAACCGCAAATTCAAAACAAACATACACCTCAAAAGCAAACATAGACCTCAAAAGAAACTTGAAGAGGTACCTACGAGGAGCACAATTTAGGCTATGGATAGTGAGGAGGAGGTTTTTAGCGCTTGATATACATTCGACAACCACCACGGGCCCCAAAGTTACTCCAGGAGCACCGGATTGCTCGACTGAGGTTCACTAGAAATTGTCTATCTTGGACACTAGGTAACTGGTGTAGCGTACTCTTCTCCGATGAGGCTCGAATTTGTCTAAATGGTGAAGACCGACGTCGGCGAGTATTACGAAGACCAGGGGAACGCTATGCCGACGTGTGTTTTGAAGAAATCACCCCTTATGGTGGAAGGTCCGTTATGTTTTGGGCGGGAGTAACTTCTAGCTATCGTACAGAGATAGCATTAATTGAAAATGTACCTGTGTGTGACCTTTTCTAAAATAATACATTTCTCTTACATATAATCTCGTTACAAGTACACTGAATATGACTGAAAACGGCTAAATAAATAATATTTTATCAATATTATTTTTTTTTGTTTCACTGATTTCACCATTTATGATCGCTCTGTCACCAATTATGATTGCTCTGGTCGCGAAATTTTTTCAACTTAAATATTTCCATAATTGTTTGTGTAAATTGAAGGCCGATAGTAAAAATGTACTATTTGAACATCATTCTTTTTAATCAGATACATAATTACCATTAAATATCAATATCTGAAAAGCACCAGAGCGATCACACGAATACGCCCGTTTTGGAGATCGACCCATAATGACCTTGTGGTCGAGCGTTTTTTTGGTAAATAGACATAGTAAACAATTAAAATAATCACATTTATCAATTGTTACCTACCTAATTATTTGAGGTATTTATAATTTCATAGAATCAAAACTAAAGCACTCAATTTGTAAGTAATGAGTAGTAATTGGCATATACAACGTGCCGCTGCAATGCCGACATTAATTTGACATGCGTATACGGTTCCGCGTTTTCGTTTTCTAAAGATATTTTAATTTCATTAAACGTTTATTGATTTAGTTACAACTAGCTTTTGCCAGCGGCTTCGCCCGCATGGATATTGGAAAATATCCCACGGGAACTTACTACCGAGAATTCCTTACTTATTCCTTGTCTACATTATAAAGGGAACCTTTGCGCAAAATTTCAGCTTTTTAGGTTCAAGGGTTTGGGCTGGGCGTTGATGAGTCAGTCAATCAGTCAGTCAGTCAGTTAGGACTTCTCTTTTTATTTATATAGATAGATAGATAGATAGATTTTCTAAAATGGCATCTTGGAGCAACCTGTAGCGCTGAGATGAAATTAAAACGAACGAGGAAAAAAAAGCCACAACACTCGAGTCTTTTTCTGGGGGTTTTGCAAGAAAATCATTCATGAAGCTACTTACAGCTGGATCAGAACAATAGACAAACGATGAACAAAAAAAAAGTGTCGGTCAAGGACCTTTTAACAGCTGGCATAGAGCAATAGCTTCATGAATGAGTCCTTTACAATAGAGTGATCCTAATATTGGTTATTAGTAAGAATTATTTTATCTTGTTATACGATTACAGCCACTAGCTCTACCTGTGTCTTTAATTAATGCCGTGATTACGGTGGCACGTTGTATACGTTTTCTGATAAATTTGTTTACATGATTTATATTTTCGTCAGATAGTTTTGAACTGACCATATTAAATAACCTATCGTCGACTAAGAGTAACCTATGTTTTGTTACTAAAAAAAAATCCTGCATCTTACAAAATGTATCAAATCGTAACCCTTCCCTTCTTCTTTCAGACGATGGCTTCTCACTATTCGCCTTCCACGGCAAGCTGAATGAAGAAATGGAGGGCCTGGAAGCTGGTCACTGGTCCAGAGACATCACCAAGGCCAAGAATGGAAGGTGGACCTTCAGAGACAGGAACGCTCAGCTCAAGATCGGAGACAACGTGTATTTCTGGACGTATGTCATCAAGAATGGACTGGGTTACAGGCAGGACAATGGAGAGTGGCAGGTTACTGGTAAGTTTGTATGTTTTAGTGTTCTTACACACGAGTGACACGCATCAACGGCAGAGGCAACTGCGCGTGATTACGGCGGTCGGCGACGTGCCGACGACAGCCACCGACATTAAGCGACGGCGACGGTTGCAGTTGTAACGTGTCGCGTGTCACTCCAGCACGCTTAGCATGACCGCCATAGAAACGGGTTTTGTCGACAGAAGAATAGACAAAATGGAAGATAGTAGAAATATTTGTACGCATTCTACGCGTCTAAGCATGGCTATGTGTAGTTTTGTCTATTCTTCCGTCGACAAAACGTCGTCATGCTAAGCGTGCAGAGAGCCTTTGGAGTAGAATTCACTGTCTTCTTCGGAGCGATTGTATTTCTATTATCGCTAAAGCTTCAAAGTGACAGATCACGTGACATTTCGATAGCTTATGTCAACCCCATAACTACATTTTTTGGCTTTTTTAGGGTTCCGTAGTCAACAAGGAACCCTTATAGTTTTGCTATGTCCGTTCGTCTGTCCGTCTGCACCTTAGCTCAGAGACCCTTAGTACTTTTTTTTTTTTTTTTTTTTCCTTATATAAAGTACCACGGGTAGTGAAACTTTATTTATATTACAATCTAGCCTATTCGCTAATAAGTAATTTAAATATAACTTAAACTGCTAAGTAACTATAAAATTAAGAAATCGTCCAATAACGTCTTTCTTATTCACTACACTCAATTCACGTGTTCTTTAGTCAGCATTTTCACTACAGTTTAGGTTCACTCACACTGCACTAAACTAACTCAAAAGGTTTTACCCTTTTTAGTCTTCGCACTAATTCACCCTTAGTACTAGAAAGCTATAATTTGGCATGGATATACAAACGAGTATTCATCACGCCGACAAAGTGGTAAAATAAAATCACGAAAAAAAATTATTTTGTTGAAAGTGGGGATGTTTCTTTTTATCGTTTACCCCATGGTGTGGGGTGTGGTTGGACGGGTCTTTCAAAAAAATTGCGGGTTTGTAAACACAAGTTTTCGATTTTGTTGTTAGGATATTCTCGAAGCTCGGCTCAACACCGAGAGTTGAAAATCCAGTGCGCTATAAAATCCCGCCGCGATATTTTTGCGTTCGTGCGAACGTCGACTAACTTAGGTAAATGTTAATAGTCTATTTTGTTTCTCTTTGAATAAAATCAAAAACCGATTGATGCATGTATGTAGTAGGTTTCTTATTGTTAACTATAGGTAGTCACTTAACCCCTCAAGTGTCGAATGCACCCCATGTGTGCATAAGAAAACCCTTTTTTTGTTAGGTATATAAGCTTAGATCACATATATATAAACGTAAAAAAACATCATCCGATGGAAAACATATCATCATCAGTAGTTGTGAACCTATGGGGTTCGCAACTAACCCCCAACCCTCCCCACTCGCTGGGGTTTTGGGTCTAAAATTAGGCAAACTCAGACACTTGAGGGGATAAATAAGTTTCGATAAGTATAATTATTAAAAGGTCACGAACATACAATATTGCAGTTAATCAGTAACACTTTTGCACATATATTTTCCTGTTTTGAAAAAACAGATGTATTTTATCGAACGTTCATCATAATCTTAAGAATTTATTCTAGCAGATAGGTATAAACATATTTTGATCAATAATAACTGGAAATTCTGTGACTTAGATTTTATGTCTATTCATACCGGACAGATAAACTGGTTTATTTATAGTAGTTAAAATAGTGAAAAGAGTAACGAAAAAAATATAAGGGAGGGTGTGGTAAAGACCATCTAACGTAGGTATACGAGAAAAAAGTTTCAGCTGTCCCGTACAAAGCTTCATTACCTACTCGACCCAAATGTGTGGGATGGCTGATAATTATTTCTCGATTAAGATGTTGTTCCCATGAAGAAAGTTGTTCAGTTTGATGGTCTGTACCACACCCTTGAATTTTACCATACCTTTGTGATAAATCCTGTACATTGATATTTTATACTATTTTTTTTTCCACTGACAAAATGCACTTGACATGTTATCTCTCCACCACCCTTGGTTGACTGGTAGAGAATGCTTTAAGTTAAGGTTGATGCGCCAGGGTAGCCCGCGAAATTAAAAATTTCTTAGGTTTTCTGCAATTTGCAGGTCAGTGTGAGCTTGTATGTTGATTAAAATATGATTCGCGGCCGTAGCTAATATGGCTTTATAGAATTATAATCATTAGAATCAGCAATACAACTCCATAAGTTTTAGTATTTATCTCAAATCTACCGATTTCATGAAATCATGAGGTTTCAGGTAAATGCTAACTTATGAAGTTGTATTGCTGATTCTAATGATTATAATTCTGTAAAGCCATATTAGCTACGGCCGCGAATCATATTTTAATCAACATACAAGCTCACATTGACCTACAAATTGAAAAAAACGTAAGAAATTTTGAATTTCGCGGGCTAGCCTGGCGCTTTCGCCTTAAACAAACTGTTTTACATATGGTAAACGTTTTTATCTTTCACTTTCTAGCTATTCTACCTACCCCCTGATGATATTTAGGTACATGAACATTTCTTAAACGGTATTCTAACTAATAGTACTTTATATTTCAAACTAGCGGCCCAGACAAACGTTTTCCTGTGTGAACGATCCTAGAACCCGACTGCAGCGCCACCTACCGGGTCCAATTGTATTTTCAAACCATCCAGGAACCCATTCAAATATAAACACGAAATTTCATCTACCTAAATCGGTCCAGCCGTTGTTATACCACGTTTTATCCGTTTTTTTTAATAGGTATCCTATGCCCGTCTCCTGGTTCTAAGATACCTCCCCACCAATTTTCAGCCAAATCGGTTCAGCCGTTCTTGAGTTATAAATAGTGTAACCAACACGACTTCCTTTTATATCCTACAGGGTGTTTCTTTAAACTACAAAAATCGTAGAACATACATGGGGGGGTTAAATCGGTAGGTATGGTACTCTGCTATCAGCTCGCACTGGCACCTTTAAAGAAACATCCTGTATAATAGATCATGTGAAAATGAGTTTGTTCGTTTGTTACGCTTTCACGCTTATGCGGCTGAACGGATTTGGATGGCATTTGGCACACGGGTAGACCAAGACCAGGATTAGGACATACGATACTTTTTATCCCGGCAGTATGTTCCCGTGGGATAATGTCCGACATGCACGCGGGCGAAGCCGCTGGCGAAAGCAATTCTAAAGATAATAATAAAATGCTTTTCCCGTATCTCCGATATTTACCACTTTCTTGAGCACAAATAGGTGTTAAGTTCAAAGCTCAAGGGGAGGCTACAAACATGAGAGTTCACTTCGAACATCTTAACACCTGTGAAAGTCTTTCAGCCATCTTTCTTTTATAAATCGGGCTTTCTTTAGAGAATTTTATAGCTGTATAATATACAAGCTTTCTGTGTCTTTTCTTTACTCTGTAGAATAGGTTATCTTTTACAGTGTTTCAAATACAAAACTCATTGGACGGTGACCCCCAAACTAGGCATTTGTCTGTACATTGGGGGTCGGAATTGCTACATTCTCATAGTGATTCCTAATGCATGTTTATAACCTCCGAATTGATAACTTCCTTTTTATAGAACTCGGTTAAAAATATATCTGTATCTCATGATCTTTAATTAAATCTAGTTAACTCGCAGCTAGCGTCCTAAGCAGAACAGACTGTTGAGGCTTATACCTTCGGCTGTAGCAATGTACTAATTTATACACCTAAAACCCCGGGGGGTGGGGGGTGGCGGCTAGTTGCGAACCCCATGGGTTCACATGTTTAGGTTAGGTTAGGTTAGGTTTATCCTGACGATGTTTTAACTGTGCTACACATATCGTCGCTAATCTAGCTAAGTGTGACGTTACTGATTCGAAGAAGATTTTACAGGGCAAGCTATTTTTCTTTTTAGGGTTCCGTACCAAAATGGTAAAAAGGAACCCTTAACCCCGTCTGTCTGTCTGTCCGTCTGTCTGTCTGTCTGTCTGTCTAAATATATGTATTTTTTTTTGCAACAGGGACTGAAAGGGGGTCTTAAAAATTCAAAGTGGGGCTACTAGGGCATGTGGGGTATCATATGAAAGAACTTTGTTTGCACATTCTCAAACATTTTTTATTTTTTTTTAAGCCGCATAGTTTTTGACTTTAGATGAAAAATGTAAAAAGAAATACCGTTCCCCCCCCCTATCTCCGAAGTTTGCAAAGAGAAAACTCTGAAATTATTCTATGTGATAGTAGTTTATGTAAAGATTACAGGATAAATAAAACGATGTCTCTAAATAGCACACTTTTTCAGAAACCGGAACGGAACCCTCGGTGCACGAGTCCGACTCGTTCTTGACCGGTTTTTTTTTGTAAACTGTAGATTTAGACCACTTTTGGGTACTTTTCTCTATCAATGTTTCGTTGCTTCCCAAAAAGCTCCATCATTCCGTCAGATATTTACATATTCACTGTTAGGACATGTAACACTGTCTCGCAAAGAATATCTTTCATTCGCCCTGAATATCCTTTTAAAAATTGTTCAAATCTGAGTTTTCAAAGTCGTCAGATTTAGGGAAAGCCCACAATTTCTTCATCAGATTTGCCGAATTAAGTAATCAAATAGGATAGGTTAGGCCGCACACGATATGAAAACCAACGGCTCTGAAGATCGTTTCATTTTTGGCCCATTTTCGAATCTGAAAGTGGACTCCTGATCAAGGGGCTACCTACTGTCTTAATCTTTTCAAATAATATTCGATGTGCTCTACAAATGCCGCATCTACTCAGCTATTAACTTTTCGGCATGCATATGCTTGCCCAAAAACCCTCTGGGTTACCATTATTTAATTATGTTGTATTTCAAAAACATCATGTTCATTGTCATAGTGATATTGTGTACTCCTGGCTAAAATACAAAGGTATATCGGACGTACGATACGGTACTACATCAGACACCATTCTACTACAGGAGAATACATTTAGAGTTTATTTATTGATTAAATAAATAGAAACCATCAAGCCATTCCTAAATACCCATTCCTATGTTCTAGGATACGTCGACGAAGCTGGAAACCCCGTCAACCCAGCCGACGGAACCCCCCTCGATGCCACACAAGCCACCAGGCCTACTCAAGCACCACAAGACTCTGGGTCAAACCCATCAGTGTCATCAGTTTCGTATGCTGCCCCTGCCCAGAATGTTCAGTACCCCTGTGAGATATCAGTTTCCAAGGTCAACGTACCAGGGTTTATCTGCAAGGGACAGCTGCTTTTTGAAGATAACTTCAATTCTGGAATAGAAAAGGGGAAAGTTTGGACTCCTGAGATCAAGTTTCCTGGGGAACCGGTGAGTGGGATTTAGATTTAGATTTTCCGTTCAATCACCTTTGGCTATTCAATGGGGAAGAAAACTGTTAAATTAGTTCCTTTTATTCAGTGTTTTTTACTTTTATTCAGCTGTCAATGGCTTTCATTCTAATATTTTGTTAAAAACTTTGGCGCGAGATGGTGCTAAGTATTTTTCGTGTCGCCGATTGGTTGCTTTGTCTTCAAGATGACTTGGACAGTTATCTCCTGCATTTAAGGCGAAAGCGCCAGGGTAGCCCGCGAAATTCAAAATTTCTTACGTTTTTTGCAATTTGTAGGTCAGTGTGACCTTCTGTTGATTAAAATATGATTCGCGGCCGTAGCTAATATGGCTTTACAGAATTATAATCATTAGAATCAGCAATACAACTCCATAAGTTTGCATACCTCAAATCTAGGTTGAGGTTTGAGGTAAATGCTAACTTGAATTTCGGGGGCTACCCTGGCGCATTATCCTTAAATTCTTATTATTTGACCTTCTTTAAAATCAAATCCAACCTATTTTTAAAAGTTGACTTGTCTGGCAATGGATTTTATCCTTGAATATTTGAAATGTAGAACTTCTAAATTCTTAAACTAAACCAAGCTTGGAACCAGGGCCTTAAACCGACTGAGTAGGTACTTTTCATTTAATTTCGCCACAATATGAACTGAATGTCCCATGTTTATAGCGGAATAATACTGCGGCAAAATAAAATAAACTATATTCTATATACAAGGTGTAAAATAAATAACCCACAACCTCTTAAGGGGTCATTGTACTCATCATTATGAACAACTTTTACTATGGGACCAAACCTGAAATCGCGAAAAAAAAATCAGCTGTTCAGTACATTTTGACGAATTATGCGAACATAAATGTATTGAACAGCTGATTTTTTTTTCGCGATTTCAAGGTTGGTCCAATAGAAAAAATTGTTCAAAATGATGAGTACAATGACCCCTTTTCGGGTTGAATGAAATTTTTTTTTTGTAATGTGTTTGTTTTTCGATGTCGAGTATGTGGATGAAGTTCTTGCAGTTAATTTTTTTACACCTAATATAGTTTCGGTGTATTTATTTATATTAACTAAATTATAAGTACTTACGTATTACAAGTGGCGTGAGTGCTTTTCATTTTATGTCGCCACACTAGGTAGGTACTAATTAGTTGATGATAAATGTTGTTTTGTAACATTTTCATTTGCTTTATCCAGGACTTCCCATTCAACGTGTACCTGAATGACCGCAACCTTCACGTGAGGGATGGACGCCTGTCCATCAAGCCGATCACCCTGGAGTCTAAGTATGGAGACGACTTCGTGAGGCAGACGCTTGACATTACTGCTAGGTAAGAACAGTGGATTCAATAAGATTTAAAATTTGCATTTTTTATTTTTTTTTAAATTTATTTATTCATTTAATTATTATTGTTAATTTAGGATCTGGAACACTTACAATCAAGCCCAAATATTCACAAGAAAAAATTGTAGGTCCTAAGAAATACAATATTTGGAAGCAAATATTGTATTGTATTGCTTCCAAATATTGTAATATTTGGAAGCAAAAAGAGACAACATGTGTAAATTATGTTTTACAGAAAAACATATTAAGTATATGTGTATACAAATATATAGTGTGTAGAAAGGTGTGGTAAAAATTTAAGGGTGTGGTACAGAACTACAGACCATCAAACTTAAGCACTGTAATTGTAATTTTCTTTTTGCTTACTAACCCAATGTTGCATACCCGAAAAAAGATTATTTTATTTAATTTAATTTATTTTAAATGCTTGTCCGCCGTAAAAAGCGCGGTCACTGTCGGACTGCATAGAAAAGAAAGAGAAGCGCGATAACACAACGCTTGCAAAATATGAAGTCATTATCGATTTACAAAAAATGTATTGATTGGACTAAAAAAGTAATGAAATGAAATCATTCCTTATTATTTTGTAGAGAACTGTATAATTGAACACTTTTAATGAAAATTGTAGGAGTATTATGGTAAAAACTAGAAAAAAAAATAGACAGAAATAGACCTGGATTTAGATTTTCTTTCTCTTACTTCTACAAACTAAAATAGATTTCAGGACAAATGACATCACTTCTTATGTGTTTGTGTAGATTACTGTGTATTTTTTCTTATCCAAATGATGCTATCGTTACTGTAAAAGATGGTCACAAAGTTACTTAGATTCGCCGTATTTTAGGAAGGAGGAGTCTTAAGACGCTACCGAGCGCGCAGTGGCGCCCTCATCGTTTGTTTGGTTATTTCTTTTATTTTAGAATGAAAATGCAGAAAATAAGCACGTTAAGTTGTGCTCCACAAGACTATACGTTATTATTATTACAAATAGTAGTTTTACATTGTTATGTTTTATTACAATCGTTAAAACGGAAAAAAGTGGCCACTATTTTCCGTTTTAACGATTGTAATAAAACTTAACAATATAAAACTACTATTTGTAATAATAATAACGTATAGTCTTGTGGAGCACAACTTAACGTGCTTATTTTCTGCATTTTCATTCTAAAATAAAAGAAATAACCAAACAAACGATGAGGGCGCCACTGCGCGCTCGGTAGCCTCTTAAGGTAATTACTTAAGGCCCTGGTTCCAAGCTTGGTTTAACTCGGTGTGTAAGTGAAATGGCTTTATGGCTGTCTAGTTTGACGCACGACATAGAAGATTCTCACGCGCACCGGAATTAAAAAAAAAAAAAAAAAAAAAAAAATAAAATCGTATAAAATTAGAAATTAACTATTTAATAAAAAGTAATCCATCACTGGATGCAGTTTGGAATTTGAGATTTGATGGTATATTTTTAATTATAATTATAATTGCTAATGAAGGGATAAACAGCTTTTAAAGATTTTTAGGAGGTATGTTTAAAGATTTTTTTGGTGCATTAAAGTATGTTTACTTATGTTTTGGCTTCCATAACTGTATGCGAAAAGGACTTGAAAATATCATATTTTTTTTACACGTCAAAATTATTTACGGTTTATGAGATACACAGCTTTAAAAAACCACTTTTTTGATCGTTTTCAGGAAATCTGCGCCTTAAGTAACAATTTTTTTTTTGTTTTCCTGACTGTCTGTTTATTCCGGCTAATCTCCGAAGCGGCTGGGCCGATTTCGACTGGACTTTGACTGGCAGATAGCTGATGTTATAAGGTGTAATTTTATTTCAGAAAAAAGAATTAGGGTCTACGCAGGTGAAGCCGCGGCCAGCAGCTGATTGTACCTAAATAAGTATTCTTTCATTCTTCTCATTGATGTGGAGAAAGGAAGATTTTGTTTGACCAAAAATGGTGTAATCGGAAATGCCATGACATGTCAAATAAGCCTAAGTTTCAATTCAACACCGTTTATCCCATCAGATGCACGGGCATTATTGGCACGATGGAGTGTTCCCGGGAGGCGTCTGGTCCTCAGATCCTGCCACCCATCATCACCTCCAAGGTCACCACCAAGAACAAATTCGCCTTCAAGTACGGCAGAGTTGAGATCAGCGCTAAGATGCCTTTGGGAGACTGGATCTACCCAGGTAAACTTGACTACGAAAGTTGCTTCTGACTGGCTCGCTGGTCAATCAGTCACAAACTTGGCTGCTGTGCTGAGGTTCTTGGGATCAATCCCGAGGTCAGGCGAAGTGGATCGCCCCCTTTTTCATGGTTCAGTGCCGGAAAAAATCATAAGTCTGGAGATATAGAACATTTTGAAACCTATACTCACATTTTTAATCAGATGAGGTAGGTCAGGTGAGGTAAAAAAATCAACATTAAAAACCTAGGTTCGAAGCCCA
Source organism: Cosmia trapezina (assembly GCA_905163495.3). Lineage (NCBI taxonomy): Eukaryota > Metazoa > Arthropoda > Insecta > Lepidoptera > Noctuidae > Cosmia > Cosmia trapezina. The sequence continues at coordinate 4,055,789 of LR991034.1, read as the reverse complement.
AAAAGGGGGGTTTAAGTATGCTTGTATGTTCGAAGCGTCCTCAAAAACTACTGAACCAAATTTTAGATGATTATAATATTTTTTCCAGAAATCCAACTGGAACCTCGTGACTTCGTCTACGGCGTACGCAACTATGCGTCTGGACTCCTGCGCATAGCCACCACCAAGGGCAACGTGGAATTCGCCAAGAAGCTGTACGCGGGACCCATCATGTGTGACTCTGAACCTTATAGGTTGGTAGCTTTTCGGTATTTTTTTATGTGTGTGAAGTGAAGAAGGGAAGCAAATAAGATCCATATTCCCCCAAAGTCTTAAATTAGTTTGTTTTGCCAACTTATTCCATTTCATTACACTTTGTATCCTAGCTTTGTTAGGGTAAATAATGGGTTTTCAAATGAGAAATTTTCATTAGGTGCCTAAATGCTTTTGCGAACAGTTCCCTCACTTGGGAATTACCTATAAATATAGCTGAGGGACCGAACCTGAACCGGGAAGTATGGCAGAAAAAAAGGGAGGCCTATATCCAGCAGTGGCTGATTCCGGGATGAAATTATGATGGTGATACTGGTGAAATAGTTATAGGTTCACCATACCAGGCCTACCCCTTTGGAATCCAAACAGCTGATGTTATTTATGAAAACTCTTCGTTATGTTTCAGATCTAAGTATTTACAAGAAAAGGCTGGCTCCGACCTTTGGAGCAAAGAGTTCCACAATTACTCAGTGGAATGGAGACCAGGTGGTTAATTATTTATATTATTTTATACCAACTTTTAATCTTCAATGTAGTTTTCTGTCCAAAAAATCACAAACTCGCAATACAGGATAATAGCTCTTAACTGGGCAGCGTTTGTTTTAAGTTTTTTAATAGATTAGCAAACTGTTCGTCTAAATAAATGTGTGCACACAGCATCTCCTTTAAAGCAAAGCAAGGTTAAAAATATCTTCGGTTTTGTTCTAGATGGTATCTCTCTATTCGTGGACGGCGAGCAGTATGGCGAGGTGAATCCTCCATCGGAAGGGTTCTACCAGACTGCCACCGACAACAATGTGGTATCAGCCGCGCAGTGGCTCAAGGGAACTGTCATGGCGCCCTTCGATGAACTGGTTAGTAGAGAACAAGAACTAAGAACTGGTCGAGACTTCACGTGACTAGAGGGCTGGCTCGTTCTTTGGCCAATGAATTAGCATTGCCAAATGGCAATGCTAATTGCCAGTCTTCAGGGCACGTTCCCGAATGACATCGATGCGTATGAGTACTTCGACGCCTAAGTGTCCCTTTGCTTTTGTACCTATTTAATTTGTATAGTTAGTTACTGTTGTAGGTTATTAAAACAATCTTTTTTTTTTAAAGTTAGTAGATATAAATATAAATAGACGACAGTTTACTGTCCAGGTAAACAGAAAACAGTTAAGTAAGCAAAGCGAAACAGCAGCTAGTTAAGCAGTTGTTGTGCAGTAAGCATCTAGATATATTACCTGTAGGTACAGTGGTACCCAACTGATAAGGCGCGTCGTGAATCTTCGTTCGCACAGAAAAGAAAGTATGGCCCCGAAGATTAACGAGAATGCTTAAAACTTACAATCAACCTTAGGTCACTACTATAAGGTTCATAATACACTGCAGCTGTTAGTTCTGTCTCACTCGCAAGTATGGCGGCTGACTTACATCATGGCGGCAGCTGCCGACCAATAGCGGTACAGGAAAAAGAAGAACGGTGCGTGGAGCGTGCCGATTGGTCAATAGTATTTTCCGCGCTTTGAAAATTCTTCTTCTGCGCAGGTACCTCGGTAAGCCATATCAGTTGGGTACTACTTGTAGCTAGGTTACAAAGGCATAAGGTATTTGCCAGTGAGCCCCAAACTAGACAGTTAGTCTGTATCTTGGGGCTCGTGGTACAAATACCAGAGTGGAGACTAGAGAAGTGATTTCAAACGTGGTATGGAATGTGTGGTATACAGGGTGTAGAAAGCTGTGGTCAAACTTAAGGGTGTAATATATTAAGGGATAACTATCTCCATGGGACTAACATCGTAATCGAGAAAAAATTAACAGCCATCATCATTTGGATGGAGTAGGATTGAAGTTTTGTACGGACAGCTGATAATTGTTTCTCGATTACGATGTTGTTCCCATGTAGAAAGTTGTTCAGTTGGATGGTCTGTACCACACCTGTAAGTTTGACCACACCTTTCTGATATAACCTGTACACCACAGATCCCATACCATAGCTAAAATCACCTCTCTAATCATACTTATACCCACACCTTCGCTCCAGCCTGTATAGATAAATAATGTTACTGTAAACCTTTTCTATTTGAACTTTGAAATTAGAATTGCTTTTATTTTGGAAGCCTTGAGTTCTCTCAACGCTAGTCTACGAATAAGTTAGTATACCGAATTTTGATGAAACTGTTTGAATATTTTTGAACCAAAATATGAAAACCAGATCAAACTATGGGATTTTGTTAAAACAATAGTAGGTCCTACGATCTAGGTTGCATGTCACGTGGACTGAGCGTTTGGCTGTAAATTAGTCGGAAGAACAACTGATTATGTCTGTAAAATACACCATTTTACAATACTTCGATTCGTGGTGAATACTTCGATAGTCCATATTACACGTGAGCCGACTCGATTTAGACTCGTTATCAGACCTCAGAAAACAGCTAAAAAACAGAATAATAAATACACGATTCCCGTCTCCCCAGTTCTACGTCTCCCTGGGCATTAACGTGGGTGGTGTCCACGAGTTTCCTGACGTCACCGGCAAACCTTGGAACAACCGCGCCACTAAGGCCATGCTGAACTTCTGGAACGCTCGCGACCAGTGGTTCTCTACCTGGTATGATGATACCAGTGCTCTGGAGGTGGATTACGTCAGGGTTTATGCTCTGTAGAAGGTAAGCCTCAAATAATCGTGAAAGGAAGAAAGAAAATATTTTATTAGAGACACGCACATGAAACAAACAGTAAAAAAACCGGCTAAGTGCGTGTCGGACCACGCACAATGAAGGGTTCCGTAGTTGGTTGACGATTAGGTACTCGAAAACTTGAAAAGCCTACTTAGCTGTGATAGTTTTCCTTTTAACTTCGTTTTACAGGGTGTAAGTGTAAACAGTGGCAATCTTGTAAGGGGTCACAATGACCCCTTAAACGAACGAATTATGCGAACATAAACATACTGAAAAGCTGATTTTTTTTTCGCGATTTCAGGTTTGGTCCCAAGTAAAAGTTATTCATAATGATGTGTACAAGAGATTGCTGGTGTTTTACCAATAAACCTGTATAATACTTTGCAAACATTCTGTAGGTACGGAATCGGTCGTTGTGGTTATTATTGAGGGGGTCCTACGAGTACGTCCAGGACGTCTTTCAGCTAATAATATATGTATGTATATAATGTCATAAAATCCATAACCTACCTACTGATTGGGAGACGACACTGGCTCCTGTAATAGAGGTGTCAGGAGTCAGGGCTTCACTTTATTTGTACACATTTTTTCTAGTCCACTATAGATTTTATTACCCGACTGCGCCAGAAGGAGGGTTATGTTTTTCGAGAGTATGTATGTATAATTGTTTGGCACGCTCTTCAGCCTGAACGGCTCGATGGATTTTACCTTGAGAAGTGTCGTTAGATTCGTATTTACTGTGAGAGTGACATTGGGTATATCAAAATAAAAAAAAAACGAAATGGCGGATTTTTGGCGCCAAATTATGTCTTAAAAATATTTTTTTTTCTCAAAACCTGTCGAGTGTGGTATCAAAATAAAGGGGTTTAAAAGGTGATTACAAAAATATACACAACTTAGGTATATGGTTAAAAGTACCTCGAAGTGACAAATCTTAAAAAACACGTACAATAAAAACGTCTGCGAGAAATATTTTACATTTGTAAACTAAAAAGCTGGAAATAAAAAAAAGTAATTAAAAAAATTTAAAAACCCGACTGCGGTAAAAACTGAAAAGCTAAAAACAAGCCCATTTTAAATTAAATAAAAGTTGGAAGCAGGCGGGCACCCATTCCATTTTTATATTTTCAAACTCAAATGGGTCCCGCCCGGTTTTAAATTTTTTTAATTACTTTTTTTAAAATTATTATTATTTTTTGTAATAAAGTAATGAAAGCGTAATGATAAAGTAATTTCAGTCGTTTGTTTGTTTCAGATGCAAAAATGTTTTCGCACCGAGACCTCAACTGCCTAATTTTAAGATTAAATCAATATTTTTTACTTTTTAATTGTCTTTTACTGATATTATATCCTCCTTATATAATTGTGTAATAACATGACCTGGAAGCTCAAAAACCCTCGTCGTCGTTTGACCTCTTTTTAACACGCTTTTATTTAGCTTCACCTGTACGTTTATATAAGTAACGGAATCTTTGAACTCGATTTTTATCCACTTTAAATGGTCAGATTAATTCGAAATTTGGCACACTACAACTAAAAATATTAAAAAAATATACTTAAAAAAAATGTAATACCTACATAAATATAATATAGAATAAATTTTATTTACGAAATTCGACTCTAAAAAACTGAAAAATAAATTATAGTTTTTTTACTTTTTAGTTAAGTTAAATGGTATTAAAGCGTGCGTTCCCCGAAGGGTTAGACAGAGGTGTACCTGTACCTGTAGTACACCCACATTTCGCCAGTTATGTTTAAGTCCCATGTAATAGGGGGCGAGCCTATTGCCATCAACCGCGCACAAATCCAGACTGCGGGCTGCTGCTGAGAAAGTCCAGATGTAAACTCAATAACACTTTGCCAGACCTGGGAATCGAACCCAGGACCTCATGCTCAACGGTAGCGCTTGCTACTATAACTGTGGACCAATGTTTTTTTTTATTCATTAATACAGGGTGTAAGGGACAGCCCTCCGCAAACTAACAGGGTGCATTCAGCTCCTCAATTTGAATCATAATCCACCGGAAAATTTCTCACGAAAATTTTCATTTTTTAAATAATTTTTTCAGTTACATTTTATTAATTTCAATGTAAAATTACATTGTGTGTTCGCAGCACTTCATTTATGTAAAAAAACAGCAAAAAACAAAACTGAAAACAAAAAAACCAGCAATGGATGTAGAAATACTCTAATGAACGACGCGTGAAATCAGCTGTTCACTTTCTGTCTAGCTACAGAGTTCATCGAACTCACCGCATACCTATTACCTACCCCTCCCAACCAGTAACAGACGCTCCGATTTGTGCACAAAAACACAAACAAATCAGGTTTATTGGATTCCCATAACGTTCCTGAAAAATTTCATGTAGGTACCGGTCATCTTAGTATGATATACGCAATTCACCCTATCAGTTTGCGGAGGGCTGTCCCTTACACCCTGTATTTTATAAGAGTTTGACAAAGCTCACACAAGCAATCATAATAATCATATTCAGTTATTGGAAGCAATTTAAACATATGTTTTTTAATTACGAAAGTATATTCCCTGCAACCAAAAATCCTTCCAATTTTGCCCTATAATTGTAACTCACGTATGGTTTTCGTACGTATGGTTCACGTATGGAGCTCGTGGCTAAGTAATAACAGCCGCACGGGTCGATCCGTCAGGTTAAGCTACGCTTGGCGGGGTTGTTCAGTGGATGGGTGACCATCTTTACATACCGAGATTCCTCCGTGCCTCGGAAAGCACGTTAAGCCGTTGGTCCCGGCTGTTATTCGTGGATCTTTGACAGTCGTTACGGGTCGTCAGAAGCCCGAAAGTCTGACAACCAGTCTTACCAAGGGGTATCGTATTACCCAGTAACTGGGTTGTGGAGGTCAGATAGGCAGTCGCTCCATGTAAAATACTGGTATTCAGCTGCATCCGGTTAGACTGGAAGCCGACCCCAACATAGTTGGGAAAAGGCTAGGCAGATTGTATGGTTCTCAAACATGGTCTTTGAAAATTTAGCAGAGGTCCACGCTCGCAGTTTGCCAGACAGCTATGGAACGGAGTATTCTGAGTATCAAACTTGTGGACCGGGTTAAGAATACAGCAATCCGTTCCATCACCAAAATAACTGACGTCACTCGGAAAGCTGATTGGGCTGGACACATCTGCCGCATGCCAGACGATCAATGGGCCAAACTTACGACCCAGTGGGTCCCGCTTAAGGCGCTGATTTCCTGAAAACGATCAAAAAGGTGGTTTTTTAAAGCTGTATATCTCATAAACCGTACATAATTTTGACATGTAAAAAAAATATGATATTTTCAAGTCCTTTTCACATACAGTGGGAAGCCAAAATATAATTAAACATACTTTAATGCACCAAAAAAATCTTTAAACATACCTCCTAATAATCTTTAAAAGCTGTTTATCCCTTCATTAGCAATCATAATTATTATTAAAAATATACCATGAAATGTCAAATTCCAAACTGCATCCAGTGATGGATTACTTTTTATTAAATAGTTAATTTCTAATTTTATACGATTTTATTTGCACTTTTACGACATAATTCCGGTGCGTGTGAGAATCTTCTATCTCGTGTGTCAAACTAGACAGCCATAAAGCCATTTCACTTACACGCCGAGCTAAACCAAGATTGGAACCAAACGACATCGCGGCAGGCCCAGACGGAGATGGCGGCATGAGCTGGACTCCTTTAATAAAGATTGGTCCTTGGCAGCTCTGGACAGAGAGAGGTGGAAAGATAGTAGGGAGGAGTAAAAAAAAAAATTGTAATTTAATTATTTCCGTGAATTTAAAATCATTCGAGTTATACCAACCTACTAAATTCATGCAGCATACCTACAGCTAAAACATCCAAATTACCCATAATATAATAAACTATGACTCAGGCACTCGGACATAGGTACCCGTTTTCCTCATATTGATTATGACATACAAATAACGTTTCTAGCTAATTCGTCCGTCTTATCTTGTTATGCTAAAATAATGAGCATTATCGTAAAACTCGCAGTTAATACACGTAGAACTCTAGTTAATATAACGACATTCCAGCATACAGGGTGTAAGGGACAGCCCTCCGCAAACTAACAGGGTGCATTCAGCTCCTCATTTTGAATCATATTCCACCGGAAATTTTCTCAGGAAAATTTTAATTTTTTCAATTCTTTTTTCAGTTACATTTTCATTATTTCAATGTAAAATTGCATTGTGTTCGCAACACTCCATTTATGTAAAAAAAAACTGAAAAAAAAACAGCAAAAATAAAAACCAGCAATGGATGTTGAAATACTCTAACCAACGACGCGTGAAATCAGCTGTTCACTTTCTGTCTAGCTACAGAGTTCATCGAACTCACCGCATACCTATTACCTACCCCTCCCAACCAGTAATAGACGCTCCGATTTGTGCACAAAAACACAAACAAATCAGGTTTATTGGATACCCTTACCGTTCCTGAAAAAAATTAATGTACCGGTCATCTTAGTATGACATACTGAATTCACCCTATCAGTTTGCGGAGGGCTGTCCCTTACACCCTGTATACAGGGTGATTTTTTAATGACCAGCCAAATTTTCACAGGGTGTTCTACCCATGAAATTGAACAACTTTCACTATGGGACCAACTTTGAAATCGCAAAAAAAATATCAGCTGTTTCATACATTTTGATCGAGTAGGTATTGAACTTTTGTAGGAAACCGCTGGTTTTTTTTTCGTGATTTCAAAGTTGGTCCCATAGTGTAAGTTGTTCATATTCATGGGTAGAACACCCTGTGAAAATTTGGCTGGTCATTAAAAAATCACCCTGTATATGCTGGAATGTCGTTATATTAACTAGAGTTCTACGTTAAAGTTATAAATAATGACAGGGCTAAGGTTACAAACGTCACACTAGTCATCAAATGTATATATTATAATCCTCTTTTTAGGGTTCCGTACCAAAATGGTAAAAAAGGAACCCTTATGGTGTGACTCAGTCAGTCTGTCTGTCTGTCTGTCACAGCTGGATATCTCAAGAACTACTGATGCTATCAACTTGAAATTTGGAATAGTTTTGGATGATGTTTACTCAACTATTTTGCAAACAATAAAGTAATAAAAATATTTATATTTTTTTTGCAACAGGGACTGAAATGGGGTCTTAAAAATTTAAAGTGGGGCTACTAGGGCATGTGGGGTATCATATGAAAGAGCGCTGTTTGCACATTCTCAAACTAGGTATTTTTTATTTTTTTTAGGCCGCATAGTTTTCCACTTTTGATGAAAAATGTAAAAAAAATACCGTTCCCCCCCCCCTTATCTCCGAAGTTTGCAATGAGAAAAATCTGAAATAATTCTATGTGATAGAAGTTTTTGTAAAGATTACAGGAAAAATAAAACGATGTCTCTAAGTAGCACACGTTGAGGAGCTCGTGGCTAAGTAATAACAGCCGCACGGGTCAATCCATCAGGTTAAGCTACGCTTGCCGGGGTTGGTCAGTGGATGGGTGGCCATCTTTACATACCGAGACTCCTCCGTGCCTCGGAAAGCACGTTAAGCCGTTGGTCCCGGCTGTTATTTGTGGATCTTTGACAGTCGTTACGGGTCGTCAGAAGCCCGAAAGTCTGACAACCAGTCTTACCAAGGGGTATCGTATTACCCAGTCACTGGGTTGTGGAGGTCAGATAGGCAGTCGCTCCATGTAAAATACTGGTATTCAGCTGCATCCGGTTAGAATGGAAGCCGACCCCAACATAGTTGGGAAAAGGCTAGGCAGATTGATCTAAGTAGCACACGTTTTCAGAAATCGGAACGGAACCCTCGGTGCGCGAGTCCGACTAGCTCTTGACCGGTTTTTAATACATTATTTATCTTAAATAGGGTTGAAAACCTGTAAAGAAGCGGTGAAAAACTTTCTCCATGGGACCAACTCGTAATAGATAAAAAATCAGACGTCCGTCGAGTAGGTATTGAAGCTTTGTACGGTACAGCTGATAATTTTTTCTCGATTACGATGTTGGTCGCATGGAGAAAGTTGTTCAGTTTGATGGTCTATATTTACCACAGCCACAGCCTCCACAGCCTTTGACCACACCTTTCTGATATGCCCTGTATTAAGGTACCTATTGGGCGTTTTTCCACTGGCCGGGACGTCGCCGGCATGCCGACACCGATATCGGCGCCATATAATTTCATAAATTTTTGCTTCCTCGGCTGCCGGGCCGATATCGGTGTCGGCACAATGCTGGCGACATCCCGGACAGTGGAAAAGCGCCCGTTGTAGGATCCTGTAACCTACTATACAACGGGGAGAAGACAGTACGACATTAAATGAAGACAAAGGCAATACGAATGCATAGGAGTAAGTATTTTGAAATTAACAACTAAATAATAACATCGTAGGTAATTAAAAAGTGATTTTTTCAAACAAACTAAATAGTAATTCGTATTCGAATGTAGTTAGTAGTTTTGTAAGATCTTTACAAAGAGGCTGATCTACTTAGCGTGCGAGGGCTCTATGCAACGCATGCAATTATCTCCACTCATAAGCTAGTCATAAATTCGCCAAATTACAATGACATGCTGAAGCGTAGAGTCTTTAAAATCGTTACTACTAAATGTAAAACGTCATTTGCTAGAAGATCACAGAAGTTTATGTTTCCATACTTGTACAATAAAATTGTAAATAAATACCAGCTCCAGCATAATACAAATCGTGAAGCCAAAGTTAAAGTTAGGAAATTGATCACCGGCATGAACTACTATCAGATGGAACAATTGCTACGTACAGTTGTCTAAAGACTAAGCTAAACACTCTCATTACATTTTATCACACACGACACACATAACACACTTCACACATAATACTCTCTCAAACACTTATTTACACATTTCACACTCATATACATACAACACACTCGCACTTAAACTTCATGAGAATGATATGCAGATTTAATTTATTATTATTATTAGAGTAATCGTTTTTGTTTGATAGCCACGATTCAGGCTCTGCCTAGTGTGGTTTCACTGTTATTTTTGTAAATTGTAATTTGAGTTGCTAATAAAGTTATTTATTTATTTATTTAATTAGGTAGTCCTCCAGACCGAATTTCACCCATGGTAGCCAGTCTCAACGGAAACTAGCCAATCAATCTGCCTAGCCTTTTCCCAACTATGTTGGGGTCGGCTTCCAGTCTAACCGGATGCAGCTGAATACCAGTATTTTACATGGAGCGACTGCCTATCTGACCTCCACAACCCAGTAACTGGGTAATACGATACCCCGTGGTAAGACTGGTTGTCAGACTTTTGGGCTTCTGACGACCCGTAACGACTGTCAAAGATTCACGAATAACAGCCGGGACCAACAGCTTAACGTGCTTTCCGAGGCACGGAGGAATCTCGTTATGTAAAGATGGTCACCCATCCACTGACCAACCCCGGCAAGCGTAGCTTAACCTGACGGATCGACCCGTGCGGCTGTTATTACTTAGCCACGAGCTCCTCAACGGAGACTAGCCATCGAAAGATATTATAAAGCACAGTGTGTGCGCACTCTCTTCTCTCACTCTCATAGTACGATGGATGGCAATCCGACACAACCGGAGGGAGATCAAGCGCACGAACGGCTTAATGTTGATGCGCCAGGGTAGCCCGCGAAATTCAAAATTTCTTACGTTTTTTGCAATTTGTAGGTCAGTGTGAGCTTGTATGTCGATTAGAATATGATTCGCGGCCGTAGCTAATATGGCTTTATAGAATTATAATCATTAGAATCAGCAATACAACTCCATAAGTTAGCATTTACCTCAAATCTAGCGATTTCATGAAATCATGAGGTTTGAGGTAAATGCTAACTTATGAAGCTGTATTGCTGATTCTAATGATTATAATTCTGTAAAGCCATATTAGCTACGGCCGCGAATCATATTTTAATCAACATATAAGCTCACACTGACCTACAAATTGCAAAAAACGTAAGAAATTTTGAATTTCGCGGGCTACCCTGGCGCTTTCGCCTTAAGGACCTGCATCCAAGCGTGATTTAGCTCGGTGTGTAAGTGAAATGGCTTTATAGCTATCTTAGTTTCACGCACGAGATAGAAGACTCTCATGCGCACCAGAATTATGTCGTAAAAGAGCAAATAAAATCATAAAATTAGAAATTAACTAGGTATTTAATAAAAAATAATCCATCACTGGATGCAGTTTGGCATTTGACATTTTGTGGTATATTTTTAATTATAATTATAATTGTTAGTGAAGGGATAAACAGCTTTTAAAGATTATTAAGACGTATGTTTGAAGATTTTTTTAGTGCATTAAAATATGTTTAATTATGTTTTGAGTTCCATCACTGTATGCGAAAAGGACTTGAGAAAACATCATATTTTTTTATTTGTCAAAACTATTTACGGTTTATGAGATACACATAAATCTCCGCCTTAAGCGGGCTACAGACGTGCAGTTATAACTAACAGTTTCAACTGTTCAGTGGGACTATTCAGTTAAATCGTAACGTGTGTAGAATAAACTGAGAACTGTATGTACAGTTGAACTGATAACTAATCAAATTATGTTTATACAAAACTAAACAGTTAAAACTGAATGTCTGTAGCAGAAAACTGTGCAGTTGTCAGTTTGGCCATAGAATTTATAGCGACTACACGTATTTTTGTTCTTCAGGGTTCCTGCATGTTTTTGCATCTTCTAGATAGAGCAATTTCCACGTGACAATGCCGAATCAACGAGAATGGTCAGAAGAATTTAATAGAAATTTATCATTCCCAACCTTCAATCTGCCTAGCCTTTTCCCAACTATATGTTGAGGTCGGCTTCCAGTCTAACCGGATGCAGCTGAATACCAGTATTTTACATGGAGCGACTGCCTATCTGACCTCCACAACCCGGTAACTGGGTAATACAATACCCCTTGGTAAGAATGGTTGTCAGACTTTCGGGCTTCTGACGACCCGTAACGACTGTCAAAGATCCACGAATGACAGCTGGGGCCAACGGAGGAGTCTCGGTATGTAAAGATGGTCACCCATCCACGGACCAATCCCGGCAATGGATCGACCCGTGCAGCTGTTATTACGTAGCCACGAGCTCCTCTTATTTATTAACCAGCCTAAATCAAATACCAACTCAGCGCTAGCGACACTCACCACACAATGACTTCTCAATAAAGGAAAAAGTTCAAGCGACGATATTATCTGAGTCACACAATATTAAATATATATGCAGCCATGTCTTGCAAAAAGTCTGAATTAGGTACATACATTCATTAACAGTATAGTATAATGTACTCTGTGTTCAGTAACAAAATGGCTGCCCACGGGAGCAGACGTGTCGCGTCGTTCGTATCTCTGTTTATTTTTATACAAACGATATGTGCTCAGTATCAAATACCAGATGTGACTATTTCAGCTCTAAAACCCAAAGGATTTAGGGCATCTATACCAGGTACGTTAAGTTAATGTTTTAGTTTATAAGTCTGGTGTTTTAAAGTGTGTTTATCAGAGAACCCTTGCCTTGGTTCAAAGACGAGACAAAGTCTTGACAAACTTCAATAAAATCTAAATAAATAAAAAGAGAAGTCCTGACTGACTGACTGATTGACTGACTCATCAACGCCCAGCCCAAACCCTTGAACCTAGAAAGCTGAAATTTTGCACAGCGGTTCTATTTATAATGTAAACAAGGAATAAGGAAGGATTTCCCGGTAGCATGTTCCCGTGGGATATTTTCCGACATCAACGCGGGCGAAGCCGCGGGATAAGTGCTAGTTTCATATAAGAAGTGTATTCATAGACGAAACTTGAAGTGCGATAAGAATAAAAAGCTATAAAAAGGGGCATATCAAAAATAAATGATGGTTGGGTTGTGCTGAAGATTATTTTGGCTAGGAAGAAGGTAAACACTGAAATGATCGGATGAAAGAGATGTATGGAAAAAAGACACGCTGATTCCAAATAAATTATGATAGGATAGGAGGAAGATACATAATCAGCCTATAATGATCCCACTGTTGGGACACATGCCTCTTCTCGGTGAGAGAGAGCGGGCCATAATGTAACACGCGGGACCAGTGCGGGTTGGTAGATGTCACATGTCTTCGAATTTTTGGTTCTAGGACATGCCGGTTTCCTCTCGATGGTTTCGAGAGCAGTGGTGATGAAATAATTTACACAAAGTAAAGCGCCTGTCAGGGTTCGAACCTACGAGCTACAACTCGTAAGTCGGCCGTTCCCACTGCACCACCACTGCTCTCGAGGAAGATGATTCAACTAGAAATAAACAATTACTTACCTACTAGAATGACCATCAAAAAATTATGTTACCTCGAAAGTCGAGAAAACCATCTCGAAATTATATGACAAGAGATAAATAATTTACTTACGCTCTCTTTACTTTAACCTTAGGGGTTATTACGACAACAGGCTAATAGTTCAACTTTTACCGTATTACCACAAAACTGTGTTTATCAGTTGTTTAGGGTAAACAACTGTTTAACATGACATTTATGTAGGTATGGAGTTTGACGTAAGACTGACATTAAACACGCGTTGAACAACTGTCTAAGTTTTTGTGGTTAGACCTTGATAATCAAATGTATTATTTTACTGACTTCATGACCAATACTGTATCAATAGGTACCTATCCTAACTTGTTTTCTTTGCTTGTTTGTTACGCTTTCACGCTAAAACGGCTGAACGGATTTGGACGAAATTAAGCACAATTATGGTGGGTAGACCATGATCTGGAACCTTATACGCTACTTTTCATCCTGGATCGCAGACGAAGTCGCGGGCAACAGCTACAGTTTAAAAAAAAGTAATTAAAAAAATTAAAAAACCCGACTGCGGTGAAAGACTTAAGTTTAAAAAAAACTAAAAAGCTGAAATCAAGCCCATTTTAAATTAAATAAAAGTTGGAAGCAGGTGGGACCCATTTGAGTTTGAAAATATAAAAATGGAATGGGTATGCTTAATGCTTCCAACTTTTATTTAATTTAAAATGGTCTTGTTTTTAGCTTTTTATTTTTTTTAACTTAAGTCTTTTACCGCAGTCGGATTTTTAAATTTTTTTTATGACTTTTTTTATTTCCAGCTTTTTAGTTTACAAATGTGAAAGATTTCGCAGACGTTTTTAATGTACTTGTTTTTTACGATTTGTCACTTCGAGGTACTTTTATAAGTTATGTATATTTTGTAATCACCTTTTAAAACCCTTTATTTTGATACCACACTCGACAGGTTTTTTTTTATTTTGATATACCCAGTGTCACTCTCACAGTAAATACAAATCTAACAACACCTCCCAAGCTAAAATCCATCCAGGCTGCAGAGCGTGCCAAATAATTATACAAACATACTGTTGCGAATCGAACTCATTTTATCACCTTTTTGGAACATTGATATTTTTTCTAAATTCTAGTTTACTGTCAGTTTTGAGGTGTGATTAGTCCTTTTGATGGTTTCATTCACTTTTTTTGCATTTTCGCTGTAAAATAATAAACTGTGGCTACTTACCAGCGCCTTTTAATTCTCTTAGTTACGATCAGTAATACATACATACATACATACTTGCATACTCTCGAAAAACATAACCCTCCTTCTGGCGCAGTCGGGTAATAAATTAATGATAATTTTGCGATGTTTATTGCGGTTTTACAATAAATCCTGCTAATATTATAAACGCGAAAGTTTGAGAGGATGTATGGATGGATGTTTGTTACTCTTTCACGCAAAAACTACTGAACGGATATTGATAAAATTTGGCAGACAGATAGTTTGTAACCTGGATAGAACATAGAATACTTTTTATCTCGATATTCCTACGGGTTTGAGACTTACGCGGCTGAAACAGCGGGGCGCTGCTAGTATCTTCATTAGAAAATGATCGAGAGAACTTTTATAATTTCTAACGTGACGATATTACTGTCGACATCAACGTCCACATCCATAAAATGTATGGAAATACACGGTACAACTTTATTGTGGACGGAAATTTAAAAGCGTCTTTATTAAATTACCATACATTTTACTTCAAATAATAAACCGCACACACTGAAAAAAATGATTCTCAAAACTAGTTTTGTTATGTGAAAGTCAAAATGTGAAAGAAACAATCTTTTCAGTAATCGATCCAAAACTAGTTTTGTAGGTTTATATTTGGTAGGCAAAGGCTTCTTCTAATAATAGACATAGTACAAGCAATGATCATACGCATTTGCTTACCTTAATAATTTTCCACACGGAAATGTTGACATTCGTCACGATTTTCTCAAAAGAATAACAAAAAAAATGTGATTCCCCGGTATAAAACTTGTTTATTAAATTTTTCTTAACATACTTAGGTACATTAAGAAGGTCAATACGCTAGCAATAGGTACACGTACGTTATCAATATGACCTACTACCTATAGGTACCTACGAAAAGTAAGTATTGTTAGTTATATACACAGATAAAAAGAAAAAAATAATACTTCGTTCTTGTAGCATGGACAATCTTTCTAAAAACGAAGCTCCAACTCCGATCTTGTACACGCTATCAATAACCCCTCAAGTGTCGAATGCACCCCATGTGTGCATAAGAAAAACCCTTTTTTATTAGGTATATAAGCTTATATCACATACATATAAATGTAAAAAAACATCATCCGATGGAAAACCCATCATCATCATTAGTTGTGAACCTATGGGGTTCGCAACTAACCCCGAACCCTCTCCACTCTCTGGGGTTTCGGGTCTAAAATTAGCCAAACTCAGACACTTGAGGGGTGAATACAATAATTTATAAGTAAACTGAGGATCATTCAGTTTTGGGGCGTTAGTTACTCTTGAACTAGTCTGGATAATACCGATGCAATCTCTACTACTTAATTGTTGAACGATTCGTACCATTGCCATCCCTTCTAGACTCAGTAAAATCCGCCGTCCGCGACTTGCTCTCTCTGAACCCGATGACCCTATCACCGTCCTCCAGGAAAGTAATAGTGCTCAGTACGCAAACACAGAAACAGATCTACATTCCGACCTCGCCGGCGAGGTCCATCGCGTCGACGACCACCCCTTGTTATCTCCCTTGATCGGTGAAAACGAACCAGCTGGTGGCGTAGCTGAGCCCGTAGCTTTAAACTCCCATGTAATAATAACCCCGATTTGAGCCAGCCTATTGTTCCTTGCTGTCCTCCCCCCCGCGACGCCCTAAGCCGAGGTCCGTACCCCACAGGGGGTGCCCTTAGTGCGCAGTCGCTTAATTTATAAGTTAGTTAAGTAATGCCCCTGGCTGGAGGCTTGGCACCTACAGGAAAGTCCGGTTAAGCAGTCTCGACCCCTAGTGGTGAACTGCGAGATGCCATCGTTAAAAAAAAAGAACCGGTCAAGTGCGAGTCGGACTCGCGCACGAAGGGTTCCGTACCATATTATATGTTTAACAATCGCAAAGATAACTTTTTACTTATTTTATAATGATACTGTGAATTACAAGGTTCTTTTTTGCAGTTGCAGAAAATCACACATGTTTAAACAAAATACCTTATGAATAGCCGTTTTCAGTATTGTTGATTAAATACAGTATTCATGGTACTTACATGGTATAAAGAAGTTTCAAATTCCTAATTTGTTGAATTGTTGCGCTAGAGCTCGTATAAAAATGGTTTAAAATTTACAACTTTTGCGGCCCCGTATTTCTTAATTTTAAAAGATAAAAAAAAAATGTTTGTACTCTACTCAATGAGTTCTAGACGATGACACCCCACATAACACATAATCAGCCTATAATGTTCCCACTGCTGGGACACAGGCCTTCTCGCGGTGAGAGGGAGCGGGCCGTAATCCACCACGCGGGCTCAGTGCGGGTTGGTACATGTCACATGTCTTCGAATTTTTGGTTCTAGGACATGCCGGTTTCCTCACGATGTTTTCCTTCACCGTTTTGAGAGCAGCGGTGATGAAATAATGACATGACACCCCAGATGCTAGATATTTTTTTTTTTCAAAATTAAAAGTTTATTTATGGGGACCGACCCCTTAAATTTTTAACTTTGCTTTATTTTTATTATTTGTTGTTATAGCCGTAATAGACAGCGGAGGCTTAGTAAGTTTGTACTGGGCTGTACGTGGTTGTCTGATTTCATGGATTTTAATTTTCTTGCGCGGAACCCTAATTATTTTTCTAAAATAAAAATAGCCTAAGTTACTCCTTAAAAAATCAGCTATATGCCGTCAAAATCGGTGAAAATTCGTTTGGCAAGTTTCCTAACTTGACTCAAAGTACACATTTTTTTAATCGGACTGCGCTTTAAAATTCTTCTATACAAACTTTAACATCCCTAAACCTCATTTGAGGCGTAGTTTTGAAAAACTAATAATGACAAACATTATTACTTACTTATGCAAGTATTTGTGCTAAGTTTCAAGTTCATTATCCAAATTAATAAGATTTTTCATATAAACTGTATCTCTGTTTTCACGAACACAGATACCTAAAGAATTTCAAAAATCGTCTGGTATGTTTCCATAACTTGACTCAAACATTATTTACACCAATTTTAAAGTTAATCAAGCCCCCAATAAAATACTATAAAATTAACTTTTCACCCCTTAAGGGTAGATTTTTGGAAAACCCTGATACACGTTAGTCTTAATTTTTGGTCTCAAGTATAAAAACGGAGTTTTGAGTTAATCGGACCGCGTGTTAAAGTTCCTCCATACAAACTTTGACAACCCTAATCCCTCCTTAGGGGGTAGTTTAGGAAAACTAAAAATGATAAACTTTATAATTTACTTAGATGAATATACGTGCTAAGTTTCAAGTCTATTAAATCAAGGGATAGGATTTTTCATACAAACTTTCATCCCCTGTTTTACCCCCTTAGGGATAGAATTTCCAAAAATCCTTCCTTAGTGGATGTTTACACTATATAAGGTATCTATGTGCAAAATTTCAAGTCTCTAGATTCATTAGTTTGGGCTGTGCGTTGGTATATTAGTCAGTGACTCAGTCAGGACTTTGATTTTTTTATATATATAAATTTACCATGTTATTTTAAGACCACAGACTTCCTATAGGTTTTCCTGTAATCTACAGGTATAGAACTAATTTCTATATTTTTTTCAAAATTATAGGCTCAGTCGTTTCGGAGATAAGGGGGGGGGAATGGTCAATTTTCATCTATTTTCTTAAATAACTTTAAAACAATAAATTTTAAAATTATAAAAAAATATATTTGAGACCCTCATAGTAAGCCCTTTCATTTGATATGTCACTCGGTACAGTTTACAAAACTTTTTTTTTTAATTTTCTTATTTTCCCCCTAAAAGAGACTCTCATATTCAAAATTCATATATTCACTTTAGCTGTACGTGTTTGGGTCACAGAAATCCATATGTGTACCAAATTTTAACTTAATCGGTCCATTAGATTCGGAGCAAATTGGCTGTGACAGACGGACAGACGGACAGACAGACAGACAGACAGACAGACACACGAGTGATCCTATAAGGGTTCCGTTTTTTCCTTTTGAGGTACGGAACCCTAAAAATACCATTGCCATTGTAAGCGCAAAGTTGGCGATTTTGAACGTATTCGACGTTCAAATTCCCCAACGTTGCGCTTCATAAAGAGTATAAGTATAGGAAAAGAGGGGGAATTAAAACTTGAGTATTTTTCTCTTTTCCTTTCCTGTTTTATCGATACCAAAATATTAAACACTTAGCTTTTTCCCTCGATTCTCCATCCAGATGCACCAAAAGTCAGCCTCTTCGTGTTCCAAGGCAACGTGAACCGTCCAATAGGGAACAAGGATGTGGGCACCATCACAGGTGAAGTGATCCAGGCTAAAGATGGAAGGTGGACCGTCGAGGATCCGAACCTGGAGCTGAAAGTTGGCGACGTCATCAACTACTACGTCGTGGTGTCGGCAGACAGGGCTGGGTATATCAAGGATAAACTAAGCTATACTGTTACTGGTTGGTACTGTTTCTTTCATTACACTTCATTTACAATAAGATTAAACATTTAAACAAACCTTTTTTACAGTCCGTTCAACCGATTTTGACTTCTATTCCGTAGGCTTAAGGTTGGCATTAAAGGCAAAAAACCGGCAAAGTGCGTGTCGGAATACGCACAATGAAGGGTTCCGTAGTTGGGATTAAATTAACTATCCCAAGAACAAACTTAACATTATAGTTGAAAAACATGTTCTCCCATACATTCCAACAGTAAATGTAAGTTTGTACTCACAATATTGAGAGATTTACCATGTTATTTTAAGACCCCAAACTTCTTAAATAGGTTTTCCTGTACCTAATATACAAGTATTTTCTGTATTTAAAAAAAATTAGGCTCAGTAGTTTCGGAGATAAGGGGAATGGTAAATTTTCGTCTATTTTGTTAAATTACTTTAAAACGATTTATTTTAAAATTCTAAAAAAATATATATTTTGAGACCCTCATAGTAAGCCCTTTTATTTGATACTACACACGATACAGTTTGCAAAACTTTTTTTTTTAATTTTCTTATTTGCCCCCTAAAAGTGATCGATGTGATATTCAAAATTCATTTATTTACTTTAGCCGTACGTGTTTGGGTCACAGAAATCTTTATGTATACCAAATTTTGGAGCAAATTGGCTGTGCTGTGACAGACGGACAGACAGACAGACACACGAGTGATCCTATAAGGGTTCCATTTTTTCTAAAAAGTGGTTACAATTACAATACCAACTGTTTTTGCAACTGCCATTTGTCATGCCACCAACGCAGTAGAAGTCAAAATCGGTTGAGCGGACTGTAAAAAAGGTTTGTTTAAATGTAATGGAGTATAGGACAAAAATAGTGACACGGCTTGAGTTAGGGCGAAAGTACACACAGCAGCAGGTCAAGTTACTACAAACTGTGGAATTTTCTCATTCGATTTTGAACTTAACAGAAATTTGACAGTTTGGTTTATCCTGATGTGCTGTTGTCTGTACTTGCATAGTTTTGTATCAGCTACAGGCATATGTATTTTCGCCCTTACAGACCTATGTGTGGTATAGAGAGACTGCAGGTCCTGGCTAGGATTTAGTCAACTTAACATGGTCATAGTTACACAACAATGGCTCTTAACATCTTCCCAATAAAAGCTACATTAATCCTTTGTATTCTATTTGTATTTAGAACGCAGACCTATGCGAGACACAAACGGTTTTTTAATTGTTTCTGTAATTATGAAAGGTTAATAGGGCGAAATTTATTTACTTATACAATTTTATTGTCGTAATCGAAACTCTGTAAACAAATTAGTGACCGCCACTTGTTAGCAAACAAGAAGAATGCTACGGGTAATTAATCTTCTTGCCATAATTCGATGTCCCTCCTCGTATGAATCGAACTCATTCAACGAGCACCGGTTAGTGCTAACCTCGATCCATTATGATGGGAGTTTTTTCCTCATTTTCCGACTACATTCTAAGAATTACGATATTTTGAATAAATATTATTATGACGCCAGGAGTGAGTAAACACTGAAAAGGTGCTGTAAGCCTCAAGTCTGTCTGTGTACCTATATATACAGGGTGTAATTTTAATCACCGTTATCTTCTTAAGGGGTCATTGTACTCATCATTATGAACAACTTTTACTATGGGACCAAACCTGAAATCGCGAAAAACAATCAGCTGTTCAGTACATTTATGTTCGCATAATTCGTCAAAATGTACTGAACAGCTGATTTTTTTTTCGCGATTTCAGGTTTGGTCCCATAGTAAAAGTTGTTTATAATGATGAGTACAATGACCCCTTAAGAGGTTACTGGTGTTTTACAAATAACCCGGTATATACAAATCAATTGCCGCGTAACAACTCGAAAATGACTCGACCGATTTCAATAAGTATGTTTTTTTGTTTTGTTCACCTCGTTTTTCCAGAAGGAGTAAGTTTTATGGAAAAACTGTCTCAAATGTCATGTTACTCAACTGTTTTTATTTCCATTTCCAGCTCTTCAAGACCGGTTAGCAACCGACACTCCTGTCTCGACAGAATGCAAGCCAACAGTGACGAAGGTGCGCGGAGGAAGCGCCTGCGCAGGCCAGACGATATTCGAGGAGAATTTTGATAATTTCCGGGATAATGTGTGGCAGATAGAGCAATACCTGCCAGTTTATACTCAGGTACAGTATTTTATTTATTAAAACATCAATACAAACCTGCTCTTGTCCCGTTGCAGGGATAAGGTATCTTCTCGTACACAGAAGGCACTAACTTATTCTCATTTCGTGTTGACGATTTCAGACTATTTTAATATGTACCTACTAGCTCTTGCCAGCGGCTTTGCCCGCGTTGATGTCGGAAATTATGCAACGGGAAAGTACTGCTGGGATAAGTATAAAAATTGCCTATTTGATATTCCAGACTATATTCTATTTCTGCGCCAAATTTAATCTACATCCGTTCAGTCGTTCTGGCGTGATTGAGTAACATCCATCAATCCATCCATCTATTCATCCATCCATCCATCTAAACTTTCACATTTATAAAAGTAGAGATTTAAAGTAGAGTAGGATAAATAATATGTAATTTTTTATTTTCGGAGTTTAGAAAAAATCAGAAAATAATGACCGCAGTGTTTAATCGTGAGGTTTAGCATCATGGTGCTTTTCGTGGTTTTTAGCTCTTCTATTCGTGCCTCACAACAACTATTAGTTCAGTCCCAAAACATGCTAAGAAACAATCAGATTTTAAACATCTAAGAATCGTAAATGCGAACCCCAAACAATTATCTGTCCTGCATACTGCTAAGCATATGTTCAGGGTCACTGACCGGAAGATCCTACGTCTCTCTCACTTCTTGAAACCTGTTAATGACTCCATCGAGGGACTTTTTATTTGCCGACTCAGTGTCTTGCGTTGTGGTTTAGCAAGATGAGTTAATTATATTTTTTTACCTTTACAGACGTAATTTGTTTAAGTGAATTTTCTTTTGGGAAACGGGGATTTATCCGATTACGAAATTGCTCTCGAAGTTAGAAATAATAAAACATATGCCTTACTTGATTGTGTATTAGTAGGTACCGTTTTTAGGGTTCCGTACCTCAAAAGGAAAAAACGGAACCCTTATAGGATCACTCGTGTGTCTGTCTGTCTGTCCGTCTGTCCGTCTGTCACAGCCAATTTGCTCCGAATCTAATGGACCAATTAAGTTAAAATTTGGTACACACGTGGATTTCTGTGACCCAAACACATACAGCTAAAATAAATATATTAATTTTGAATATAAGAGTCACTTTTAGGGGGAAAATAAGAAAATTAAAAAAAAAGTTTTGTAAACTGTACCGTGTGACATATCAAATGAAAGGGCTTACTATGAGAGTCTCAAATATATTTTTTTTATAATTTTAAAATATATTGTTTTAAAGTTATTTAAGAAAATAGAAGAAAATAGACGAAAATTGACCATTCCCCCCCCCCTTATCTCCGAAACTACTGAGCCTAAAATTTTGAAAAAAATATAGAAAATAGTTCTATAACTGTAGATTACAGGAAAACCTATAAAAAGTCAGTGGTCTTAAAATAACATGGTAAATCTATATATATAAAAAAATCAAAGTCCTGACTAAGTCACTGACTAATATATCAACGTACAGCCCAAACCAATGGACCTAGAGACTTGAAATTTTGCACATAGATACCTTATATAGTGTAAACATCCACTAAGGAAGGATTTTTGGAAATTCCATCCCTAAGGGGGCAAAATAGGGGATGAAGGTTTGTATGAAAAATCCTATCCCTTGAGTTAATAGACTTGAAACTTAGCACGAATATTCATCTAAGTAAATTATAATGTTTATCATTTTGAGTTTTCCTAAACTACCCCCTAAAGAGGGATTGGGGGTGTCAAAGTTTGTATGGAGGAATTTTAACACGCGGTCCGATTAACTCAAAACTCAGTTTTTATACTTCAGACCAAAAATGAAAACTAACGCGTATCAGGGTTTTCCAAAAATCTACCCCTAAGGGGTGAAAAGTTAATTTTATAGCGGAGGATTTTATTGGGGGCTTGATTAACTCTAAAATTGGTGTAAATAATGTTTGAGTCAAGTTATGGAAACATACCAGACGATTTTTGAAATTCTTTAGGTATCTGTGTTCGTGACAAAAAAAAAAACCGACTTCCAAAAATCACTACAAAGTGAAAAATAACTTTGATTTCGGAAGTCGGTGTCTTTCGTTTTTTATTTACTTTCTTTTTTTTTGCCACCGACTTCCGAAATCGAAAGTTATTTTTCACTTTGTAGTGATTTTTGGAAGTCGGTTTTTTTTTTTGTTAAAAAGTTTTTATTTCTCGCTTTTTAGTGGGTCTGTATAAGTTACAATAGTCTAATGTCAATTGCTCATCAGTACTCATCACATGTTACAAAATATTGCTTTTCCCGATGCTGGGACGTTAATTGTTGAGGAGTTCTGCTGGTAAGAACCAGGAGAACTCCTCAACAACCACTCACCACACGCATTGTTTGACGAGCGGAAATTGCTTAGCAACCATATTAAAGTAATCGAATCGCAACCCGTGAAATATTTATCATTGAGTAGTTCCGGTAGCCATCTGTGGTCTTCATCATCAGTTCCACTTCACCAAGTGGTGCTTTCCGAGAGCAAATGCACAAGCTACTATAAAAAATACCCAAATCGCTATAGGTGTGCCTATAATATTTGAAGAGTTCCTTCGATTTCTCCAGGATCCCGTCATCAGAACTGGATTTTGAAAAAAATGGGACCATTTGGGAAGTATACCCTTTCCAACAAAAAAATTATTTTTCAAATCGGTTGGCAAACGACGGAGTTATGCGCGAACAAACATAAAAAAAAAAAAAAAAAAAAAAAAAAAAAAAAAAAAATACAAACATCCGAATTGAGAACCTCCTCCTTTTTTAGAAGTCGGTTAAAAACAGAGATACAGTTTATATGAAAAATCTTATTAATTTGGTTAATGAACTTGAAACTTAGCACAAATACTTGCATAAGTAAGTAATAATGAGGTTTAGGGATGATAAAGTTTGTATAGAAGAATTTTAACACGCAGTCCGATTAAAAAAATGGTACTTTGAGTCAAGTTTGGAAACTTGCCAAACGAATTTTCACCAATTTTGACGGCATATAGCTGATGTTTTAAGGAGTAACTAAGGCTATTTTTATTTTAGAAAAATAATTAGGGTTCCGTGCAAGAAAATTAAAATCCATGAAATCAGACCACCACGTACAGTCCAGTACAAACTTACTAAGCCTCCGCTGTCTATTACGGCTATAACAACAAATAATAAAAATAAAGCAAAGTTAAAAATTTAAGGGGTCGGTCCCCATACAATAAACTTTTCATTTTGAAAAAAAAATAATCTAGCATGTGGGGTGTCATCGTCTAGAACTCATTGAGTAGAGTACAAACATATTTTTTTTTATCTTCTAAAATTAAGAAATAGGGGGCCGCAAAAGTTGTAAATTTTAGACCATTTTTGTACGAGCTCTAGCGCAACAATTCAACAAATTAGGAATTTGAAACTTCTTTATACCATGTTGGTACCATAAATACTGTATTTAAGCAACACTACCGAAAACGGCGATTCATAAGGTACCTATTTTGTTTAAACATGGGTGATTTTCTGCAACTGCAAAATAACCTTGTAAATCACAGTATCATTATAAAATAAGTAAAAAGTTATCTTTGCGATTGTTAAACATATAATATGGTACGGAACCCTTCGTGCGCGAGTCCGACTCGCACTTGACCGGTTTTTAAAAGGAAATTCCAATCGCGAGTCAAAAAATACACTTGCGATTTTAATGATGAACACTTTTTTATACAAGGTGACTTTGAAAACATGCGACAAAATTTAAGGGGGTGTTCTACGCATCAATATGAACAACTTTTACTATGTGAACAATTTCGAATTCGCAAAAAAAAAAATCCGACCTTCTTTTACAAAAGGGTCATCCTTTAACTATAATATGGGAAGGTAATTTTTTTTTTTGCGAATTCGATGTTGGTCCCTTAGTAAAAGTTGTTCATATTGATGCGTAGAACACACCCTTAAATTTTGTCGCATGTTTTCAAAGTCACCCTGTATAATTGAGTCTCTTTTTAATTATCTTTCTGCCTTTTCTTACAGTTGATTGCCGTAACTAAGATAGGGTACCTAGACCCAAACCAATAAGTTTCATTCAATAGATTAAAAGGCCAGCTCATACTGGTACTGTACCAATCAATCTGCCTAGCCTTTTCCCAACTATGTTGGGGTCGGCTTCCAGTCTAACCGGATGCAGCTGAATACCAGTATTTTACATGGAGCGACTACCTATCTGACCTCCACAACCCAGTTACTGGATAATACGATACCCCTTGGTAAGACTGGTTGTCAGACTTTCGGGCTTCTGACGACCCGTAACGACTGTCAAAGATCCACGGATAACAGCCGGGACCAGCTTAACGTGCTTTCCTAGGCACGGAGGTGTCTCGGTATGTAAAGATGGTCACCCATCCACTGACCAACCCCAGCAAGCGTAGCTTAACCTGACGGACCGACCCGTGCGGCTGTTATTACTTAGCCACGAGCTGCTCTGGTACTGTACTGTAATATATTATTGTTAGATGTAGACTATTTTTTCCCTTTCATTTTAACAGTGTCCTTTTGGGGAGTGATATGTATGTTCGAATGACGTTTTTGCGAAGGTCGCCATTTCGAAAAATTTTGCGAGTGGTACGCCAGATCGAAAACTCATTATATCGAAAACAGCTATATCGAATGACGTTATCGCGAAGGTCGCCATTTCGAAAAATTTTGCGAGCAGTACGCCAGTTCGGAAGTCATGGTATCGAAGTCCGATGTTGAGTTAATTTGTCTTTCTTTTTTTTTTTTCCCAAACCAAATCAAAAGACCATGCTCTCTGTGTCTCGTCTCATTGGGGTCGTGAGTTCGATTCCCAGACAAATTAACTCAACATCGTATTTCGATACCATGACTTTCGAACTGGCGTAATGCTCGCAAAATTTTTCGAAATGGCGACCTTCGTGATAGCGTCATTCGATAAGCGGTTTTCGATTTAATGAGTTTTCGAACTGGCGTACCACTCGCAAATTTTTTCGAAATGGCGACCTTCGCAAAAACGACATTCGAACCTACGTATCACTCCCGTCCTTTTGTGTTGTCCTCAGAACTTCCCGTTCGTGTCATACCAGCGTCTAGCTTCTGACCCGACAGTGTCGGTGTCAGACGGCAAGCTGCGAATATCTCCCAAGCTGCAGCAGAGATTGCCTGAATTCACTGAAGCATCTATCTACACCGGCTCAATTAATCTGTTTAGCGGGTAAGTAGAATAGGGATGTTGACTAAACTTTTTTTTGTCCGTCATGTAGATTAATAACAAATATTGGACACGTATTTTTTTCTATTTTTAACTAATCAAATCATTATAGCGATACATTGAGTTAAAATGTGGCATGACGTCACTCCTTGCTAGATTTTATACGTAGTTTGTTATAGTTGTGACGTAGCGTTTTATCTAAGTATTTTTTTATTTTAACTTAGTGGTGTATTTTTTTATTATTAAATTAAACTGCTAAATAATTTCCATATTGGCGGACACGAGATACAACTAAAATCAAACCTAACCCCATCTTATACAACCGTAATTGTATACCTTTACGATTTACTACCTGACCTTGAAGATTTGCAGGCGTCTAACCGCGGCTTAATGCATAACGTTTTGAAAATTTATTTTTTATTTAATTTTTCATTTTTGTAGCACACGGCTTGTCACTGTAAAATTATCATTTCTTTCTTCACTCTTTCCAGGTGCACCTCATCAGCAGACGCCTGCATGAAGCAGGCTTCGGGCGCAGACATCCTGCCGCCCATCGTCAGTGGCAAGATCACGAGCAAGGGCTTCGCGTTCACCTATGGAATTGTCACAGTTCGAGCCAAGCTTCCGCAAGGAGATTGGATATACCCAGGTTAGATACAGTAGTAGGTACTGTAGAGATTCGTTGTAATCAAGCCTTAGCATATAATATAATATAAAGAAAAAAAAGAAAGAAAGAAAAAAAATTTTTTTTTTTTTTAGATACAGTAGTACTGTGGAGGTTCGTTGTAATCAAGCCTTAGCATAGATATTACTGGCTGATATTTCAATCATTCAAACATAGAATTATTCTTATAGAAAAGTGATGCTCGCTTCTTTTCTATGAGGATTGTCAGATAGATTTTAGCTAGGGCTCCGCTTAGGCAGTGTGAATTATAATTTATTCTGATATTTAATATAGCGGGCTTCATCCTCAATTCTCCTGTGCACTACTGTGTTTTTATTCCGTAGCTAGCCACTCACTGTGAGGTTCGAGCCCTCACAGTACTTACCTACACAATTTAACATCAGGCAAGCAATGATATATTACCTTCAGGCAAGTAGGTATTCTATCAGAAGGCAAGAATGTCTGGAACTCTGACATTTCGTTAGTAGGTACCTAGCGTTACAAGTCTCTCGTGATAGGGAACTTATTGTGATTCAACATCATCATTCCATATTCCATCCCTAAGACATCCACTGCTAGACAACCTTCCCCTAAAGATTGCCATACTGACCGGTCTCCTGAATTCACGATAGTTGAGGTTGAAAGCTATGCCTATATAACCATATCATTATAATAAAAAGAAAATCCAAACCGCTTTTGTTTACTTCCAGAAATTCTACTGGAGCCATTCCTGCAGAAATACGGAAGCCTGCACTACAGTTCTGGAGTTCTTCAAATAGCGTCTGCCCGTGGCAACCGGGAGCTCACCAGTGGTACTTCTGACTACTCGAATAAGGTACAGTTTTGCACCCGTACATCAGTTATTAGCAGAACTTATTGTGAAGAATCTGGGGCAACACCAGTTCTAACGTCAAACAGCCTTGGTGTGATCCGGATGAAGGGTGTGGTGCCGGTATCATTACGGCCAAATTAGACATTTCAGGAATAGCAAAGCACTTGCGATGCCTCTGATAGAAAAAAAAAAATGTCCTTAGCGGACTTACAATATGTGCCACAAAAGATGACACTTGACCGCGCCTCCCGCGCTTTGTTCGCCGCCCCGATGACACCCGGTCCCTTCTCGCGCCTCAGACCTCATACCGCTAAAGAGACCTAAAATCTCTACTGCGCAAGTCAAACCACGTGGTGTGTCAAGTCTCATCTTTCGTGGCGCGTATTGTACCTATAGCTAGTTACAGGTATAAATTATTTATCGATTTTGTGTTCGTTTCCAGGTTCTTTTTGGTGGACCCATCATGGATTTCCAGTGTCATGATACCTTACTAAACAATAGAATGCTGAACAATGGTCTCTGGGGAGACGATTACCACGAGTATTCAGTCCGATGGGCTCCAGGTACCTATTCAATAAGAGCGCGGCTCACACTAGTGTTTGTCCAGTGTAGGCGTTCGATAAACGTATACGCAGACGCCGCGACAACGCGGCGCAGGCGTCGCGTTGTTGTGGCGTTTCCTCTGGAGTCAATTGAACTCTGCGCTAACGCGGCGCAGACGTTACACAATTGCGTTGTGCACAGAGGCGAGTGGCTCCGGGTGGCGGGGAGGAGGTCGAATGTGAACAGGATTGTACAGCCGGCTGCATCAATTGGGTACCACTCAAAAGACATGTGGGTTCAAATCCGCGATAGTCCGAAGTTGGTTTTTGTATTTTGCAAAAACATTTTATTATAATTAATGTATTGTTTTTGTGAATAAATAAGTTTATGTTACTATTTATTTTTACTTAAGTCTGTTTTTATTATTGTCTTTTTCAATAATACTTTAATACTTCTAATATTGTGTACAACGACAAGCAATAACAGGGTTGACATTTACGAAGAGTTATACAACGTCTAAATAGACCAGAGGTTTCAAGACCGCTTGCCGTGCATAAGGTTGGAGGTTCAAATCTTAAGCACGAATTGTTTTTTGTCATGCATTTTATTTTTAATATAAATTATTTTTCTATTTTATGTAAGTTTTATTTTTTTATTTTGTTTTTTTTTTTTATTTAATTTTAGTAATATTTCTAAAGAATTTAAAAATCAAGAAAAATAAAATACTTTAATAATCATTTAATAATATTTTTTATTGATATTATGTAACAAAACTACAAAGATTTATATTTTACAATAATTTGATTTGATAATTTACAGTTACCTTATTAGACATATTTTGCCAACTGAGACAAATGGGTTCCTAGACAAATGCGAAAGGTGAAGCAAAACTATACTCATCAGACGGTAACTTCATTATAGATTAGTAAAATGTATGCATAACTACCCACTAATAACAAACTATTCATTCACTGCGATTTCATAGACAGAGACAGAGTTATAACGCCAAGTAGATTGATAATTCGTTGAGATATTAACTACCTAACTGGCTTAGTTGGTAAGAGCTAGCGGTAATCATTGTACAACCAATGAGTCGATGGTTCGAATCTCGTCCGGGCATTAGAAACACTTTTTGTATTATTCTTAAGGATGTATTGTTTGAATTGCAAAGTTATAGATATGGCCTGAAAACGCCGCCGAGAGGTCCGGGAAGAGTTAATAGGGCAGAGCATGTCGGTAGTGAAGCTGCACAAGCTTTTTCCAACTTCTTTTCGACTGTATTTTTGCCGTACGCTCCTCTCCTCGATTATAGTAATCATACCAATAACAATCAGAACAATAGTTCCAATTTTGTGCATATTGATAAAATTGAAATGCGAGATATAGAACAGGCAATTAAGAAACTAAAACCTAACTCTGCTATAGGTCCTGATAATATTCCTGCTTATATCCTAAAAGGATGTAAAGAGCACATAATATCACCAGTACATCACATTTTTAATCTAGCTCTGTCCACAGGGCTGTATCCACAGCGTTGGAAGGTCTCACGAGTTCAACCTATACCCAAATCTAATGACACTTCACAAGTTGAAAACTACAGACCCATAGCTATACTATCAACCATCCCTAAATTATTTGAATCAGTATTACATAAGTTAATCAGCTACCAGATACAGCCATTTCTTTGCGATGCTCAGCACGGCTTCCGATCGAACCGATCTGTTAGTACAAACCTTCTAACGCTTGTGGATCTCATATCCCAGCACTTGGACAAAGGCATACAAGTTGATGTTGTTTATTTCGACTTCAAAAAAGCCTTTGATCGAGTGGATAATGACATTTTGCTCGCCAAGCTCTCTAACATTGGCTTCTCACCAAAGTTACTCCAATTTTTTGCGAGTTATATGCGGGATCGTCAGCAATATGTTAAGCATGGTTGCTTTGTCTCAGAACCGTATCACACTCGGTCTGGGGTAAGCCAAGGAACGATTTTGGGACCACTATTTTTCGGAGTTATGGTGAATGACCTTGAGAAGGTTCTGAAACATACCAAGTGCTTACTTTATGCCGATGATCTTAAATTAATATATGGCGTGGAGGAGGATGCTGACTCAACAACACTCCAAGAGGATATTAACTCAGTCCTTCAATGGAGTGTTGATAACAAGTTGCTTTTTAACATTGACAAATGCAGTATTATGTCTTTCAGTCGTACACATAAACCCAAACATTTTCAATACTTCTTAGGAGAGGAACCGATAGCTCGTGTCAACTCTGTCAAAGATCTCGGAGTACTATTTGACACGAAGCTTACTTTTCACGAACACATGAGGGCACTTGCAGCTGATTCGTACCGGAAACTAGGCTTTGTTATTAGGAACATGCGAGACTTTACCAACCCACTGGCCATTAAACTAGTTTACATGGCCTTAGTAAGGAGTAAGCTAGAATCAGCCGCAGTGATTTGGAATCCCCATGAGAGCACTTACGCCTTACTTCTTGAGAAAGTCCAAAAGGCCTTTCTTAGATTTCTTTACAAAAAACTCTTAGGATACTACCCTTTTCTTTACCCTACAAAATTTTTACTTGGTGTACTAAATTTTAATTCTCTTGAAGTGAGGCGTAACTACTTCTTGCTTGTCTCAGCTTGCCGTATTATGCGCGGTGAGTCCGATTGTCCAGCACTTGTGGCTCAATTGATGAGGTTGTTTATTCCTGTTGTGCCCAAACACCAACTGAGGCCGCGAAGACACCCGTTATTGGCCGTACCTTCAGCACGCACAGTGTCACGAGCTAACTCGCCCCTCGTTCGGGCGCTTACGATGCTTAATGCTCTTTTGAAATCAACACCGGAGTGTGACTTATTTGCAGGGAGATGGATAGATGTGTGTCGTGAATGTTTAAGATTCTGTGAGATGATGAATGAAAGATAAATAAGTAATAATTTTCTGTTTAGTTTTTGTTGATTGCATGTAACTTCTACTTTGTTTTTTATTAATTTCTCGTGTTCTATTTGTTATGTTGTTTTATTTTTAATTGTATTATTTTGTTAAATTTTGCTGTACAACGCCTTAGATTTATTTAAATCTGTTAAGTTGTATACGTATATCTTAAATAAATAAATAAAATAGCAAAGTTACTTTTAATACAACTGGGGTACCCAATTGATGCAGCCCACTGTACATGACTCCGCAGTATCACGGGGCATGCGTCGCGCACTTGCGGCGCTAACGCAGCGTATGCATTTAACCTTGCACTAACGCCGCGACAACGTGACGCCTGCGCCGCGTAGTAGTGCCGTCTGCGCTACGCATACGTTTATCGAACGCCTACGCTGGAAAAACGCTAGTGTGAAGGCGCTCTAAAGAGTAAAAGTCTAGTGTAGGATAAATAGATTGATAATTTTTAGGCTTAAAGTTTCGGGCTCCCGAAAGGTGGAAGGAGTGGAGAGAGACCTATGCCCAGGAGTGGGATAGCGAAAGCTAACAAAAAAAAAATTCTTGTAGATAATGAAGAACTTCCATACAAACATTAATCCTCGATTTAACCCCATTCAGGGATGAAAAAAATGTTCTATTAGTGGTCACAGGTCTCTGTCAAAAAGTAAAAAAAAAAAGAAGTAAAATTAAAGTTTAAGTTCTTGTAATTTTTTAACTTTTATAATAAGAAGATTTTTTTTATAGCATAATAAACTTGATGATACCTAATGCTATTTCTATGTGTCTAAATCGTTGCTTCCTACACAGATCGCATAACACTGTCAGTGGACGGAACAGAGTGGGCCCGAGTTGAGCCGACGGCGAGTGGACTGCGCGGGCGCTTCCCTGCAGAGTGTCCACAGCTCCCGCGCACGTTGCTACAGATGGGATCAAAGATGGCACCGTTCGATGATCATGTAAGTATTAGGTTTCTCCTTATTATTCTCCTGTTTTGCCGTTTTATTTAGAAAAATCAAACTTTTCATTAAAAATCGTTTAATTGCCTAATGCTTCCATTTTTTCCTCTGTAAAAAGTTATCCAATTCCGCTAAAAAGAAAATCAAACTATGATTTCCTTTTTTGCGGAATTGGATAACTTTTTTGCTATTGCTTACTGGGCCTGCTCTTGACCCCGATCACGCCTAATGGAAAGCGATGGATGAGGTCTATGATGGGACGAGCGTGCCCAGAAGATGCCTGTTCACTCTTGCTTTGAGGGCAGACGGGTTATATGTGGAAGGGAACACAGACGCTGCCAGAAAGTTCCGACTTTGGCTGTGCGCATAATAAATGTGGAGTAAAAGCGCTGAGTGCGACTGGTCGGGATATCAACCAAGTGCGGATGGAACCCTGCAGTACGTCTGGTAGTCCGGTAGTAAAAGGGTGGTGGTGAGATCAGGTCGTGAAGCTCCTGCGCACTGTCCGAAGACCGACAGGCAAGCAACATTACGCAAATGATCCAGGCTGTGAAGCCTAGTCACCAACGTCTCGTCGCCTGTAAGCCTTTTTGCTCTGCGTACAGTCAGCAACAGAAGTCGGTTAACACTGCTACTTTTTGACATCATCTAAATTAACACAAAATAAAACGATAATCTGCTTTTTAACATTTCTTAGAGTAGATAAGAGTTAATTTTCTTTAAAATTGACATCTGTTCCGATTTTAATGAAGTATTTTTCTCAATAATTAAGATTTAAAAAACTCAAGTGTTAATCGACTTTTGTTGCTGACTGTACCACCGAGTCCAGTGCAGCAAGCTGGTATTTTGCCGAGTCCCCTGTGTGGCTGCAATACTCCAGGATCGGACCTGTGCTTTGTATAGAGACGTCCAGATGTGAAGTATCCTTACCAGGATGCCTAGTAACTTGGCTGCAGTCTGTGCTTTTGAATCGATAGTTGAGCCGGAACTGGTCTGGTGGTCTGGTGGGGTGGTCGTCTGATGGTGGTGGTGGTGGTGGTCTGGTCTCGTCTGGGGGTGGTGGTGGCTCTAAGCGGTCGGTAACTTGTAGGATGCACCTCGGAAAGTAGGAGATAACTGAAACTGGCTCCGTCCTGTGACGAAGTTTCCAGTCAAAACTTATATAATTTTGAGACGGTCATTTTTCGGTATAGGTACTTACCTACCTAATTGGTAAGTAGTTACTTACTCCCTTAATTCTATGTCCCCAGTTCTACATAACCCTGGGCGTGGCAGCAGGCAGCATTACCGAGTTTCCCGACGGTGTAAAGACCGTGAACAACCGCCCTAAGCCCTGGACCAACCCCAGCAGGAAAGCACTCCTCAACTTCTGGCAGGACATGAACTCCTGGTTTGACACCTGGAACGAGCCTCAAATGCTGGTGGATTATGTCAAAGTTATCGCGCTGTGATAGTTTTAAGAACTTAGATCTTTTTAAGACTGCGACTGAATTGTTTATTAGATAGGTATGTCTTTTTAAGTTAGGTAAGGGTTTTTGCCTTTTCGTGCTCAATTGAAATTTGAATGGAAAGGGAAGGGAATTTTATTATTTCCGTGTGAAATCACCACACAGTTTAGTAGGTAGCCGACTATCCATTGACTTAGTTTTTATATCAATGCGACTAACCTTGTTTCTTTTGACCTTTAGTTGACCTTAACCGTGACCTTTGTCTCATTATTGTTGTGCCATGTTAACATTACCAGTTCTAAGTTAATTTGGTTACTGAATAAATTCAGAACAGTATAATCGTAAGTTGCGTCCTAAAATGGGCTACGTAACTGAATCCTTTTTTTGAGTTTCTCGATCTCAAAATTTCTTCCTTGGTCAAAAATAATGAAAAACTGTCTTCACAAACCCGCAATATTTTTGAAAGACCTATCCAACAACACCCCACACCATGGGGTAGACGAGAAAAAAAACTATTCCCACTTTAAAAAAAAAATATTTCATGATTTTATTTTACCACTTTGTCGGCGTGATAAATATGTATATTCTTACCAAATTATAGCTTTCTAATACTAAGAGTCTCTGAGCTAAGCTGGGGACGGACGGACAGACAGACAGACGGACGGACATAGCAAAACTATAAGGGTTCCTTGTTGACTACGCTACGGAACCGTAAAAAATGGATTTATCGCTTCACGCAAGTTTGCCGCACTGAAACTATGTTTTCCAATGCGCACGGCCTGGCCTGCTATTTACAACTTTAGGTACTTACTACAACTGTACTAAAACAAAGACAAACAAAACAAAGAGATAAACAAACAAAACAAAGAAACAAAGAGATTAAAGATAATATAGAGAGGCTATCAGAAGAAATGTCATAGAAAAACTGTGATCCCATGTGTCAGTGAATTTTGGTATAGCCACGCATTGTCATCACGCATGCGACATTGTCATGACATATTATTATGTAGGCGTACACTTTTGTCCACTGGTCATAAGTATCGGATTACGATTTCGTTCGCTATGTCCTGTCCACGGATATTGTTAAGTAATATTAATGTCTTTGGTTTAAAACGAGATTAGGCGATTACTAAACAGTGAAAATCTTTGACGCATACTGGTTTTGGTCGGCAAGTACCGAGCTATAAAAGCGTGGTGATTTCACACACCCGGTATGTCTTGAATTGAAGATATTGTAAGTCATCCAAAAAAGATAGAATAAAAATAATTACCAAGGAATACTCAATAAAAAACGGTCTTTCTGGCAAAGCCATCAAACAACTCGTTTTTTTTTTTATTTATATCCTTTATTTAAGCATTATCATTTCTCATCATCATCATCTGCCTACCCTTTTCTCAACTAGGTTGGGGTCAGCTTCCAGTCTAACCAGATGCAGCTGAACACCAATATTTTACATGGAGCGATTGCCTATCTGACCTCCACAACTCAGTTACTGGGTAATACGATACCCCTTGGTAACACTTAAGTGTTACCAAGGGGTAAGGTATTAAGCCCGAAAGTCTGACAAGAAGTCTTGTTGTCAGACTTTCGGGCTTCTGACGACCCGTAACGACAGTCAAAGATCTACAATTAATGACAGCCGGGACCAACGGCTTAACGTGCTTTCCGTGGCATGAGGCTTTCGGCGTTATCATTCATCAGTCTATAATGGTCCCTGCTGGGATTAAAGGCCCTCTCTCCCTTTTACAGAGGGGATCTGTAAAAGGGAGAGAAATCCTAATTATTATGGAGTATTGTGGCAGTTTAAAAAAAAACTCGGTTTGCAAGTAGTCTAAGTAGATTATTTAGTGGCCTTCGTGCGAGTTTTTATAATAATCGATCGTGTTTACGTTAACGCTAATTTATGGCCACTTTGCCCCTACCCCTATTGCCGCTTTGGGCGGCCACTGGGGCAAAGCAGTTTTTTGACAAGTTTTCGTAATTTACAAATCACATGGTTATTTTTAAATTTGTGCGAATTTTAATTTCACATTATGAAAATTTAAAAATTCTCTTCAAACGTCTATCGTTTAATAGGTTTTTTTTAACTCAAAGTTAAGGTGGCCGCTTTGAGCTGACTTCCCCTAATTATCCTGCTGGTAACATTTAACACTTACAAATATATCTTTGGTTATAACTATGGTTAACCACCCGTATCCTATATGTATACAACGTGCGAAACTGTAAGGGTTTATAGGGGTTATCATTGACTAAGGAACCCTAAAAAACGAGAGGTGTCGTAGGACACCCGGTTGGAATTAAGTTCCTTGCCCTTTACTCACACCTTTTCAAAAATGTAATATTTCGAAATGTTCGGTACACTTTGTTCGATAGAGCTCAAATTCGCCAAGTTGCAGAGTATAAGTATAACCTGCGATAAGGAACTTGTTCCAAAATGCGAAAGTAACTCTTGTCTGTCTGTCCCATTCACACCAAAACGTATTTGGATGAAATTTTATACACACTATAGATAGACCATGACGTGGGTTAGGACATAGTTATGATACATTTTATCTCGGTAGTAGGTACGTTCCCGTGGGATAATTTCCAACCCCCACGCAGGCGAAGCCGCGAGCAATAGCTAGTCTTTGAGGTGGGTGGTAAAAGTCCTGATGTAGTACCTCCTGTATTACTTTATGGTACACCATTGTTGAGGGTCTACAGGTTTCAGTACCTAGGTCATATATTGACTCCCAGGCTCAAAGACGACGATGACATTGAAGGGGAGCGGAGGGCGTTGTCGGTTAGAGCGAACATGCTGGCTTGCACGTTTGCACGATGCTCACTTCAAGTTAAAATCACGCTCTTTCAAGCCTACTGTAGTTCTTTTTACACGTGCATCCTGTGGGCAAGGTATACGCAAAGATCGTACAGCGCTCTCCGCGTTCAATATAACAATGCGTTTAGGATACTGGTGGGGCTGCCCCGTTTCCGCGGGCCTACTCCCTAAGTCCGTCCGTCTTTCCGTCCGTCTGTTCATCCGTCCGTCTGACATTACGATCCATCAAAACAAGTGTAAATGTTAAATTTTTCGGACGGGCAAAAACACATCGGGAGTAGGGACAACTGGCAAATCATGTTGTCATTCATACTTCGTTCGGGGCCAGAACCAATCATCCATCCGTAGGTGATACGGAGTAACAAACGCCCGTAACAAAGTCCGAAACTACGGGCTTCGTGCTTAGGGAGTAGGCCCCCAGTAGTGCGTCACCGTCAAGGATGTTCGCAGATGCGCATGTGGATTGCTTTTACGCAACAATGCGTAAAAGGTGTGCTTCCCTGGTGCGCAGGGTGCGGGGCGGCTCCAACAGTGTCTTAAGCATGGTTGCGAGTCGCCTGGACTGTATGTACTAAAGCACACCTGTACTCAACTAATTAGACCACTCATCCTTAGTTGCCACTAGGAAATAACAATTCAAGTTGTTGGTGATATTTGATATAACAAATGTCTTACATAATTATATTGAACTAATCTAAGATAACAATCGTTCTTTCTAAATTTAGTAGAGTTAATCTATCAAGGTCAAGAGACACGGTAGGTTAACTATGACCTAAGGTGAACCTAGTCAGAGGGGCAGTGGCTATGCTTTGTCCGACCATGCTATGTACTAGAATAAACAAAGAAAGACTAATGAAGTAATGAGGCAAGAATTCCCCATCTGTTAACAATGGTATCTCTCAGCTGACTCCAAAATTACTCTATGCACTAGACGATATATAGACGATCACATGCCTTACACCCATATAGGGGCTGTACCATTTTTAGTACGTGGGTCACTGTTGTGCCGTCTCTCATGGGATGTCGCAACAGTGACCAACCGTTATTTCTTGTTTTGTTTTTGTTTAGTGTCTGTGTTTACTAACATAGTCGTAAGTTTTACTAACAATCTTGTTGAGTCTTGGTTACTTGAATAAAGACACATTCTATTATATTCTATTCTATTAATAAAAACATCTCATACAGTAGTTATAGTTATAATATAACACTTGTTTGTGTAATTTATAATGTTTACTTTAAAAAATAAATCGGTATTCCCGATGCGTCACCACTAACCTACAACTTTGTTATCATCTCAAAACGTGACCCGCTTGAATTAGGTATCAAAATACATTTTAAATTAATAATTATAAAGAAAGAGGAGATCGTGGCTAAGTAATAATAGCTACACGGGTCGATCCATCAGGTTAAGCTACGCTTACCGGTGTTGGTCAGTGGATGGGTGACCATCTTTACATACCGAGACTCCTCCGTGCCTTGAGGAGCACATTAGCCGTTGGTCCGGCTGTCATTCGTGAATCTTTGACAGTCGTTACGGGTCGTCAGGAGCTCGAAAGTCTGACAACCAGTCTTACCAAGGGGTATCGT
This sequence comes from Cosmia trapezina, assembly GCA_905163495.3. Taxonomy (NCBI): domain Eukaryota; kingdom Metazoa; phylum Arthropoda; class Insecta; order Lepidoptera; family Noctuidae; genus Cosmia; species Cosmia trapezina. The sequence goes on along the minus strand of LR991034.1, from coordinate 4,017,747 downwards.
ATTACTCAGTTACTGGGTTGTGGAGGTCAGATAGGCAGTCACTCCATGTAAAATACTGGTATTCAGCTGCATCCGGTTAGACTGGAAGCCGACCCCAACATGTTGGAAAAAGGCTAGGCAGATTGGCAGATTGAATTGTAAAGAAAATTTCTTCTGTGGCTAAAGAAACCTTTTTGTTTTTGCAAAACGTGAACATAACAAGACAAATAAATGGACAATTACAGTAAAAGGTCACGAGTTATCTGTGATGATGTGGAATACGCACTTAGGTATATTAACTTGAACTCTTGTCTACCAGTCTCTTATCACCATGCCGAAAATACCTGTTTATGATGCGAGGAGCCAGTGTTTGGCTTTAGAATCAAAAGAGCAATCACCAGCGGTGGATGCACCAACTACGTCTGTTGAAACAAATTTGTATTATTTTCTGAAGTTAAACATGTCTACAACGCAGTGTGTGCTGGTGTTGGCAGTGCTGTACGTGGGGCTGGCGCACTCCTGGGGTGAGTACGAGGAACGTGGTTTTTTTTCACCTACTTACACCTTATAGGCGCAGGATTTTCATTAGTTATACAGGTTGTTTCTTTTCAAGTGTCAAGCCAGTGCGAGCTGATAGCAGAATACCATACCTATCGATTTAACCCCATGTATGTTCTACGATTTTTTGTAGTTTTCGAGTTATTTTGGATCCCTCATTTCATATCAATGGTAGTGGTTAAGGATAGTAGTAGGTATAAAATTTATGTTTTTATTATCAACTGAGCTCTGCTTAAACGTAGCGGAATAGTAAATAACAGGATTGACAAAAATACGCAAAGATAATAATAAATTATAAAATATGAAAATCACAAGATTTTAGATACACCACTTTCAACGGCCGATTTCAGCAAATACCTAAGTCCCTTTTTAGTACATTCTTGTTCAAAGTTGACCCAAAAAAAAGATATAATTTTTTAAAGCCATCATCTCTTTGAATCAGGAAAAATATCGAAAACAAATTATAACTCGAAAACTACAAAAATCGTAGAACATACGTGCATGGTTACGGGTTAAACTTTTTAAACTTTCGCGATTTGTACACATTATAAAACACTATCGAAACGGGTCTTATCGCGATATTCTTTTTAACGAGGTAAACAGGTACCTACTTGTTTCCCGACGTTTCGACCGCCTTGCAGCGATCGTGGTCACGGGAGGACTGATGACAGCTCAGCGACGTCTTCGTAAAGTGCGGGTATGTGCATCTACCCTCACTTGGTCTTCACAATTTTTATAAATGTCACTGTCGGTACTTCTACACACAACACTAAGGACGTCTACACACTGGCGGACCTCGTCGGACGACCGGCGTTGCTTGCACTTGCTAATGACTGGATTCCAAGTTGTAGGCAGTCGGTATCCATCCTCTCTGTTGAAATTTTTATATTACCACCTGTTTACCTCGTTAAAAAGAATATCGCGATAAGACCCGTTTCGATAGTGTTTTATAATGTTACGGGTTAAATCAATAGGTATGGTACTCTGCTATCAGCTCGCATTGGCTGGACACCTTAAAAGAAACATCCTGTATAACTCCCTGCACTGATGAATCCGTGATTTCTTAATTATCATGAGAAAGCGTCATTACAAAAATTGTTTTATTTTCACTTATTTCTAAGATAAGGTAACCAAACAAATTATTAATCTCAGACACCGAACATAACATAAACACTCCGAAACACAGACACAGTTACACAATAACTTAACAATATTATATTTTTCAAGACCCTTTTTCTCAGGACCACGTGGAGTTATCAAGTTAAAGTTAATAAGGGTGGTGTACGTAAATCTCTCTCGTACAGAGCTCTAAAAAAATCAAGGTCAACGCAGTAAAAAAATAGGACCATTTATGCAACTTACATACTTAGATACTCGCAAGTAAATCAAAACTTATAGGGTAATTCACGTTGACCTAGAATCATATTTCGCAAGAAGCAAGGTGTTACAGCACGAGTAAAGTTAAAAGCCCGAAACTCGTTAATAGGTACATAAAAAAAAAATGCGATTACAAACTTACATTTGCAGTTGGAGAACTGACTGTGACGTATATCGATACAATGGGGGAAACACTTTCAACTACAAAGTTAAGTTTGTTCTTGGGATAAATTCATTCCAACTAGGTCCGGAAACCTTAATTGTGCGTAGTCCTACACGCATTTGGCCGGTTTTGTTTTTTTAATAATACGTAGAGCAAGTAAGTGGTTCATGTTGTATACTTATAACGATACCCCAAATCTGTTCAGGCATAAAGAAACACATACAAACATACATCAACCCGGAAAACATTACACTCCTTTGGGCAACAGTTGTGTAATTAATAATTACTGATGGTAACTGATAGTATTGCCGGGGTTCACTCATTGCAACGACGATGACTCAAACAACGGACGGTAGACGGTTCAAATACCCTGAATCAATAATCGCGGCCCTGACATAGGCAACTGAAGGAACACGGGTGGGTTTTAGTCAGTAAAAGTCTGACACGCCCTTCCGCTCCACCCAGAGCGGGAGCAGTTATTTGATGATTTCTTCCCACCCTCAAAAAAAAAAAAAAAAAACATTTTCATTCAAATAACATTTGCCGTATTTAAAGAAAATCGTACATGCATTTGCATTGCCCATAATTATGTTTGTTGCATTTTTGAATTTTGTAACTGCATGGCGATGGCGCCAAATCAGAACAGTGCCAAATAAAAGTAAGTTGTAGGTACTTCCGAGCAGGCTGGCCACCCAGTATGAAGCTACAAACTAAGCTTTATAATTTTTTTTTTTTTTTTTTTTTATATTTTTTTTTTTTTAAACGTATAACAAAATAGTAAGTCAAAATTGTGCATTGAGTATTTAAAAAAAAAAAGTGATTGCTACGAAGCAGAGGATTGGAAACGATACTGATGCCGAAAATATAGTTTTTAGAATTTTTGTCCGTTTATCTGTTCTATCTTATTACCCATTATATGCCCATTATTGCGCCATTCCAGCAGACACCCAATGTGTTTGTCCCAAAATTAAAATGGCTAATATAACAAAGTATCTTGGTGTTATAATAGATGAAACACTTTCGTTCAAACAACATGTAGAAGCTTTAAATAATAGAATTCGCAAGTTGATATTTGTTTTTAAAAAGTTACGGTCTATTGCTGACCCAAAAATAGTTAGACAAGTTTACTTTGCTCTATGTCAATCGATATTAACTTACTGCATTACCACATGGGGTGGAGCGGGTAAAACAAGGTTAGGTACTAACCATCTCGGTGTCACAAAGGGCATGCGAGTAAGGGTCACGGCGACTGGGGCTCGTATGCTCGAGATCCCCGGTGCGGCTAGTGGCCCGACCGCTGACGCTCTGGCCGAAAGGCTTAGGGCGTCCTTAAATGCGGACGAAGCCCGAGTGTCCAGACCCGCCAAGTGCGCTGACATGCGCATCCTGGGTCTGGACGACTCTGTGACAGAGGGGGAAGTTGTGGCCGCCGTGGTCAAGACTGGGGGGTGCGCTATCGAGCAGGTGAAGGTAGGCACCATCCGTCCAGACTCCACGGGGTTGCGAGCCGTTACGGTGAGCTGCCCCGTATCGGCGGCCAACAAAATCGTTGGGGAGGGCCCGAGATTCCAGGTGGGCTGGGACTCCACGCGGGTAAAACTGCTGGAACCCAGACCTCTGAGGTGCTTCCGTTGCCAGGTGGGCAACCACGTGGGAGCCAAATGCACCTCGGTGGTGGACCGCAGCAGTAATTGCTTCCGCTGTGGTCAGCCCGGTCACAAGGCCGGCTCGTGCAATGCCACGCCGCACTGCTACCTGTGTGCGGCAGCTGGCAAGCCGGCCGATCACCGGACTGGAAGCAAGGGCTGTGGTCCACCCACGAAAGCCCGGGGCAAGGGCAAGCCCCCCGCCCCCTCTACCGCCGTCACCGCCGCAGCCGTCGCCACAGGCGCCGCCGTCGCTGCCGCCCCCACTGCCGTCGCCGCCGTACCCACTGCGGCGGAGCCCTCACAGGGGGCTCAGGAGGGGGCTGAAATGGAATGCCAGTAGTGGCCCCATTACGCCTCCTCCAGGCGAACATCAACCACTGCGCCGCCGCTCAGGATCTGTTGATCCAGAGCATGGCGGAGTGGTCGATTAACATCGCCGTGGTCGCTGAGCCGTACTTTGTCCCGCCCAGTGATTACTGGGTGGAGGACCTGAGCGGCTCAGTGACCCTCATTTCGTCGGCCGCCGCCGGTACCCTGTCCCTTGAAGCCGTCAAGAAGGGACAGGGTTGCGTCGCAGCACGGTTCGGGGGGATTGTCGTGGTGGGGACATACTTCTCCCCGAACCGAACTCTCGCCGAGTTCCACAACTCCCTTGCGGAGTTGAAAACCGTCGTCGTCGGGTATCGTTCCCTTCTCGTGCTTGTCCTCGGGGACTTCAACGCCAAGAATGTGGCTTGGGGTTCCCGGTATACGGACACACGGGGCAGGATGGTGGAGGACTGGGCTCTGGAGACAGGCCTGGTCGTCCTAAACCGGGGTTCTGTCCCCACGTGTGTGCGGATGCGGGGCGAATCGGTGGTGGACGTTCTCGTTCGCCAGCCCCGCTCTGTTGCCGCACGTGGTTGACTGGCTCGTCATGGAGGGGGTGGAGACCTATTCCGATCACCGGTACATCCGGTTTGATGTCTCCGCCCATACCTCGAGCGCGCCGGTCCGACAGGCCCCGAGTGGTCCGCGGTGGGCGCTGAAGAAGCTGGACCGGGAGCTCCTCCTGGAAGCCTCGATCGTGCAGGCCTGGGTGTCACCACCGGACAGGCCTGCCGACATCAACGACGAGGCGGAGTGGTTCCGGGAGGCCATGTCCGAGGTGTGCGACGTGGCAATGCCCCGGGTCCAGCCCAGTCGCGCCTTTCGCCAGGTGTATTGGTGGTCGCCGGAGCTAACGGCTCTGCGCGAGGCGTGCGTTGCCGCGCGGCACCGGTACACCAGGCACCGCAGGCTCCGTATCCGCCCTCCGGATACGGAAGCCATTCAGGCGGAGCTGTACGAGGGGTACAGAGCGGCGAAGACCGCCATCCGAGCGGAGATCTTGCGGTCCAGGGATCTGGGCCGCGAGGAGTCGCTGGAGACTCTGAACAGAGACCCATGGGGGCGCCCCTATAAGATGGTGCGGGAGAAACTCCGCCCATGGGCGCCCCCGCTGACGCAGAGTCTCCGGCCCGAGCTCGTGGAGGACGTGGTGAGCGCTCTGTTCCCTTCGCGTGGGGAACATACTCCCCCGCCTATGGCTCCGCCTCATGCGGTGCCCGCTGCGGACCAAGAGACCGACGACGACGACGATGCTCCGGAAGTGACCGAGGTGGAGTTGAGAGCGGCGGTACGTAGGCTCAGTGCCAAAAATACCGCCCCAGGACCCGACGGCTTACCTGGAAGAGCCTGGGTTCTGGCCTTTGGGGCTCTCGGGCCTCGACTAGGGGGGCTCCTAAGCGCATGCTTGGAGAGGGGCCAGTTTCCACTTCGCTGGAAGACGGGGAAACTGGTCCTCATTAAGAAGCCGGGGCGCCCTGCGGACTCTCCGTCCGCTTACTGGCCCATCGTGCTGCTCGACGAGGTGGGCAAGCTCTTTGAAAGAGTTATTGCAGACCGCCTCGTCGGGTGGCTGGTGCGGGATGGGCCGGATCTGGCGGAGAGCCAGTTTGGTTTCCGCAAGGGGCGCTCTACGGTGGACGCCATCATGCGCGTGCGAGCCCTCACGACGGGGGACGCAGTGGCCCGGGGTGGGGTCGTCTTGGCGGTGTCCCTAGACATCGCCAACGCCTTTAATACCCTGCCCTGGAGTTGCATCAGGGAGGCATTGCGGTATCACCGGATGCCGACCTACCTCTGTCGAGTGGTCGAGGCCTATTTGACGGACAGGGCCGTCATCTACCCCGGTCATCAGGGAGAGTGGAACCGGCGAGAGATGTCGTGCGGTGTCCCACAGGGATCGGTCTTGGGGCCGCATCTGTGGGACATCGGTTACGACTGGGTGCTGCGCGCCGACCTCCCTAGCGGCGTCAGCGTAGTATGTTACGCTGACGACACGCTGGTCCTGGCGCAGGGGAGGTCGCACCAGGCGGCGGCTGAACTAGCGACACGCGGGGTTGCGATAGTCGTGGAGAGGATCCGGCAGTTGGGACTTGAGGTGGCCTTGCACAAGTCTGAGGCCATGTGTTTTCATGGTCCTCGGAATGCGCCACCGTCGGGTTCCGAAATAACGGCGGGAGGGGTTCACATCGGAGTCGGGTCGACGATGAAGTACCTGGGACTCGTCCTCGACAGCCGGTGGAACTTCGTGGAGCACTTCCGACGTTTGGCTCCCAGACTGGCACGGGCTGGGGCTGCCTTGAGGCGGCTTCTGCCCAATCTGGGTGGTCCAAACGCCTCCTGTCGGAGGCTCTACGCGGGGGTCGTGCGGTCCATGGCCCTTTACGGAGCACCGGTGTGGGCGCGTTCCCTAAGGCTGGGACCAGCCGGCAGGTTGAACGCGTCCCAGAGGGTCATGGCCATCCGGCTAGTCCGGGGATACCGCACGGTCTCCCGGGAGGCGGCGAGCCTCCTTGCCGGATTGCCGCCGTGGGATCTGGAGGCAAAGGTCCTCGCGCACGTGTGGGAGTGGCGCGAGGAGGCGAAGCGCCGGGGCGTAACTCCGCTGCCGCGAGAAATCACGGTACAGCGGACAGAGCTCCGGCGGGATCTCATGGCGGCATGGAGAGCGCGACTGTCGCAACCCAGCGCTGGGCACGCCACAATAGCGGCGATAAGTCCCCTCTTTGAGGAGTGGTTAGAGAGGCGCCACGGCGTCCTCACCTTCCGCCTGACGCAGGTCCTCACCGGACACGGTTGTTTCGGGAGGTTCCTGTTTCGCATAAGGCGGGAGGAAACGCCCGGGTGTTTCCATTGTGTGGATCGCCCGGAGGACACGGTGGAGCATACAGTGGAGGTCTGCCCGGCTTGGGCAGAGCACCGCCGTGTTCTCACGGAGGCGATCGGCGGCGGCGATCTCTCGCGTCCGAGCCTGGTCCAGGCCATGGTGCGGAGCGAGAGTGCATGGGAGGCCGTCACCTCCTTCTGCGAAGCAGTGATGCTCGCGAAGGAGGAGGCGGAACGCGTGAGGGAGAGGCAGCCTCACGCCCTCAGTCGCCGCAGGAGACGCCCTGGGCGGCGGGAATCGCGGGGCGATTTCCGGCCACCGTAGGCGCGGGCCTGCGGACGGTGAGCAGCGGGTAGCTCGCCGTCCGGTAAGGACCAGGCCCGAGTCGACGGCGCGTTGTGTTCCACGCGCGCCTCAAAGAGATGTCAGCAAGTGACGGGGCCCAATAGGGCCGACGCCGCTGGGGTCGCGGGTTGTCTGAAGGGGTTACCGCGGCCCTGGCATAGGCAAATGAAGGAACACGGGTGGGTTTTAGTCAGTAAAAGTCTGACACGCCCTCCCGCTCCACCCAGAGCGGGAGAAGTTATTTGATGATTTCCCACCCTCAAAAAAAAAAAAAAAAAAAAAAAAAAAAAAGGTACTAACCATCGAGAGAGCTCAGAGGGCGATTCTCAAAGTGTCTACATTCCGCCCTTTCCTTTTCCCTACCAACCTCCTATACAAATCTTGTGAAGTATTAACAGTTAGGCAACTATTTATAATGGGCATTGTATTAAAACAACACACAGCTCTACCCTACAACACTGGAGATACTAATATAAGACGTAAGGATTTAGTCTGCCCACAAAAAATAACAAAACATGCTTTTTTATCCAAATTTTACTTGTACCTCGGTCCTCTCCTCTATAATAGACTAAAATTGAAAGCAACCATTTACTCCCTGAACTACACAAATTGTAAGAGAATTCTCAAGGAGACTCTCCAAAGTATGTCTTACGAAGATACAGAGAATTTATTAACTGTGTTAAAGTAAATATGTATACTCACCTACGATTAGTACCTATTAATCTAAGAGCTATTTTATTTTATTTATATTTTAGTATACGTTAAGCATTAAAATGTTTAGAAACTAAGAGTTGAGCTACTCAACATAATTATAATTATTTTGCCTATTGTTAACTGTTAGAATATTTATTAATTTTATAAGACTATTTAGCACTTTTCGCCTGAAACACAGGACTACCTAGTTCAGGCACGTAAGTTCTTCGAAATATAATTTACATTTCAGCAAAACTGTACAAATTTTTGTGACTTGTAATTTATTGAATAAATTTGATTTGATTTTGATATCTGATCTATTTGTCGGGATGCATGTTCCGAATTGGCGCTAAAACGGCTGAACTGATTTGGATAAAATTTGGCACACAGATAGTTCATAACCTGGATTAATACAATACTATTAAACACGGCAGGTAGAACGTTTCCGTGGGATGTTTCCCGACATCCACCCGGGTGGAGCCGCAGACGAAAGCTAGTATTTTAATAACTACGGAGCAGTTTAATATTATATGAAATTGTACTTTTTTATCGTGTGTTTTTGTTAGACTTATAGTTATAATACACAACTCTGAATTCGCGATTACATTTATTTGGCTCTCCTTGATAAAGTAACAACAAGTAATTGTTTTTGTTTCAGACTTCGCCGTAAGTGCAGGAAAACAACTCATATTTTTTACCTACGATGGAACAAAAATAAACACCGTGGATTTAATTTCTCACAACCCAACAGCGATAGCTTACGATGAAGTTCACAACACAATGTTGTATGTCGACAAACAGAGCAACAGCGAAGCTATATGTGGTTATAATTTACTTTCCAAGGAAAACAAATGTTTCATTAAACGATACGGTAGTAACATTCACAGTATTGCCTTTGACCCGGCAACAGATACGCTATTCTTCACTGATACTAATGAAAGGAGCATTAACTGGATTTCATTAAAACCTGGATCTAATAGCAATGTTTACGGAAATCTTTTGATCAAGATGAAAGACCGGACCTCCACTGATATTGCCGTGGATAGCTGTAGCGGGTGCGTTACCAATGACAGTTTAAAAAACAAAATCCGTTGCATTTCATGATATTTAATAGTGTTATTCAAATTATAGGTACATTTACTGGAGCGATAAAAACTCGACAATCCCGGACGAATTGGTAGAGACAGCTCGATTTGATGGTTCCGACAGAAGAGGTGTACGCTTCGTCCATGGACCTGTATATAGCATGGCCATGGACCCACAAACACAGCATTTATATTATATTGACGGTGATAGTACTCGGTATCTTAACAAATTCGATATGGAGGAGGGTCTAAACATGTATTATGCATTCGAATCTATATATGTTTCTAACCCAAAACATTTGACCGTTTCAAATAAATATTTGTACTGGATTAACGAGAACTACAGAACCGTTTTGCGTTTACGTAAGAACGTAATTAAAGGTGTAAAACCTGTAGAGATTCGTGAGTTTCATAATGAAATACCACGCGGCATAGCCGCCAACTACAAAATAAAAGATCAAATTCCGGGATTTCAGCAGTGCGAAGCGCTATCGAGTCTGATAACAACAAACACAGTAACATCAGTTGCCGAAGTGTTTTGTGTTCACGGTATAAAAGTAAAGGAGTCATCTGTTTGCAAATGCACACCTGGATACATCGGTGAGCGATGCGATGTTTCAGTCTGTGAGAACTATTGTTTGCAAGGTAACTGCAGTTTCAATGATGAGGGACTTCCTAAATGCAGGTAAAATACTCCTTCTGATGGTTTCCTTGTTTAAGCATAAGCGTAGCATAATCAGCCTGAAATGTTCCCACTCCTGGGGCACAGCCTCCTCTCTATGAGAGAGAGTGGGCCTTAACACACCACGCTGTCTCAGTGCATGTTGGTTGCTGCCACATGCCTTCGAAATTTTGGTTATTAGAAATAGGACATGTCGCTTTGCTCACGATGTTTTCCATCACCGTTTTGAGTGCAGTGGTGATGAAATAAATTACACAAAGTCTATCTGCCTAGCCTTTTCCCAACTATGTTGGGGTCGGCTTCCAGTCTAACCGGATGCAGCTGAATACCAGTATTTTACGTGGAGCGACTGCCTGTCTGACCTCCACAACCCAGTTACTGGGTAATACGATACCCCTTGGTAAGACTAGTTGTCAGACTTTCGGGCTTCTGACGGCCCGTAACGACTGTCAAAGATCCACGAATGACATCCGGGACCAACGGCTTAACGTGCTTTCCGAGGCACGGAGGAATCTCGCTATGTATAGATGGTCACCCATCCACTGACCAACCCCGGCAAGCGTAGCTTAACCTGACGGATCGACCCGTGCGGCTGTTATTACTTAGCCACGAAAATAAATTACACAAAGTAATCTTAAATAAATAAATAAAAGGTTTATTTACAAGAAAGATACAGAAACACATTTAGGGGCCCTCGCCCACGGCGACGTTTTGTAGCGATGCTGTCGCGCGTTTACGAAATGCGCGACTGCATCGCTACTAACGCGCGTTAGTCGCATTTGCAACGCGCTACAGAAGCGATGCCAACGCGCTACTAACGCGCTACAGTATCGCGACTGTATCGATGCACACGCGCGACCGTGTCGGACGACATCGGGCAGAGAACAGAGGGAGGGTGGCGGGTGAGTGGAGAACCGAGCTTTCGTTGCCTACGCTCCGGCTGCTTACGTAAAAGCAGCACCAAAGACAACGTGACTAATTTTGCCTCAACGAAGTCCATCTTGCAACTGTTACTGAATCGCGTTTGCATCGCGACAGAAGCGCACCAGTATCGCGTTTGCATCGCGACTGAATCTGGCCCTGTGGGCGAGGGCACACAGCTAGCGACCACTTCGCGACTGTATCGATGCGGACGCGCGACAGCATCGCTACTGCATCGCTACAAAAAGTGGCCGTGAGCGAGGGCCCTAAAATGTACATTACCTTACAGTTCATATGATGCAAAATCTGTATAAAAGCATATAAACCCTGTCTCATAGACTAGGATAGCCTGTATTCTAAAAGACAGTGTTCAGCCAAATAATTGTTTTTAAATAATTAGTACAAGAAATGGAACGGTGTTGATGCTTAAGCTTCTGTAATTTTGTTAAAAGTTATGTATGTATGGTGTGTGTTATGTTATGTGTGTATGGTGTGTGTTATGTATATATGATGTGTATTATGTATGTGTGAGTTAAATGGAATGTCGTGTTACGTTTGAGTTTATGATTGGGGAATATAAGTGCCTAACTGTGTACGTTTTTAGTGTAAAGGCTGTAAGACTACTACTGCCTAGGTGTTGGATTACTAGGTGATTATGTAAGCAAAGACTCCGTGTAGGCATAGTCGTTTTGTAGTAGCCACTCTGTTACTACGGATTTCACTTTGTATATGTTTAATTTTAAAACATTTAATAGCGAATTTACATTGTGATATATGTGTGTACCTAATATGTAGAATTGGCGTTCTGCGAAGGTGGTTTTGTGTTGGGTTCTTGGAAGGAGAATTACTCGCTGATTTGGGTTTGGCGGAGGCAGACCGACATGTGCTCTAAGAATTGATCGGAGCACAAAGAGTTGCCGTACTGTGAGAACTTTACAGACAGAGTACCTACAGTTGCGTTGTTGGATACCTGTAGGGTTTTCTAGATAGAACTTTGAGTACTGCTCTTTGCGCTCTTTCCACTCTCAAAAACTGGTTTCAAACCCACGACGTACGATACGTAATTCGGGACCGTTACTACCAAGCCACCGCTGTTCCCAGTTTTTTTCTTGTTTAATTTTGTGAAAATTACCATGTTTGACATTATTACTATTTCAGATGTAATGCCGGTTATTCAGGGGAAAGGTGTGAAGCCAGCGTTTGCTATAGATACTGTTCGAATAACGGTACCTGTTCCTTGAATGAACAGAGTGAGCCAGTCTGTCAATGTAAAAGAGATTATGTAGGTGATAGATGCGAGGTATCAGACTGTCTGAACTACTGTATCCACGGAGAATGTAGTTTCAATGAAGAGGGACATCCTAAATGCAGGTAAAACAAATGTTACCTACTCATTGTGTAAAATATCCTTGTTTAATTAAGTTGTACCCGATTTAATATTACTATATTTCAGATGTAATGCCGGTTATTCAGGGGAAAGGTGTGAAGCCAGCGTTTGCTATAGATATTGTTCGAATAACGGTACCTGTTCCTTGAATGCGAAGAGTGAGCCAGTCTGTCAATGCAAAGGAGATTATGTAGGTGATAGATGCGAAGTATCAGACTGTCTGAACTACTGTATCCACGGCGAAAGTAGTTTTAATAAAGAGGGACATCCTAAATGCAGGTAAAACAAATGTTACTCATAGTGTAGATACCCTTGTTTAATTATGTTGTATAGGATTTCACATAACCAATATTTCAGATGTAATGCCGGTTATTCCGGGGAAAGGTGTGAAGTGTACGCGTGTCATGGCTATTGTCTAAACAACGGTGTCTGTTCTCTGAACGAGGAGGATGAGCCAGCCTGTAAATGTGTTGGTAATCACGAGGGAACAAGATGTGAAACTGTTAAATATGACTCTTTCACTTTGACTGCTACCCCTACCTACTCAGTCGAAAGAAAACACACCTTAGCTGATTTACTGTCACAATGTCTCAACTATTGTTTGCAAGGTATCTGTAGTTTCACAGATGAAGGACCTTTTTGCAGGTAAAATATATACTACTCCTTCGGTTTCCCTGTCTAGTTTATAGAACCATGTTTGAATTTGTCATTATTTCAGATGTAATGCTGGTTATTCCGGGGCAAGGTGTGAAGTGTACGCGTGTCATGGTTATTGTCTGAACAACGGTGACTGTTCCCTGAACAAGAAGGATGAGCCAGTCTGTCAATGTGTTGGTAATCACGAGGGAACAAGATGTGAAATTGCTAAAGATGACACTTTCACTCTCACTTCTACCCCTACGTTCCCAGCAGGAAGAAAACTCACCTTAGTTGATTTACTGTCACAATGTTTTAACTATTGTTTGCATGGTATCTGTAGTCTCACAGGTGACGGACCTTTTTGCAGGTAAAACATATACTACTCCTTCGTTTTCCCTGTCAAGTTTATAGAACCATGTTTGAATTTGTCATTATTTCAGATGTAATGCTGGTTATTCCGGGGCAAGGTGTGAAGTGTACGCGTGTCATGGCTATTGTCTAAACAACGGTGTTTGTTCTCTGAACAAGAAGGATGAGCCAGTCTGTCAATGTGTTGGTAATCACGAGGGAACAAGATGTGAAACTGCTAAAGATGACACTTTCACTCTTACTTCTACCCCTACGTTCTCAGCAGGAAGAAAACTCACCTAAGTTGATTCACTGTCACAATGTCTTAACTATCTGTAGTTTCACAGATGATGGACCTTTTTGCAGGTCCGTAAAACATATACTAGTCCTTCGGTTTCCCTGTGAAGTTTATGGAACCATGTTTGAATTTGTCATTATTTCTATTCTAGCCTAATTCAGTTTGCATCAAATGACACCATAATCATAATATTTACCATTATACAAAGTTCAAAACTTTGTAGTTTTGAAATACAAATTAATAATAATCTCGGTACTGGGTAGTGTCCGACCGAAGCTTCGGCTTCGGCTTCGGCTTCGGCCACCTTCGGCCAAAAAAGCACCTTCGGCCAAATCTTCGGCTTCGGCCAAAAATTTGCCGAAGGTTTGGCCGAAGCCGAAGGTTTGCTAGTTGTCAAAATTTGAAATTTACTGAACGATGCTAGAGCGAGACGGAGAATGTGCAGAGCAGCAGAGTTTCGCCGCACCGCCGCACCGGACCAAACGAATCGCAGTTAGTAAACTAAACGAGTCAAAACAAGTTTGAGAGCGCGTCTTAAAATTCTAATAAGTGTTTTGTTTTTAAATATTTCATATTTGTTATTACAAATTATTTTATTTATTACTGTGAGTAGTACCTGTGGTGATACGTTCATTATTGTGAGGCACTCTAAGAACCAAAAAACCGTAAGTATTGTCTGGTTAAAAATATTCTGAGATCAAAGTAACTATCGTATTTCTCAAGGTCAATGACACCTTCGGCTTCGGCTTCGGCTTCGGCCGAAGGTTTTGGTGAATACCGATTAATCGGCTTCGGCTTCGGCTTCGGCCAGAATTGCACCTTCGGTCGGACACTAGTACTGGGTAATGGTTTTCTTTCAATACAAGAACGACGGCTGTAGCTGCATTAAAAAAATAAAAAAATAAATAGAGTATCCACAAAAAATATCTTATCGATTATATTGAATATTCGTTGGCAATGTTCAGTTTAGAGTTTTTGCACACCGCCATAATAATAGGTAGATTGGTCTTTATCCTTTTGTTATTTTGTATTTATTAGTATTTAATTGAAATTTAATTTAGTGTCTAGTATAAATAGTTGTATTAAATATTGTAAATAAAAATTCTATAACTAATAAAGAAACATTTACGTTTACTTAGTTTTCGTTTTCTGTTTTTACGGTTCCGTACCTCAAAAGGAAAAAACGCAACCCTTATAGGATCACTTTGTTGTCCGTCTGTCTGTCTGTCTGTCTGTCAGTCTGACAAGACCCTTTTTCTCAGGAACGCGTGAAGATATCAAGTTGAAATTAATATCAAACACGTAAGTTTATAGCCCCTTGGAGTTTTAAAAATTTCATGCTTCTAAGTCAACGTAATAAAAAGATACGGCTATTTATGCGACTTATTTTGATCTTCGCAAGTAAATCAAAACCTTTAGGGTACTTCCTGTTGACCTAGAATCATGAAATTTGGCGAGAAGCAAGGTTTTACAGCACAAGTAATGGAAAAAGTCCGAAAATTGATAATTTGTAATTTAATCATATAAAAAAATATTTTAATCGCGTGGAGGTGTCAAGTTGAAATTAATATCAAATACGTGAGGCTATAGACCCTTACAGTTCTAAAAAAATCAAGCTTCTAAGTCAACGTAATAAAAAATACGGCCATTTTGCGACACACTTTGATACTCGCAACTATCGCAAGTAAATCAAACCTATGGGCCCTCGCCCACGGCGACTTTTTGTAGCGATGCAGGAGCAATGCTGTCGCGCGTCCGCATCGATACAGTCGCGGAGCGGTCGCTAGCTGTGTGCCCTCGCCCACGGGCCCAGATTCAGTCGCGATGCAAACGCGATACTGGTGCGCTTCTGTCGCGATGCAAACGCGATTCAGTAACGGCACAAAAATACCTGCGATCGCTACAGTTGCCAGATGGACTCCGTTCAGGCAACATTCGTCACGTTGTCTTTGGTGCTGCTTTTACGTAAGCAGCCGAAGCGTAGACAACGAAAGCTAGGTTCTCCACTCACGCGCCACCCTCCCTCTGTTCTCTCCCCGATGTTGTCCGACACGGTCGCGCTTTTGCATCGATACAGTAGCGCCTTAGTAGCGCGTTGGCATCGCTTCTGTAGC
This sequence comes from Cosmia trapezina, assembly GCA_905163495.3. NCBI lineage: Eukaryota > Metazoa > Arthropoda > Insecta > Lepidoptera > Noctuidae > Cosmia > Cosmia trapezina. Next base: position 4,002,316 of record LR991034.1, on the reverse strand, counting down.
GCGTTGCAAATGCGACTCACGCGCGTTAGTAGCGATGCAGTCACGCATTTCGTAAACGCGCGACAGCATCGCTACAAAAAGTCGCCGTGGGTGAGGGCCCTTAGACTTGTCAGCTTATTCACCACAGACTTTATCAACCTATTCCCCATACATTAGTACTCAAATTAGTGAAAACATGATTTATAATTTAATTCCTAAAAATCAGTTTTTCTGCGTAACTGAAATGTCTAAACCGATTTAAGGGTAATTTTATGTGGATTTTCAAATAAAGTTATTTATTTCTTTCTAATTATCCTATTATTCATAATAATTGACTTATCAACTTGTTCACCGATGACTTATCAACTTAATCACAATAGATTAGGGTGTCAATATAACAAGTATATTTTTTGTGAAAATTTTTTTTGTAAAATTACAGTTCAGTTTAATGGTAGGTATTAGAGCGTGTTTTTTAAACTATAATTTATTTTTCAATTTTGTAGTCGAATTTCTAAAATAAAATTTATTCTACAGGGTGTCCCGTAAATAATGGATAATCTCTTAAGGGGTCATCGTACTCATCATTATGAACAACTTTTACTATGGGACCAAACCTGGAATCGCGAAAAAAAAATCAGCTGCTCCCTACATTTTGACGAGTTTGATGTAGATAAATGTACTGGTCAGCTGATTTTTTTTCGCGATTTCAGGTTTGGTCCCATAGTAAAAGTTGTTCATAATGATGAGTACAATGACCCCTTAAGAGATTATCCATTATTTACGGGACACCCTGTATAAGTAATTATTATATTTATGGAGGTATTACATTTTTTTAAAGTATATTTTAATATTTTTACTTTAAATTATTGTATTGTCACCGGGCCCGGGACAAGTGTGGAAAATTTTGAATTAATCTGACCATTTAAAGTGGATAAAAATCGAGTTCAAAGATTCCGTTACATACAAACATTTGGCACATGTTAAAAATTTGGCAAGGCTATTATAGATAGCATCCTAGAGAAGAATCTCTAGGATGCTATCTGTAGCCTTGCCAAATTTTATCGAAATCCGTGTTGTTTTGTGAATTTTAAAATCAATTCCTATTTTACCCCTTAGGGGATGATTTTTCAATAACGTTTAATCGCATATTTCTTTATTGCCTACTAAAAGCATAAATTTGAATTTTCATATCCCTAACATAAGAAATGCTGGGTTTCCCATACAAACTTTCATACCCTATATCACCACCCCTAGGATTATTTTTTTAAGACAAAATGTAACCTATGCCCTTTCCCAGGATGCATTTTATCGAAATCCGTGCAGTTTGGTGAATTTTAAAATCAACCCCTATTTTACCACCTCTGGGGATGATTTTTCGAAAACGCTGAACCGCATATTTCTTTATTTCCTACGAAAATCTAACACTAACTTAAGAAATGTTCCCCATACAAACTTTCATCCCCTATTCACCCCCTGTAGGATTATTTTTTAAGACAAAAAGTAGCCCCTGTTCTTCCTCAGGATGCTATCTATAGCCTTGCCAAATTTTGTCGAAATCCGTGCAGTTTGCTGAATTGAAATCAACCCCTACTTTACCCCCTTAGGGGAGGATTTTTTGAAAACCGCGTAGTCGCATATTTCTTAATTTCTTACCAAAAGCATAAACTTGAATTTTCATATTCCTAATTTAAGAAATGCTGGGTTTCCCATACATACTTTCATCCCCTTATCACCCCCCGTAGGATTATTTTTGAGATAAAAGGTAGCCTATGTCCTTCCCCAAGATGCGATAATATATTATAGCCTTGCCAAATTTTATCGAAATCCGTTCAGTAGTTTAGGCGTGAAAAGGTAACAGACAGACATAGTTACTTTCAAATTTATAATATTATAGTATGGAATAAAATCATTTATAGCCACAGTGCTCCTCATGACAATTCCAATAAGCCCAAACACGGCTAGGATACACTGTTTTATTACTGAGTTCTGGTGCCTACCTTCCGGCTTCTTCATCAGATCGACATTTTTTTTTTTTGAGGTTGGGAAATCATCAAATAACTTCTCCCGCTCTGGGTGGAGCGGGAGGGCGTGTCAGACTTTTACTGACTAAAACCCACCCGTGTTCCTTCAGTTGCCTATGCCAGGGCCGCGGTAACCCCTTCAGACAACCCGCGACCCCAGCGGCGTCGGCCCTATTGGGCCCCGTCACTTGCTGACATCTCTTTGAGGCGCGCGTGGAACACAACGCGCCGTCGACTCGGGCCTGGTCCTTACCGGATGGCGAGCTACCCGCTGCTCACCGTCCGCAGGCCCGCGCCTACGGTGGCCGGAAATCGCCCCGCGATTCCCGCCGCCCAGGGCGTCTCCTGCGGCGACTGAGGGCGTGAGGCTGCCTCTCCCTCACGCGTTCCGCCTCCTCCTTCGCGAGCATCACTGCTTCGCAGAAGGAGGTGACGGCCTCCCATGCACTCTCGCTCCGCACCATGGCCTGGACCAGGCTCGGACGCGAGAGATCGCCGCCGCCGATCGCCTCCGTGAGAACACGGCGGTGCTCTGCCCAAGCCGGGCAGACCTCCACTGTATGCTCCACCGTGTTGAATGTGTTCCCTTGACCAAGAAGTGAAATCATAACCACTTGGTACGGTATAAAAGAGTAATTGTATTTTAATACACAATACACAATTATTTATAGACACAGAATCAGAGATAGTGAACAATCTAGACTTACGCACTATATTAACACTAACAAACAAACTTAACAACTTAGTAACTGGACTTAACTATTTGAAAGCGCGGCGCGATAGTGATCAACAAGTAACGGACGTAAATTGTAGAGATTTTGATCCACCGGATGACTGCTGGATACTAATATTTTTACTTTAAATTATTGTATTGTCACCGGGCCCGGGACAAGTGTGGAAAATTTTGAATTAATCTGACCATTTAAAGTGGATAAAAATCGAGTTCAAAGATTCCGTTACATACAAACATTTGGCACATGTTAAAAATTTGGCAAGGCTATTATAGATAGCATCCTAGAGAAGAATCTCTAGGATGCTATCTGTAGCCTTGCCAAATTTTATCGAAATCCGTGTTGTTTTGTGAATTTTAAAATCAATTCCTATTTTACCCCTTAGGGGATGATTTTTCAATAACGTTTAATCGCATATTTCTTTATTGCCTACTAAAAGCATAAATTTGAATTTTCATATCCCTAACATAAGAAATGCTGGGTTTCCCATACAAACTTTCATACCCTATATCACCACCCCTAGGATTATTTTTTTAAGACAAAATGTAACCTATGCCCTTTCCCAGGATGCATTTTATCGAAATCCGTGCAGTTTGGTGAATTTTAAAATCAACCCCTATTTTACCACCTCTGGGGATGATTTTTCGAAAACGCTGAACCGCATATTTCTTTATTTCCTACGAAAATCTAACACTAACTTAAGAAATGTTCCCCATACAAACTTTCATCCCCTATTCACCCCCTGTAGGATTATTTTTTAAGACAAAAAGTAGCCCCTGTTCTTCCTCAGGATGCTATCTATAGCCTTGCCAAATTTTGTCGAAATCCGTGCAGTTTGCTGAATTGAAATCAACCCCTACTTTACCCCCTTAGGGGAGGATTTTTTGAAAACCGCGTAGTCGCATATTTCTTAATTTCTTACCAAAAGCATAAACTTGAATTTTCATATTCCTAATTTAAGAAATGCTGGGTTTCCCATACATACTTTCATCCCCTTATCACCCCCCGTAGGATTATTTTTGAGATAAAAGGTAGCCTATGTCCTTCCCCAAGATGCGATAATATATTATAGCCTTGCCAAATTTTATCGAAATCCGTTCAGTAGTTTAGGCGTGAAAAGGTAACAGACAGACATAGTTACTTTCAAATTTATAATATTATAGTATGGAATAAAATCATTTATAGCCACAGTGCTCCTCATGACAATTCCAATAAGCCCAAACACGGCTAGGATACACTGTTTTATTACTGAGTTCTGGTGCCTACCTTCCGGCTTCTTCATCAGATCGGTTCGATATTCATTTTCATCAAAACCATTTATCTAAAGCTTCACCATCGATCTAAAGCTTCGGCATAGTCGCTTAAAAATCTTAATCGAGATATCTTATCGCCACCCGTGAAATACTTAGTATCGTTGAGAAGTTCCCGTGGCCGTCTGTGGTCTTCTTCATCAGTTCCACTTCACCAGATGATACTTTTTGGATGAAAATGCTTGATTTGTTGATGAAAATACCAAAATCACTATATGTATGCCTATAATATTTGAGGAGTTCCCTCAATTCCTCATGAATCCCAGCATCAGAACTGAATTTTGATAAAAATGCGACCAATATGGAAGTATATCCTTTCAAATAAAAAAATAATATTCCAAATCGGTTAATAAATAATGGAGTATTTAGGTAACAACCACAAAAAAATACAACCGAATTGAGAACCTCCTCCTTTTTTTTGAAGTCGGTTGTGGCGGCATCTACATCGCCACATACGAACTACACATCACAATGACATGACGTCACATAATCCTGCATCGCGCAATTAGAGTTTACCATGCGAATAGCATATTGTTCGATGTTATTCGAACACCCTTTTGCTGATCTAGCGAATCCATAAGGTCGCACTGAATGCGCCGCGAGCTCAGTGCATATTCGGACAGCAACCGGTGCATTCGCCTCATTAGCCATCATTTTAGCGTAGCTTTTTAATCGTGAAATAAATTGTTTTTGCAAGTTAAACTCAGTGTTTCAGTAGCCATCCCAAAAGTCAGGTACCACTTAGGTCGCGCCCCTACACATATATACCTACAACGTCCCGACATCAACCGTCGGGCAGTAGCCCACCAGACACGACACCCGTCTGGTCGGAGGATCCTCCCTTTTCAATAGAGGATGAGTGAACTTTACACCCTGTTCCTCATGCCTCTAAACTGGTGACCCCGAGCATGATCGTCAGCGCAGCCTTCGTGCAACTCCTTCAGCGTGACGTCATCAGCATCACTTCCTCAAGCTTTCGAGCGGCGAGTCACACAGCCAGCCAGCATCCACAGCTTCAAAGGGTATCCTGACCACCAGCATGCAGCGTACGCGCATTCCTGGTCATCACCTTCAGCCTCAACTTCAACCCAGCGCTGTACACTCCGACTCACTGGAGCATAACGCAGCGCCACCCCGACTCACTGGGGTATCTCCGCATACAGTTCCGACTCACCGTTAACTATGCGGCACCCGGTTCCGACTCACTGGAACCACATCTGGCACTGGCAAGCATCGCAAGATACACGACTCAGCCCACTATCAACCTCCGGTCTCCGGAGGGGAGTGATATGGCGGCATCTACATCGCCACATAGGAACTACGCATCACAATGAAATGACGTCACGCAATCCTGCATCGCGCAATTAGAGTATACCACGCAAATAGCATATATACCTACAACGTCCCGACATCAACCGTCGGGCAGTAATAATAATAATAATAATAATACCCCACCGCCGTATCTCTACGTTGACGTCGTGGTGGGGCTTGCGCGCTCCGAACTCTGGGCCTGTGCCAGTAGAGTTCACTTTGCCGACACAGGTCTAGGGTGAAGAGCCAGACCAAGAGAGATACAGAAACCCGCAGGGCAGCATGTGGCGAGCTGTTGGGCAGTAGCGACCCCACGGACCCTATCTCCCGGGAGTAGTCTTGTTCCTCATCTCTGGCTTGCCTTTATTGGCCGGCTGGAGTGAACACTGACGGGAACAGAGCTCCCACCTCATTCTTGCCTTTATTGGCTGGCTTGAGTGGAGATTCGCAAGAGCAAACGTGCTCGGAGGAAGGAAGTATTCCAGTAAGTGTTTGTAGGGATCTTGACCATCTTCCGGGCTCTGGGATTATTCTGAGAACCGTGGGATACCTCTCCACTCCTCACAAGCACCTCAGAACATGTTGCCCCCTTGCCGCTACGACACTATGTGCTAGCGACCGTTTTCGGGGGCCCATTATTGAGTGTGCAAGTCACCCCCTGCCATTTTATCCGTGTATTATAAAACATTGATCCGGCAGGGGCCATAGCCAGTTCATAGTTTTAGTTTTAGGTAACCAGTCCACAACCACCCAAATCCATAGCCCAATATGTTTTGTATCCATGTTCTGCAATAGTCCTGCACCAACCGGGGGTTGTCCTTGGGTGCACATGCATAGTGCATACAGGGATAATCGTCGGCTGGTGCCGCCTCGTCATTTAAAATTGTCTAAGGGGCCTCTGCGAGTTGGCTTCGGCCCCTCATACGCCTTCCAAAGGTCCGGGACCCCAGGGTCCCGAGATATGTCAAAGACAATAATAATAATAATATGTTTATTAGTACATAAAAAGCAACAACACAGTACATAGCATATAGAAAACAGTGGGTTGTACTAGTTACCAAGTTTAAAATGATTGTCAGCTTTCCGGGCTCCTAAACTAGGTACGCAGACCTGTATCTTAGGAGTCGGAGATTTTACGGCTTCAATTTATAAAATACAACCGTGACTTTCTGATAATAGTTACAGTGGTTGTTAACACAGCAGATTGAGTGAAAGATTTTGGTGGTGTATCTAGGAGTGTGTATATGAGTGTAGTGTATGTGTAGGGAGGAGTGTATGTGAAGTGTGAGTGTTTGATAGGCTTTCTTACAAGGTAGGTTTGAAAAAGTTATGTTTGTATAGCCAATATATTTTCTGTTTCATCATAAGTTAAGGATAAGAGCCAGTTTCTTATTTTTTTCTTAAGGCGGTGAGAGCCGTAAAAACGTCGTTTAGTTTAGTGTTTTATTCGTAGATAACACGGATTTAAATTTTGAAAAAAATATATTACTTAGTTCAGACTTCCATCTACAAATTTCGGCCGTCCGATACACGATTACTTGCACTTTACTGCATCCAATTAAATCGCAAAGACAAGTCTAAATTATGATCTATATCTTATTTCATTTGATTTATATTAGGCTTTGAACAATAAAACTTATGCCATAATAAAGGTCGTAAAAAATGTAATTTATAACGGCTATCATAATTTGAAATATCAAAATATTTATATCACTAATTCCAATGTCAAGTGTTTTCAGCTTCGCAAACGCTCGCCCTGAGCCGTTTAGTCCCGAGCGGAACGTGACGGAGGTCGGACGTGTGCCAATTTTTCGAACCCGCCACCCCCGCTAACTTCTGTCACCGGCTGCGACCGGCACAAATTAGCATGTGTTGAAAACAGTTGAATTTGAACGCTATGCCTATGTAAATAAAGACGTCACGCGCGCAAAAGCTTTATTGGTATTTATTTTTATCACGGCCTATGTTTACCAATCGCATCAAGTGTTGTTGCGACTGACTGAACTAGGGGTATTGGAAGTCGCGACACCCCCGTCAGCTGGGGTGTGGCTGGGGGTATCGGAGCATAGCCCCTCGTTCGCGGTGGCAACACGTTGGCCCGTCACTACGGGCCCCTCGTTATGGCGGCCTAACACGGCCTACGGATGATGGGGCGCGACTATCGCGCTCCATCATCCGTAGGCTGTGTATGGTTGCTATACTTGTGTGTGTAGGCACGCCACGACGCTGCTAGTCAGCGCCGCTTTCTTCACCATACCCGTTCAAACCCCTACCGGGTGGAACCCCATCTACATGGGTGAAGCCCAGCAGAAGGCGACCAGCGACAGAGGTACGGACTCGACGTTCCTACAGAAGGGTGAGTGGCTCCGCCCATCACAGTTCCAGAGCTAGCCGAGCCTGCGTGGGTTAGGGGGGCCGTGTTATGGGTGTGTGGGTGGCATTGTGCTGTGTGACGCCACCCGGTGTCTATGCGAATACGCGCACGCCCGCGCTGCGTCTTCGCATGTGTGTTTAGTGCCTGTGTTGGGGGTAAATGTCTGATGTTACGCCTAAATTATACTAGCACGCGCCACGCAGCAGATGTAGCAGCGGATGTGTGTGTGTGTGTGTCAGATGTGTAGATGTGTGTGATGATGTGTGTGTGATGATGTTGTGTAGTCTATTTGTCACAAGTGAGCCGCGTGTAAACTGAGGGCGACTCACTCGGAAGTCTAGTCCGGTGATGGAGTCACTCGTCCGCGACCAGGTCGCGGGGCAAAGGTCTTCTCGCGACTACTGAACTACACCAAGTGACGGCCCTTTTATTGTTAGGCTAACGTGAGAACCCCAGGAGACGCGCACAGTACAACTGTTGCCGGGATTTTACCAAAACAGTTGCAGGGTAAAACCCTGGAGAGATTTCTACAGAAAAATAAGTTATATATTTGTGAGAAGCGAACCAGAGTTATTCCCGAGAACAATAGACAAAATACGTAGGATACTGTAAAATGGTTTTCCCGATCAAAACATGAGGTCGGGTCGGGTCTAACCCCAAAGCAGTATTTTTTCTTACTGTGTATTTAACAGTTTTTAATACCTACACATGGTGTTGTATCCTGTTATTTAATTTCACTCGGGTAATATTAAACACACAAATTAATTAATTGCAGTCTTTATTTACCACGACCACAGACTAACTAGCAACATAGAAAGACAGTGTTGCCTTATTATTTTCACTCCCAACACTCTCCCCCCACATAAAATGATAACAATAAAAGATAATAAAAAAAGTTTTTTTTTCTTATTCTAAATTCTGCCCACATTGCAGCAGTTGGTTGACATGTCGTTTCCATTGAAGTCCATCTACTTCTACCATGTAGGTCACACCCGGTACTAGAATCTCAATAACTTTGCCTAAAGACCAATTCTTTTTATTTTTTCTTAAATCCCTAAAAAATAGGTGATTTTAACATTTTTGTTTGTTTGTAGGTTTGTCTGTTTATTCAAACATCAAAATGGACCGATTTGGTTCAAGTTTGGTGTAAAGAGTGAATTTTGGGGAAGCACATAGTCTAGGGAAAGTAAGAAAAAAAGTCACATTAATAACCAAAGAAATTAATGTATAGGTGCCTACACAACTGTTCGGACTTTTTGCGATGTAGTCATTTTGCGAGTTAGGTATTTTGAGATACAGACATTATGAGATGTGGATTAAAAGCGATGTAGTCATTTTGCGACTTAGGTGTTTTGAGATTTAGACATTTTGAAATTTGGACTAACAGCGACGTGGTCAATTTGCGATCCAGTCATTCTGATACCAACCCAACTGCACTTTTTGTGATTGCCATTTTAAGATTTTTTTTTACATTCAATACCGTATTATTCTGCTCATACCACCTTGAAGTGATTGATCTTTGCATGAAATAAGCACTATACTTTTGTGATTCGGTGAATGTATTCTAAAAGAGTTAAATATTTTTTATTTATTATATACGATTTTTTTAGTTAAGAAAGGGGTAAAAGTGCAGTTGTGCCCTTGTTTTACCGAAGGTGCGATATGTATTTTGCAATGAGAACTGCGTCCCCATCTAGTGGTCAATAGTCGAATTTAAAAGATAATCCAATAGGTACCCGAAGTTGGTCGGCGCGCGGTGCCAGCAGCGAGCCCTTGCACTTGCACGCAGTCTTGCCATATATAGGGATTTCTCCTTATTTATACAGATTTTCAATGTGCGATACAGATTAGCATTGGATACAGATATTTATACAGAAGTTTCATATTTTATTGACTAAATTGCCGTAATCTGCTTAAAACGTAACATAACAAAATAAATAACACACTCAAATGCCGTCCGTAATTATAATAATATTAAATGTTGTCTGCTGTGGTTAATGGTTAATTTATTTGTTAAAAAAAACGTCGTTCATTTTTTTATACGGCCACATTACTAGTTCTCTTCATCTATTTTATAGACAAAACTACGCAATAGAATACAAACACTATTGCATACAAAGCAACTGATTGGTGAAAAAAACATGCTCTATCCTAGAGATCGATGATAAAGTACTTAAAAATATGTATGACTGAATAATGGAAATCAGGGATAAAGTAATTATTTGTTTGTTCCATAGACTTGTTTATTTATATCTGTAATTTTGATGGTGTGCATAATAAAAAGTATTTTCTACAAACAGAAACTAATTTTATTTATAAACAATATACAAATTAAGACAATTTACACTAGGTACTAAAGTGGTAAATGACTACCTATACAAATAAAGTTTTTTGTTTTTTGTTTTAATTATCTTTTCATTATAAGTAGGTACATATGACAATTTTATTAATTTGTGTCAATTTTTATTTAATCCTACATAATTAAAATCCTTTGATTTTAAAGAGATTTCATGATACAAAGGCATGCAGATTTAATACAGATTTTAGCAGTTTCCACTACAGATAAAAGGTTCAATGCATCTGGCAACACTGCTTGCACGTGATTTAGGAAGCCCGAGCCCGGTTATTCATAAAATCAACGAGTATTATTCGATGCCTACGTACTAGCGCGAATATTTCTGCGTAAGCAGTTATCTACTAGCGGGAATATTTCCACGTAAGTAGTTATCTACCAGTGACGAGGTAACTACTTATTGTTTTATTTTTGTATGGTTGAGTTTAAAATGTCTATTTTGTACGGATATTGGTGCCGATTCTCTTGTACATGGAGGGGCCCAGGAAGGGGCAGCTTCAACGTGTTCTTTATGGTTTTTTTTTTGGGACCTACATGTAGAGGTTTAGGGGTTTATAGGTTTTATAATGAGGGGGCCAAATTATCATTATTTTTGCGATAGGACACACCGTTTTCGAGATATAAGCAAAAAAAAAAAACAGTACTGTTTTTGCTCAGTCTTGACTTGACTTGACTTGATAATTACTTTATACTATTTTATAAACTCAGTAATCTACCTATGTATTTACCTCTCTACCACTTTCACACCTAAACCGAACACTTATTACGTAAATACTTATCTAAGTAGATGTAAAGAAATATTCGGTAGCATTGCGAAGTTTTCAAATCGAATATTACTCAAATTCATGAATGAACGCTACATACGACAACAACACACGACATACACACGACGTAACATAGTCACTGGCATTAACGCCATCTAGCGGTCAATAGTAAAACTTTAATAGATAGACTTGCGTGACCGCACAATCGCACATCTAATTAGCTCGGGGAATAATTGCGAATACTAGGTACTCAAAACTTGCGAATACTTCCGAATGCTTCCGACGGGAAATCATCAAATAACTTCTCCCGCTCTGGGTGGAGCGGAAGGTCGTGTCAGACTTTTACTGACTAAAACCTACCCATGTTCCTTCAGTTGCCTATGCCAGGGCCGCGGTATCTTTTTTAAACTACCCGCGACCCGAGCGGCATCGGCCCTATTGGACCCCATCATTTGCTGACATCTCTTTGAGGCGCGCGTGGAACACAACGCGCCGTCAACTCGGGCAGGGTCCTTACCGGACGGCGAGCTACCCGCTACTCACCGTCCGCAAGCCCGCGCCTATGGTGGCCGCCTCGCAATTCCCGCCGCCCAGGGCGTCTCCTGCGGCGACTGAGGGCGTGAGGCTGCCTCTCCCTCACGCGTTCCGCCTCCTCCTTCGCGAGCATTACTGCTTCACAGAAGGAGGTGACGGCCTCCCATGCACTCTCGCTCCGCACCAATGGCCTGGACCAGGCTCGGACGCGAGAGATCGCCGCCGCCGATCGCGTCCGTGAGAACACGGCGGTGCTGTGCCCAAGCCGGGCAGACCTCCACTGTATGCTCCACCGTGTCCTCCGGGCGATCCACACAATGGTGACACCCGGGCGTTTCCTCCCGCCTTATGCGAAACAGGAACCTCCCGAAACAACCGTGTCCGGGGAGGACCTGCGTCAGGTGGAAGATGAGGACGCCGTGGCGCCTCTCTAACCACTCCTCAAAGAGGAGACTTATCGCCGCCATTGTGGCGTGCCCAGCGCTGGGTTGCGACAGTCGCGCTCTCCATGTCGCCATGAGATCCCGCCGGACCTCTGTCCGCTGTACCGTGATTTCTCGCGGCAGTGGAGTTACGCGCCGGCGTTTCGCCTCCTCGCGCCACTCCCACACGTGCGTGCGTGCGTGTGTGTGGGTCACGCACCCTGCGATTTTGGTTTAAACGCTTTCGTGATGGAAACTTTGATTTGAAGAACGAACCACACAGGTGAATATCAATGAATTGAAAGAGATGGTGGATACTCTACAGGAACTGCAATTAGAAACCATTCGTCACCCTCCATATGCGCCAGACCTTGCTCCAATTTGACTATAATTTTTTTCGTGATTTGTACAATTTTCTTCGTGATAAAAAGTTTTCTTCCCAGGAGGCAGTACAAAATGCTTTCACACAGTTTGTCGAATCTAGATCACGAGAGTTCTATCGCAAAGGAATAAATGACCTTCCTGTTAGATGGCAGCAATGATGTTAAATTAAAAAAAAACGAATTTAAATTTTTCATACTTTAACCCTTAATAATTAATATATGTCGTCACGAACGATAGTTTAGCGATAGTACGTCACTCAGTTGATTTCTTAGTATAAGTCAAGCTTAGCTCTGATTGGTTGTTCGTTTAGTACGTACGGTGAACGCCGTGTGGCGCCAGTATCGTTTGGTGGCCGCACGTGGACGGGGTCGTTGGGAGATGTGCGAGCATACTCTGTGGAGAGACTGGATCGAGAGCTCGAAGGAGGCACACGCTACCATCGAACCTATCAAGTTCACAGTACCTATACTACCTATACCTAGTCATTACTTCTGTATACTCTTCAGTAATAGTCCTGCCACAGCATCATATTGGTTTGCCTGAGTAACCCACGCAATGGAACCCACGGAATGGAGAGTAAGGGGTGGTGAGGGGTGAGGGGGAGGGGAGGGGTTGGTGAGGGGGAGGCGATAGGGAGAGGGAGGGGATGGGGTGATGAGGGAGAGAGGGGAAGGGGAAGTGGTGAAGGGGGTGTAGAGTGGGTGAGAGGGGCAGGGAGAGGTTAGTATTTTAATAACTACGGAGCAGTACAAAATTTTATCAAACTATACTTTTTTAACGTGTGTACGTACCCCTGTTTATGTTAAAGACATATTATATTACACAACTCTGAATTTGCGGATACAGTTATTTGGCTCTCCTTGCTAAAGTAACAACAAGTAATTGTTTTTGTTTCAGAATTCGCCGTAAGTGCAGGAAGTCAACTCATATTTTTTACCTACAACGGAACAAAACTAAACACCGTGGATTTAATTTCTCACAACCCAACAGCGATAGCTTACGATGAACTTCACAACACAATGTTGTATGTCGACAAACAGAGCAACAGCGAAGCTATCTGTGGTTATAATTTACTTTCCATGGAAAGCAAATGTTTCATTAAAAGACACGGTAGTAACATTCACGGTATTGCCTTCGACCCGGCAACAGATACGCTATTCTTCACTGATACTAATGAAAGGAGCATTAACTGGATTTCATTAAAACCTGGATCTAATAACAATGTTAACGGAAATCTTTTAATCAAGATGGATGACCGGACCCCCACTGATATTGCTGTAGATATCTGTAGATACAGATTTTGATTTTTAGACAGTTTAAAAATCAAAATCTGTTGTATTTGGTGATATTTAATATATTCAAATTACAGGTACATTTACTGGACCAACACAAACACAACAAAGATGGACTACATAGAGAGAGCTCGATTTAATGGCTCCGAGAGGGAATTAATAATCGATAGCTTAGTAGTACAAAGCATGGCTTTGGACCCAGTAAGAATTGAATGTTATTACTTTACCAGACACGCGTATTATAACAGAAGAAGTATGAATCCTGCATCATTCGTGTATTATGAGGAAATGCCATTAGATAATAAATATGTTTCTAAACCAGCAGAGTTGACCGTTTCAAATGATTACGTGTACTGGATGAACATTAATGAGAACTACAGAACCATTTGGCGTTTACCTAAGCACGCAATGTTATATTTTGTAAAGCCTACAGAGATTCATAAGTTCGATAATGAAATACCACTCGGCATAGCCACTAACTACAAAATAAACTACCAACATCAAATTCGGGAAGTTCACCGTTGCGAAGCACTATCGAGTCAGATACCAACAATCACAGTAACAAGTCAACAGACAACAGAATGGACAACAGTTGCCGAACCGTTTTGTGTTCACGGTATAAAAGTAAAGGAGTCATCTGTTTGCAAATGCACACCTGGATACATCGGTGAGCGATGCGATGTTTCAGTCTGTGAGAACTATTGTTTGCAAGGTAACTGCAGTTTGAATGATGAGGGGCTTCCGAAATGCAGGTAATTTTTTTTCCACTCCTGATTGTTTTCCTGTTTAAGCATTAGCTAATCAACCTATAACGTTGGACATGCTTTCTTTACGATGTTTTCCATCACCGTAGTGTAGTGGTGATGAAATAAATTACACAAGTAAAGTAAATACCTTTGGGGTGCTGTTGAGGCTTCCACCCTATTGTAGTGCGTCATGTATGTTCGCCGATGCACACACTGACGACTATTTTGCAATAATGCGTAAAAAGTTGGCGTCGATGACACGCAGAGTGGGAGGAAGCACCAACAGTATCCTGAGGATGTTTGCTGAAAGGCTGGATGGCCTACCATGGATAGGTTTATCAAGCTTCATGTATTACATGGTGCTTGATGAAACTGTCTGTGGTCGTTATATTATCAAACTTTTTTTTGTGTTCTAAGTAGGTGTAGGTATACTAACATAGGTTATAAGATAATTTAGACACTAACACAATGTGGGCCTATGTAGTCTGTAAATAAAAGATTTTTATTTTTATTTATTACTAGCGAACCCGACAGACGTTGTCCTGTCTGAACGATCCTAGAACCCGCCACGTACCGGGTCCAATTGTATTTTCAAACCATCCAGGAACCCATTCAAATATACACACAAAAGTTCATCTAAATCGGTACAGCCGTTGTTATACCACGCTTTATACGTTTTTTTAAGTATCCTATGTCCGTCTCCTGGTTCTAAGCTATCTACCCACCAACTTTCAGCCAAATCGGTTCAGCCGTTCTTGAGTTATAAATAGTGTAACTAACACGACTTTCTTTTATATAAATAGACTTTATAAAGTGCCTGCTTGGTTTCGAACCCGAGCCACTTTTGTTCCCAATTTTTAAATTTTCCTTTTTACTCACTTCTTGTTTAAAAATTACTATGTTTGACATTCCAGATGTAATGCCGGTTATTCAGGGGAAAGGTGTGAAGCCAGCGTTTGCAATGGGTATTGTTCGAATAACGGTACCTGTTCCTTGAAAAATAATGGCAACACTGCCCGAGTGACATCACAAAATTTTGTTCCGTATTTTATAATTAGTTTTATTCAATTTTTAAGTGTAATTAAGGTGTAATAATATATCTAAATTTAAAATCACTGCATAAATACTTAGGATTATTATTTTCCTGCAAATTTACAAATTATAACACAGTGTTTGGTTGCCCACCGTTACCGGTAACCTATCACAAGCAGCTGATGTTCGACCTACGGATTTAAACGGGTAGTATTGTTTACTTTTATTCTATTCAGCACACAATCGTCACCTAATAGTTATTTATGCAACTGACTGACTGTTATAAGGGGTATTAAAACACGAATGTGGGTGATAATAGTATCCACATGAGTGTTTTACTACCTAATTATGTACAGTTGCATACAAGACTTTATCTACATCCATGTTACCAATCCTCTATAAAAGGTTCTGAAACAGTTTTATGCAATACTCGTATCGAACATGGCGGCCGGCGTCATAGTATACGACGTGAATTCGAATAAGTTCTTTTTTTAAGGCCCTGGTTCCAAGCTTGGTTTAGCTCGGTGTGTAAGTGAAATGGCTTTATGGCTGTCTAGTTTGACGCACGAGACAGAAGATTCTCACGCGCACCGGAATTATGTCGTAAAAGTGCAAATAAAATCGTATAAAATTAGAAATTAACTATTTAATAAAAAGTAATCCATCACTGGATGCAGTTTGGAATTTGACATTTCATGGTATATTTTTAATTATAATTATATTTATTTATTTATTTATTTAACAATTTATGTAGGTACACACAAATAAACAGAAAAACATAAATAGTTAATTAATTAATTAATTATAATTGCTAATGAAGGGATAAACAGCTTTTAAAGATTATTAGGAGGTATGTTTAAAGATTTTTTTGGTGCATTAAAGTATGTTTAATTATGTTTTGGCTTCATCACTGTATGCGAAAAGGAGTTAAAAATATCATATTTTTTTTACATGTCAAAATTATTTACGGTTTATGAAATACACAGCTTTAAAAAACCACCTTTTTGATAGTTTTCAGGAAATCTGCGCCTTAAATTACGGCGCTGTTGTAGTGAAACGCGCGTGCATTACAAAGTTCTTTTTTTGAAAACGAGTTGCATTATTAAATTCAGTACAACGTTAAAACACCCGTTTGGATGCTATTATGGTTACCATGGTTACTATGACACTGGCTGTTTTAATGTTGGCAATAAGCTAACTGTTTCAGAAACTTTTATAGCGGATTTATAGCATGGGTGTAGATAAACTCTTTTACACAATCATTGACTCAGTATCATGACTTTAGGTTGATTTGGCACGCTGCACAGGGCTGTCAGTTTATTTAAACTTAGGCCTCCCCCACATTGGGCGTGCGCCGTCGTGTTGCGTGTGTCCGCCGCGCGCCCAATGTAGGGTGTCTAGCACGCGACGTGAGCGCTGCGTCGCGCCACGCTCGCTCGCATCGCGTGCTAGATACATAAACGACACGATCAGGTTTCAAAATAAAGCAAATACATTTTTTTTTCAATATATTTACTCGCAGTCAAACAATCTAAAGAGCGTATACTCTGACGTAGTCTACCCTCAAATTGCCGTTATACCACGAAGGATGCCAAGAGTCTTTATTTTTCCAGAAATCTAGCGTTGCCTTACTGGCACTGTTCCTCCAGGGTTTGCCCTCCAAGTCATCGGCGAAGTCGTTGACTCCTCCCACGCGAAGTCCAAGGGTCAAGTGGAACTGGGAAGTGAAAATCAAAAACACATAAATACATAATCTTTTTCCCAGGGGGGTAGGCAAAAACTACAGTACGCCCCCTACTACGATTCTTAACACGTTGACGGACACAAAACCATTCTCAATCATTTGCGATATGGCACACAAACTTTCCATACAAAGTGGCATCACGTCTGGGGACGGATTGCCACATTACTCGGTTTTAAAAGTACGAGTATGTGTTGCGACAGTAACGGTCAGAGACGTAATTGCCTGTAGGTGGACGTGTTCTTTCAATGTTTGCGTGACAGAGCTAACCTGTGTGCACGCGCAGGAGTGTTTGCTGTGGCACTAGCGGTCTGTATTATAGCCTAAAACGGCACAGAGTCATATCCTTCCTATAAATGCTATGGGAAATAGTCGGCCGTGGACGGAATTCTACTTTTGATATATTTTAAATCGCCGCCTACAGCCGTAGTGCCATAATATGAGGATCATAATTAACGTATCTCGACGTATTGTCCGTAAACGTGTTAAATACTCAGTTTGCTTCCTTTCCCCCTTCCTCTTTTTCGACCTTTCTGAAGAACACACAATAAGGTCACTATATGTCCTCCAAGGGCGTCCCCTCCCGGCGTTTCCACTGACATGTGCCTTGTACCTTTTGTTAGTCGCCTTTCATTAATCTGATCAATGGATACTGTTCAGTAAATTCTATTGGTGTAGTGGTCGCAAATGCTGTCACTGAGCAGAAGGTCCTGGTTTCGATTCCCTGGTCGGGCAGTGTTATTGAGTTTATCGACCAGGAATTTGTCAGGAGTAGCCCGGAGTTTGGATTTGTCCCCGGTTCATGGCAATAGAGTCGCCCATACTCGCCGAATAAATACAAAAATAGAACAGAATTTTTATGAAATTATCTGCCAAGTAAGCTAATAGGAAAATATTTTAAAGTTGTAATTGTAATATTTAAGAATTGTTGGTTGGCCAAAATAGAAAAATAAATAAATAGCCTCAACTATTCTACTGCTGGTCTCTAAGCTCTATGTGAAGTAGCTCGTCCGGGAAGTACTACCACCGTACATTTCTGTTGCCAAACAGCGTCGCTATGTTCGGGTATGAAGGGTTGGTACCGGCAGTGGTCTGCCGGTATTACACCGGCACAGGAGATATTTCACCTTTGCATCTACTATGGCGACGCGTCTTTGATGTTCATAATATCTAAAGGGCTCTGTGGTGATGTGTCTGGTACTTATTGCAGATGGCCAAGTGGCTATTACCACTTAGCCGACGTTCGCACGGATGTAAAAATATCGCGGTGGGATTTTATCGCGCACTGGATTTTCAACTGTCGTTGTTGAGCCAACCGTTGAGAATCCAACTTAGCAACAACAGAGTGCATTCTAGCGCGTCGAAAAAACACACTGTTGGATTTTCAACTCTCGGCGCTAAGCAGAGCGTTGAAAATCCAGTGCGCGAAATAAAATCGCCGCGATATTTTTACGTCTGTGTGAACGTTGACTTACTGTCACGTAATCCGCCTGCTTGTTTTCCTCGCATGGCGTAAAATCATAGATTTCCTGTTATGCATGCTACCCATCTCAGTATTATTTCAGATGCACCAAAATAGCGATAAGTTTGCGATTGCAAAACCATCATTTCGGTGTATCTTCGAAGAAAAATTATATAAAGAATACCAGCCTATTATTGTACCACTGCTGGGAAAAGACCTCTTCTCATACAGATAACGTATCGTAATCGTATTTACGGCAATACATCGGATTACGACACTTTTGTACTACTTCGCGCTAGAGCCAAAGCTGTTGAGGAGGAATGTTACAAATCTTACATTGCCAAAACTGAAGATTCTATTTTAAAAAACCCAAAAATGTTCTGGTCCTTTATAAAATCGAACAAAAAGGGCACTAACACTCTCCCCTCCACTATGTCTTTTGAGGGTCGCTGCTACAATACAAGTGAAGAAATTAGTGATGCTTTCGCAGCGTACTTCCAATCGAACTTCCTCTCTACTTCAGATCGAAACTCGAGTACCCCAAGTCCAACAAACGCCCCCCCTACTGACTCTGCACTAAACATAGGTGAGATTGAGATCAGTCCAAACCACCTGCTTAGGCTCCTAGAATCCTTAGATCTCAATAAAGGTGCGGGTCCTGATAACATACCGCCATTATTTATTGTCAAGTGTGCCAAAGGACTCGTTCAGCCCCTAACGATTATTTTTACGCGTTCTGTTAAGGAGGGAATTGTTCCTAGTATTTGGAAGTACGCGTACATAACACCGGTACACAAAAGTGGGAATAAGGGTGATATTAATAATTACAGACCCATATCTAAATTATGCCTGTTTGGTAAAATACTTGAACGTATCATCTACACGCAAGTATACAGCACTTTTTCTTCGGCCTTCATTCCCGAACAGCACGGCTTTCTTAAAAACCGATCGACCACTACTAACCTACTGTCTTTTGTCGACTTTACTACATCATGTATGGACGGTGGCGGTCAAGTAGACTGTATTTTTACAGACTACAGTAAATGTTTCGACCGTATTGACCATAATATACTTTTACAAAAGATTTTTTATGCAGGTATTCATGGTAACTTATACCGGTGGATAACTTCTTACATAAAGAATCGTTCCCAGGCTGTGGTAGTCTACGGTGCTGTGTCGAAACGGCATGTAGTCCCTTCCGGAGTTCCCCAGGGATCGCTTCTTGGGCCCTTATTATTTAATATTTTTATAAATGACATTCACACATGCTTCCAAAATTCATTATTTTTACTATATGCAGACGACATGAAAATCTTCAAACATATAAGTAATATCGATGATTGTGTCTCGTTGCAACAAGATCTCGAAAGACTAGAAGACTATTGTCAGCTGAATAATCTTGAACTCAATGTATCTAAATGTTACACAATCACGTTCACTCGTAGGGCCGATAGCATATCCCACACATACACTTTAAAGAATGACCATCTAAAACGAGTAGATTTCATACGAGATTTAGGTGTGATACACGACTCCAAACTTACCTACGAGAAGCACGTAGACCACATAGTTAACAAAGCTAATAAAGCCATGGGGTTCTTAAAAAGGTCTTGCTCCCAGTTCACGGATGTCAAAATAATTAAAATATTGTACTGTTCGTTCGTCCGTAGCTCACTTGAATATTGTTCGCAAGTTTGGAATCCCATGTATGCTGTTTATATCTCAAGATTGGAATCTGTCCAGCGAAACTTTACAAGATACCTGCAGTATAAGTGTAACACCCGCGATCACAATTACGAGTTGAGGTGCAAAAGGTACCATCTACTTCCACTTAGGGAGAGAAGGAGTATATCAGATATCTCCTTCCTCGTTAAATTAGCGCAATCTCTCATCGACGCCCCGCAACTTCTCTCTAAGGTTAATTTACGCGCTCCTACCAGATCTGCTAGAATACCCTTTCTTTTTCTTAACGTCCCCCGCTGCTGCACAAATTACAGACATAATTCGTTCTTTATAAGATGCGCTAAGTCCTACAATAAATTAGTTGACTTTTCTGAATTTGACTTGTTCACCACTAAGCCGCATGTATTTATTCGATTACTTACTAAACATTGGTTCGAATTGGTTCAATAACTGTTTTATTTCACTTCATGACGAGGTATTATTATGATTGTGTGTCATTGTTTAAAGCACATAATATGTTTCTTTTTCTTTGTAACAAGTTTGCTCTTCATAGTAATTTATATGCGAAAACATGTAATTGGTTACTAGTTAATTAATTTGATGTTTTTGTTAGTTGTTAATACTGTTTGTTTTCCGATTTAAATAAAATAAATAAAATAAAATAAATAAGACACAGAGCATTGATCACCACATTCACCACGCTTGCTCAAAATGGATTGGCGATTTGAGCTTTGTTATAAGTCCAGTCCAGCCGTGTGATTCTGTAAACCTCATTCTAAACTTCGAATCTGCCGGTCGATTCTGTAAAAATCTCACCGTGAAAACTTAGGTGAAGCGAGTTTGTTTTTGCTAGGAATTGACACTATTGACAGCTCACTCCACGCTCACTTCACCTAAGTTTTCACGGTGAGATGGTTACAGAATCGCACTGCTGTAACCATCTCACCGGGAAAACTTAGGTGAAGTGAACGTAGAGTGAGCTGTCAATAGTGTCAATTCCTAGCAAAAACAAACTCACTTCACCTAAGTTTTCACTGTGAGATTTTTACAGAATCGACCAGCTGAATCCGCTGTGAGTTTCTTGATTGGCATTCTAAATTCAAAGTGTCAATTAAAAAACAAGTGAGAAGAAATGATGCGAAGTGAGAGTGAATAGCGAGTTCTTGTTTGAATTTTACAGAATCGACGTATTTATGAATCCCAAGTGTATATTAGATTTCTCGTACCATCTGATCCAGCGGCGCCATGACAGTTCCCCTCTGCCAATGCGACCCATGACGCACATTGTTCTGCTTCGCGACCTCAAAGAAACCTCCGCCTGGGTTGACGGTACCGTACTGCTCACCATCCACCAGCAAATTGATGCCATCTGAAATAATAAGTTAGTTTAATAATAAAATAAAATTATTGTTTCAGCTTATACAGGTATATTATTTATAACACATAGTTTATGATTGAAGTACCATTAATAAACAGTAGCTAATGGCAATTATCTCTGGCATATATGTTTTGATATAGATTTGTATAGTCAATACATGTTTGTGAGTCACGTGTTTTTGTGACAAATCTTTTTTTCTTTCTTTCCTACTAATCTATAGATGCAACTTAATTGCGTTGATCGATGTCAACCAATCGATCACTGAATGTAATTCAGTTTCCATGCACTATACTGAATCGATCTAAACAGTCCATGCCATAGATTTCCGTAATTTAGTTGATTGAGACATACAAACAAAAGGACTTCAGAACAGTACCTGGTCTCCAAATCATGGTGTAGTTATGGTAGTCTTTGTGCCAGTTATCAATACCAATCTTCTCCTGCAATAGCAAGGACCTAAATGGTTCGGAGTTAGTGAGCACAGGACCTCCGTACAGCTTCTTGGCCAGACCAGGGTTCCCTCGGACGAAGGCGATTCGTATCAGACCAGATTCATAGTTATGAGGACCGTAAATGTTGTCTGATGGTTCCAGGTTGATTTCTGGAGGAGAAAAGTATTTATTAGGTACTACTAGTGGTGGTGGAAAGCAACTTTGTTGAGGAGAAATTGAGAGAAATAGAACGGGAAGTCTTTGCCAAAAAAAGGAAAGAAATAATAAACATTGGCCAAATACATGCTGAGAGATAGGCTAAATCGTCTGAAAGGACAAAATTAAAGTGATCGTATAAAATGCATTCAATGTTTGAGTAAAAATATTGAATAAGATTCAGTCTTTTTTTTTAGGTAAGTATTAGGGATTATATTTTTTATGGCTCAAATAAAGGTTCAAGTCATACGGATTCTTCTATCTTAAATTAATAATAATTAAAAAATCGTATTTATTTACTAACCAGGCATAATCCAGCTCCCGGAGGGTAATTTCGCGCGCACTTCTACCCTTCCGAACATGAAGTTAAAGCTGCGTCTTGTGGTGATCTTCGCCGTCGTCACAGGCGGTAATATATGAGCCCCTGAGGCTACTTGCCTACACTCTGGCGAGTCTGCTTTGCCTGTGCACCTGAAAATATTAAGGAAACTTGATAATATTGCGGTAATGCAACAAATTATAATATGCAGGATACAGATAGGAGGTACAGGTGCTGACCAAAGGGATACGAAATCTTTAACGATAAAAAGTATAAACTTGATAATACTGTCGTAATGCAACAAATTTGCAGGATACAGATAGGAGGTACAAGGTACTGACCAAAGGGATACGAAGTCTTTAACGGTGCATAATAAAAATATGATAATATTGTCGTAATGCCACTAATTATAATATGCAGGATACAGAGAGGTACAGTAACAGCCAAAAGTCGACTAGCAATCTCACAAAACCATGGCATAGCAATATTAGTTTACTTATGACCTTCTTCGGCGTCGCAGCCCGTATAGGTATAAGCGCCGCAGCCCGTATAGCGCAGGCGATAATGGTCATTGCGGTGTAAGTGGACTTCTGGCCGTTGACTGTACAAGGTGCTGACCAAAAAGATACGAAATCTTTAACGATACATAGTATAAACTTGATAATACTGTCGTAATGCAACACATTTGCAGGATACAGATAGGAGGTATAAGGTGCTGACCAAAGGGATACGAAGTCTTTAACGATGCATAATATAAACATGATAATATTGTCGTAATGCAACAAATTTGCAGGATACAGATAGGAGGTACAAGGTGCTGACCAAAGGGATACGAAATCTTTAACGATACATAGTATAAACTTGATAATATTGTCGTAATGCAACCAATTATAATATGCAGGATCCAGATGGGAGGTACAGGTGCTGACAAAAGGGATACGAAGTCTTTAACGATGCTTAATATTAACTTGATAATATAGTCGTAATGCAACAAATTATATTCAGGATACAGATAGGAGGTACAAGGTGCTGACCAAAGGGATACGAAATCTTTAACGATGCATAGTATAAACTTGATAATACTGTCGTAATGCAACAAATTATATGCAGGATATAGGTAGGAGGTACAAGGTGCTGACCAAAGGGATACGAAATCTTTAACGATGCTTAATATAAACTTGATAATATAGTCGTAATGCAACAAATTATATGCAGGATATAGGTAGGAGGTACAAGGTGCTGACCAAAGGGATACGAAATCTTTAACGATGCATAGTATAAAACAAAGTCGCTTTACGTGTCTGTCTGTGTGACCGCTTAACTTATGAACTACACAATGGAATATGACGCGGTTTTCACCATCATTTGGAGCATTTATACCGGAAGGTTGATGTGTATTCATATCTAATAAACTTAGATACAGGGTTAAGGGACAGCCCTCCGCAGACAGATTGATTTCGCAGATGAATTCACCCCGAATTCAGTATATCCTAAGATGACCGGTACAGAAATTATTTCAGAAACGTTATGGGAATCCAATAAACCTGATTTGTTTGTGTTTTTGTGCACAAATCGGAGCGTCTGTTACTGGTTGGGAGGGGTAGGTAATAGGTATGCGGTGAGTCCGATGAACTCTGTACCTAGACATAAAGTGAACAGCTGATTTCACGCGTCGTTCGTTAGAGTATTTCAACATCCATTGCTGTTTTTTTTTTACATAAATGGAGTGCTGCGAACACACAATATAATTTCAAATTGAAATAAAGAAAATGTAACTGAAAAAACTATTAAAAAAACCGGCCAAGTGCGTGTCGGATCGGAACACGCACAATGAAGGGTTCCGTAGCTGAAAAGAATTTATCCCAAAAACAAACATAACATTGTAATGGCAAAAAAATATTTTCTTACGTGATAAAATTACAAATTAACAATTTTTTGACTTGTCCCTTTAGTTGTGCTATGAGACCTTGCTTGTTGCCAAATTTCATGATTCTAGTTCAACGGGAAGTACCCTGTAGGTTTTGATTTACTTGCGAGCGTCAAAATATGTCGCATAAATGCCCGTATTTTTTATTGCGTTGACTTAGAAGGTTTATTTTTTTGAGACTCTAAGGATCTATAGATTTACGTATTGGACATTAATTTCAACTTGATACCTCCACGCGATACTGAGACAAAGGGCCTTGACAGACTGACATACTTGAACATATTTTTTTATATGATAAAATTACAAATTATCAATTTTCGGACTTTTTCCATTACTTGTGCTGTGATACCTTGCTTCTTGCCAAATTTCATGATTCTAGGTCAACGGGAAGTACCCTATAGGTTTTGAGTTACTTGCGAGTATCAAAATATGTCGCATAAATGGCCGTATTTTTTATTGCGTTGACTTAGAAGCCTGATTTTTTAGAACTCTAAAGAACCATAAACTTACGTATTTGATATTAATTTCAACTTGATATCTTCACGCGTTGCTGAGAAAAAGGGTCTTGACAGACTGACAGACAGACAGACAAACAGACAGACAGACAGACGGACAACAAAGTGATCCTATAAGGGTTCCGTTTTTTTGTTTTGAGGTACGGAACCCTAAAAATGAAAATTTTCCTGAGAAATTTTCCGGTGGAATATGATTCAAACTGAGGAGCTGAATGCTCCCTGTTAGTTTGCGTAGGGCTGTCCCTTACACCCTGGTATACAGCACTGGTATCTCGATGTTTTGACATATTGCAATTGCACAATCATATGCGATGCAGAGGCGTGTCACATTGGTATGTCATCATCATCTGCCTAGCCTTTTCCCAACTATGCTGGGGTCGGCATTCAATCTAACCGGATGGATGAATACCAGTATTTTACATGGAGCGAGTGCCTATCTGACCTCTACAACCAACACAATGTAGTATACATATGTGTCTAAATAATAAAATTGGTTTACAGAAGATGCATTGAATTCCTCAATGTTTACCTACCACCGATGGCACAGTAGCTGATCAATTGGCTCTTGCGGGTTTACCGCGTCGCGGTGACTGGCGGATTACTCTTATCAACTTCTTTCAGTTGTCGGTTTGTGTTTTCTTCTCAGTCACTGTTGCAAGAAGCGTGCACCTTGAGCGTGTAGCTCGTGGCCATGGGGCAAGTTTATTGCCTGTGGCATACCATAAAATTTAAGAGAAATTAGCTGGCACCGTCTAAACAACACGTACAATATTGTTGCAAGATACGGGCAAGTTAGTTGCCATTAAAAACTGGTACTTATTGGTTAGGTGTAAATAGCCCGTACAATAAAATCATATTCAGTTGATTTTTTTAAACTTGTTTCATTCCTTCGTACTTGTAGAGTTCTACAAGTACGAAGGAATGAAAAAAGTTTTAAAAAATCTTCAAAAGATGTTCAATAATTTTTTTATGAAATATTTGACGGCGCAAATACGAGCAATACTCGAATAGTACAAGGACGTGCAGCTCTTTGTTTAGACGAGGCAAAACTTGCATGCAATAATAGCCTTGCCAAGTTTTGTCATTCAAAAAATTTAGAATTTTCGCATGCAATTTTGAAATTTTAATGACAAAACTTGCATTCAATTATTGCATGCAATTCCTGAATGGCAATAGAATTGAACGTGCTTTGTGGCATCCCATTATTGCTCTTGAAAGTTCCAGAAACTTGCACTTCAACATCCTTCCTTCCTACCGCGTCGCGATGACTCGTGGCTCGCTCTAAACAACTTCTTTCATTTGTTATCGTAAGCTGAGTGTACCCGAAGCGTGTAGTTCGTGGCCATTGGGTAAGTTCGTCCAGATACCAAAGAGAACAAAAGAAGTACTGGTATGTACATACCTGACATCCAAATCCAGGGACTCATGAAGGAATCCATCCTGGCGTTGTGACTCAGTCAGGACCGGAGTGATGACGAAGGAACCCTCCTCGAAGCTCACCGTGTTGTCTGGAATGTACACGTTGAACGGATAGTCCTGTAATAAGAAATGGATACATTATTTGATTTTGTCTAGTTTGGCTCATCTAGCGGTGTGATCGTTGTTTTTAATCTGTGAGTCTATCATTGATTTTTCACACTAATATTATAAAGCGAAAGTTTGTGAGTGTGTGTGTGTTTGTTTGTTACTTCTTGTAGACCGATTTGTATGAAATTTGGTAAATATAGCTTATACCCTGGATTAAGATATATTATTTATCCCGGTCTATGCGGGTGAAACCACGGGGCGCAGCTAGTATGTTATAATTTTATCATTTATTAAAAGTATTCGTAGCAAGACTTAAGACCTGTTTCACCACCTATGATTAATTTTCAATTAGCTTACTTGGCAGATAATTTCATACAAATTCTGTTCCATTTTTCAATTTATTCGGTAAGTTGCTTGGCTATTCGAACATCGTGAAATAGGCCCATATACGATTAAGTTCCTATTAACTTACTTGGCAGATAATTTCATACAAATTCTGTTCCATTTTTAAAGTTATTCGGTAAGTTGCTTGGCTATTCGGACATCGTGAAATAGGCCCATATATGATTAAGTTCCTATTAACTTACTTGGCAGATAATTTCATAAAAATTCTGTTCCATTTTTAAATTTATTCGGTAAGTTGCTTGGCTATTCGGACATCGTGAAATAGGCCCATATACGATTAAGTTCCTATTAACTTACTTGGCAGATAATTTCATAAAAATTCTGTTCCATTTTTAAATTTATTCGGTAAGTTGCTTGGCTATTCGGAAATCGTGAAATAGGCCCATATACGATTAAGTTCCTATTAACTTACTTGGCAGATAATTTCATAAAAATTCTGTTCCATTTTTAAATTTATTCGGTAAGTTGCTTGGCTATTCAGACATCGTGAAATAGGCCCATATACGATTAAGTTCCTATTAACTTACTTGGCAGATAATTTCATACAAATTCTGTTCCATTTTTAAATTTATTCGGTAAGTTGCTTGGCTATTCGGACATCGTGAAATAGGCCCATATACGATTAAGTTCCTATTAACTTACTTGGCAGATAATTTCATACAAATTCTGTTCCATTTTTGAATTTATTCACTGAGGCTATTCGGACATCGTTAAATACTCCCTCATAGTGTTAGTAACAATTACACTTATAAACTATGTCAGTAAAACATTAACACAGAAACAATTTGTGACATCACTGCTGCAAGGTGACAGGCCCAGCCAATACCTTGCAGCAGTGGTTCACAAACGCACAATCTAGACTGCTAGCTCCCATAGGCCATATCCCTTCACATTTACGTTTAAATACCGCGTGGTGGGACCCTGGTGATCTGTTTTACAAGGTATTCCTAGTGCAGACACCAGTATCTCACAGACTAGTCAATCTGCCTAGCCTTTTCCCAACTATTTTGGGGTCGGCTTCCAGTCTAACCGGATGCAGCTGAATACCAGTATTTTACATGGAGCGACTGCCTATCTGACCTCCACAACCCAGTTACTGGGTAATACGATACCCCTTGGTAAGATTGGTTGTCAGACTTTCGGGCTTCTGACGACCCGTAACGACTGTCAAAGATCCACGAATAACAGCCGGGACCAACGGCTTAACGTGCTTTCCGAGGCACGGAGGAATCTCGGTATGTAAAGATGGTCACCCATCCACTGACCAACCCCGGCAAGCGTAGCTTAACCTGACGGATCGACCCGTGCGGCTGTTATTACTTAGCCACGAGCTCACAGATCTCACAGATCTCACAGACTAGTGTCACATATTTTTTAAGCTTGTCTATATTAATAAGATGCCATTGTTTGTGAAGAGGTACAGTCCACGAGGCCTAAGCTGAGCGTTGCATTTGTGTGAGTGATCACCAAAATGGTACGAGAGCCAACGACCATGACCAACATTTTTTATCGTTTTACGTTTTACAACGATGCGACATGGTTTTGGTCAGGGCCTCTCGTACTAAAAGAACAAAAGCCGATTGCCAAAAAGCAGTATACACCGGTTTTAAACCAAGCAAACGGACGTCACATCTACACTATCTACATTATGTGATAATAGTACATTTTGATACAAGTGGAGAACGTTTGTTATTGCATTCGAGGCGGAATTAACACCCGAGCTGTAGGCGAGGTTGTTTTTGAGCCGAGAACTACAATAACAAATGCCCACGAGTCTCAAACGACGTTTTTCAATACACTTTTGAAGAAATAAAATAAAATAACGGAAAATATTTTTGTCATGAATTATTAGGAAACTATGATTTAAATTTTCTTTTTTTTCCGCGCTTTGCTTTCGCCAGGTTGAAGGAGAAGCAAAGGTATAAAGCCGATAAACAGCCTAATATGAAAAATGTAAAATTCAAATATTTTCGAGTTTAGAACACAAATAAATGTTAATTTGTTCATAAACGTTTTTTTATTGTAATAATCATAGTTTTGATGATATTCTATTCATAAACATTATTTAAATATTCAAAAAATATTAGCGCCGTAAAGACGCATACCTCTTTGCCGAGATTAAAAAAAAAACATTCACCTCCGAATAGAGAGTTGTGAATAGAGGCATTGAACCGTAGACAGCATTGAACCAATTTGGACTAAGTATAGGTATGTATAAGTTATCTGTGGCAATTTTTATTCCCGCACACGTGCGTGGAAAATGAAAAATCACACGCGTGTGACATACATTGCATTGTGAACCTAATCGTAGTGCGATATGAACCTGTTTTCGAGGAAGTGTATTGAAAATGATTTATTTTCTGTAAGTAGGTTTGTACAAACACTTTTACACGTCAAACATATTTTTTTAAAGCTAGATGAGATCGACGTTTCCTATCTGACTACTCTGAGAAGAAACGCCGAAACAAACTCAGAGTTCAAAGTCTCTTTTAAAGTCCAGACATAATCTTGGTCAGATCATGTGAAGACCATGTAGATTGCAGTCTTAAATGGTCTTTTCAGGAAAGAACCACACAGATTGAGTGGACCTGTCCAGTCAGTGCGCGCATTTGTCAGTAATCGTGCAGCTCAACTCAAAACATAAGGAGCTTAACGATTCGACGAACAATACCAAAGAAAAGACATTTGTGCAGTGCACTCACAAAAATTCAAAGCTCAGCTTAGACCGGACTCGCGGACTGTAATAAATTATTTGAATTTAAATTTGATCGTGTCTATCTGTGTACTTAATAATACTAATAATGAAGCTAAAGAGTTTGAATTTTGTTTGTTTGAACGCACTAATCTATGGAACTACCAGACGGATTTGAAAAAATCTTTTTGCATTTGAGAGCCTAGTTCTTGAGGAAGGGTTTTAAAGTGAAGTATTTTTTTAAAATAATAACTATCAGTTTTAAATATTGTACGGTGGTACGGAACCCTTCGTGTGTTCCCCCACTCGCTCTTGGCCGGTTGTTTAAGATGTAACTTGGTTTTACTATTCAATATTGCCATGTACCACACTGAATCGTTCTGAACAATCGATGTTATTGATCAACCCCAATGTACCTATACGTGCACTGAACTAACCGGTTCTGTTGGAAACTGGATCATTGCGTCCCATTTCTTCAACTCCCTAAGGCTCGTTTGGTTGAAGTCCTCATTGAATATCAATTGGTCCTTGCAAATGTTTGAATGACCTTGAACCACGGTCTTGGAAGTCAGGCAGTCTGGTGCTAAGTTGTTATATCTGATGTCTATTGGATAGGGAGTTGAGGTGTCTTTAGGAGTTGGTAGACCGGCTGTCACCTGGCCAGTTTGTCCACCTGCTGGTGTGCCGTTTTCTTTGACAAATTCTAGAAAAAAATAAAGTCATAATGTTGGAATGGTTTGCTTTGCTTAGAAACTTGGGTATTTTTCATGGGGTGCATTAAGTGCATAATTAGGGACCAAATTACGTCAAATTCAATTAGCGATACCGATGATGGAAAAGTAAAAAATACAAATATGGGACTGACTTAACCCTACCGGCTTAATCGGTGAAGAAAAACACCGTGAGGAAACCGGCATACCTGAGAAATTATTCTCGACGGCATGTGATGCCAAGTCAGAGGCCTATTGGCATCATAAAAACTCTACCACCAAGTTAGTCACTGACTACACGAAAACGAAGAAAGCTATCGAAAAGATTGTGTCAATCCTGCTGAAAAGCGTTGTAAAGTATTTCTATGAAATCATGAAACAAGAGTAATTGCGTTCAAAACGGTTGCCACTTGTCTAGGCACCCTGATTAGTAAAATGCCACTTGCCACTTTTTCATGGAATTCGTTCTGATACGAAGACCATTTCAGGACCCAATTCTGTATGATTCCCTGTTTATATCTTACCACGTGCAAACCACGTCAATATCGTGACTTGTAGAAACCCCTTCTTATTATGGATTTACTGCTTGATTTCGAATGTCATAATGGATAATTCCCCGAAGTCATCAGATCGAACGTCCGAATTGCCCACAATTTCGAATAGCCATTAGATCGAGCGTCCGTTTCGCCGAAAAGCCATTGCAACGATAGTCCTATCCATCGAATGTCTTTTGGAAAACTGTAAACATAACATCAAAAACATAAAGTACATTCACTTTAAATGGACGCTCGATCATCGGCTATTCAAAATTGTAGTACGTCGACGCTATGGAATTTTGGCAATTTGGACGTTCGATCTGATGACTTCGGGGAATTAGCCATTGGGCATATATGACAATCGATAACAAGCAGTTAATATAGGCGGTTTAATAGAATAAGTTATTAGCAGATGTCGTGATTAGCTCAAGGAATTGACGTGGTTTCGAAGTAAGGAATTCTTAAGTGGTCATAGTGAAATTTGACCCAGAATGGTGGTTTACAATATAAATGGACGAAAACTTACCAGAAACTGTATATTCCAGGTATGTGTTCATATATCCTTTTCCATTTTTAAGGACATATATCCAGTAGAAAATCGTATCTCCAACCTCAAGCTCAGCGTCACGGTTCTTGTACACCCAATACCCATCTTTGGGTCTTACTACATCTTGCTTTATATCACCTTCACTTAGTCCTTTGAATTCTTTGTTGATATTTCCACGGAATCCGAAGAAGGTATAGCCGTCATCTAAAAGAAAAGGACTTATTAATCTGGTTATAGCAGTCACCGACATAAGTAAGCTTTCAGTGATAGGTAACTAATTGAGTTCATGTTTATTTAAATTCGTTCGATTATGAGCTGATTACAAACACCTCATTATCATTTGATTTAAATCCTCGTGTTCTTTCTGACCAATCAATCTGCCTAGCCTTTTCCCAACTATGTTGGGGTCGGCTTCCAGTCTAACCGGATGCAGCTGAATACCAGTATTTTACATGGAGCGACTGCCTGTCTGACCTCCACAACCCAGTAACTGGGTAATACGATACCCCTTGGTAAGACTGGTTGTCAGACTTTCGGGCTTCTGACGACCCGTAACGACTGTCAAAGATCCACGAATAACAGCCGGGACCAACGGCTTAACGTGCTTTCCGAGGCACGGAGGAATCTCGATATGTAAAGATGGTCACCCATCCACTGACCAACCCCGGCAAGCGTAGCTTAACCTGACGGATCGACCCGTGCGGCTGTTATTTGTGTGTTCTTTCTGACCATCAGTTTAATATTCTTTAAGTTTCGACAGTACAAGATGTGGCCGGACAAAATCTTGCGATGATAATAAGAACTTATCACAAGTAGGTAGGTACTGACGAATCAACATTCATAGGACTCTTAATTATTTTTTTTTATCTTCTACGAATAGGTATGTTTGCGATTTGCACGATTCTCTAATGTGCTCTTTTCCCCTTCCACCCCTCTCTATCTCAAGAAACGTTTCCAGTTTCTTTGCGACTCCCACGCGAAATTTTTAAGGTCATCAGATAACTTGAAGCTCAAAATGCCTATGCATTCCACAACTTTCCTCGACAAATCCTTTACTGTCCAGGCTGCTCGTTTGTGGAATGCATTGCCCGTTCAAATTAAACGCGCGCAGTCATTACCTATGTTTAAAAGGCTCGTAAAGGAACATTACTTGTCGTTGTGATCTTGTTCTCATAACTGTTAAATTAAACATCTTTAGTCTTCATTAATTTTCGTTGCTTAAATATTTAGTATGTATGTATTTATGTATCTATTATTTCGGATATGTATGTATCTATTTTAGTTTAATATTGTATAAGTTTGTATTTACTATTTGCACCAACAACAGCCCCATTTTATATCGTGATAAATCACTGTCCATCCTAAGGTTGCCTGGAAGAGATCGCGGAATAAGGCCGCCCATTGTATGTTTTGTAGTGTATATTATGTTTTCTTTTGTTATGTATTTTTGTGGTGTACAATAAAGTATAAATAAAATAAAATAAAATAAATATACTTGGACATTTCACACAACGCCATCTAGTCCCAAGCTAAGCAACCTAATGCTTGTGTTATGGTAACGAGATGGCTGATAAACTACTTATATACATTTTTTTTTTGTAAATACATACTTAATATAGATAGAAATACACCCAGACTCGGAACAAATACTTGTAGGTCGTACAAATATTTGTTCGGTGCGGGAATCGAACCCGCGACATGCGGGTATATATAAATAAATAAATAAATAAATAAATTCTTAATGAAATCAAAGTTTAAATGGCGATAAATTGTGGTTTAATGGGTTTATCATGTTTTTGTAAAGAAATTATTGCTCCTTTTGTAAACAAACAGGAATTACATTCTTCGGGTCAACAATCTCAGCATCTCAGTGTTGTCTGTGTCTTTGTGAATTAAAGAAGGCAGACTTTATTAAAAAATAACTGTCAAATAATGATATGAACATTAAATAACGAAAACCACTGTGAGAATCTAACTATACAAGGTAATACCAAATTATTTATACTATGTACAAGTGGGTATAAAAAATAAAAAACCGGCCAAGTGCGTGTCGGACCACGCACAATGAAGGGTTCCGTAGTTGAAAAGAATTTATCCCAATGACAAACTTAACATTGAGTTGAAAAACATGTTCTCCCATACATTGATATACGTCACGGACAATTCTCCAACTGCATATTTAAGTTTGTATTCGCAAAAAACTATTCATAAACACCCTTTCAAACAAAAAAAGAATTTTCAAAATCGGTCCACAATTGACGGAGAAATCGGTGTACATACATAAAAAAAAATATAAATATATACGCGACTAATTGATAACCTCCTCCTTTATGTTTTTACAGGTTATCAATTCGTCGCGTATATATATTTTTTTTTATGTATGTACACCGATTTCTCCGTCCATTGTCGACCGATTTTGAAAATTCTTTTTTGTTTGAAAGGGTGAGACTTTCGAGGTGGTCCCATTGTCACCAAGTCAGAATCTGATGAGGGAATCCCATGGAAATCGAGGGAAACCCTCAAATTTTATAAGCACACCTATAGCGATTTGAGTATTTTTTGTAGTAACTTGTGCATTTGCTCCCGGAAAGCACCATTTAGTGAAGTGGAACTGATGAGGAAGACCACAGATGTTCTTCAGAACTACTCAATAATACGTATTTCACTTGGGTTGCGATTCGATTATTTTAATATGGTTGCTAAGCAATTATGCTCGTGAAGTGGAGTTGATGGTGACTTCACCATCAGTTCCAGTTCTCCTGGTACCTTACCGACTTCCAAAAAAACGCTAAGTGAAAAATAACTTTAATTTCGGAAGTCGGTGGCAAAAAACTAAAATACAGAGCCAAAGACACCGACTTCCGTAATTAAAGTTATTTTTCACTTTGTAGCGTTTTTTTGGAAGTCGGTTGTTTTTTTTTTATTGCGTTGATTTAGAAGCTTGATTTTTTTAGAGCTCTAAGGAATCATAGACTTACGTAGGTATTTAATATTCATTTGAACGTGTTACCTCCACGCGTTCCTGAGAAAAAGGGCCTTGACAAATGACATACTTGAAAGTATTTTTTATGTGATAAAATTATAAATTACCAATTTTCGGACTTTTTCCATTACTTGTGCTGTAAGACCTTGCTTCTTGCCAAATTTCATGGTTCTAGGTCAACGAGAAGTACCCTATAGCTTTTGATTTACTTGCGAGTATCAAAATATGTCGAATAAATGGCCGTATTTTTTATTGCGTTGATTTAGAAGCTTGATTTTTTTAGAACTCTAAGGGACCATAGATTTACGTATTTGGTATTATTTTCAACTTGATACCTCCACGCGTTCCTGAGAAAAAGGGCCTTGACAGATGTCATACTTGTAAGTATTTTTTTATGTGATAAAATTTCAAATTACCAACTTTCGGACTTTTTCCATTACTTGTGCTGTAAGACCTTGCTTCTTGCCAAATTTCATGGTTCTAGATCAACGGGAAGTACCCTATAGGTTTTGATTTACTAGCGAGTATCAAAATATATCGCATAAACGGCCGTATTTTTTTATTGCGTTGACTTAGAAGCTTGATTTTTTTACAACTCCAAGAGACCATAGATAGACTTACGAATTTGTTATTAATTTCAACTTGATCCCTCCACGCGTTCCTGAGAAAAAAGGTCTTGACAGACAGACAGACGGACAGACAGACAGACACGCGGACAACGAAGTGATCCTATAAGGGTTCCGTTTTTTCCTTTTGAGGTACGGAACCCTAAAAAGCGGTGGAAGAGCTCATAGGGCATCAAAAAATTCGTCCGCATCGCTGTCAGTGGGAAAAGTGCCCAAAAGGCTGGCGGCATTGCCACGCTGGATGGCAATGCTAATTCTTTGGGCTAAAAATAGGCCAGCCCTCTGGTCCCGTGTGGAGTCGACCAACCGCTTGGCGATGTCCCGAAATACTGGATGAGCAAATATAATTATAATATTATTATATACCTATATACAGGGTGTAAGGGACAGCCCTCCGCAAACAAATAGGGTGAATTCATTTTATCATACTAAGATGACCGGTACATGAAATTATTTCAGGAACGTTATGGAAATCAAATAAACCTGATTTGTTTGTGTTTTGTGCACAAATCAGAGTGTCTGTTACTGGTTGGGAGGGGTAGGTAATAGGTATGCGGTGAGTTCGATGAACTCTGTAGCTAGACAGAAATTAGAGTATTTCAACATCCATTGCAGGTTTTTTTTTTTTTGTTTTTTTTTTGCTGTTTTTTTTTACATAAATGGAGTGCTGCAAACACACAATGTAATTTTACATTGAAATAAAGAAAATGTCCGTGCCTCGGAACGCACGTTAAGCCGTTGGTCCCGGCTGTCATTCGTGGATCTTTGACAGTCTTTACGGGTCGTCAGAAGCCCGAAAGTCTGACAACCAGTCTTACCAAATGGTATCGTATTACCCAGTAACTGGGTTGTGTAGTAATCCGGTAATCCGGTTAGACTGGTAGCCGACCCCAACATAGTTGGAAAAAGGCTAGGCAGATTGATTCACTTTAAAAATAAATAATTAAATTAAAATAAAAGAAATAATTAAGGGGCACGGCATAAAAATCACGTTTGTTGTATAGCACATACAAACGTGATTTTTTTATCGTTTTTATAAATAATGGTACGACGGCACCCTTCGTGCGCGACGCCAACTCGCACTTGGCGGGTTTTTTTCAACCGGTTGTTGACATAATAAGGTCTTACCTTTCAAGGTCACCCTAAAGCCTTTGGGATACAAAGCTTCTACTATCGGCGTAGGAACCTGGTAGTCTTTACTCCTTCCCTGAGCTTCACATATTGCAATAAACACAAATAAATAAAGAAATGCAGCTTTATCGACACACGTCATGTCTCGTTTAGTTGTAAAACCGACTGGTTCAATTCATGCTGAAGAAGCTACATGTTATAGGCCGGTTTTTGGAAGGTCTGATGTACAAAAGCAGGAAAATTCAAGATCAAAATAAATGTTCATTTTTGGTATAATGGTTTTATTTTTATTTTTTAGGGTTCCGTACCTCAAAAGGAAAAAACGGAACCCTTATAGGATCACTTGTTTGTCTGTCTGTCTGTCTGTCAGTCTGTCGGTCAGTCTGTCAAGACCGTTTTTCTCAGGAACCCGTGGAGGTATCAAGTTGAAATTAATATCAAATACGTAGGTCTGTGGAGAGACCACAGTCCTAAAAAACTCAAGCTTCTAAGTCAATGCAATAAAAACATACGGCCGTTTATGCGACATATTTTGATACTCGCAAGTAAATCAAAACCTATAGGGTACTTCCCGTTCTTCTAGAATCATGAAATTTGGTAAGAAGCAATGTCATACAACACAAATAAAGGAATAAATCTGAAAATTGTTAATTTGTAATTCTATCACATAAAAAAAAATGTTCAAGTTTGTCAGTCTGTCAAGACCCTTTTTCTCAAGGGCCCGAGGAGATATCAAGTTGAAATTAATATTAAATACGTAAGTCTATTGTCCCTTAGAGTTCTAAACAAATTAAGCGTCTAAGTCAACGCAATAAAATAATACGGCCATTTTGCGACACATTGTGATACTCGCAACTGTCGCAAGTAAATCAAAACCTGTAGGGTACTTCCCGTTGACCTAGAATAATGAAATTTGGCAAGAAGCAAGGTCTCTCAGCACAACTAAAGGAAAAAGTCCGAAAATTGTGAATTTTTTTTTGGGATACAATGTTATTAAGTTTGTTTTTGGGATAAATTCTTTTCAACTACGGAACCCTTCATTGTGCGTGGTCCGACACGCACTTGGCCGGTTTTTGGTGTAAAAGTTACTTATCCTTGTAATTGCTAAAAGGATATTTTGATATGATCTAAAGGGCGATGAGCTAAGGTAGCCCGCAAAATTCAAATTTTCTTACGTTTTTTGCAATTTGCAGGTCATTGTCAGGTTGTATCTTGATTAAAATATGATTCGCGGCCGTAACTAATATGGCTTTACAGAACTATAATCATTAAAATCAGGAATACAAATCCATAATGTTAGAATTAGCCTTAAATCTCATGATTTCATGAAATAATCATTCAATAGGGTAATAATATGAACTTTGAGAGTTGTATTATTGATTTTTATGAGTATAATGCTATAAATAAATATTTGATACTGCCGCGAATCATATTTAGATCAACATACAACTAATACTGACTTGCAAATTGCAAAAAAACCGGCCAAGTGCGTGTCGGACCACGCACAATGAAGGGTTCCGTAGTTAAAAAGAATTTATCCCAATGACAAACTTAGGTAACATTGAGTTGAAAAACATGTTCTCCCATACATTGATATACGTCACGGACAATTCTCCAACTGCATATTTAAGTTTGCATTCGCAAAAAGCTATTCTTAAACATAACATCACGCCTTGTTTCCTCGAAGGGTTGGGCAGGGGTGTACCTCTATAGTACACCCACATTTTGCCAGAAAAAGAAAACTAAAAACAATTTTTTTATGTGATAAAACTACAAATAATCCATTTTCAGACTTTTTCCTTTACTTGTGCTGTAAGACCTTGCTTCTTACCAAATTTCATGATTCTAGGTCAACGGCAAGTTCCCTATAGGTTTTGATTTACTTGCGAGTATCAAAATATGTTGCATAAATGGCCGTATTTTTTTATTGCGTTAACTTAGAAGCTTGATTTTTTTTAAAATCTAAGAGACTGTATTTACGTATCTGATATTAATTTCAACTTTATACCTCCACGCGTTCCTGAGAAAAAAGGCCTTGACAGATGACATACTTAAAAATATTTTTTTATGAGATGAAATTATTAATGACCAATTTTCGGACTTTTCCCATTAATTGCGCTGTAAGACCTTGCTTCTTACCAAATTTCATGATTCTAGGTCAACGGCAAGTACCCTATAGGTTTTGATTTACTTGCGAGCATCAAAATATTTCGCATAAATGGCCATATTTTTTTATTCCATTGACTTAGAAGTTTGATTTTTCAGAACTTCAAGGGACCACACGTATTTGATATTAATTTCAACTTGATACCTCCACGCGTTCCTGAGAAAAAGGGTCTTGACAGACAGACGGACGGACAGACAGATAGACAGACAGACAGACGGACAACGAAGTGATCCTATAAGGGTTCCGTTTTTTCCTTTTGAGGTATGGAACCCTACAAAAAGTAAGAAATTTTGAATTTCGCGGGCTACCCTGGCGCTTTCGCCTTAACCAGGATGATTGCATGTGGGTGACAGTTTCACCGTTTCTGTTTAGTGAGTCAATCAACTCAGCCTATCGCAGTCTACTGCTGGACATAGGCCTCTCCCAGTCTGTGCCACAACATCCAGTCTGTCCCAGCCACTTTCTTCAGGTTGCCGGTCCATCTAGCTGGGGGGCGTCCCACACTACGCTTACCGATACGCGGTCTCCACTCCAGGACCCATCTGCACCACCGGCCATAGGTCCTTCGACAAACATGGCCAGCCCACTGCCACTTCAATTTGCTTATTCTGCAAGCTATGTCGGTTACTCCGGTTCTTTTCCGGATAACTTCATTCCTGATTTTATCCATCAAAGAAACTCCGAGCATTAGCCCGCTCCATAGCGCGCTGAGCGACCTTGAATTTGTGGACC
Organism: Cosmia trapezina; assembly: GCA_905163495.3. Classification (NCBI taxonomy): domain Eukaryota; kingdom Metazoa; phylum Arthropoda; class Insecta; order Lepidoptera; family Noctuidae; genus Cosmia; species Cosmia trapezina. Next base: position 3,963,335 of record LR991034.1, on the reverse strand, counting down.
AGCCCGACGAAGAAGTGACCACGTTTCAGCACCGTATGTCATAACGGACAGGACGCACTGGTCGAAAACCTTGGTTTACAAAATTGCGGGATGGGTGACGAAAAGACTTGACAAAGTTTACCAAACGCTGCCCAACCCAATTGGATCCTTCTGTCGGCTTCTTTCTCAAAGTTGTGTCTACCGAGCTGGATGACTTGCCCTAGGTAGACATACTCCTTCACAACTTCAAGAAGCGACCCTTCGATCTGTGTGTCGTGTGTGATCTGTGTTCTGTTTAGAGAGTAAAAGTTCAATTAAAGTAACATTTAAATTTTTGATGTAGTCTCACTGTTCCTGACGTCACATCGGGCCACACATCACTCGCCGACACCTTGAGCGTGCGCACATAATTATATCGGTCGTCTCCTATTGAAATCAGTATCTAACTATCTAAGAAAAATACAGTCATCGTCTGAATCAAGTAGTTTAGTTTTTAGTTAGAATGCCTAGTTACAGCTTTCATATTTGGATGGACTTACGACACACTGACCTCTCATTGTAAGGAAATCCTATACAATGCGAGATCAGCTTATACTGGAAATGTATAGCTTGATCTGTAGCCGTGCGTACCTACAGTAGAAAATAGTGCGAATACCTACATTTAAAATTTTGAAATAAATTCTCTAAATGAAGGTGAAAACGAATCAAAATCCGTTGCGTAGTTCAGAAGGACAACGCGGTCACACAGATAGATACGAAAAGATGAACAGAAGATTTAAATCATCAATAAGTTTCTAACGATCCGGCTTACAAATACCCATGGCTGTGATAGATTTTGAAATCTTTTTATTATTTTTGCAGATTTGTTACGATTTTTTAAATAATAGTGAATAGAATATTGTAATCAAATCTGGAAGTCGAAAACAAATATAATAGTCGTCGTAATTAAAATATAAAAATGTTTTTAATATATTTACAGGTTTCAAAATAAAACTCAATCTTTTATTCATAACATCTTTTATCGTACCCAAATCATCTAATTAGTAGCGTATACCCTGACGTAGTCTACCCTCAGATCGCTGTTAGACCACGTGGGGTGCCAAGAGTCCTTGTTTCTCCAGAAGTCTAGCATGGCCTTGCTGGCACTGTTTCTCCAGGGTTTGCCTTCCAAGTTATCGGCGAAGTCATTGATTCCTCCCACGCGAAGTCCAAGAGTCAAATGGAACTGGAAGGAGAAAATTAAATGAAACGGTTTCTTCTGTAAATACTCGTAGGATATTTGGAATCACTTCAGTCATATTAAAAAAAATAAAGTGAGCTAGATGGAGTCGACACTTCCTTATGACTAATGTAATGGCAGAACAAACTCAGGAGCAGTAGTCTCTTTTAAAATCCACACATTATTCGTAACCTAGCCTAGTCTATCCACTTTAAGAAACAAGATACAAGATATATTTATTTCGTAAAACATGAGTAAACATCATACAGGTCTTATAATTAAAGTGAGGTAGCTCCATGTTTTGCCATTTCTGGCATACAAAATTATCATACTAGACATATGTCATACTAGACATATGTCATACTAGACAAACAAAGAAAGAGATAAGAATGTCAATTTGAATTAAATTATAATTAAAATGTCAAAATTTAATCTTTAATTACAATGTCAAAATTCAAAATTAAAATGTCAAAATTTAAATTTATTTTGAGAATACTATACAACTAAACGAATTACGAATTACATTTACATTTACGAATTCATCTACGCTGTAATAGCACTTTTCTAGTAATAGCCCCCGAAGGGACTTTTTAAATTTATTTATAGGCATACATTTAATATAATCAGGTATTTTATTATAAATATTTGGAGCAATACCAAAGAAACTCTTTTTTAATAAAGCAGTTTTGCATTTGATTGGGCACAACAAATTCTCATATTGAGCACGAATTGGATTTCTTTTAACTGCTGAAAATTTCTGAAATAAGTGTTGATTCGTTTTTACAAACAATGCAGTTTCTAATATGTACAAACATGGTAAAGTTAGTATTTTTAATTTTTTAAAGTAAGGAACACAACTATCCGTTACTCTCAGACCACACATTGATCGTATACATCTTTTTTGCATCCTGAATATAAGTTCTCTATTAGTTGACTGTCCCCAAAAAACAACAACATATCTCAAAATAGAAGCGACCAATCCATGATATGCTGTTAATAGAGTGTCAGCATTAACTTTCTTGGATAATTGAAATAATAGATATGCAGATTTACTCAGACGCTTGCAGATTTCCTCTAAGTGAGGTTTCCAGGTTAGTTTATTATCTATAGTTATACCCAAGAACTTTGCATTTGCAACCTCTTCTACTATAGAGTTATTATACGTAATGTTAACTGGTGGATACTTACGACGCTGGTGGAAATGAATCACTTTTGTTTTATTTAGATTAATTACAAGATTATTACTGTCAAGCCAATTTATAATGTCACTCAAAGAATTATTTATGTCGTTTTGATAATTACTACGATTATTATATTCTACAATAGCCGTAATCAGTTTATTATCCTTTAATAGAAATATTTGTATACAAGCCGTGTATAAGTTGGCTAGGCGCCCCGTCACACGCCGACAAAAAATCTCGAACAATCGTGATGACGTCACGTCCGTTCGCGTTAGTGGATATCAAAATATGGTGAAACCCGGAGTCGCCTTTCCAAAACTAATGTTCAGTGAAGTCTTGCATCCTTGGTCTAGTGCTAGCAAGCTCTACTGTTGAGCAGGATGTCCTAGGTTCCGATTCCCAGGTCGGGCAAAGCGTTATTGAGTTTTTCCACCAGGAATTCAGGTTCTGGATTAGTGCCCGGTTGATAGCAATAGGCTCGACCCCTATTACATGGGACTTAAACATAACTGGAGAAAATGTATGTGTATCTTCTATACCTCTGCCTAACACTTCGTGGAAATAGGCGCGATGTAATGTTATGTGGTTCAGTATATTTAGCCTCAACTATTTTACCGCTGGCCTCTGAGCTGTTTGAGAAGTAGCTCGTCCGGGAAGTACTACCATAGCTTATCCATTTACGGTTTTGACGGGTTTGGGTGCCGGTGTAATAATTATAGAGACAAAAATTAAATACGACAAGAATTAAATAAGATGGCAACGCATCTGTGAAGATGCGTCGATCGTCGATCGATAAATTTTGTATTTTAAAATTCCTTTAACAGGATGTAAGGGACAGCCCTCCGCAAACTAACAGGGTGCATTCAGCTCCTCATTCTGAATCATATTCCACCGGAAACTTTCTCAGGAAATTTTTAATTTTTTCAAATTTTTTTTCAGTTACATTTTCATTATTTCAATGTAAAATTGCATTGTGTGTTTGCAGCACTCCATTTATGTAAAAAAAAAACTGCAAAAAAAAAAACAGCAAAAAAAAAAACCAGCAATGGATGTTGAAATACTCTAACCAACGACGCGTGAAATCAGCTGTTCACTTTCTGTCTAGCTACAGAGTTCATCGAACTCACCGCATACCTATTACCTACCCCTCCCAACCAGTAATAGACGCTCCGATTTGTGCAAACAAACACAAACAAATCAAGTTTATTGGAGTCCCTTAAAGTTCCTGAAAAATTTTCATGTACCGGTCATCTTAGTATGACTGAATTCACTCTATCAGTTTGCGGAGGGCTGTCCCTTACACCCTGTATGTTAAATAATTTGGATTTTCCATGTGTTATTTAACTATATTGTCTACTACTGCTGTACTAAAACTGAAACATGATTAAATACTAGAAATTTTTTCGGTACAAAAAAAATCCAAAGAAATAGAGGGTGCCCTCTATTTTCTGTTTTATACGATTAATACGTAAGCAGCTCCTTATTGAGCAGTAAAATTTGGTTTAAATGGAAGGTATTTAAATATTTTAAGAACTTACTATGCTAAACATTGATTTAAGTAGTTTGTCATAAATCTAGATTTCAACGGAGCGCGTTTAGTTCCGCGTGAGAGTCTACTATCTCGCGCGTCAAACTAGTCAGCCACAACGCCATTTTACTTATACACCGAGCTAAACCACGCTTCGATGTATCCTCGTAGATGGCTACAAGGGGCTGTTTGTTACCGCTTACTACCTTGTAAGCCACCTGCATGTTTTCCTTGCAACGATGTAATAATCGTAGATTTCCTACAACGTGCAGCTGCAATTGCGACATTAATTCAACAGGAGTATACCGCGTTATCGTTTTATAAAGATATTTCTATTTCATTAAACGTTAATATTTATTGCTTTATTTACAATTTTTTAAAATAGCATCTTGGAGCGCAGAAATTGAAACAAACGAGAAAAAAAAAGGACACGCAACTCGAGTTGTTTTTTCATGAAGCTACTTGACAGCTGGGTCAGAACAATAGACAAACGATGAACAAAAGAAAGGTGTTGGGTCAACGACGTTTTACCAGATGGCATAGAACAATAGCTTCATGAATGAGGTCTTTTGCATAAAGTGATCCTAATTTTAGTTATTATTTTATTATTTAGTTTGTGTGATTTTTTTTTTCAATTTGCGAATTATTTTATCTTACTAGCTTTTGCCCGCGGCTTCGCCCGCGCGGATGTCGGAAAATATCCCACGGGAACGTTCATGTGGAAAACATAGGGCCGTCCGATATAACTGTGCAAACTCAAATCGCTACGATATATCGTTGCCGTGTATAGTAGGCATAAAGCTACCAGTCGGCATGATTTTTTCCGACATCTTCAACAGTCGTCGTCATATTTCAGCCAATTTACACAAAACCATAATGAATTACACTGAATCACTCCGTTCATTGGAGAAAACCGTATGAAAATCCGTTCGGTACTTTTTGACATTATTGCATTCAAACAGACAGACTTACGCGGCAGGGGGACTTTGTTAATTACTTAAAATTTATTATGCCAGTCACGCTCTAATAACAAATAACTTTTGTCCGAGTGTCCACTCGTTCAAATAATTTACTCGTAAAAACGTCGAATTAAATAAAGACTAAATGTTACCTCAAGATTCGAACTTTGACTACATTTCCAATCCCTTAAATCTCTTAAAAAGAGGTAGGTACACAAACATTTTGTCAACCCCTATTGTACCCCCTCGAAAACCTTGCCAAATTTTATCGAAATTCATTCAGTGGTTTTGGGTTTCCCATACAAACTTTCATCCCGTATATCACCCCTGTAGGATTATTTTTTTAAATAAAAGTATCCTATGTCCGTCCCCAGGATACCATCTATAGCCTTGCCAAATTTTATCGAAATCCATTTAGTGGTTCTGGGTTTCCCATACAAACTTTCATTCCCTATATCACCCTCTGTAGGATTATTTTTTAAGACAAAAAGTAGCCATGTCTTTCCCCAGAATGCTATATAAAGCCTTGCCAAATTTTGTCGAAATCCGTGCAGTTTTGTAAATTTTAAAATCAACCCCTATTTTACACCCTTAAGGGGTGATTTTTCAAAAACGCTGAACTGCATATTTCTTTATTTCCTATCAATAGCATACATTTTAATTTTCACATCCCTAACTTAAGAAATACTGAGTTTTCCATACAAACTTTCATCCCCTATATCACCCCCTGTAGGATTATTTTTTAAGACAAAAAGTAGCCTATGTCCTTCCCCAGGATGCTATATAAAGCCTTGCCAAATTTTATCGACATCCGTGCAGTTTTGTAAATTTTAAAATCAACCCCTATTTTACCCCATTAGGGGATGATTTTTCAAAAGTGCTGAACCGCATATTTCTTAATTTCCTACCAATAGCATAAATTTGTTATCCCTAACTTAAGAAATACTGAGTTTCCCTTACAAACTTTCATCCCCTATATCACCCCCTGTAGTATTGTTTTTGAAAGTACCCTATGTCCTTTCCCAGGATGCTATATAAAGCCTTGCCAAATTTTGTCGAAATCCGTGCAGTTTTGTAAATTTTAAAATCAACCCATATTTTACCCCCTTAGGGGATGATTGTTCAAAAACGCTGAACCGCATATTTCTTTATTTCCTATCAAAAGCATACATTTTAATTTTCACATGCCTAACTTAAGAAATACTGAGTTTCCCAGACAAATTTTCATCCGCAATATCACCCCCTGTAGGATTAATTTTTAAGACAAAAAGTAGCCTATGTCCTTCCCCAGGATGCTATATAAAGCCTTGCCAAATTTTATTGAAATCCGTGCAGTTTTGTAAATTTTAAAATCAACCCATTTTTTACCCCCTTAGGGGATGATTTTTCAAAAACGCTGAACCGCATATTTCTTTATTTCCTATCAAAAGCATACATTTTAATTTTCACATCCCTAACTTAAGAAATACTGAGTTTCCCATACAAACTTTCATCCCCTATATCACCCCCTGTAGGATTATTTTTGAAAAAAAAAGTAGCCTATGTCCGTCCCCAGGATACCATCTATAGCCTTGCCAAATTTTATCGAAATCCGTTCAGTGGTTTAGGCGTGAAAAGGTAACAGACAGACAGACAGACAGACAGACAGACAGACAGACAGACAGACCGACAGACAGACAGACAGACAGAGTTACTTTCGAATTTATAATATTATTAGTATATTAGTATATTAGTATATTAGTATTAGTATATTAGTATTAGTATTAGTATATTAGTATTAGTATATTAGTATATTAGTATATTAGTATGGATTATAATTTCTATGATTACTAGCCACTAAGCCTTAGCAGAGTTTTGAAGGAATCTCTCGATTGCGGCAGCACATTGTATATGCCATCATCCACCCCAGTATTACTATTTCAGATGCAACAAGTAAATAGCGATAAGTTTGTGTTTGCTATTCCATCATTTTCGAGAATCTTTGAAGGGAAGGCACGAGTAATCCATGCTCACGCATGTCAGAAATCACCAACCTATCGTGGTTGGCGATTTCTGACTTAATTGATTTTTGTTGTTGAATCCCATAAGTTTATAATTTGATCTCTTTTACCATCTGATCCAGCGGAGCAATGACAGTTCCCCTCTCCCAGTGTGACACATGACTCAGGTTACCCAGCTTCGCGAACTCAACGAAACCCCTGAACGCTCCTTGATTGACGGTACCGTAATGTTCATCATCCACCTCAAACTCGATGCCATCTAAAACAAATAAATTACAATAATTTTAGTATATTAAAGTAGCTGCCCGGAGTCTGGATTAGTGCCCGGATGATGGCAATAGGCTCGCCCCCTATTACGGCCGGTTCACACATGTCTCCGTTTTACTGTTCCGTTTTATCGTGTACGTTATTTTTTCGTCGATGGCGTATGTAGTTGTATGAGCGACTTCACACATGGCACAGTATTCTGTATACAGTAAAAAATATCGTTCCGTAAAAAAATGACATTCCGTTTTGTCACCGAATACTGGACGACGGAACAGTAAAAATATACGGATACGTAGAATTTTAACGGATAGATACTGTGTGCGTGGCGGCGTGTAGAATAGCGGCGGTATACTGCGAGTTTTCTGTTCACACATCGCATCCAGTAATGACGGAACCGTTGAACTTTATACGGTGCCTATGTGTGAACAGAGCATAAATTTATGACGTATCCGTTAAAAACGTACCAGTAAAACGGACTCCTATGTGTGAACGGGCCGTTACATGGGGCTTAAACGTAACTGGTGAAATGTGGGTGTACTATTAATAGGCACACCTCTGCTTATACAGAAGTGTGGCGGCATCTACACTACGGCTACCCACATGCGAAATTCGCATCACACTGACGTCACGCAAAATCCTGCATCGCGCAATTAAAGTTTAACGCGCGTGACGCGCGACTGGCATTATACAAAACTAGCTTTTGCCATATCCCACGGGAACATACTACCAGGAATTCCTTCCTTATTCCTTGACTACATTATAAAGGGAACCTTTGTGCAAAATTTCAGCGTTCTAACTCCAAGGGCTGGGCTGGGTGTTGATGAGTCAGTCAGGACTTCTCTTTTTATTTATATAGATAGATAGATAGATTCAAACTTGGAGCACTATTAATAATCTCAGTCTAAATATCAGTAAATGCTCAGTCATGTCCTACACTAAAATCAAAGAACCCATACAGAACACCTACACATTAAACAATGAGACTCTGAAACGTGTTTCCACCGTGTGTGATCTTGGCACGTACTTTGATCCACACATCACTTTCAATCAACACCTAATACAGATTTGCAATAAAGCCCAAAAAAATCTTGGATTTGTCCTGCGACAAGCAAAAGTATTTAACAATAGGCAGTCCATTACTATACTGTACAACTCTTTTATCCGTAGTCTGCTAGAAACGAATGGTGTTATTTGGAACCCTCATGAAAAAGCTTACACTCTACTTATTCAACAAGTACAGAAGTCGTTTGTTCGCTATCTATATTTAAAGCTATATGGATATTACCCATATATGTACCCAACACCATTCGTGCTAGGAATGGTTACTTATCAAAGTTTAGAGGTTAGGAGAAATCTTACGCTTGTGAAATATTTTATCCGCCTTATTCGTGGTTCCCTATTCAATTCTTCATTGCTAGAATACGTCTCCATCAACGTTCCTTTACCTATCAGGCATATACTTCGCCCTCGCCAGCGTCCTCTATTTTCAGTTCCTCCAGCTGGTTCCGTAACTCTAAAAACCAGTCCCTTATACTTAGCACTTACCCTCATCAATCATATATTACAGTATGATGAGTCGCTCGATGCCTTTGCAAGTACCGAACTGAGGTTCCTGCAAACTGCTAATGCTTACCTGGAGTCTATTGCCACTCCTAGTACTATCTCTGCGTCGTAGATATTACTTATGTTTTTCTTGTGTATTAATTTTGTGGTGTGTTTCATCTTGTTTTAAATGTATGTTATAATATTATTTTAGTTTATATCTGTACCTATATGACCTATAACTTGTATGTGTAGTATTTCACTGTTAGTGTAAGTTGGTCAGTTAAATAAATAAATAAATAAATAAAACAAATAAATTCGGCAGCTTTGTATTTCTCGCGGGGACCACGTGTAACAAACGGAATATTTATGTGATACCGATTTCCCGGTATTTTTAAATAAATCAATCTATCTGCCTAGCCTTTTCCCAACTATGTTGTGGTCGGCTTCCCGTCTAACCGGATGCAGCTGAATACCAGTATTTAACATGGAATGCCTTCCTATCTGACCTCCACAACCCAGTAACTGGGTAATGCGACACCCCTTGGTAAGACTGGTTGTCAGACTTTCGGGCTTCTGACGACACGTAACGACTGTCAAAGATCCAGGAATGACAGCCGGGACCTTAACGGGGGCCGGGAGCTTAACTTGCTTTCCGAGATGGTCACCCATCCACGGACCAAAATAAATAAAACCACATATATAAGAAGTCGTTTCCATACCATGTATCTAATTAGTTGTGCATTCCCGCATTTTCTGGAATCCCGGGATTTATATTAAGAAAAGAAAATACAACGAAGCCGCTTCCACAGTTTGTTAACCAAATGTTATCTTTAGGTAAATATGCATCCAGTTATCCGATCTCTAATCATCATTAATTCCCAAACACTAAAGCCTACCTAAAATGTATACTGGGCATTCTGTAGCAAACTATCAGAAAGTACCTTAGATCAGAAATAAAATCCACAATAAATAATTGTCCAATAAATTAAAATAATTTTGCAGAGCGAGCGCATTCCTTTGTATAAACAATTCAGCCTGAAAATGAGGTGTCTGTGGTAATAGTTCCTGTCACTTGGTTTCAATCCTAAAAAGGTTAATTAACCCACGTTCATAAGATTTGATGACATAATCAATTTAGGGTGTCGTATGTCGACTCCACTAATGAGCTGACGGAGGTTCGTGTGTTCGGGTCCAATTGGGAGCGCTTCCGAACTATACGGTTGAAGAAACAAACTAACACTCACAAAAAAATCATCATCCATGTTAATAAAACTCCTTAGTCATCCCTCGTTTTTTTCCTGAGGTGTTGAAAATTTGGGTAAATTTTTTCATGCCCCAGGCAACACATAACAGTTATTGTGTCAGATTCAATGTCACATTGTTATTTTTTCGTTTTCGTTTCGGAAGAGCTCGTGGCTAAGTAATAACAGCCGCACGGGTCGATCCGTCAGGTTAAGCTACGCTTGCCGGGGTTGGTCAGTGGATGGGTGACCATCTTTACGTAACGAGATTCCTCCGTGCCTCGGAAAGCACGTTAAGCCGTTGGTCCCGGCTGTTATTCGTGGTTCTTTGACAGTCGTTACGGGTCGTCAGAAGCCCGAAAGTCTGACAACCAGTCTTACCAAGGGGTATCGTATTACCCAGTAACTGGGTTGTGGAGGTCAGATAGGCAGTCGCTCCATGTAAAATACTGGTATTCAGCTGGATCCGGTTAGACTGGAAGCCGACCCTAACATAGTTGGGAAAAGGCTAGGCAGATTGATTGTTATTTTTTCGTTTTCAAATTTAATTATGAAATACACGGTGATATTGAATAGTTACGTATGAAATGAGATGTTAGTGCGCTTTTCTTTTTTGTAGTGTAATTTTTGCACGATTTCACAGTACAGACTGTCATTTAAAAAAAAATTAAAACACCCGGCTCGTGACGTTTGCGTTGCGAACGTTCCTTGACAACTGAGGGCTTAGTGCGAGTTTTTATACTTAAGGCTCTTACAGACAGAGGCGATATCGCGGTCGCGACGCGATATTTCGATATTATATCCGTAGAAAAATATCGCGTCGCGACGCGATATCGCCTCTGTCTGTAAGATCCTTTATTCGATCGCGTTTACGTTAACTTTACCTTACGTCAATTTGTATGGAATAATTGTGATTCCTATTATAGTCACCAGACGGCGCTTATTTCAGTTTCAGTACAAACTGACGTTTACGTTAACGTGATCGAGTAAGTATAAAAACTCGCACTAAGCCTTCAGGAGCGGGGATCGAACGAATCGCCAATGTTGGTGACTTAAATTTGGAATCAATTTACGGTAGCCTACTAGCAATCTGGACATTTCATAATCTAAGCTTTAACCCCTTATATTTATGACATAGTAGTTTATGATTGGTGTACACACGGCTACATATCAAGCTATACTTTTCCAGTTTAAGCTGACCTCTTGTCTATGACGGAAACCATATACAATGCGAGATCAGTTTATACTGGAAATATCTATCTGGATATGTAGCTGTGTGTACCTACCAATGACGTTAGCTCTGGTTTTAGTCTAACACCCGGTATCTTAGATAAGAATTTGAAGTTGAGAAATAGTCAAAACTCGACTGTTAGCATTACTTATAATGATTCCTTCAATGTTTTGGCAAAAAAAAAATAACTTAGCGGACTTTCACTTAATGTAGTTTAAAAAGTTTTCAGCATCAAATTCTCAATTTAGAAACCGGGTGTATAATTTGAATACCTTATACCTCGAAAAATGTATTGTAAATCTGAAGAATAGACTCGTTTTAACTTTACTTCGTGTGAAAGGGGGCTAATGTCGTTAACCTCTGGCATAGCTATTTTTACTACTGGTTTTGCGATAGAGTTGTATCTTCTTGTGGCCACTTTCCGGCTCCATCATCAGATCAGCTCGATGGTACCAAAATATTGCCTTGTCACTGATTTTACATACGTGTGCCAAATTTCAACTCAATCGTACACTGGAAAGTCGGTCTTTTAACTTGCCAATTTTGAAGGACAACTTACATACATACGAACATTGCAAGTTAAGGGCGCACGCACTGAGGTGCGTTCCGTTAGTTCTGCCGCACTGGGCGGGGCCTACAGTAACAAAACGCATGATCGCAGTGCGCGCACTTCAAAGACATTTCATACTTCACAGATTATGCGTTAGAAAAACGCACCGTAGTGCGCGTAGTGCTTTCTTATTTCTTTCTTCTTTCTATCTTTAGGGCGAGCGCCCTAAATATTTATCATCTTTAATTTATTCTCACTATTATTAAAACGGACAACTGCACTTCCCTATGTGATTATTATTCATCTGACAATATGCTGTTCTGAAGCCCTTTCGGTGTTATAAGCATTGTGTTCTTTCTGTTTTCATAGTTTTTAGGTGTTTTTTGTTGTAATACTAATAACCATATTTTTTTCTTACCTGGTCTCCAAATCATGGTATAGTTATGGTAGTCTTTGTGCCAATTTAGATCAGCATACTCATCAGTTAGCAAAGACCTCCAATTTAGATCACCATACTCTTGAATTAGCAAAGACCTGAATGGTTCGGAGTTAGCGAGCACAGGACCTCCGTATAGCTTCTTAGCAAGACCAGGGTTCCCTCGGATGAAGGCGATTCGCATCAGACCAGATTCGTAGTTCGGACCGTATGCGTAGTTTGATGGTTCCAAGTTGATTTCTGGAACAGAAAAGTATTCATTAGGTGGTGATGGAAAGTAACTTTGTTGACGAGAAATCGAGAGATATATAACAAAGAACGGCTCTTTGCCAAAAAAAACCGGTCAAGAGCGAGTCGGACTCGCGCACCGAGGGTTCCGTACCAACATTTATATGTAATTTTTGTTGATGATTTCTCAAAAACTGTGCTATTTAGAGATATCTTTTTATTTTTCCTGTAATCTTTACATAAACTTCTATCACATAGAATAATTTCAGATTTTTCGCTTTGCAAACTTCGGAGATAAGGGGGGGGGGGGGGGAACGGTATTTTTTTTTAACATTTTTCATCAAAAGTCGAAAACTATGGGGCCTAAAAAAAAAATAAAAATAGTTTGAAAATGTGCAAATAGCGCTCTTTCATATGATACCCCACATGCCCTAGTAGCCCCACTTTAAATTTTTAAGACCCCCTTTCAGTCCCTGTTGCAAAAAAAATATAAATATTTTCATTTCTTTCTTATTTGCAAAATAGTTGAATAAACGTCATCTAAAACTATTCCAAATTTCAAGTTGATAGCATCAGTAGTTCTTGAGATATCTAGCTGTGACAGACAGACAGACAGACTGAGTCACACCATAAGGGTTCCTTTTTTACCATTTTGGTACGGAACCCTAAAAAGGAAAAAATTATAAGCTTTGTGGGCGAAATACATACTTAATAGCCAATAAGCTAAACTTTAAAAAAATAACCGGAAGGGCAAATTGAAAGCGAACGTATAAAACGCATCTACGAGTATGTTTGGGTAAAAATAACAAGACATTTAGTACTTTTTAGGGTTCCGTACCTCAAAAGGAAAAAACGGAACCTATGGTTAAAAAGTTAGAAGGGTTTGTTGAACATGGTGCCATCGAAACGCAGAGAACCGCGCGGCCACGGTGGTCTCTAAAACTAAGCCTTGCACAGACCTGAAATTTAGGTGAATAACAGATTTAATTTGTAAATAATTTGTAAAAATATAGAAAAAAAATTATAGCTTAATATTTTAGGAGCTGTGAAACGCCCTCTGTCTGAGTCTTACAGCTCCTAAAATATTAACCTAGGATTTTTTTCTATATATTTACAAATTAAATCTGTTATTTACCTAAATTTCAGGTCTGTGCAACGCTTAGTTTTAGAGATCTCCGTGGCCGCGCGGTTCTCCGCGTTTCGATGGCGCGGCCACGTTCAAACCCTTCCAACTTTTTAACCATAGCTTTGACAAATTTGTGGTTTTGGGAATCAACTTTTACAAATTGTTAGAAAGTCTTGGCATAGTTTTTTTTTTTTTGAGTAATGCCATGGCCGCGCGGTTGAAACGCACACAAATTTTCTTGTTGTTATGCAGGCATTCCTACGAATGACCTTTTGCGCCAGTATCATTTTTCTTTTTTATTACTTTACTTTGGCATCCGAGATCCATGTATTTATAAGTTTATTTAAGCTTTATCTTTGTAGCCCAAAATAATTGCCAGTTTTGTCGAGAAATATGATCATTTATTAAGATACGTGATGTGTCATTGCCCTTAACATCCGAAGCACCCGCCTACCAGGGGCCTACTCCCTAAGCACGAAGCCCGTAGTTTCGGCCTTCGTTACGGGCGTTTCCTACTCCGTATCACCTACGGATGGATGATTGGTTCGGGGCCCGAACGAAGTATGAATGATAACATGATTTGCCAGTTGTCCCTACTCCCGATGTGTTTTTGCCCGTCCGTAAAATTTTAATTTTACACTTGTTTTGATGCATCGTAATGTCAGACGGACGGATGAACGGACGGACGGAAAGACGGATGGACTTAGGGAGTAGGCCCCCAGATCTGTCAGATGAGTGAGCATCCTCCACTTCGCCAGGTTTAGTGTCCAGGTTCAGGAGTTCGTGGGAACTTCGTTATTGGTACTCAATCAAGTTGGTAATCAACACACACGTCCACTCGCTCGCAAGGTCAACGAGAACTCTTTCACTTAAACATGAAACTATACATAGCATATTATGCATGTCGCGATATCGTGGTGTCACGGTGACGTGGTGACGCGAACCCATAAGATTTCCACCTACCACAAAACGCTCAACGCCCCTAAAAAAGTTTTCACTTCAAAAAACATCCGAATCGGTCGAGTCTTTCCCAAGTGATGCGCTAACATACTTCATTCGCAAAGTGATTTTTATTTATACAGGGTGTTATTTTAATCACCGTTATCCTCTTAAGGGGTCATTGTACTCATCATTATGAACAACTTTTACTATGGGACCAAACCTGAAATCGCGAAAAAAAAATCAGCTGTTCAGTACATTTATGTTCGCATAATTCGTCAAAATGTACTGAACAGCCGATTTTTTTTTCGCGATTTCAGGTTTGGTCCCATAGTAAAAGTTGTTTATAATGATGAGTACAATGACCCCTTAAGAGGATAACGGTGATTAAAATTACACCCAGTATAGATTATTAACTGAAAAAACGCATTTATTTACTGACCAGGCATGATCCAGCTCCCATAGGGTAATTTCGCGCGCACTTCTACCCTTCCGAACTTGAAGTTAAAGCTGCGTCTTGTGGTGATCTTCGCCGTCATCACAGGCGGTAATATTTGAGCCCCTGAGGCTACTTGCACACACTCGGGTGTGTATGCCTTGCCAGTGCACCTGAAAATGTTTAAAAAATTGTTAGTAGTGTGGTAATGCAACTAATTATACGCCAGATATTGTACAGATGAGAAATGAGAAATCTATATTTTTTACATAGTTTACAATAAAGTCAAGTCAAGTAGTGTGTCTGTCTGGTGTCTACAAAAAATATGATCATTTTGGACCCTGTTAGGCACAGCAAAAGTAGGAGAGAGGAGTAGAGTTTATTTGACTACTTAATTGATTATAACTGTACTATTTAAAAAGTAATCTACACATATACTTCTATACTATCTAAATATATAAAATAAGAAACGGATTGACTGACTGACTGACAAATATCAACGCACAGTCCAAACCGCTGGGTCTAGAGATTCCAAATTTAGCACGTAGGTTTCTTATGAGGTCTAGAGGTGCACTAAGAAAGGATTTTTCAAAATTCACCCTCTAAGGGGGTAAAACGGGGGTCCAAAGTTTGTATGAAAAATCTTATTCCTTGAGTTAATAGACTTGAAACTTGGCATGAATATTTATCTAAGTAAATTATAAAGTTTGCCATTTTTAGTTTTTCTAAACTACCCCATATGGAGGGATTGGAGGGTGTTGAAGTTTGTATTGAAGAATTTTAACGCGCGGTCCGATTAACTCGAAACTCAGTATTTATACTTGACACCAAAAATAAGGAGTAACATGTATCAGGGTTTTTCGAAAATCTACCCCTAAAGGGATAGAAAGGGGTAGTTAATTTTACAGGGCAGGTTTTACTCCGGGACTTGATTAACTCGAAAATTGGTGTAAGTAATCTTTCAGTCAAGCTACGGAAATATCCAAACGATTTTTTTTAAATTCCAACCCTGTGGGGGTGAAAACAGAGAATATAGTTTATATAGAAAATCTTATTCATTCGGTTAATTAACTTGTAACTTGGCACAACTACTTGCCTAAGCAAGTAGGTAATAAAGTTTGTCCCCCGCTAGTTTTTCCCCCGGAGGGAAAGGGAGGGGGAATGGGATGGGTGGTGAGGAGGGAAAGGGGGAAGGGGAGGGTGTGGTGAGGAGAGAAAGGGGGAAGGTGAGGGGGAGAAGTTGGGGAGGGGTGGTGAGGAAGGAGAGGGGGAGGATGATGGAGGGACGGGGAGAGGGATAGGAGGATCAATAGAGGATGAGTGAACTTTACACCCTGTTCCTCATCCCTCTAAACTGGTACGTACCCGCCACCAAAATCCAGGGACTGATGAAGGAATCCTTCCCCGCGTTGTGACTCAGTCAACACGGGAATGATGACGAGGGATCCCTCTTTAAAGCTCAACGTGTTGTTCGGAATGTACATGTTGAAGGGATAGTCCTGTAATGAAAAATGGTTAGTATAATAATGTACCTTGTCACATGTTCACGTATTGTGTACCTGCATAATATTATAAATAATTATAAATATAGAAAATAAAAATAAACAAAACAACAACAAACAACAATAAAAAGCAACAATAAACAACAAACAACAGCAATAATAATACATGTTTCTCTGACGATATTAATATCATCAGAGAAATATTTACTCTAAAGCATTAACGCTTTAAAATCAAAATAAAACTTTAAAAAAATTTTTGCTAAGCTCAACCCTTTCTTAGAATATTTTCAGAGTAGGTGGAAGTTTTTACTCCCTCCGTGCTACTCAACTCAACTATAGATTTTATCACGTTACTAACATTGGTTACTAACCACTTTTTAGAAGTAACACCACTCAAATTCATACCTTCTGAAAATGTCACTGACATCTCAGACGATTAAGCGATCGTCTGAGATATCATGAATGAATCATGCTGTGTCTAAAAAACAAATTGACTTAGTGTGGATAATAACAAAACCTGAACCATCCACCAGAATATCGAAGGGACGCAAGCATTAAATTCTGTGAGTATACCTTTTCCATCCAAATACCAAAAAAAAACCAGTGGAGACTAAACTCATACTTTGATCAAGAGATTATACAGGATGAAATTTAAAACATGTTCCAACTCGAAATGGGAGATTGTAGTCATCATTATGAACAACTTTTACTATAGGACCAAACCTGAAATCACGAAAAAAAATCAGCTGTTTATATACATTTATATACATTTTGACGAGTTTGATGTATATAAATGTACTGAACAGCTGATTTTTTTCGCGATTTCAGGTTTGGTCCCATAGTAAAAGTTGTTCACAATGATGACTACAATCTCCCATTTCGAGTTGGAACATGTTTTAAATTTCATCCTGTATAAAATTTGAATTTCGCGGGCTACCTTTGCGTATCCACAGCGCTAAACCACAGTATATTGTGACTGAACTAACCGGTTCTGTTGGAAACTGCGTTATCGCCTCCCATTGCTCCAGCTCCTCAAGACTCACTTGGTCGAAGTTCTCATTGAATATCAAATTGTTATAGCAATATGAGGTTTTACCACCTTCAACCCTTGTACTGGAAACCGCATTAAGGCATGCATCCTGTGCATTGACTCCTGGAAAAAGATAGAACCATAATATATATTTATTTGATATTTATGTAAAGAGTTATCGCCTCTTTAATCGGGTTGGTATCAGAATGACTGGATCGCAAATTGACCACGTCGCTCTTAGTCCACATCTCAAAATGTCTAAATCTCAAAATACCTAACTCGCAAAATGACTACATCGCAAAAAGTCCGAACAGTTGTGTAGGCACCTATACCTACATTAATCTCTTTGGTTCTTAAGGTGACTTTTTTTCTAACTTTCCCTAGACTATAATGTGCTTCCCCAAAATTCACTCTTTACACCAAACTTGAACCAAATTGGTCCATTTTGATGCTTGAACAGACAAACCTACAAACAGACAAAAATGTTAAAATCACCTATTTTGGGTAATATATAATACTGGTATTAAGCTGCATCCGACCCCAACATAGCTGGCAAAGGGCTAGGCAGATGACGATGATGAATGATGATATATCCAGTCATTCTGATATCAACCCTGTATAGGTGCCTACACAACTGTTCGGACTTTTTGCGATGTAGTCATTTTGCGGCTTAGGTATTTTGAGATTTAGACATTTTGAGATGTGGACTAAGAGCGACGTGGTCAATTTGCGGTCCAGTCATTCTGATACCAACCCAAAATTTTTATGTGTGTACTTTTAACATAATCATTGTGTATACAATTACCATGTACGCCTGGATTGCCGTAAATCTGAGCTTCACATAATGCAATAAACACAAATAAATAAAGAAATACAGCTTTATCGACACACGTCATGTCTCGTAAAACCGTCTGCCTCGATTCACGATGAACAAGCTACTATATTGCAGTCCGGTTTTGGAAGCTCGGGTGTCCAAAAGCAGGAAAATACAAGATCAAAATGCAGGTTCTTGACGTTTATTGTTTTTAGGGTTCCATACCAAAATGGTAAAAAGTCTGTCCGTCTGTCACAGCTGGATATCTTAAAAACTACTAAGCAATGCTATTAATGAAATTTGGAACAGTTTTAGATGATGTTTGCCCTATATACTATTTTACAAATAAGAAAAAAAAAATTTTTTTTTCAACTAAATATTCTAAATATTCGAAGTGAAGCTAGTATAGCATGTGGGGTATCATATGAAAGAACGCTGTTTACACATTCTCAAACAATTTTTTCCTTTTTTTTAGGCCAAATACATAGTTTTCGACTTTGGATGAAAAATGTAACAAAAAATAGCGTTCCCCCTTATCTCCAAAGTTATCTTAGAGAAAAATCTGATATTATTCTATGTGGTAGAAGATTATGTAAAGATTACAGAAAAAATAAAACGATGTCTCTAAATAGCACATTTTTTCAGAAATCGGAACGAAACCCTCGGTGGGCGAGTCCGACTCGCCCTTGACCAGTTTTTTTTTTGGTGCAAATATTAGTCTGTTGACGATAATCTCGTTTGATTAGATTATCCTTGTAACTGCTAAAGGTGAGTCCACTGGTCCACGCCGGCCGCAACGCACGCACGGCACCCGGAGTTTGCTTTTATGAATTCATATATTACTGCGTCCGGTACTGGTACCGCCCGCATTTTCATTTCTTCATACAAACAAACCAAAATCCGTTGCGTCCCGTGCGTGCGTTGCGGCCAGTGTGGACCAGTGTACGCTCAGCTTATGATGATATGTATGGGAATGATAGTATCCCCGTTTCTGCTTAGTGAGTAAAAGTTCAATTAAAGTTTGTGCTAAATTCCGTGTCCAATTGTTCTCTACAGGGATAAGCATCTAGATCAGGTATTCTCAAACTATTTTGGGCAAGAGACCCCTTTTCCAAAATGAACTGATACCTCAGACACCCTTGGCCAATTTACTTTAAAAATACTATCTCTGGTTTTTGAAAACGCGCCTGAAAGACTTGTACGCTCGAACACCATTATCTTGTACGAACTTGTCCACGCTTATTGACTTGTTGAGTTTTTTAAAAGTACAACAATAAATACTTGGTTTAGTCTTCCTTCTAAAATATTACTCATTCTTATGACAAGTTGGTAAGTACTTGAACTTGTCTTAATTAATAACGGTCGATTTTTAATCTCGTCGACCCCCAGAATCAGTTTTCGTTTATTTCGACCCCTGGGAAACCGATTTCGACCCCAAGGGGTCGATATCGACCACTTTGGGAATCCCTGATCTAGATCTTGTCGCTTGGAATAATTCTTGATTTACCTTTCATTTTTTATACAGGCTGTAAACTTTGGCAATCTTTTAAGGGATACTCATCATTATGAACAACTTTTATTATGGACCAAAAATGAAATCGCGAAAAAAATCAGCTGTTTAGTACATTTATGTTCGCATAATTCGTCAAAATGTAGGGAACAGCTGATTTTTCTTCGCGATTCCAGGTTTTGTCCCATAGTAAAAGTTGTTCATAATGATGAGTACAGTGACCCCTTAAAAGATTGTCACTGTTTACACTTAAACTCAGTATACAACGTGTCGTTTTGCATCCTCGTCGAATTTCAGGGTGTGATACAGAACATTAAACTGAACAACTTTCTTCATGGGACCAACATCGTAAACGCGAAAAAATTTTCATCTGTCCAAACAAACATTACCTACTCGACGCAAATGTATCAGATGGCTGATTATATGGTGGTGCCATGGAAAAAGTTGTTCAGTTTGATGGTCTATACCACACCCTTAAAGAAAATTGGCAAGTTGGGTACCCCATCAAATCCAAACATGCGAAAATCTATCCGTAAGTAGTTATTTTCCAAGATAAAATGTTTTAATAGTTGTTATGAGCAATTAAAAAAACCTGGATTTTAGGGTGCATGATCTTTAACAAAACAGGAATGGCGACTGTCAAAAATAAAAAAGTACAAAGTACAAGTAAAGTTACAATTTTATCAAAAAATCTTATGAAATATATAATCTCGGAAACATTCACACACACAGATCACATTATAAAAGCCTACAACGCATACACTTTGATGGAATCCACTCTCAAGTTGGTGTTATACCAAGAGGGATACCAGGAGTTCTTTTGTCTCCAGAACTCGAGCATTGCTTTACTGCCGCGGTTCTTCCAGGGCTTGTCCGGGAGATCGTCGCTGAAGTCATGGACGCCTCCCACGCGAAGACCGAGGGACAGGTAGAACTGGAAGAGGATGAGACAATTATTTTAATGAGAAATGGAACAAACTTGCATGAATAAAAATATTGATGGATGGAGGAAGGTCAAAGAAAATATAGATGAATTGTGTGAGGAATGAAATGAAAGAAACGGGAGTGAATGATAGCGTGACTATTGACAGGGGAGAATGGAAGACGAAACGTGTTGCATCGACCCCAAGTAACATATGAAAATGTATGATGTTTAAGAAGTTGTTAAATACGAAAAATCCAAAATGTCCTACCAATAGGTACGGTTAATAGAGTGATAGACCACATACAGCCCAAACCATTAACTAAAGAAACACAGGACTATCAATAATCTATCATAAGTAAAGATGTACGGAAAAAGGAATTTCCAAAATCCAGAATGGGGGTCATTCAGTTAGACAAAGTGGAGCCAATCTAAGATGATTATGAAATCCAGAAGGGGTCATTCAGTTAGACAAAGTGGGGCCAATCTGAGATGATTATGAAATCCAGAATGGGGTCATTCAGTTAGACAAAGTGGAGCCAATCTGAGATGATTATGAAATCCAGAATGGGGTCATTCAGTTAGACAAAGTGGGGCCAATCTGAGATGATATGAAATCCAGAATGGGGTCAATCAGTTGGACAAAGTAGAGCCAATCTGAGATGATATGAATGAAAAGAAGTAAACGATAAAGTGAAAGCTAACAGGGAAGAAGCAGCAGTATAGTGATGGTTTGACTGCACGGTTATTATTGATTCTACATAGTTATAACTTTTTTTCTATCAAATTAATTATATGCCAGTCCATGGCGAGACATTTATGTCATAGAATATTGAAGACCATTATCGTACTTTTATTCTTATTCATGAGACCAGGGCAATCAGAATATATTCAGGTTGTAAGGCTTTAGTTTAGTTGTGTGTATATTTATTGTAACTTAAAATTCATCTTATTTTGACTAAACGGCCTGAACGGCTCGATGGATTTTAGCTTGAGAGATGTCGTTAGATTTGTATTTACTCTGAAAGTGACACTGGGTATATCAAAATAAAAAAAAACAAAATGGCGGATTTTTAGCGCCAAATTATATCTTAATTTTTTTTTTTTGTCAAACCTGTCGCGTGGGGTATCAAAATAAAGGGTTTTAAATGGTGATTACAAAAATATATACAGCTTATATGGTTAAAAGCACCTCGAAGTGACAAATCGTAAAAAACAAGTACCTACAATAAAAACGTCTGCGAAATCTTTCACAGAATTTGTAAACTAAAATGCTGGAAATAAAAAAAGTTATTAAAAAAATTAAAAAACCCGACTGCGGTAAAAGACTTACTTAAGTTTAAAAAAAAACTGAAAGCTAAAAACAAGCCCATTTTAAATTAAATAAAAGTTGGAAGCAGGCATTTGAGTTTGAAAATATAAAAATGGAATGGGTCCCCCATTCCATTTTTATATTTTCAAACTCAAAAGGGTCCCGCCTGCTTCCAACTTTTATTTAATTTAAAATGGGCTTGTTTTTAGCTTTCAGTTTTTTTTTAAACTTAAGTAAGTCTTTTACCGTAGTCGGGTTTTTAAATTTTTCTTCTTCTTGACATTGTAGTTGCGATTTGTTTTTGTGTTATGTGTTTAATAAGTTCTTCGTATAAAATCAAGTTACCGTCTCATCGAGCGGCGCCATGACAGTTCCTCTCAACCAGTTGCTAGCATGCGGTACAGCATGCTCGCGCGCACTCGCGAAGAATCCCTCTCCAGGGTTGATGTCACCGTACTGTTCACCGTCTACCAGGAGCTGGAGACCGTCTAAGAAAGAGAGTATGGTTACGTTAGAGGTACTGTTAGTAAGGGTGGAAGTTATTATAAGTGTTGCTAATATCCAAAAGTATTTCCAGCTGTCATTCGTGGATCTATGACAGTTGTTACGGGTCGTCAGAAGCCCGAAAGTCTGATAACCAGTCTTACCAAGGGGTATCGTATTACACAGTAGGTAAATGGGTTGTGGAGGTCAGATAGGCAGTCGCTCCATGTAAAATACTGGTATTCAGCTGCATTTGGTTAGACTGGAAGCCGACCCCAACACAGTTGGGAAAAGGGCAGATGATAATGAATATCCAAAAGTACTGTAAGTATTCAATTTAATCTTCTTTGAAGTCTTCCTAATAAAAAACTATTGAAGCAAGAACCTGGACCTTTCATGAATATCTTTTCTTTCTTGGATTGTCCTTTTTTTTCTGTTCGGCTCAATTGAAAGTAGTGACCACAGAATATATCTAATTAGATTTCTGTGGTAGTGACTGATGTCTGTTTATAAAAAGCTACAATTCCAAAGATCATGTCGGTTCTTCATGTATATGTGTTACAAACATTAGGAACTGAGTTGGAATACGTCGCACAGTATCTATTCTTTACTGGATTTCTGTTTTTCAAAATACATAGGTTTGTAAAATAATAACTATTGTTTTCGACCAGCTGCAGCATTCAAATACATAATTATATATAAGTAATGTAATTTTTTTTTCGCTAATTATGTTCGTCGAATTGTTGAGCTTCTTAAGTTTTGAGTTGAGCTGCACGATTACTGACAAATGCTTGCACTGACTGGACATGTCCATGTGTAATTCTTTCCTCAAAACACCATTTCAGACATCAATCTACATGGTCTTCACATGATCTGGCCAAGATTATATCTGGACTTTAAAAGTGACTGACCTACGAGTTTGCTTCGGTATTTCTTCTCAGAGTAGTCAGTTAGAAAATGTCAATCTCATTTACTTTAAAAAAATATTTAAATTTTGTACAAACTTACTTACAGAAATATCATTTAACACCAAGATCTTAAAAAAATCTTACCAGTTTTCCAAATCAGAGTATAATTATGATAATCCTTGTTCCAGTTATCGATTCCAATCTTTTCCTTCATCAATATGGACCTGAATGTTTCAGAGTCAGAAAGGATCGGTCCTCCATACAACTTCTTGGCAAGACTGGGGTTTCCTCGAGCGAAGGCCACGCGCATCAGACCCGATTCATAGCGAAGGGATCCGTATACGTTTTCGGTAGGTTCCAGGTTGATTTCTAGAATGAAAATTAGGTGTGGTTAATATGGAGTTTCTTGCCGGCTCTTCTCCATAGAAAACGACCAATTTGGAACCGTGCACCTAGCTTCTGACGTCTCATAAGTGCCCATGTAGGTTTATGTGAAATAAAATATTTTGATTTGATGGTAAAAAATAGGTTATCTTAAGCACAGATTAATAAAGATGGGACACTCCGCAAAATCATTTACATAAAAAGCGACTCTTGCTACGACACAATAAAGAGCAATTCAGCTACAAGTTGCTTCTATTTCTATCGGGTAACTCTTATACCTTCTGACTTGTTAGGGTTGTCTTCTTTTACGACGCGTGAGTGAGTATCGAACTAACGTGCGAGCCGGCCGGTGCGTGGCAGCCCACACTGAATTGACCCCGTGAGATGAGCCCGCCGCGTACTTGTATAGCCTCATACCTAAACTGCGGAGTGTCCCATCTGTATTGTTCTGTGTCTTAAGTCTTGTCCTCCCTAAACTACGGCGAAAATAAGTAACTTTGTTTCCATTTTTTACAGTAATAATAGCACCTTTTTGATAGAAAAAAATAAACAATAATCTAGAATACATAAGAAGTGATTTCATATGTCCTGAAATCTATTTTAGTTTGTAGAACTACAGAAAAAAAAGGTTAAACCCAGGTCTATTTCAGTCTATTTTTTCCTACAGTTTTTATTAAAAGTGTTCATAAATTTATACAGTTCTTTACAAAATGATAAGGAATGATTTCATGTGTTTACTCTTTGTTTACTTTTTTAGTCCAATCCCTAGATTTTTTGTAAATCGGTAATTACTTCATATTTTGCAAGCGTTGTGTCATCGCGCTTCTCTTTCTTTACTATGAAGTCCGACAGTGACCGCGCTTTTTACGGCGGACAATCCTTAGTCTAAACGGGGTAGCAAAAGAGGCTAATGTTTGTGTTTGAGAATTCGAAGTAATACAGGGGGGCTGTAAGTACCTTCAAGTGTCATTATTGTCTCGCACTGCATATTACTAATTTGCGAATACCCTCTTTAGTATAAATACAGATTTTCATGTCATTACGCTTTTAGTAATTAATCCGTAAAACTCATCATGTCTCAGTCATCCGCGGCTCAAAAGTTTTCAGCTCTCCCGGGGGGCTCCAAGGGGCCTGAAAACTTTTGAGCCTAGGGACGGAGCGGAGTAATATGCGACGCGAGACAATAAAGACAGTTTACCTTAGGATCAAAACTTCTCAGCCCCCCTGGTATCCTCCTAAGGGAGTGTACTATTCTCCCAGAATCTAGATAGTCAATGACGGTAATATATCATTGTAGATAGTAGCGTGAACGAATATAACAAACCTGCCAAGTGCGTGTCGGACCACGCACAATGAAGGGTCCATAGTTGGGATTAATTTATCCCAAAAACAAACTTAACATTGCAAACCCAAAAATATTTTTTTTATGTGATAAAATTACAACTTAACAATTTTCGGACTTTTTCCTTTACTTGCTTTTGTATGTTTCTAGGACAACGGGAAGTACCATTTGCTTGCGAGTATCAAAATATGTCGCATAAATGGCCGTATTTTTGTATTGCGTTGATTTAGAAGCTTGAGTTTTTTAGAACGCCAAGGGACCTTTTAAGGTACGGAACCCTAAAAACGCTAAAAAAGATCTCTATCTTTGCCAGTTACTTCGGTAATCGTAATCGAAGATAAAACGGATTATTTCATTGGATTAAAATGTATTTACTTAAACGTCATGGTTACAAAAGCTTCCCAAAAGGCCATTACCACTTCCAAGTGTTAATACCGGGAAGAAGCAAGTGGCAGACTTTAAACATTTTCCTTAGTATCTGAAACTGATCTAAGTCTTCCAGAACATTCCGCTTACCAGGTATAAGCCAGCTGCCCGCAGGTAGTTTCGCCCTGACTTCAATTCTGCCGAATTTGAACCCGAATCTATGCCTCGTAGTAATCTTGCCAGTTATGACTGGAGGTATGATCATCGCACCTTCCGCCTTGTGTCTGCATTCTAATGTGCCTAACTGACCTGTACACCTGGAAATGGAGAATAAATTATATAGAATTTTGGAGGCTTCTACATCACCTCATGCGAACTACGCATCACACTGACGTCACGCAAAATCCTGCATCGCGCGCGACTAGCATAATATACAACGTCCCGATATCAACCGTCGGGCACTTGCCCACCGGACACGACACCCATCTTGTCAGAGGATGCTCCCTTTTCTATGGAGGATGAGTGAACTTTACACACTTTTCCTCATGCCTCTATAGAATGATTGCTTGTTTTGTAGTGAAAGATTACAAGTGGACATGATAATTACTGTCATACGTGTATAGTTTTATATATATAACTTCACGTGGAATCACTCCCGTATGCGTTGGGCAGAAGTATATAGAATGGATTTTTGAGACGGGGCAGTAATTTTTTTTTTGTGAAACTGTCCCATTTTCATGCTGACTGTACATTTTTTTCAAAATCTGTGAATGGGGACCAACATTTCTCAATAAAAATAAGGCCAGTCTCCTGAGGCAGTTTTCCTAGAAAAAATTTTGATGCTAATCGATACTGTTTCTTATAAGGATCAAAAATTTTAGACCAAATGAGGTTTAAGTAGTTAGGTACTATAAAAGTCAGAAATCGAAAAAAACTTCTCCCATACATTTCGGAGGAAATGAGACTTTGTGATAGACTGGCCGCTACAATAAAAACTGACTGAAAATTAACAAAAAACATTAGAACCCTCCAAAATAAGCCGTGATTCAAAATCATCAATAAGCCTATAGCAGTCCTCTGCAGCATGCTTAGCATGACCGCCATAGAAACGGGTTTTGTCGTCGAAAGAATAGATAAAATGGCAGACTGTAGAAATATTTCTACGCATTCTACGCGTCTAAGCATGGCAATGTGTAATGTTGTCTATTCTTCCGTCGACAAAACGTCATCATGCTACGCGTGTAGGACATAAGCTTCTCCAATCGCACGCCCTTCAACTCAATCCTCGGCTGCTATCAGACAAACACCCTCGGATGCCGTGGCGTGACCACAATCAATTTATACGTCGAGACGTAAAACCATTAATAAGACATTGCTATGTAACTCTTCTATCACGGTAAGGTAAGGTATAAATTAGAATAATTGCCGTTTGAGTTTTTAGCCTTCCGGCTCGTTTTTGTATTTTGACCTTTATTCCGAAAAGTGTAAAGTTCTTAATACAAAATTGACAACTCGGTCGCAAGTTTAACGTCAATTTTTGTGATTATAACTCAACTGATCTTTAATAAAGTTTGAAATTCAAAAGTGGCTCGATGGTTTAAGTCTGGGTCTAAAGTTGATAAGCACCAACCTGTTAGTAAGATCTAGAGTTTCAGAGAGGAATCCCTCGTGGTATTGTGTCTCTGTCAGCAGGGGACTGATGACCAGGGAACCGTCTTCAAAGGTTATAGTTCTGTCCGGATCGTACACGTTGAAAGGATAGTCCTGAAACAAGTTATTTGAGGTTAGGACAGAGATCTGCGTAAAAGGAAGGTTCAATTTTGTCAGTAAGTTAGATACGGAATGTTCATAATGTCTCGAAATTAAGTATAGAGAAACAGAATGATTAACCCTTTGCGTGCTGGAACGTGGATACGTGTCGAAAGTACCTACCTAATAACTTTTCGCTTTCTTCTTTCGTAGTCAGTTTCGTAGGTGGCTTAAGGGACATTGAATAATTACTTCTTCGAAACCAGTTACTTACATAGTAGTATAAAAAAAGCCTTCATGGAAACCAGTTACGAAACCCCGGTTTCCTTGACGGCCGAAGCGGACATTTTTAATTGTGTCTGTAATTACGGCATTCGACTAGTTAATGAATTGTTAAGCTTGGTTTTCCTTAGAAAGCGGTTCTATCATATATCATTATACGCTGACATTACTCATTATTATTTTTTTCATTTCTATTTTTTTTAAATTTAATTTGAATTATTTATTTTTATTTTTATTGAATTTTGCTATGCTATATGCTATTTACATACCGGCTCTTGAGGGAATTTCACCTCTGCCATCCAGCTGGGTGAGTCCTTAAGAGCAGAACCATTGAACTCTTCGCTAAAGACCAGATCTCCCTTGCAGACGGGGCTGCGTCCCACGACCTTAGTGGGTGTCGGCAGGCAGTTTCTAGATGGTACGGTAGGAGGGGTAGGGACGAACGGGCGCTGGGTTTGAGGAGAAGGTGGAGCTGTAGTAGGCTCTTGCGGTGGGATTTGAGATATGTCAGCTGGTGATCCGTCTTCGTTAACGTATTCTGGAAGTTGAGAACAGTGTTGTGAGGATTTATTGAAAGCAACCATAATACAGGGTGTAAGTGTAAACAGTGGAAATCTTTTAAGGGGTCATTGTACTCATCATTAATGAACAACTTTTACTATGGGACCAAAAAAGAGAAAAGTCCAGGATCTTAAAAATTCGAAGTGGGGCTACTAGGGCATGTGGGGTATCATATGAAAGAGCAGTGTTTGCCCGTTCTCAAACATTTTCTTTTTTTTAGGCCGCATAGTTTTCGCCTTGTGATGAAACATGTCAAAAAAAAAAAATGCCGTTCCCCCCCTTATCTCCGAAGTTTGCATCGATAAAAATCTGAAATTATTCTATGTGATAGAAGTTTATGTAAAGATTACAGGAAAAATAAAACAATGTCTTTAAATCGTACACTTTTTCAGAAATCGGAACTCCGACTCGCTCTTGACTGGTTTTTTAATATATTATTGAATAGTTAATCTCTTACCTGTAACAGTCCATTCTCCATTATCTTGTCTGTAGCCCAACCCATTCTTGATGACGTAAGTCCAGAAGTAGATCTTGTCTCCAAGTTTCAGCTCCGCATTCCTGTCTCTGAAGATCCACTGTCCGTTCTTAGCTTTGGTGATATCCCGAGCCCATTGACCAGCTTCCAGGCCGTCCATCTCCACGTTGAGGTTGCCGTGGAAGGCCATAAGTGAGAAGCCATCGTCTGAAAAAGATTTGAATGAAATTTGAAATTGGGGAATACTTATGGCGTGTTGTGCCTTTGCGTAGGTAAATTAAAATAATTCTTACTGCTACATTTTATTGCAGGGACGTTAGTCTTTTACTTCCAGTACTTGATGCTGTCGTCAAAAGTTTGTAAGTCTATCTGCTGACTATAACTACATGTGTTTAGTACGTAAGTGTTTCAAGAGATTTAAAAACTATTTTAGTAATCAAGACTCAAAGAACATTTTTATGAGTCGAAGAACAAATTGTTGATTTTGGAATTACCCGATTGCCACAGAAAGAGGGTAATATTTTTCGAGAGTATGTATGTATGTATGTTATGTTTACTTCTTTGGCACGCTCTGTAGCCTAAATGGCTTGATGGATTTTAACATATGAGGTTAGATTTGTCTTGTGGAAGTGAGAAAGGCTTAATAATATTTATATACTTATTGCATCTAAAAATCCAAAAAAAGAAAGGAAAGACTTTTAAAAAATAAATACCTACTTAATAACAGTACTGAATTCAAATGAAATCTAGTAATTAATTAAATTCCAAATACATAATAATAATAAAACTAAAAGCTTTTAATAAATAAAAATTATTTGAAAAAAACTAAAAACCCGACTGCAAAAACACATAACTGAAAAGAGAAAAACCGGCCAAGTGCGTGTCGGACTACGCACAATAAAGGATTCCGTAGTTGGGATGAAATTATCATAAATCTTAACATTATAGTTGAAAAACATGTTCTCCCATACATTCCAACAGTAAATGTAAGTTTGTACTTACAATATTGAGAGATTCACCATGTTATTTTAAGACCACAAACTTCTTATAGATTTTCCTGTAATCTACAGGTATAGAACTATTTTCTGTATTTTTTTTTTCAAAATTTTAGGCTCCGTAGTTTCGGAGATTAGGAGGGGAGAATGGTAAATTTCCGTCTATTTTCTTAAATAACTTTAAAAAGATTTATTTTAAAATTATAAAAAAAAAATATTATTTTGAGACTCTCATAGTAAGCCCTTTCATTTGATATGTCACACGGTACAGTTTGCAAAACTTTTTTTTTTAATTTTCTTATTTGCCCCTGAAAGTGACCCCCATATTCAAAATACATTTATTTACTTTAGCCGTACGTGTTTGGGTCACAGAAATCCATATGTGTACCAAATTTCAACTTAATCGGTTTATTAGATTCGGAGCAAAGTGGCTGTGACAGACGGACAGACAGACAGACACACGAGTGATCCTATAAGGGTTCCGTTTTTTTCCTTTTGAGGTACGGACCCCTAAAAACGAGAATTTATAATCCATAGAATTTTAGTATCGTTAAACCAATAGTTAACCTAAAATATGCTGTAACTTTTGTTTGTGTCCCCCGACTGCGATACCCAAAATTCTATAGAGTATTATGATTATTTTTCGTGTGTTGCGACGCAGCCCGGCCACAGTCGATTTCGTAATTTAGAGACGTATCAATTAAATGTTCTTAAATTGTTCTTTCAGTACCAATGAATAGATTAAATGTACCACAAATATATCTTGTTAAAAAAGCACTTTTTTGTGGCCGGGCAGTACCGTATACGTTGCAGCCCGGCCACGTGAATATTTTCTGGTAGGATGCCCAGAATGTTCTAAAATATAAACCAAATAAATGTTCCTTTTGCGTTCTTTATTTTTTTCAATGAAATATACCAAGAAAACCGCTAATTTAAACAAGAAATGATTTCAAATAAGAATTTGCACTAAGCGCCTGTAGAACTAAAATAGCACGTCTGCTTATTTGTACAAAAGACAATGGGTGGATTTGGTCTAAATGTCCACCACTAACGAGACCTATGTAACTAAATGGTCCGCTAAATATAGAGTAACTTTCATTATGAAAGCAAAAAAAAATATGCTGTCGTTAAAAAAAAAATTTTTCATCGATTTTTTTGTTCAGTTACTATTCTATTGATCACTGTCACCACCACGCGACCAGGGTTTTGAGCGATAGCACGATTTTTTGTCTCTTTTGTACCTACAGAACACAACCGTACGGATCGTGCGCGCGCTATCAGCTGTTAGTCGCTTGACCCCGTTATTATGCCTCATGTTACATGAAGGTACTACCGTAACGACGTAGGGCACAGCACCCACACGACTCGCGACCGCATTTCGTCGACAGAGGCGCCACCGCCCGCAGCAGCCGCCCTGCATCCATGTACGTACCTAGATATAGTGTACCTTCATGTACAGGTTGTTGCTAAGTTAACAAAAAATTATACGTACCTACTCCACTTTTGAGATGCAATGTATGGCCGCATAACTACGATATATCTAGGCACCTCACGCGAGATACCGGTAAAAGTAGGCACGCACGGCACTATCAGAACCCGTTAGTAGTAGCAGTTTTAACTAATAATAATAATTAACGAAATGCCAAAAACTGTCAACGGAATCACGCTATTAAAACAACAGTGACTTGTCACTCGCCCGCGATTTATCGTGCCATATAACAGTGAGTAGGGCGGAACACACATGCTAACGCGCTTCGTCTGCCGTGGAGGCCTGCGCGCCGTGACCATTTACGTACGCACTGTATCATACAGTGAGCCGTGTTGGTAGGAATATGTTCAGATAGTGCCGTGCGTGCCTGTATGTCATTTTTAATTTTTTTTATTTTGTTTTGTAATATTTATTAACAATTTTAAAATTCAAGAAATAAAATACTTTAATAATCATTTAATAATATTTATTATTGATATTATGTAACAAAACTACAAAGATTTGTAATAGACATATTTTTTCAAATGAGACAAACGGGTTCCTAGACAAATGCGACAGGTGAAGCAAAACTAGACTCATCGGACGGCCACTTCATTATAGATTAGTAAAATGTATGCCTAACTACCCTCTAATAACAAACTATTCAATCACTACGATTTCATAGACAGAGACAGAGTTATAACGCCAAGTAGATTGATAATAATTCATTGAGTTAATAACTACCTAACTGTAACTAGCTTAGTTGGTAAGAGCTCGCGGTAATTATTGTATAACCAATGATTCGATGGTTTGAACTCGTCCGGGTATATGAAACACTTTTTGTATGATTCTTAAGGAATGTATCGTTTGAATAGCAAAGTTGTAGCAAAGTTAATTTTAATACAACTGGGGTAACCAATTGATGCAGCCCACGGTACATGGGTGCGGGGCCACGCCGCGGCAGGCGGTGTCGCCTCCGTCAATGAAGTGCGGTCGCGAGTCGGGTGGGTGCTCTGCCCTACGTCGATACGGTAGTACCTTCATGTAACATGAGGCAGAATAACGGGGTCAAGTTACTAACAGCTGATAGCGCGCGCACGATCCATATGGTTGTGTTCTGTAGGTGCAAAAGAGACGAAAAATCGTGCTATCACTCAAAACCCTGGTCCGTGGTGGTGACAGTGACGAATAGAAAAGTAATTGAACGAAAAAAAATCTGACTAGCCTTTTCCCAACTATGTTTGGGGTCGGCTTCCAGTCTAACCGGATGCAGCTTAATATCTGTATTTTACATGGAGCGACTGCCTGTCTGACCTCCACAGCCCAGTAACTGGGTAATACGATATCTGTTGGTAAGACTGGTTGTCAGACTTTCGGGCTTCTGACAACCCGTAACGACTGTCAAAGATCCACGAATGACAGCTGAGACCAACGGCTTAAAGTGCTTTCCGAGGCACGGAGGAGTCTCGGTATGTAAAGATGGTCACCCATCTACGGACCAACCCCGGCAAGCGTAGCTTAACCTGACGGATTGACCCGTGCGGTTGTTATTACTTAGCTACGAGCTCCTCAGAGTAATTGAATGAAAAAATCAATGTAATTTTTTTTTTTGTTTTATTATAACTTTTTACTGACAGCATATTTTTGTTTGCTTTCATAATGAAAGTTACTCTATATTTAGCGGACTATTTAGTTACATAGGTCTCGTTAGTGATGGAAATTTGGACCAAATCCACCCATTGTCCTTTGTACAAATAAGCGTGCTATTTTAGTTCTACAGGCGCTTTAATGAAAATTCTTATTTGAAATCATTTCTTGTTTAAATAAGCGTTTTTCTTGGTATATTTCATTGAAAAAAATAAAGAACGCAAAAGGAACATTTATTTGGTTTATATTTTAGAACATTCTGAGCATCCTACCAGAAAATATTCACGTGGCCGGGCTGCAACGTATACGGTACTGCCCGGCCACAAACAAGTGCTTTTTTAACAAGATATATTTGTGGTACATTTAATCTATTCATTGGTACTGCAAGAACAATTTAAGAACATTTAATTGATACGTCTATAAATTACGAAATCGACTGTGGCCGGGCTGCGTCGCAACACACTTATTTTTCTCTTTTCAGTTATGTGTTTTTGCAGTCATGTTTTTTGAATTTTTTTTTTAATTCGATTTATTTATCTGCAAATAAAAAACTCTACAATTTGTTGTACCTATATGTATGAATAGTTAACCTAAAATCCATGTTCATAAATCTTAGTTATCTTATCATTCACATTCACATCACCATCATTTTACTATTATTTATTCAAATTTTAATATAACTTTTTCTTTGATTTCTCATACATTATAATTACTTTGTTGTCTTTATTGTGAATTCTGTACGCAGCATTAAAATTAGAATACAAAATAAAGTAGCTATTTGCAATATTAGTAAAATAGGCATACATACAAGCACTTTTATTTTCTCTTGTTTTCTATTAATTCCTTGTATGTACCTACTGCTGTTGATGTACCAAATAAATAAATTAAATGGCTCATTTAATAACTATATTTTAGGAATAAAATATTTATACTAGCACAAAGAAACTAAAACTAAAAAACCATAGTTACTAAAATATATTATTAAAAGGAGTCCCTTTAGGCAAGGTTCCGAAGATACTGGCAGCGTTCCCCCTTTGAATAGCTAGACTAATTCTTTGTCCGAGGTAGCTGCCAGCTCTTCGGTCTCCTGTGATGTCGACTAACCTTTTCGTTATTTCTTTTTCTTTTCTTTTTTAATAACTTCTTCTCTGAACACACACTTCACACAACAATCACATTTTAATCACACTAATAATATAAAGGCGAAAGTTTGTGTGTGTGTGTGTGTTTGTTACTTCTTCACGCTCAAACGGCTGGACAGATTTGTATGAAAGGTTTATACATAGCTTATACCCTGGATTAACACATCGGCTACTTTTTATATCGGTCTACGCGGGTGAAACCGCGGGGCGCAGCTAGTAAATCATAATTTCAGGCATAGAAAACATGAAAAAAACTAAAAACAAAAAAAAAACAAAACAAAACAACTGCTGGACATAGACAACAACAAACACGAACAAGAAAAAAAAAACTTAATAAAATATTAAAACTTAAATATCAAATTCTTGTTATGGTTTATAGTTTCTTTTTTCGAACACGAGAATAATAATGTTATGTTTTGTATGACTACAAAAATGGCTGTATCTATACATAATAATATTGGTCAAAAACTGTACCTCGAAAAGCTTGAGCATTTGATGGTGACTACTATAGAAAAAATGTGAACAAAAAAAGAATCTCATTACTATCCTTGGTACTTCGATACTATCAATTTGAAGACTTTTTGTTAGCATAGCAAACCTGTTCTACCTACCATGTTTGTATAAATTACTTGTCACGAGCATGGAGTCTGGTCACTGGTCATTGCCTGCCTTATGGTCATGGAACTCTGAGGACCTCGCGTCAATGACCACCGGCCAGAAGAATGATGATATTTTAAAAATGGTAAAATGTCTTTTTTGCAAACTGGTTTTGGAAAGGTTTTGTATAAATTGATATATTAGGTTGGGGAAAAAGTTCCTTCGTATTTTATATACAAATTCAAGACACTTTTTTTTCATAGTTTATTATTTAGTTATGTGTCATTTGCCAAATGGCTCAAAACTGTTTTGTGGTCAATTCCCAGTTCTTCAGCTACGTCGTAACTACTGATATGCCGATTTTGCTCCACTTTTTAAAGAATGGCATCCATTTTAACTGTAATAGGGCGACCAGAGCGACGTGCATCTTTGACATCAAAATTTCCGGATTGAAAACGCTTAAACCAAATTTGAGCTACTCTCACAGACACTGCACTAGGTCCATAAACATCGCAAATTTTTTCGCGGCTTGCGTTGCATTTTTACCTTTTTTGTAGTAAAATTTTAAAATGTATCGAATTTCTTCATTAGATTCACTCATCTTGACAGTACGAAAAACAAATGAAAATCACACATTTTCCCAATTTGAATTTGGAATTATGTTCTTTAAACTTTAAACTTTCAATGATATCAAAACCAGCCAGATACAGACAGTAGAGCCAAGGAGATTTTATTATAACTTTATACCTATAAAATACGAAAAAACTTTTTCCCCGACCTATTAATTTTAAGCTTTCGTGTTAACTGCCAGACCAAAATTCTGATGTCTTTTATTTTCTTGATTTTGAGACAAAATTAATTAAAATTCAATAAAAATCTACTTAGTGTTTTTTTTCGTATTTATTTACGTTAGGGTCGATTTTTCAATTGTCAGATAACTTTTATTATTTTTTATTATATTATGGCGGCTTGATTTCATTTCTTTACAAAAGCCGCCATATCTATTCCTTAGAAAAATGTTACCTGAAGATTGAAAAATTGGCTCTAAAATGAGGAATTTCAATTATATTAAGTAGCATTACGCGTCCGCAAAGTCGCAAATAAAATTTCTAAATTATACCCACAGAGCCATTTCAGACATTTTTCTCTAAAGCGAAACTTTTTTTCTCTTTTATAAAATTGAAAATCCCAAAAGCTGACCTTTGTTGGTACTTTATTTGCAACGTTTATAAATAAACCCCAATATTTACAGATTTAAGAAGCTTTTGGAAACCTATTAGAACGCTAGGTATATATTCAAGAAAAAATAAAGCAATTTTCAAAATATTCAACAAGAACTAAGACGTAAATCCTTCATTCAGTCAACATAATATAAAATGTAACCCCATTTTATTGCGACAATCCTGCGTAATAAAATTACCTTTTTATTATTCTTTCTTAGAATTTGGATCCTCTGCCTTCCCTCGAGATATCCAAATAAATAGTGCGTGAATAAAATATCAAATAACACGATACCTATGGTAATTTTATTATTCGATCAGAATGTTATGTTTTCGGGTTTCTTATTTTTTGACAATCAATTATACTTCTATCTGCACTGCGAAAGATTGAAGAATTATAATACCAAAATGGTAAAAAAGGAACCCTTATGGTGTGACTAAGTCTGTCTGTCTGTCTGTCTGTCTGTCTGTCTGTCTGGCTGTCTGTCTCTCACAGCTGGATATCTCAAGAACTACTAATGCATTCAACTTGAAATTTGGAACAGTTTTAGATGACGTTTACCCAACTATTTTGCAAATAAGAAAGAAATAAAAATATTTATATTATTTATTTTGCAACAGGGACTGAAAGGGGGTCTTAAAAATTCAAAGTGGGGCTACTAGGGCATGTGGGGTATCATATGAAAGAACGCTGTTTGCACATTCTTAAACATTTTTTTCGCATAGTTTTCGACTTTTAATGAAAAATGTAAAGAAAAATACCGTCCCCCCCCCTTATCTCCGTAGTTTGCAAAGAGAAAAATCTGAAATTATTCTATGTGATAGAAGTTTATGTAAATATCACAGGAAAAATAAAACGATGTCTCTAAATAGCACACTTTTTCAGAAATCGGAACGGAACCCTCGGTGCGTGAGTCCGACTCGCTCTTAACCGGTTTTTTATTTATTATTGTGTGGTATTAAAATTTATGAATTGTGTATTTCAATCAATCTGCCTGCCTTTTTCCAACTATGTTGGGATTGGCTTCCAGTTTAACCGGATGCAGCTGAACCAGTACATGGAGCGACTGCCTATCTGACATCCACAACCCAGTAACTGGGTAATACGATACCCCTTGGTTAGACTGGTTGTCAGACTTTCGGGCATCTGACGACCCGTAACGACAGTCAAAGATCCACGAATGACAGCCGGGACCAACGGCTTAACGTGCTTTCCGAGGCACCGAGGAGTCTCAGTATGTTAAGATGGTCATCCATCCACTGACCAACCCCGGCAAGCGTAGCTTAACCTGATGGATCGACCCGTGCGGCTGTTATTACTTAGCCACGAGCTTCTCAATTGTTTGCAAAATTTTGTTGCATTGAATATTATGACTAATAATATATTAGTTATACATTTTCGGGGTGGTGACTTTAAATCTGAAGACAGCGGGAAGCGACTTTGTTTTATATGTAGTGATATATAAACGTCAAAAAACATCATCCGATGGAAAACCAATCATCATCAGTAGTTGTGAACATATGGAGTTCGCATCTAACCCCCCCTGCATAAGGAAAAACCTTTACATAATAGGTATATAAGCTTATATCACATAATATATATAAATGTAAAAAAACATCATCCGATGGAAAACATATTATCATCATCAGTAGTTGTGAACCTATGGGGTTCGCATCTAACCCCCGACCTCCCGCATCGCTGGGGTTTTGGGTCTAAAATTAGCCCTACACAGACATCTGAGGAGTTAAGGTAGTAAAAGTTTCAAATTGTAAACACAGCTGATCTCTTCAGTATGGCCGCAAGGAGTTGGTTCTATTTCCGGGATGGCAATTATTATCTTCTGATTGAATATTATCTTCTGTAGGAGTTCGGAAATAGAGACGGCCCATAAAAATGGCATTAGGGTCATCCCTTGATAGAAGTTTAATAATTCAATTTTGTTTTGTTTTAACTAAATTTTTTGTTTTAACTCAATTTTGTTTTGTATTCGCAAGGGGGAAGAACCTTGAGGTCCAAAACATCAACGAGTAAGATATCTTCGAAGATAGTTGAAACCGATTAATTAACTTAATATTATAAGGAAAATGGAAAATAATAATCATAAATAATATAAATAATTAGTTGCGCATTTTAATATTTTATACTTAAATGGTTTTTTGAATTCTAAAACCAGCTTCGAATCATTTTGGAAAAGATTTAAAAATAAAGGCTCTTACAGACAGAGGCGATGTCGCGAGCAATATTGCGATATTATCGCGTCGCAACACCGCTACGCGACACTACGTTAAGGCCCAGGTTCCAAGCTTGGTTTAGCTCGGTGTGTAAGTGAAATGGCTTTATGGCTGTCTAGTTTGACGCGAGAGATAGAAGATTCTCACGCGCACCGGAATTATGTCGTAAAAGTGCAAATAAAATCGTATAAAATTAGAAATAAACTATTTAATAAAAAGTAATCCATCACTGGATGCAGTTTGGAATTTGACATTTCATGGTATATTTTTAATTATAATTATAATTGCTAATGAAGGGATAAACAGCTTTTAAAGATTATTAGGAGCTATGTTTAAAGATTTTTTTGGTGCATTAAAGTATGTTTAATTATGTTTTGGCTTCCATCACTGTATGCGAAAAGGACTTGAAAATATCATATTTTTTTTACATGTCAAAATTATTTACGGTTTATGAGATACACAGCTTTAAAAAAACACCTTTTTGATCGTTTTCAGGAAATCTGCGCCTTAAGAGGAAACGTGGGTGCTCTTTTCTCCATACAAACAGATGCTCTCGCCTGTTTTCTTTCTGGTTAATGACCATAAAGCAATGATTTTTTACAGAAATATAAATAAGAGCTACTTGTATGCCCCTATGTTTTCCTTTTTGATGATATATTATTTTTATAAGAACTAGAACCCTCCAAAAATGCTCAAAATTGCCTATTCAGACCGCTGTGAACAGACGCCTAGTGTACCAATTTGACAACTATTAACGAAAAAAGAAAAACATAGGGGCATAGTATATATCCTTCTTATTCAGTTTATGAAATATCTTTTAAATTGGTCCAATATTGGAGGAGGAAATAGGCGAGAGCCAAACCTCGAAATGTGACTTTTTACATAGGTTATTTAGTCGGATCTGCAGTTGTCCTTAGCGCACGAATGCGAGGGCGGAGCGCTCGCAGAGCGACAGCAATACCTTCTTAAAATACCTAATTTTCAAAAGTCTGGTCGTCCCCATTTCCTCTTAAAGTCCCATGTAACTTCCTATTGCCATCGGTTGATGGCAATAGGAAGTCACAATTCTCCGGGCTGCTACTGAGAAGTTCCAGATAAAAAAAACTCAATAAAACTTTGCCTCACCTACGAATCGAACCCAGGAACTCATGCTCAGCAGTAGGACTTAGGACTACTAGACCAATTAGACAGTTAATAAGGTAAATCTTGGCAATAAAGAGTTGAAATAGATAACAGTACTTAACATAACATAAATATAGCGTCAACGACCGTATATTATTGACGCTAAAGGTCATAGTAGGTATATAATTATATGCGAAGTTTTTCCTTATAATGTAGTATCTAATGTATAGTAGAAAACACAAGATCATACTGATAATAGATGCAGTAAAAGGTTAAAAGGTAATTTGATACTGAAGTGGAGTGATGTAATAAATGTTATTTGATCTGATTTCTTTTCTCTTTACGGAATTATGCGGGATGTAAAGGGGATTTCCTACGGGATATACCTAATATATCGCTTTAGGAGTGTAAATTCTCAGCAAATTTTGAGCTGCTTGTTAAATAATTAATTAACTAATTATTTAAATTATTTAATTATATAAATTATATTATATTATTAAAACAATATTAGTTACCTAATTAACGATAATTTTGTGTTTCTAAAATTCCTATAAAACCAAAATGTACCTACATGGTTAAATCATTTAGATTTTCTATACGTGACATTTGACTATAATTGTCTACTGTTTGTACTAAAACCGAAATATGATTAATTGAAATTGTTTCGATACAAAAAAAATCCAAAGTAGCACCGTCGATTTTCTGTTTTATACGATTATATACGTAAATAGTTCCATAGTGTGCAGCAAAATTTGCTTTAAATTGAAGGTTATTTAAATATGTTAAGAACTTACTAAGCTAAAAATTATATTTATTTAAGGTATAGCTTTTAGTCATAAACCTACATTTAAACGAACGAAGTGCGTATTAGACGCCATTTTACTAAGGACGCTGAATTACAAATGGGTAGTCAAATCATTACTTTTTTAACACAAAAGTATTTTTAATAAATAAAATGCTTTGCATTCTTGAAATGTTGATAGATGTGCATGGTACGATTTTGAACTATAAATATAATTTTTGATAGGTAGGTACAGTTTACCAATAACTGTACCGAAGTGAAAATTACTTCGGTACATTTATTGCGAAAATGTACCTATCTAAAATTATATTTCAAATCGTACCATGCACATATATCTTTCAATAATTCGGCTAAAAACATTTCAAGAATGCGAAGCATTTTATTTAATAAACATACTTTTGTGTAAAAAAGTAATGATTTGACTACCCATTTGTAACATTGTCCTTAAACGCTAAATCCTCACGCGTCAAATCCTCTTAAAAAAAGTAACTCTATCTCAACTGTCGATCGGGCTCCTAGAGGCCGGTTTCAAACATGACAGTTGAAGGTTTAATTACTGAACGGAGTTTGATGAAATTTGGCACACAGATAGACCATGACCTGGGTTAGGACATAGTTTTATCCCGGTAGTAGGTACGTTCCCGTGGGAAAATCTTCGTTCATAACGCAGGCCAAGCCGCGGGCAAAACCTAGTTATCCCATGAATGTGACAGGTTTAGTTCCTCAATCACGCATAACGGCTGAAAGGATTTGGACGAAGTTTGGCATACTGATGGACCATGTCGTGGATTAACACATGTGGTACTTTTAATTCTGATAGATGAAGTAGTTCCTCAAGAATGCGAGCAAAACCGAGGGCAACAATAGATAGTATTA
This sequence comes from Cosmia trapezina, assembly GCA_905163495.3. Classification (NCBI taxonomy): domain Eukaryota; kingdom Metazoa; phylum Arthropoda; class Insecta; order Lepidoptera; family Noctuidae; genus Cosmia; species Cosmia trapezina. The sequence continues at coordinate 3,922,729 of LR991034.1, read as the reverse complement.
AATTTTTGAAGTGAAAAGGACAATGCCGAATTTAGTATGGAAGGTGGCGTCTTTTTTTTTTCTCGCGGCCATCAACCAAATCTTGTTTTCCTAGTACAGACTAGTGTAACAAACGAAACTTATTTGACATGCATATCTCTAAACTTAGTCCGAAACGAGATATAAGAGTTACAAGTTTGTAAGTATTTATTAGCTTTGTAAGTAATTTTTCACTCCTAGGTGCAAGGTAAGTATTAAATTTAAAAAAAAATGGATAGCCGCTAAATGTTAAAAACGTGCCCCCGAGCACGAACAGGCTTGTACTAAATGGGTATCCCACTCCAGCACACGCAGGGGCTTGCTTCGTCATACGGTTGGACCGAACACTCGCCGCTCTTTCGCCGCGAGAAAAAAAAAGGCGCCAATTTCAGGCATTGTCTTTTCTTTAGCGCGTTGAGCGATTTTAGGTAGGTAGGGGAAAATCATAAGCATTCACTGTAGCTATGAATATGAGGTGTTGTGGTTGGCTAGCAGCACTATTAATCTGTACCAGCAGATTAACAGAATCATCATCTGACAAATTATGCAATTTTTTTTTTGATAAAATTTGATTTCATTTGATATTAAAAATATTTTTGATAAACCTTTTATTAATATAAAAACAAAAAAAAACCGTTGTGTTTATTACATAGTTTTTATAACCTCAACTAAGGTCATTAGAGTAATGACACCTGTCATTCGTTTAGCAATAGAGTCTCGACACTAGGTTTGTTATCTTATTTTTATTTATAGGTTTGTTAACAGGTTTTACCCACGATCGCTTTATTATCTCATTTATATAATGTATATTATATTAGTGACGAGATAAAAGTTTCTCAATAATTGTGTTGTTTACCGTAAATTGACTTAATTTATACAAAAATTTTGATGACAGTGTTTGTTTTAATTATTTTGTTATTGCTGGAATTTTTACTTGTATTGAATATAAATTCTTATGGATGGAGAAGGAGAGCAAGGCCAAATAAAAGAGGGGTGGGATATGTGAGGAAAGATATGAAAGAGAAGGGAGTGAATGGTAGCGCAGCCGCAGCGTGACGGTTGACAAGGGAGAATGGAAGAAGAAAACGTGTTGCGCCGACACCAATCCCCAATTAACATGGGATTAATAACAGGAAGATGTTGGTAGGTATTTTTACTTGTTTATCACGTCATTATTAGGTATGTATAAGTATTAAGAAAATAATAATCACAGTAGTCAGTTAAATAGTTCATTAATGCTTCGTTTATCTAAGCGTGTCTATTTATTTTGTTTTATGTAAGTCTAGGCTTTTCCTTTTACCTACGCTCATTGGTTGCAGAGAATAAACAGTTTTTTGCAGATACCAAAAAATTAAACCAAATATAAAGCCTACAGTCGAATAAATGACAAATTGACAATGCAAGTCTTCGGTGAATTTACCCTGTTTTTCACAGAAATAACGGAGTAATAATTGATTTTATTGGGATACCTATATGAATCAACACCTGTGGTATCAACACAATGACAAGTCTAAGGTCCGTATTACAGAAGGAAACTCAAGCACTGATCTTTGTTTAAATTTAGTTTAAAACTAGTTTCAACCAATCAAATGGCTTGAATCTAATTTTAAGTAATACTTGAGTATTGAGTGACGTTCTGTAATACGGACCTTAGTCACTCGACATAATTAAACAGCTACCTTACAAAAAACATCAACAACAAACAACGGACAGGAAAAACCTACCAATTAAATAAAGAAAACATCAACATACCTGGTACAGAAACCCTCAACCCCTTAGGCCAGATGGCTTCCAGCTTAGCAGGAGGCACTTTGTATTGTGCAGCTCCTGACTGTACGAAACATGTTGCGATTACCGCAAATAAACAAATGGTTGAGCGAGCCATGACGTCCGTTGTCGCGGACGAATGGCAGCAGACTGACGTTTAGCGTTACGGGTTACTGGCTCCAGTTTGCGCTTGAGCATCTGCGTAGAGCAAGACAATTATTAGATGTGGCAGGTTCAATTCAAGTGTTATAATAAGGTGGGTAAATTAAGTTAGTAGTGTAACGTAGTAAGTGCAATGAAAAAAGTCGTCTAAACACTGTTTATAACACATTTGCTCGTAAAGGGCCTCTTATTTCACCAATTTCAATATCGTAATGTATGTCATTACGTACTAGTGCGTAATCGTAAAGTAAAACGCACGAGTTTCTTTCCAATAAGGTAACACGTACGGTTTATCATGCTCCGTCTAAAACCAACGGTACTTTTTTAAATCTTAAGAAAAAAAAAGCAAAGCAAAGAGTTTTTATGTCAGAAAAGTGGTCAACATTTTATGAATAAAATTAACTTTGGGATAAAATAAAATTAAAGAATTTAATGTTAAACATTTAATTCTTTGATTTAATTAATTTTGGCAATAAATTACAACCATTTATCTGTAACAAAAACAAAAAAAATATTAATTTACTTTAATAATACTTGCTGTTTTTTTGCCTTTGCCTTTAAAAAAAAAGCGCTGATGCGTGCGCATCGCTAATTTGTGAACAAGTAAAAATTATTCCGCGCGCTTTTCCTTTTCGCTGTATTGTTTTTATTTGAAAATGTCGTCAAGTAATGATGAATTTATTCATTCGACACCGCCAGAAGTCTCAGAGGCAGCGAAAAAGGCTACTCTAAGCCTCTTGCCCGAAAAATCGACCGATAGATACTTACAAGCGGATCAAAATTTCATCGTATGGAAAACAAGCAAAGATGCAAATTCATTTTCAGAAAGTGTGTTTCTAAAGATTTATTCGTTTAAGAAAGTCAGAGTTTTATTTATTTCCTCGCAAATATGTTATAAAACGTCGTATGACATACGTGCGCTTTGATAATTACAGCCTCTGCTTTCTTGTAGCCCTCGCCTACGGCTCGGGCTAGCAATATCGCCTCGGCTGTGATTTTCAACTTACCGCACTCATATCATAATGTACTATTATCTACACCCATGCTAAAAATTCTCTATAAAAGTTTCTGAAACAGTTAGCTTATTGCCATCATTAAAACAGCCAGTGTCATAGTAACCATGGTAACCATAATAGCATCCAAACGGGTGCTTTAATGTTGTACTGAATTTCATAATGCAACTCGTTTTCAAAAAAGAACATTGTAATGCACGCGCGTTTCACTACAACAGCGCCGTAATTAAAAAAATAACTTATTCGAATTCACGTCGTATACTATGACGCCGGCCGCCATGTTCGATACGAGTATTAGTATTGCAAAAAACTGTGTCAGAACTTTTTATAGAGGATTGATAACATGGATGTCGATAAAGTCTTGTATGCAACTGTACATAATTAGGTATTAAATAAATAAATAATAAATAATAAATATCCTTGGACATTTCACACAACGCCATCTAGTCCCAAGCTAAGCAACCTAATGCTTGTGTTATGGTAACGAGATGGCTGATAAACTACTTATATACATTTTTTTTTGTAAATACATACATATTATAGATAGAAAAACACCCAGACTCGGAACAAATACTTGTAGGTCGTACAAATATTGGTTCCGTGCGGGAATCGAACCCGCGACATGCTGCGCAGCAGTCAATCGCTCAACCACTGCGCCATCCGTGTCGTCAAAAAACACTAATGTGATACTATTATCACACTCGGCTTCGCCTCGTGTGATAAACCCACATTCGAGTTTTAATACCCCTTATTATACGTCAGTTGCATAAATAACTATTAGATGATGCAACTTTTATTGTTCCTTCAACTTATTGCATCCCACTGTCAACTACATCATCATCATTTCAGACGAAAGACGTGCACTGCTGGACATAGGCCCAAGCACCGCCACTTCAACCAGTTCCGTGCTTCCCACATCCAGTGGATTCCCGCGGCCTTCACAAGGTCATCGGTCCACCTTGTGAGAGGCCTTCCAACGCTACATCTTTCGGTACGCGGTCGCCACTTCAGAACCTTTCGGAATTTACTACACTTATACCGATATGAACACATAATTCGCGGTTCCCTATCCATTTGCATAAAATTATAAGACATAATAATAATATAACACAGAGTAAAATTGTTAATCCTAATTATATTTACGCATAACATTCTAAAGCATATTTTTTTTTACGCATAATGATATCATGAAACATATTTTTTAGTAGGCGCTCAAAAATACTGTTTGCGCATCAAAATTTGCACTTCTAAATAAATTAAAGTAACGGTAGGTCGAGGAAGCCCCGCTGTGCGGGGCAATTATTTCTGTCTGCAGGATTTAAAGGAACCTAACCAAACCTTACCTTGGGGTGCTCAATTATTATTTGTACAAGTTTAGATATTCAGTTAGTTAACTAGTAGTTTATGACTTTTTATATTTATGGCTCATGATTAATAGACGAATAAATATTACGCCTTAAAAATGTATGCAATTCCAAATGAAGCCAAAACAAATTAGACCAAATGATAGACCTAATAAATGAATGAATGATAGAGGTGTTGTTGATTGATATATGAAGTTAAATTAAATTTTATTAGTAATTAATTAATAAAAATATATTATAATAAAAATTTTAAATTATTAGGTGAAATTTTAATTTAATAAAATTTTATAAAATTATTTATGATTTAATAAATTTTATAAAAAACTAGGATTAGATACCCTATTATTAAAATTTAAAATTAAAATACTAAAATAGTAGATAATTATTTATTGAAACTTAAATAATTTGGCGGTATTTTAGTTCATTTAGAGGAATCTGTTTAATAATTGATAATCCACGAATAAATTTACTTAATTTATAATTTTGTATATCGTTGTTAAAAAAATATTTTTTAATAAAATTAATATTTAAAAATTATTATGTAAATTTAAATCAGATCAAGATGCAGATTATAATTAAGAATATAATGGATTACAATAAATTTATTTAAATGAATATTAATTTGTAAAAATTAATTGAAAGTGGATTTAAATGTAATTTTATTTAATTTGATAAAATGATTAAAAATTAAAATATGTACATATTGCCCGTCGCTTTCATATAAATAATAAGTTGAAATAAGTCGTAACAAAGTAGAGGTACTGGAAAGTGTTTCTAGAAAGAACAAATTAGAGCTTGAGCTTAAAGTATTTCATTTACATTGAAAGGATATTAAAAATTAATTAATTTGAGGGGAAAAATTAATTAGTTATTATTATAATAAAAAAATTTTTAAATAAAAATATTTTAAAGGGGGTTAAAGTATTTTTAAAGAAAAAATTAAATAATTTATAATAAATTAGTATTGTAAAAGAATTTTGAAATAATTTAAATAAAAAATTAGTTTAAAGTAATTTTAATTTAATGTATCTTGGGTATCAGAGTTTATTAAAAAAAATTTTTAGTGAAAAAATTCTCGAGTTTAAAAGAGATAATTAATTAATAAAGTTATTGTAGCATAAATATTTTAAATAATTAATTGGAAATGAAATGTTAATCGTTTTTAAATATATCTAGTTTTTTTAGAAAAAAATTTAATTTTATTTTATCTTACAAAAAAATTAATTAATTAATTTTTTTGTAAGATAAAATTATATTTTAAGGGATAAGCTTTAATTTAAATTTATACAAATATTTAATTAAATTTAAATTGAAATTTTTATGATTTATATTGTTAAAAAATTTTAATTTATTATAAATAATTTCATTAAAAATAAAATTTAATAAATTTTTATATTATTTATAAAAAAAAATTTTTTAATTTTATAAAATTTGATATAATGATAAAATTAGTATATAAAATTATAAATTTAAAAGTAATTATTTTTAATTAAATTAATTGAAAGGAATTCGGCAAAAATTTATATTCACTTGTTTATCAAAAACATGTCTTTTTGAAAATAATATAAAGTCTAATCTGCCCACTGATTTAATAATTGAAGGGCTGCAGTATTTTGACTGTACAAAGGTAGCATAATCATTAGTCATTTAATTGATGACTTGTATGAAGGATTGGATGAAATATAAACTGTCTCTCTATTATATATAGAATTTAATTTTTTAATTAAAAAGTTAAAATAAATTAAAAAGACGAGAAGACCCTATAGAGTTTTATAATTAATTTAATTAAGATTATTTAAATATAAAAAAAAATTAAAATTAAATTATTTATTTTGTTGGGGTGACAGAAAAATATATATAACTTTTTTTAATATTTTAACATTTATAAGTGATTAAATGATCCAGTAATATTGATTATAAGAAAAAATTACCTTAGGGATAACAGCGTAATTTTTTTTTTTAGTTCAAATAAGAAAAAGAGTTTGCGACCTCGATGTTGGATTAAGATAAAATTTAAATGCAGAAGTTTAAAATTTTTGATCTGTTCGATCATTAAAATCTTACATGATCTGAGTTCAAACCGGTGTAAGCCAGGTTGGTTTCTATCTTTTAAAAATTAAAATATTTTAGTACGAAAGGATTAAATATTTAAATTAAATTTATATTTTTGAATTTTATTAAATTTATTTTTATAATTAATAAAGTATAAATAAAGATAATTATATATATATATATATATATATACTATTTTGGCAGAAAAATGTAATGATTTTAGAGTTCATTAATATATAATTAAATTATATAGATAGTATATGTTTATATTTGATATTTACATAATTGTAATTGGGTTATTAATTTTAATTATTGGGGTTTTAATTGGAGTTGCTTATTTAACTTTATTAGAACGTAAAGTTTTAGGTTATATTCAAATTCGTAAAGGTCCTAATAAAGTAGGATTTATAGGAATTTTGCAGCCTTTTTCCGATGCTATTAAGTTGTTTACTAAGGAACAAACTTATCCTAATTTTTCTAATTACCTTAGTTATTATTTTTCTCCTGTAGTGAGTTTTATTTTATCTTTAATAATTTGGTTATTAATTCCTTATTATTTTAATTTAATTAGATTTAATTTAGGAGTTTTATTTTTTTTATGTTGTACTAGATTAGGGGTTTATACTGTAATAATTGCTGGATGATCTTCAAATTCAAATTATGCTTTATTAGGGGGATTGCGGGCTGTACCTCAAACTATTTCTTATGAAGTTAGTTTAGCTTTAATTTTAATATCTAGAATTGTTATAATTATAGATTTTAATTTATTAAATTTTTTTTTTTATCAAGAAATAATTTGATTTATTGTTTTAATATTTCCATTAAGTTTGTGTTGAATAAGATCTAGATTAGCGGAAACTAATCGTACTCCTTTTGATTTTGCTGAAGGGGAAAGAGAATTAGTTTCAGGCTTTAATATTGAATATAGAAGAGGGGGATTTGCTTTAATTTTTTTGGCGGAATATTCAAGAATTTTATTTATAAGAATATTATTTGTTTTATTTTATTTAGGGGGGTTTAATTTAAGAATTATATTTTATTTCAAATTAAGATTTATTTCTTTTTTATTTATTTGAGTTCGGGGTACTTTACCACGATATCGATACGATAAATTAATATATTTAGCTTGAAAAAGATATTTACCAATTTCTTTAAATTTTTTATTATTTTTTTTAGGTCTTAAAATTTTATTATTATAATTTAATTTTTTTTAGTATAAATTAATAGAAATGATATTCTTTCTTAAGTTTTCAAAACAAATGCTTATAACAAGCTCATTAATTTTATTAATTAAATAATAAATTATCTCAATATTTATTTATAAAAGGATTAATGATAAAATAAGAGAAATAAAGAATGGTTAATAATTGTCCTGTGATAATATAAGGATCTTCAACTGGACGGGCTCCAATTCAAGTTAATAAAATAACAATTGTTACTATTGATCAAAATAACATTTGATTAATAGGATAAAATTGAATACCTTGGATTTTTTTGTTAAAAGTAAAAGGGAGAATAATTAAAATTAAAATTGATATTACTAATGCAATTACTCCTCCTAATTTATTAGGAATTGATCGTAAAATTGCATAAGCAAATAAAAAATATCATTCTGGTTGAATATGGACAGGGGTAACTAATGGATTAGCAGGAATAAAATTATCAGGATCTCCTAGTAAATAAGGATTTGTTAATGTTAAAATAGTTAATAAAAATAATAAAATAATAAATCCAATTAAGTCCTTAAAAGTAAAAAAAGGATGGAAAGGAATTTTATCTAAGTTACTATTTATTCCTAAAGGATTATTAGATCCTGTTTGATGTAAAAATAATAAGTGAATTATTGTTATTATAAGAATGATAAAAGGTAAAAGAAAATGAAATGTATAAAATCGAGTTAATGTAGCATTATCTACTGCAAATCCTCCTCAAATTCAATTTACTAATATTACCCCTAAAGATGGGATGGCAGATAAAAGATTTGTAATAACAGTTGCTCCTCAAAATGATATTTGACCTCACGGTAATACATATCCTATAAATGCTGTTGCTATTAATAAAAATAAAATAATGACTCCTACTATTCAAGTATATTTTAAATTAAATGATTCATAGTAAATTCCTCGTCCAATATGTAAATAAATACAAATAAAAAAAAAAGAAGCTCCATTAGCATGAATTGTTCGGATTAATCATCCATAATTTACATTTCGGCAAATATAATTTACTCTATAAAAAGCTATTTCAATATTGGCAGTATAATATATTGTTAAAAATAATCCTGTTAAAATTTGAATAATTAAACATAAAGCTAGAAGAGAGCCGAAATTTCATCAAGCAGAAATATTTGAGGGAGAAGGTAAATCAATTAATGATCCGTTAATAATTTTTAAAATAGGGTGAGTTTTTCGTAAAGTTAAAAATTTATTTGTCATTTAAATTAATTTAAAGATGAACGAATTGGTCCATAAAAAATATTAGTAATTTTTACAACTGCAATTAAAGTAATAAATAAGTAAATAACTAATATTATTATAATTAAAAATGTTTGATTATTATATAATTTTCTTAAATTAATTTTATTTTCATTATTAAAAAATATTATTAAATCATAAAAATTAATTATATCTGAATTTATTGAGAGATTTATTCAAGATATGTTATTAAAATATATAAATTGGATTAATATTATTAAAATTAACATAAAAAAAAATATTTTTTTTATGTTAATTATAGGTTTAAATATTTCATTTGAGGCAATTCTCGAAACATAAATAAAAAGAACTAATAAACCTCCTAAGAAAGTAAGAAATAGAATATAAGAAAATCAATAAGTTTTAATTATTATACCTGTTAATAAACAGGTTAATAAAGTTTGAATTAAAATTATTAATCCTATAGATAGGGGGTTATTTAGAAATAATATGAAAAAAGAAATTATAATTAATAATAGTGAAAAAGTTAATTTTATAATATCAAATCAAAGAATAGTTTAATTAAAATAATAATTTTGGAGATTATTGATAAAGAGATTCTTTTTCTTTGAAGTTTTTAAAGTAAATTACTTAACTTTGATTTACAAGACCAATATTTTTTTAAACTATAAAAACAAATGATAATTTTAAATATATGAATTATTTTTATTTTAATATTTGTTGTTGGGAATTTAATTTTTATTTCTAAGCATAAACATTTATTAATTGTTTTACTTAGATTAGAATTTATTGTTTTAAGAATTTTTTTTTTTATATTGATTTATTTAAGTTTTATTGATTATGACATATATATATTAATAGTATTTTTAGTTTTTTCAGTATGTGAAGGAGCTTTAGGTTTATCTATTTTAGTTTCAATAATTCGAACACATGGTAATGATTATTTTCAAAGATTTAATTTATTATAATATGAATAGTTTATAAGAACAAAAAAAAATAAACTATAATTATTTAAGTAAAATGATAAAATTTTTAGTTATAATAATTTTTATAATTCCTTTTTGTTTTATAAAAAATATATTTTGAATGGTTCAGATAATATTATTTTTATTAATGTTTTTATTTATAAATTTAAGTATGAGTTTGAATTTATTTTGTAATGTAAGTTATATAATATCTTGTGATATTATATCTTATGGTTTAATTATATTAAGAATTTGAATTTCTATTTTAATAATTATGGCTAGAGAAAGTTTATATAAAACAAATTTTTATTTAAATTTTTTTTTATTTAATATTATATTTTTATTAATTATATTATATTTAACTTTTAGAACAATAAATATATTTATATTTTATTTATTTTTTGAAGGTAGATTAATTCCTACTTTATTATTAATTATTGGTTGAGGGTATCAACCTGAGCGAATTCAAGCTGGAATATATTTATTATTTTATACTTTATTTGTTTCTTTACCATTATTAATAGGGATTTTTTATACTTTTAATGAAATAAATTGTATAATAATTTATTTTTTAAAATTTTTTAATTTAAATATCTATATATTATATTTTTCTATAATTTTGGCTTTCTTAGTAAAAATACCTATATATTTTGTACATTTATGATTACCTAAAGCTCATGTTGAAGCTCCTGTTTCAGGATCTATAATTTTAGCTGGGATTATATTAAAGTTAGGAGGTTATGGTTTATTACGATTATTGATTTTTTTACAGGAAATTAATTTAAAATTAAATTATATTAGAATTGTTATTAGATTAATCGGAGGGTTTTATATTAGATTAAAATGTTTTTGTCAAGTAGATATCAAATCATTAATTGCTTATTCATCTGTTGCTCATATAAGAATTGTTATTAGTGGAATTATAATTATAAATTATTGGGGGTTTATTGGTTCTTATATTTTAATAATTGGACATGGTTTATGTTCATCTGGTATATTTTGTTTAGCTAATATTAGATATGAGCGTTTACATAGACGAAGATTATACATTAATAAGGGAATAATAAATTTTATACCTTCGATAAGATTATGGTGATTTTTATTAATATCATCTAATATAGCTGCACCTCCTAGTTTAAATTTAATAGGGGAAATTAGTTTAATTAATAGATTAATAAGATGATCTTGAATTTCTATATTAATATTAATATTAATTTCTTTTTTTAGTGCTGGGTATAGTTTATATTTATACTCATTTGTTCAACATGGAAAATATTATTCTGGTTGTGGTGGACTGTATTAGGTTGGAGTAATAAAAGACTTCTTGCTGCTGTCTTCTAGTTTATTCTTCTTGTAGAGCTGTAGGCCGACTGACTGACTTTGGTTTTACAAGTAAGGCTTTTTATATGCCCCAGTGGCGTTAGTTCTATCCCTACTATTTGCCACGCTTTGGGTGGTCTAACAAAGTACTGGCTACGCTATTTAAAACTATTGTAAACACATAAAAACAAACTTTCTTAGAATTATTACAAATGGCTAAAGAAATGCATATCAATAGACACCGACAACAAATAATTCGTTTCCTAAAACTAAGAAAAATATTTTGTGCGGATTACAATTTACGCAGAACTGTTACCTATTCAACAAAAGGTCTCGACAATAATGAGTTCCTTTAACAGTGCCGCTAGTAAACATTTTAGAATATAAAACAATGCATTTTACTGCGAAAACGCCCGGCGATAAGCAAAACAAAACATTTCGGGCGCCGTGGGAATCTCTAGCATCTGTTAGACTTAAAGCTGAATGCTAATTATCCACAAACTGAAAATACCACATGCCTAAAGACTATGATATTACCACGCTAACATAACAGCAGGCAGCTATCCTGCACAACTTTCATAGTCTTTTAATTCACACTATGCTCGGCGTCCGTAACACTGGTGTTTATAGTTATTATACAGGTGTTTCTCGGGAATATTTAATATTAATATTACATTGATTACCTTTAAATATTTTAGTTTTAAAGATTGATTATAGAATAATTTGATTTTATTTAAATAATTTAATAAAAATATTGATTTGTGGTGTCAAAAATATGAATAAATTCATTTTAAATTATTAATAATATAAAATATTCAATTTGTTTTATTTCATTTATTTTTTTATTCTTAATAAGAATAACAAATTTTATTTTTATAATTTATTTTATTATAAATAATATAACTATTATATTAGAATGAGAAATTATTTCTTTTAGTTCGATGTCAATTGTTATATCTATTTTATTAGATTGAATATCTTTATTATTTATAATGTTTGTTTTTTTAATTTCTTCTGTTGTTATTTATTATAGAAAAAGATATATAAGATCTGAATTAAATTTAAGACGATTTATTATTTTAGTTTTATTATTTGTTTTTTCAATAATATTATTAATTATTAGACCTAATATTATTAGAATTTTATTGGGTTGAGATGGATTAGGGTTAGTTTCTTATTGTTTAGTAATTTATTATCAAAACTTAAAATCTTATAATGCTGGGATATTAACAGCTTTAAGAAATCGAATTGGAGATGTTCTTATTTTGATAGCAATTGCTTGAACAATAAATTATGGGAGATGAAATTATATTTTTTATTTGGAATTTATAAATAATGATTGAGAAATAAAAATAATTGGGGGATTAATTATTATAGCCGCAATAACAAAAAGTGCTCAAATCCCCTTTAGATCTTGATTACCTGCTGCTATAGCAGCACCTACACCTGTTTCGGCTTTAGTTCATTCTTCTACTTTAGTTACAGCTGGAGTTTATTTATTGATTCGATTTAATATGCTATTATTAGATATATTTTTTTTAAAATTATTACTATTATTGTCAGGATTAACTATATTTATGGCTGGTATTTCTGCTAATTATGAATTTGATTTAAAAAAAATTATTGCTTTATCAACTTTAAGACAATTAGGTTTAATAATAAGAATTTTAAGAATAGGATTTCCTGATTTAGCTTTTTTTCATTTATTAACTCACGCTATATTTAAAGCTTTATTATTCATATGTGCTGGGGTTATTATTCATATGATAAATGATACTCAAGATATTCGATTTATAGGGGGCATTAGATCATATATTCCTTTAACTTCTTTATGTATAAATATTTCTAACATAGCTCTTTGTGGGATTCCTTTTTTAGCTGGATTTTATTCTAAGGATTTAATTTTAGAATTAGTTAGATTTAGAAATTTAAATTTAAGAATTTTTTTTTTATATTATGTTTCTACTGGATTAACTATATTTTATACTTTTCGTTTAACTATATATTTAATAGTAAATGATTATAATTTAGTAAGAATTTACAATTTATATGATGAAGATTATATTATATTAAAAAGAATATTTGTTTTATTATTTATAAGAATTATTAGAGGTAGTTTTTTAAGATGATTGATTTTTTCTTACCCTTATATAATTTATTTACCTTTTAATTTAAAAATAATAGTAATTTATGTAAGATTAATCGGGGGGTTTATAGGTTATCAACAGGAAACCTCCCCGAGTGCCCGTGGGCTGGAATTCCCTTCGGATACGTCCGTGGGGAAGGCCAGTCTTCGGGACGGTGCACCCTGGGGTGCGGGCAACGGTTCCCCTTAGGCACAAGTGCCTAAGGGGTTTCGTTGCCCGTATGCCAATATCCTGTCGGAGGAACGCTCCAACGTGTGTCCCTCTGCTCTAAGCAGAGACGCACAGCGGCGGAGTAAGAACGGGCTCGGTGTGCACTAACCCTGCCGCCGGGCAGGCAGAAGGAAGCCATTCATCCACCATCAATCATCATCATCCCCGCCACCATACACCATTCATCATTCACCACATCATCATTCCCATCCCATCATCCACCATCAATCATCATCATCCCCGCCACCATACACCATTCATCATTCACCACATCATCATTCCCATCCCATCATCCACCATCATCATTCCCATCATCATTTCCATTTCGTCATTTCCTTCTGCCGCCGTTAGTCTCGTAGCCCCGAAGATCGTTCAAGGTCATGTCTCTGACTTTTGACGGGGGTCGAGGGTCTTGGCTTAACCGCCCGGACCGCGAGGAAGAAAACCTCTATAAAAAATTACCCCAAACCTCCAAGCGGCGGCGCACCGTGAGGGAGGTTGGTAGCTTGATTAATGGGTAGCTTAATTAGTCGCTAGTGCGAACCACACAGTTTTGAGCAGGTACACAAAGTAAAATACTCGTGGGAACAAAAATGGAAAATTTAAACAAAACCCAAAGACGAGAAGAGGAGAAGGAGAGGAGCGATGCGGGGTCGGAGTCCGACGCCGCATCGGGAGCGAAGGGCGCGAAGGGCTCTTTTAAGAGCCCGGAGTGCGTATTGGTGGCGGCCGCTGGTAGGAGGAGTGCCTTCCTGAAGCGGAATGTGGAGTTGAATCCGGGGGAGGGCCAGGAGTCTTCGTCGGATGGCGGAAAGGGCTCGGCCCCTAAGTATGCTCGCCGGGGCCTAGGGTGGACCCGGAAAAAGAGCAAGGGCCGGGCAAATACCGTACCGGTGGACGGCTCAGTCGGGTCGGCCGAGGGGAGCGCCATCGAGGCGTCTGGCGATGAGTCGGACGCCACTGGTGGCCCCAACTCGGAGCGGGCCAGGTTTGAGGAGGTCGTGGCTGCTGCAGTCAAGTGTGTGTCCTTGAAGAAGAAACAATCTTCCAAAGACAAGGCCATACCTGCAGCCAAGGCCTCCATTATGGCGGCAGCGGAGGTCCTGCTCCAAGGGCCTCCGCCGGACGGTATGTCGGAAATGCGGGCGGAGGTCGCCCGCTTGACAGCCGCCATGGAGCTTCTCCGAAAGGAGAATGAGGAGCTCCGAGCGGACCTGGCCAGGCTCCGCGATGCCGGCCCTCAGAAGGTGCCGCAAGAGGGGGCGCAGCAGGGGCAGAGCGGGCTCGGGCCCGCAGAGGAGAGGCTACTGACCCTGGTGCGGAAGGAGCTGGCTGCCTTCAACAGCCGGTTCTCGGTCCTGGAGGGCATTGTCCTCCGGCCCCCGCTAGCGGCGAGCCGGCAGGCCTCGGGCCAGCCAAAGGCGGCATCGTACGCCGCCACGGCTGCCACGCCCAAACCTGGGTCAGCGGGGCAGGTGAAGGGCGGGGCCACCGCTGCAAAGGCGCCTGCGAAGGCGCCTGCGAAGGCGCCCGCTAAGGCGCCTGAGAAGGCCCCGGCTGTGGCGGCGACGACGACGCGGCCGCCCCCGCCTTCTAAATCTCCTCCGGCTGACGCCGAATGGCAGGTAGCCGGGGAGAAGAAGAAGGAGGGCAAGGCGGCAAGGGCGGCCAAGCGGAAGGAGAGGCGGCGTCGGCGCAAGGAGCGAAGCGTCGCGGCGAGGTTGCGCGCCCCAAAGTCCGCAGCTGTAGTGATCACACTACAGCCGGAAGCGGAGAAGAAGGGCGTGTCCTACCGCGACGTGCTCACCAAGGCGCGGGCGGCGGTGAACCTGGAGGAGATCGGGGTCACTAAGGGCATGCGTATTAGGGTCACGGCGACTGGGGCTCGTATGCTCGAGATCCCCGGTGCGGCCAGTGGCCCGACCGCTGACGCTCTGGCTGAAAAGCTCAGGGCGTCCTTAAATGCGGACGAAGCCCGAGTGTCCAGACCCGCCAAGTGCGCTGACATGCGCATCCTGGGTCTGGACGACTCCGTGACGGAGGGGGAAGTTGTGGCCGCCGTGGTCAAGACTGGGGGGTGCGCCTTCGAGCAGGTGAAGGTAGGCACCATCCGTCCAGACTCCACGGGGTTGCGAGCCGTTACGGTGAGCTGCCCCGTATCGGCGGCCAACAAAATCGTTGGGGAGGGCCCAAGATTCCAGGTGGACTGGGATTCCACGCGGGTAAAACTGCTGGAACCCAGACCTCTGAGGTGCTTCCGTTGCCAAGTGGGCAACCACGTGGGAGCTAAATGCACCTCGGAGGTGGACCGCAGCAGTAATTGCTTCCGTTGTGGTCAGCCCGGTCACAAGGCCGGCTCGTGCAATGCCACGCCGCACTGCTACCTATGTGCGGCAGCTGGCAAGCCGGCCGATCACCGGGCTGGAAGCAAGGGCTGTGGTCCACCCACGAAAGCCCGGGGCAAGGGCAAGCCCTCCGCCTTCTCTACCGCCGTCACCGCCGCAGCCGCCACAGGCGCCGTCGCTGCCGCCCCCACTGCCGTCGCCGCCGTACCCACTGCGGCGGAGCCCTCACAGGGGGCTCAGGAGGGGGCTGAAATGGAATGCCAGTAGTGGCCCCATTACGCCTCCTCCAGGCGAACATCAACCACTGCGCCGCCGCTCAGGATCTGTTGCTCCAGAGCATGGCGCAGTGGTCGATTAACATCGCCGTGGTCGCTGAGCCGTACTTTGTCCCGCCCAGTGATTACTGGGTGGAGGACCTGAGCGGCTCAGTGACCCTCATTTCGTCGGCCGCCGCCGGTACCCTGTCCCTTGAAGCCGTCAAGAAGGGACAGGGCTGCGTTGCAGCACGGTTCGGGGGGATTGTCGTGGTGGGGACATACTTCTCCCCGAGCCGAACTCTCGCCGAGTTCCACAACTCCCTTGCGGAGTTGAAAACCGTCGTCGTCGGGTTTCGTTCCCTTCCCGTGCTTGTCCTCGGGGACTTCAACGCCAAGAATGTGGCTTGGGGTTCCCGGTATACGGACACACGGGGCAGGATGGTGGAGGACTGGGCTCTGGAAACAGGCCTGGTCGTCCTAAACCGGGGTTCTGTCCCCACGTGTGTGCGGATGCGGGGCGAATCGGTGGTGGACATCTCGTTCGCCAGCCCCGCTCTGTTGCCACACGTGGTTGACTGGCGCGTCATGGAGGGGGTGGAGACCTATTCCGATCACCGGTATATCCGGTTTGATGTCTCCGCCCATACCTCGAGCGCGCCGGTCCATCAGGCCCCGAGTGGTCCGCGGTGGGCGCTGAAGAAGCTGGACCGGGAGCTCCTCCTGGAAGCCTCGATCGTGCAGGCCTGGGTGTCACCACCGGACAGGCCTGCCGACATCAACGACGAGGCGGAGTGGTTCCGGGAGGCCATGTCCGAAGTCTGCGACGTGGCAATGCCCCGGGTCCAGCCCAGTCGCGCCTTTCGCCAGGTGTATTGGTGGTCGCCGGAGCTGACGGCTCTGCGCGAGGCGTGTGTTGCCGCGCGGCACCGGTACACCAGGCACCGCAGGCTCCGTATCCGCCCTCCGGATACGGAAGCCATTCAGGCGGAGCTGTACGAGGGGTACAGAGCGGCGAAGACCGCCCTCCGAGCGGAGATCTTGCGGTCCAGGGATTTGGGCCGCGAGGAGTCGCTGGAGACTCTGAACAGAGACCCATGGGGGCGCCCCTATAAGATGGTGCGGGAGAAACTCCGCCCATGGGCGCCCCCGCTGACGCAGAGTCTCCGGCCCGAGCTCGTGGAGGACGTGGTGAGCGCTCTGTTCCCTTCGCGAGGGGAACATACTCCCCCGCCTATGGCTCCGCCTCATGCGGTGCCCGCTGCGGACCAAGAGACCGACGACGACGATGTTGCTCCGGAAGTGACCGAGGTAGAGTTGAGAGCGGCGGTACGTAGGCTCAGTGCCAAAAATACCGCCCCAGGACCCGACGGCTTACCTGGAAGAGCCTGGGTTCTGGCCTTTGGGGCTCTCGGGCCTCGACTAGGGGGGCTCCTAAGCGCATGCTTGGAGAGGGGCCAGTTTCCACTTCACACCCGCCGGCAGGTTGAACGCGTCCCAGAGGGTTATGGCCATCCGGCTAGTCCGGGGATACCGCACGGTCTCCCGGGAGGCGGCGAGCCTCCTTGCCGGATTGCCGCCGTGGGATCTGGAGGCAAAGGTCCTCGCGCACGTGTGGGAGTGGCGCGAGGAGGCGAAGCGCCGGGGCGTAACTCCGCTGCCGCGAGAAATCACGGTACAGCGGACAGAGCTCCGGCGGGATCTCATGGCGGCATGGAGAGCGCGACTGTCGCAACCCAGCGCTGGGCACGCCACAATTGCGGCGATAAGTCCCCTCTTTGAGGAGTGGTTAGAGAGGCGCCACGGCGTCCTCACCTTCCGCCTGACGCAGGTCCTCACCGGGCACGGTTGTTTCGGGAGGTTCCTGTTTCGCATAAGGCGGGAGGAAACGCCCGGGTGTTTCCATTGTGTGGATCGCCCGGAGGACACGGTGGAGCATACAGTGGAGGTCTGCCCGGCTTGGGCAGAGCACCGCCGTGTTCTCACGGAGGCGATCGGCGGCGGCGATCTCTCGCGTCCGAGCCTGGTCCAGGCTATGGTGCGGAGCGAGAGTGCATGGGAGGCCGTCACCTCCTTCTGCGAAGCAGTGATGCTCGCGAAGGAGGAGGCGGAACGCGTGAGGGAGAGGCAGCCTCACGCCCTCAGTCGCCGCAGGAGACGTCCCGGGCGGCGGGAATCGCGGGGCGATTTCCGGCCACCGTAGGCGCGGGCCTGCGGACGGTGAGCAGCGGGTAGCTCGCCGTCCGGTAAGGACCAGGCCCGAGTCGACGGCGCGTTGTGTTCCACGCGCGCCTCAAAGAGATGTCAGCAAGTGACGGGGCCCAATAGGGCCGACGCCGCTGGGGTCGCGGGTTGTCCGAAGGGGTTACCGCGGCCTTGGCATAGGCAACTGAAGGAACACGGGTGGGTTTTAGTCAGTAAAAGTCTGACACGCCCTTCCGCTCCACCCAGAGCGGGAGAAGTTATTTGATGATTTCCCACCCTCAAAAAAAAAAAAAAAAAAAAAAAAAAAAAAAAAAAAAAAAAAAGGGCCTCTTATTTCACCAATTTCAATATCGTAATGTATGTCATTACGTACTAGTGCGTAATCGTAAAGTAAAACGCACGAGTTTCTTTCCAATAAGGTAACACGTACGGTTTATCATGCTCCGTCTAAAACCAACGGTACTTTTTTAAATCTTAAGAAAAAAAAAGCAAAGCAAAGAGTTTTTATGTCAGAAAAGTGGTCAACATTTTATGAATAAAATTAACTTTGGGATAAAATAAAATTAAAGAATTTAATGTTAAACATTTAATTCTTTGATTTAATTAATTTTGGCAATAAATTACAACCATTTATCTGTAACAAAAACAAAAAAAATATTAATTTACTTTAATAATACTTGCTGTTTTTTTGCCTTTGCCTTTAAAAAAAAAGCGCTGATGCGTGCGCATCGCTAATTTGTGAACAAGTAAAAATTATTCCGCGCGCTTTTCCTTTTCGCTGTATTGTTTTTATTTGAAAATGTCGTCAAGTAATGATGAATTTATTCATTCGACACCGCCAGAAGTCTCAGAGGCAGCGAAAAAGGCTACTCTAAGCCTCTTGCCCGAAAAATCGACCGATAGATACTTACAAGCGGATCAAAATTTCATCGTATGGAAAACAAGCAAAGATGCAAATTCATTTTCAGAAAGTGTGTTTCTAAAGATTTATTCGTTTAAGAAAGTCAGAGTTTTATTTATTTCCTCGCAAATATGTTATAAAACGTCGTATGACATACGTGCGCTTTGATAATTACAGCCTCTGCTTTCTTGTAGCCCTCGCCTACGGCTCGGGCTAGCAATATCGCCTCGGCTGTGATTTTCAACTTACCGCACTCATATCATAATGTACTATTATCTACACCCATGCTAAAAATTCTCTATAAAAGTTTCTGAAACAGTTAGCTTATTGCCATCATTAAAACAGCCAGTGTCATAGTAACCATGGTAACCATAATAGCATCCAAACGGGTGCTTTAATGTTGTACTGAATTTCATAATGCAACTCGTTTTCAAAAAAGAACATTGTAATGCACGCGCGTTTCACTACAACAGCGCCGTAATTAAAAAAATAACTTATTCGAATTCACGTCGTATACTATGACGCCGGCCGCCATGTTCGATACGAGTATTAGTATTGCAAAAAACTGTGTCAGAACTTTTTATAGAGGATTGATAACATGGATGTCGATAAAGTCTTGTATGCAACTGTACATAATTAGGTATTAAATAAATAAATAATAAATAATAAATATCCTTGGACATTTCACACAACGCCATCTAGTCCCAAGCTAAGCAACCTAATGCTTGTGTTATGGTAACGAGATGGCTGATAAACTACTTATATACATTTTTTTTTGTAAATACATACAAATTCTGCCGTGCTAACGAAAAATACAACAACTCGATTTTGCCGCTTTCGAGAAAAACGCGCTCAAAGTTTTGAACTTTATTTTTCTCTTATCTCATGAACTAGTGAAGGTATCTACATACAACTCGTACCAAATGAAAGGAAAACGAATAAAGAATAGATTTAAATATATATTGTGTGAAAAATGCAAAGCATATGGCCTAAAATCGTGGAAATAATGCTTATAATTAGGAATGTTTAAATGATCAACCTATCATCACTTGTCATAAATACAATAACTACAATACTTATTGTATTTATCTTTAGCAAACCTACATAATTCTAGTTTTATGTAAACACTTACATGAATAATTTCGATAATTTCTAACAATAAATACAATAACTAAAATAGTTATTGTACTCATCGTTAGAAACACATATGTAACAGTCGGTAAAATCCCAATGAAATAAAACATTTTACTTTGTTTCTTAAATGTTTATCTAAAATCAAACCAAATATATTCATATTAACTCTGTTTAACTAAAATAACTTTTCAAAAGTTGTTATATTTAGAGGCATGAGGAACAGGGTGTAAAGTTCACTGATCCTCTATTGAAAAGGGAGGATCCTCCGACCAGACGGGTGTTGTGTCTGGTGGGCCACTGCCCGACGGTTGACGTCGGGACGTTGTATATATGCTAATCGCGTGGTAAACTCTAATTGCGTGATGCAGGTTTGCGTGACGTCATGTCATTGATGCGTAGTTCATATGTGGCGATGTAGATGCCGCCACATCACTCCCCTCCGGAGACCGGAGGTCGATAGTTGGCTGAGTCGTGTATCTTGCGATGCTTGCCAGTGCCAGTTGTGGTTCCAGTGAGTCGGAACCGGGTGCCGCATAGTTCACGGTGAGTCGGAACTGTCTGCGGTGATACCCCAGTGAGTCGGGGTAGCGCTGCGTTATGCTCCAGTGAGTCGGAGTGTACAGCGCTGGGTTGAGGTTGAGGCTGAAGGTGATGACCAGGAATGCGCGTCCGCTGCATGCTGGTGGTCAGGATACCTGTTGAAGCCGTGGATGCTGGCTGGCTGTGTGACTCGCCGCTCGAAAGCTTGAGGAAGTGATGCTGATGACGTCACGCTGATATAGTTGCACGAAGGCTGCGCTGACGTTCATGCTCGGGGTCACCAGTTTAGAGGAATGAGGAACAGGGTGTAAAGTTCACTCATCCTCCATAGAAAAGGGAGGATCCTCCGACCAGACGTGATGTTGTGTCTGGTGGGCCACTGCCCGACGGTTGACGTCGGGACGTTGTATATATGCTAATCGCGTGGTAAACTCTAATTGCGCGATGCAGGTTTGCGTGACGTCATGTCATTGATGCGTAGTTCATATGTGGCGATGTAGATGCCGCCACATTTTAAAAATAATAAAATACTTCTTAAAATTATTAAACTTGTTTTAGACACTTAACTAGTCGAAAGTAAAATCACAGCAATTTTACAACGTGTAACGTTAAATGCGCAAAACATCTTAAGGGGTCATTGTACTCATCATTATGAACAACTTTTAATATGGGACCAAACCTGAAATCGCGAAAAAAAAATCAGCTGTTCAGTACATTTATGTTCGCATAATTCGTCAAAATGTACTGAACAGCATATTTTTTTTTCGCGAATTCAATTCATGTTTGGTCCCATAGTAAAAGTTGTTCATACAGTTACTAATAGTGTTACTTAACTTACCTAACTATAAAATCATTGGTAAAAAGAGATCAATATTAATCTTAATTCCTAGTAGGTACATATTAATTATCCGTACCTAAATTGGAATGGGCCTTGGTAGATTCGGGCAGTGTTCTCCAAAAATTCCTCCGGGTGTTCAGGCATCAAAGGGACTAACTTAGCAAGTATATCCTCTTTTCGTTCTTTAGTTATCCCTCTAGGAGCAGAGTTAGGAACGACTTATAAGAGTGTCCGGGTTCGAAATATTTTACTGTGATGTTTCAGTGGCAGTAAGTTCGCTGTTGACCATGTTTATTATGAAACACATAAACGCCGAATTCTTATTTTGTACCGCGCAGTTGTCAGCCCATATAACAACAATTTGTTGCGTCTCTTTTGTGCAACAGAAAACATGTGAAAGCTAATAAGATGTCTTCCTGGTTTCTTCCTGATATTGCTTCGTTCCACAGAACAGCACAAGGCATTTTATCCTTTTTGGTTTTTCCAAGTGGTACGAAGCTTTCGTTAAAAGCTATTTATTATACGAGGACAACAAATACCGATTTTATACTGGTTCATCCGAGGAATCATAATTACGTTCTTTCTGCAAGTCAAAAGAATGGTAAACAGTGTCTCCATCAGTTGAAGCTGCGATTACATCAGCTTTGTAAGCTTCCCTAGATGTAGTCTACTTAAAATTGTGTTTATGGTAGAGAAGGCACTTTTCGCACGACGTTTGGTACAAGTTTCATGTAGAGATACCTTCACTAGTTGATACACGAGGACAAAAATAAAGTTCAAAAAGAGCGCGTTTTCTCGAAAGCGGCAAGATCGAGTTGTTGTATTTTTCGTTAGCGCGGCAGCACAGTTTTAACCCAGTAAATTATTTGGATACACTAATAATAAGTACAATAACTCAAACATATATTGTATTTATGACTAGCGAACAAATATTGGAATACCGAGCCCTACATAACATAAGTGGAACAACTAATAGTTATTGTACTTATGACTAGTAATGTGTGAGTAGTTCAAAACTGACGTCACCACAAGAATGATTATTGTATTTTTGATTAGTGTATTTGTTATGAAGTTTTAGTTATTGCATTCTTGCTTACTGAAAAACCGAGTTCCTGAAGGATTCATAAAAAGTTACTTAGAGAGAGTTACAGATCTCGATTTGCTGATTCCGAATATATATATAACTCAAAATCGTCCAAAATCGAGTTATTGCATTCTTCGTTAGTGCGGCAGACATATTATAGATAGAAAAACACCCAGACTCGGAACAAATACTTGTAGGTCGTACAAATATTGGTTCCGTGCGGGAATCGAACCCGCGACATGCTGCGCAGCAGTCAATCGCTCAACCACTGCGCCATCCGTGTCGTCAAAAAACACTAATGTGATACTATTATCACACTCGGCTTCGCCTCGTGTGATAAACCCACATTCGAGTTTTAATACCCCTTATTATACGTCAGTTGCATAAATAACTATTAGATGATGCAACTTTTATTGTTCCTTCAACTTATTGCATCCCACTGACAACTACATCATCATCATTTCAGCCGAAAGACGTGCACTGCTGGACATAGGCCCAAGCACCCCCACTTCAACCAGTTCCGTGCTTCCCACATCCAGTGGATTCCCGCGGCCTTCACAAGGTCATCGGTCCACCTTGTGGGAGGCCTTCCAACGCTACATCTTTCGGTACGCGGTCGCCACTTCAGAACCTTTCGGAATTTACTACACTTATACCGATATGAACACATATAATTATTATTCGCGGTTCCCTATCCATTTGCATAAAATTATAAGACATAATAATAATATAACACAGAATAAAATTGTTTATCCTAATTATATTTACGCATAACATTCTAAAGCATAAATGTTTTTACGCATAATGATATCATGAAACATATTTTTTAGTAGGCGCTCAAAAATACTGTTTGCACATCAAAATTTGCACTTCTAAATAAATTAAACTTAACGGCAGGTCGACGAAACCCTGCGCGGGGCTCCTATTTCTGTCTGCAGGATTTAAAGGAACCTACCCAAACCTAACCTTGGGGTGCTCAATTATTATTTGTACAAGTTTAGATATTCAGTTAGTTAACTAGTAGTTTATGACTTTTTATATTTATGGCTCATGATTAATAGACGAATAAATATTACGCCTTAAAAATGTATGCAATTCCAAATTAAGCCAAAACAAATTAGACCAAATGATAGTTATGCTAACCTTTGCATTATGCCAAAGTATAATTATGCAACACGTAGAGCAACAGTATTACTATACCAAAAAAAATATACCAAAATAGTAATATCAAAGTAAAATACAAAAATAAGCAAGTAGTAGTATTCGGCAAAAAAACATTATGCAAAAAAAAGGGATCACATAATTCGCCCGTTTCAGCTGGTCACGATGAGCCAAACTAATTCTAATAAATTGAACCCATTTACTATGGCTCAACCGTATAACAAATAGGTTAGGTTCCTACCTAACATAGCGGTGCTTAATCTAATCTAACTACAAAGAGGAAGTCACTTTGGTATGCTAATTTTGTGTGGCTATCGGCCTTTTACAGCCTTCGTGATACGTAGACATTAGAAGAATGTCTCGTGAAAATAAGAGGTGGTCCGAAACTAATGGTGAACCCCGCAACTAGTCGACTGGGAAAAGTGAACCCTTTACACCCCGATTCAGAAGCTCACAATAACTCATGTGATAATTTTCATTCCGACACTGACTGTTGATTTTGAATTATCGTAAATCGTTGATTGTCGTATACGAGATAAGGACAATTCAACCCATATCTCGTATACGAGGGACAATTCAATCCATCCCTTTTCTCAAACAGAATAGGTGAAATTTAATACATAAACAAATCGGAGAGGGGCAAACCGCTCCACAAGAGAACGCACCCCCACCCCCCGTCAGCATAGGGTTTGCCTCGTAAGTCACTCCTAGAGTGTGATCTCAGGTCTAGACCGGATGGGAACCTAAATCCAAAATTTTACACACTTCATCATCTTCCTGCCCTTATCCCATGTTACTTGGGGTTTTTACACACTTGTTTTATACAATTCAATCGTGTGTGAAAAGAATTCACAATAGGTTGCAAAAGATCCCTCCCCGGACAAAGTGCGCCAAAATAAAGTACACCCAATGCTCTTGTAAAATTATATTTTATACGTGACATGTCACTTAACTAATGAAATAAACATCTATTCTATTATATTCAATTGATTGTCAATTAGTAGTCATTTAATTTATCATCGCCATCTGCACTTGTCCCAATTTATTTCAAGTTAGTGCAATATGTATTCTTCCTCCAACATATCTAACAGCGGCCATCATTCACCTCCTTTCCAGCCTTATATATCTTTCGCTCAATCCATCTATAACGCCACTTGTGAACTACGCAATAAAGACCTGACGTCACACAGATCCTGCATCGCGCAAGCAGAGTTTACCACGCAACTGGCATATACTATGTCGCAGCCAACTGGTAGAATTAGCCGTTTGGTCAACCGCCTAGCCATTTCACTAAACGCCGTCATTCAATCAACGGCCTGAATGATATATTGAAACTTAAAACCTGTTTCACTACCAATGTTAGATCGAAATTTAAATATTTTACTATGACAACCAATCCACAACTGCTCGATATAAAATCGAATCTAATAAATTACATTTAATAATTTGAATAGATCACGCTTTTCCTGGTCGGCGGCAAAACTTTACACGTTGCCAAGACAACCCTTGTTTCAGGAAGTATTTGCTTTCACTTTTCAATTAATTGAAAAGTTTGGATCTCCAAGATTCCGCTCAAGTTTACAGATATTAAACGATTATTTTAATGAGGTATAGGGTTACTACGATCATAAAAAGCTGTTTTTTTTTTAATGTACAGATGATTTTTTAGAGTTCAAGTATGTAGGTAAACATTCAAATATAGTTGTACCTCTCTTTGTTTTACATCTGTCGGTAATTAATTAGATGCATTACGAAAGTACCGAAAAATTCACCGTGGATGTCGGAAAATACCCAGACAGGGTACTTTTAATCCTGGTAGTCAATGATATTATAAAGGAAAGATATGTTACGTTCATACTGAGCGGCGCAGCAACTGGTTCGGATATTGTTGCGTTGTTATTACAAATATACACACATACATACACACACATACACATACACACACACATACACACACACATACATACACATACATACATACACACTTACACATACACACACACACACACACACATACACACATACACACACACATACTTACGTATTATAGGTGTATAGGAGTTTTCAACTACGACTGCGATAGATAATACGGAACGTATGATACAGAAAGAGATATGCTTGGCATTTTAGATATACTGTCACGCCACGGACACGCTTTGTTTCGCTCGCTGCTATTAGCAGACTGAATCAAATGACAACAATTATTGTCTGCAACAATTTGCGCGTGCTAGTGCCATATCTACCTCTTTATTATTGAGTGATATGCTTGAGTTCACACAAAATTCCATAGAAAAAGGACGTTAATTTTATACAGAATTTGAAAAATTTCGTGGAAATTTTTTCAATTTTTCTTTCCATAAAAACTTGATTCGGTTTTACATTATCATTTAAAAAGTTACAAATCTATGCCTGTCAAGGTCTATGGTCATAAGTGTGCGATAATGACTACCGGTTGAACCGGTGCGTCTCCACATCATATTATATACTGTGACTTAGTTAGGTAGTTGGGTCGTAAAAAGGTATTTCCATTTATTTTTATTTACCTATTCATAACGATTTATGAAAAGTACCCCATGGGACTTAACCCCTCAAATGTCGAATGCACCCCATGTGTACATAATGAAAAATCCTTTACATAATGGTATATAAGCTTATATCACATATACAGGGTGGAATTGTGTGGGCAGTTGCCCACCAGACACGACACCCGTCTGGTCGGAGGATCCTCCCTTTTCAATAGAGGATGAGTGAACTTTTAAGCCGCTGGGGTCGCGGGTTGTTTGAAGAAGATACCGCGGCCCTGGCATAGGCAACTGAAGGAACACGGGTGGGTTTTAGTCAGTAAAAGTCTGACACGCCCTTCCGCTCCACCCAGAGCGGGAGAAGTTATTTGATGATTTCCCACCCTCAAAAAAAAAAAAAGGTGGAATTGTGTAATGCCACCTGAAGGGAAAGTACTCTTAATACTGTAGATAGAAAAGTTTACTCAAAGAAAACATTCCTTTATTTTTGAATAGAAAGAAAACTGCATTCAAAGATTTTCAAAAATTCGCTTGAAATTTAAGATTTAAAAAATATTAAAAAATTAAAATTGAAGATTTCATGGTTTTCCTATAATTAAATTTATCAAGTTTTTTAGAGAGATTTCATCCTTATTTGATCCTAACGATCAATGCAATAAAAGTACGGGGTGTAATTTTTACAGATTTTAGTCGGTTCGATTCCCGGGTGTGGCAAACGAATTTTCGAAAATCTTTGAATGTAGTTTTCTTTATATTAAAAAATAAAGGAATGTTTTCTTTGAGTAAAATTTTTTATCTACAGTATTAAGAGTACTTTCCCTTCAGGTGGCATTACAAAATTCCACCCTGTATACAGGGTGTAAGGGACAGCCCTCCGCAAACTGATAGGGTGAATTCAGTATGTCATACTAAGATGACCGGTACATGAAATTATTTCAGGAACTTTAAGGGACTCCAATAAACCTGATTTGTTTGTGTTTTTGTGCACAAATTGGAGCGTCTATTACTATTTGGGAGGGGTAGGTAATAGGTATGCGGTGAGTTCGATGAACTCTGTTAGACAGAAAGTGAACAGATGATTTCACGCGTCCTTGGTTAGAGTATTGCAACATCCATTGCTGGTTTTTTTTTTGCTGTTTTTTTTGCAGTTTTTTTTTATAAATGGAGTGCTGCGAACACACAATGCAATTTTACATTGAAATAATGAAAATGTAACTGAAAAAAAAATTGAAAAAATGAAAATTTTCCTGAGAAAATTTTCGGTGGAATATGATTCAGAATGAGGAGCTGAATGCACCCTGTTAGTTTGCGGAGGGCTGTCCCTTACACCCTGTATAAACGTAAAAAAACATCATACGATGGAAAACCAATCATCATCAGTAGTTGTGCACCTATGGAGTTCGCAACTAAAGCGTGTCAAATGCACTCCTCGAGGAGAAAACTTTACATAATTCTATCTATAATATGTATGTATTTACAAAAAAAAAAATGTATATAAGTAGTTTATCAGCCATCTCGTTACCATAACACAAGCATTAGGTTGCTTAGCTTGGGACTAGATGGCGTTGTGTGAAATGTCCAAGGATATTTATATTTATTTTTATATTTATAATAGGTATATAAGCTTATATCACTTAAATGCAAACGTAAAAAACCTCATCCGATGGAAAACATATCATCATCAGTAGTTGTGAACCTATGGGGTTTTGGGTCTAAAAAACACAAACAACTGGCGAAATAAACTATTAATAATTATGGGCAAAGAAATCGGTATTATGAAATACATAATGTAGACTGTAAGGGGTCTCCGAAACTATCAACTGCCATCAATTTCTATTGCAGTAAAATAGTTAATCGCTTCAATTGCATGTAGACGACCACTTTGCGCATGAACGTGTACCTATCACATAAAAATTGACAATTGCAATTGATCGTTTCGGGGGACACGACAATTTTGCAAATGGCGAAGTTGTAAACATTTTTGTTATTATTCATCATAGACAAAAGCAATAGCTGAAAAACAACCAAGAGCACCATTAAAACTGGAAATTTTAATGCTACTCACAGTTTTAAATCGCTTGGCAGTTTTCGACTCCGAAATCGAACTGCACCCTAATTGCGTAACACATTAGCGATCGGAGTTGGTTTCATTTTGAAACAAATTGCTAATCTATTGCTTCGTATGTTCGAAAAATTTGCCTGCTCGACAACGTAAATAAAGCAATGAATGTTGTTGAACTGTCAAAATGAAACCAACTCCGATTGATAGTGTGTTACGCAATTCGGGTGCGGGCTCCTCCAGCCACTTTTTTTCATAGTTTTTACGTTAGGTACCTGAAAAGAATTAAGAGTTTAAAACTTTAGTGTATTTAAGTGTGTGAATTAATGTATTCCCCATAATTAGCATAAAGTGAATAAGAAAGACGTTATTCGACAATCAATCCTTTTCCCAACTATGTTGGGATCGGCTTCCAGTCTAACCGGATGCAGTTGAATACCAGTAATTATTTACATGGAGTGTAACTGGGTAATACAATATCCATGGGTAAGACTGGTTGTTATACTTTCGGGCTTCTGACCACCCGTAACGACTGTCAAAGATCCACAAATGACAGGGGGACAGTTAATTTATTATTTAAATTAAATTTATTTATTTCTAATGTTACTATTATGTCTTGCGCCATTAATTAAGGCAATAGATAGTGGAACGAAGTAGTTAATGTTTTTTTTTAAACATCAATTTGAATGATTGTCTTCATGTTTCTGTGGTAGTGTAAGCAGAAAGAGGCGAAATACATAAAAAAGTTAATTAAGGCGAAAGCGCCAGGGTAGCCTGCGAAATTCAAAATTTCTTACGTTTTTTGCAATTTGTAGGTCAGTGTGAGCTTGTATGTTGATTAAAATATGATTTGCGGCCGTAGCTAATATGGCTTTACAGAATTATAATAATTAGAATCAACAGTCCAACAACAACAACTCCAACAGCAATACAACAACAAACAATCAAATCAATACAACTCCATAAGTTAGCATTTATCTCAAACCTCATGATTTCATGAAATCGTTAGATTTCAGATAAATGCTAACTTATGGAGTTGTATTGCTGATTCTAATGATTATAATTCTGTAAAGCCATATTAGCTACGGCCGCGAATTATATTTTAATCAACATACAAGCTCACACTGACCTACAAATTGCAAAAAACGTAAGAAATTTTGAATTTCGCGGGCTACCCTGGCGCATCAACCTTAATGTTTTTTATTAAACATCAATTTGAATGATTGTCTTCATGTTTCTGTGGTAGTGTAAGCAGAAAGAGGCGAAATACATAAAAAAGTTAATTAAAAGAACTGTTGTTTACTTTTAGTACGATAGATGGCGCTACATGTTGGATATGTTAAGAAGTGTTTCAAAAGAAGACTTAAAATATTTTATACTAGCGGCCCCAACAGACGTTGTCCTGTCTGAACGATCCTAGAACCAGACTGCAGCGCCACCTACAGGGTCCAATTATGTTTTCAAACCATCCAGGAACCCTTTCAAATATACACAAAAAAATCATCTAAATCGGTCCAGCCGTTGTTATACCACGTTTTATCCGTTTTTTTAAAGTATCCTATGTCCGTCTCCTGGTTCTAAGCTACCTCCCCACCAATTTTCACCCAAATCGGTTCAGCCGTTCTTGAGTTATAAATAGTGTAACTAACACGACTTTCTTTTATAGATAGGCAACATTATGCCAAAATTGGGAGACCACTGTGCACTGGTAGCCCAGTCGTAACGGCCTCCACTTACGAGTTGTAGGTCGTGGGTACAAACCCAGGCAGGCACTTTGCTTTGTGTAAATAATTTCAACACTACAGCAGCCGGTCTATTCTGTAAAAATATCACCGTGAAAACTTGGGTGAAGTAAGCTTGAAATGAACTGTCATTCCATTTGATGCTAGGGATTGTCACTATTGACAGCTCACTTTAAGCTCACTTCACCTAAGTTTTCACGGTGAGATATTTACAGCCGGTCGATTCTGTAAAAATCTCACCGTGAAGTGAGTTTGTTTTTGCTAGGAATTGTCACTATTGACAGCTCACTCCACGCTCACTTCACCTAAGTTTTCACGGTGAGATGGTTACAGAATCGCACTGCTGTTCATAAAACGGTGAAGGAAAACATCGTGAGGAAACCGGCATGTCCTAGAACCAACAATTCAAAGACATGTGACACTTACCAACCCGCATTGGACCCGCGTGGTGGATTATAGCCTACATCCTGTCGAAGGGAGGAGGCCTGTGTCCCAGGCCCAGCAGTGGGAACATTATAGGCTGATTATGTTATGCTTAAACCTCGGAGGAGCTCGTGGCTAAGTAATAACAGCCGCACGGGTCGATCCGTCAGGTTAAGCTACGCTTGCCGGGTTGGTCAGTGGATGGGTGACCATCTTTACATATCGAGATTCCTCCGTGCCTCGGAAAGCACGTTAAGCCGTTGGTCCCGCCTGTTATTCGTGGATGTATTGTAGATGGCGCTGCTGTCACGTAAACATTGAGCTCCGTATTTATTTCTAATAAAAAATAAAAAAGTCAGTCTAACCATGATATTTCTTGATTAAGATGAACAGTAAAGTGTAAAGATTAAGTGGAAGTGTTAGCAAAACGTAATTTTCGTATTTAACAAAGATACAGTGTGCTTAGAACTGTAATCTCAAATTGTGCCAAAACTATAATTAAGAAGTGAAAAACTCTCTAAAAATTCAAAGAAACAAACAATAACACTGGATTAATATTATAGTGTTTATAATATAAGTGCTAGCAAGTGTTAATTCTGTGTTAACATTAAATAATAACAATAAAACAGAACTAATAAATTAATAGTGCGCGCGCATGCAAACAATTTTGAATTTAAAAATAGACGCATCATTCATAACGAACTTTTTTTAATTCTTTAGCTAACCGAAGAACTATTTCGATACGATTTCTCATGTCAAATTAGCGCATGTTAACTTTGCTTGACATGCAAAGTTAGAGGTTGTGAGTTCGCGCCCCGCTATCTGCAAATTGCTTTTTGAATTTTGCAAGATTTGTTTACGAAGAATTAATTATCTAAACAGTACTTATTCAGTATTAAGTTGCCTTTTATTGAATTTTACTCGTCTTTTCCTATTTTCTGAACATTTTCTGTTAAACTCTTAAATATTTAAAGATAAGGATAAAGTTTGAAGTGAAAACTTGTCACAATTTAACTACAAAAAGTGTTGAATGTGTAAGACGATAAGCGGACACAAATAAAATTACCTATTGGTCTCGTAATGTTAATTTGCAATTAATTAACATAAATACTTACATTGGATAAGAACTATGAATTTCTTCGAAACTATGACGCTACGAGCTCGCAAAACCCGTTCAAAGACAAAAGCTGAAGCCGTGATCGGTACAACCAACTCCAATGAATCAACGTTAAATGGCACCACTAATAGCTTACCAACAATATCGGATGACGAGAACGACGAGATCCTAGAACTTAAAAAACAAATTGATAAACTTAACTCAGATTTATTAGAGGCCCGTGAGGTAATAAGCCAGTTATCGTCCGAGAACACGGACTTAAAAAATACCATCACTTCTTTGAATAAGAACAAACACGAACAAGTCCCAAAATTATTGAGCGACTTTGAGATTTCTCACCGAAATACTAAGCAGTCTACCCCTAATAGAAAATCACATGCATCTAAGAAGAAACTGAATTTAGCTAACCCTACAGTAAATAAAACACCAATTTTGAATACGTCCACCCAAATTGGACCGAATCACATCTCTTCACAGACTACGGAACATGGTATAAACAAGGTACATCAAGAACAAAGAAGGAAAGTATGCATTTTAAGCAGCGATAAGGTAAATAAAATATTGTCTGTAGCCGAAGAAACGTTCCCGAACTATCAACCTTACCCCATATGGCGGAATAAATGAACTCATTAGTAACATCAACGTAAAACTTATTGACTTCACGATGAATGATTATTGTATAATTCTCATAGGCGAGGAAGACTTTCGAAGAACCGATAATTATTTCGATTTGATTATTAATATACGCGAGACACTAATGCCTCTGCAACACACTAATATAAAACTATGTCTACCTACTTTTAAATTCTTTTACCATTCTAATATGATGTACAATGTAAGATTAGAAATGTTTAATAATTTACTCTATCTTGACTTACAAACTCACAACTATGCATTATTGTTCGATTCCAATCTTGACCTGAAATACGATTATAATATGTTTTCAAAACACACTGGTACGATAAATAATAATGGGATAAAAAATATGTTTAAAAACCTCCAATGTATTGTTCATACAAATTCTCTTGATATTCCTTTATACGGTGATAATGATATTGTCTCAAACCCCGATATCAGTAATTTGTCAGATATCAACAATTGCTCTACTAATGATGTTAATATTGTTACCCCTGATATTATAAATAACAGTAATTTTTTTCTTGTATAAACACATAAATGTATTACATCAAAACACTAATGGCTTAATAAGTAAATCGGATCTATTGAGCCTACATCTACACGAATTTGCTTGTAATAATAAGTTGGTGGATGTTCTCTGTGTAACAGAACACAATATGAAAGAAGGCGATGACATACATTTACATATTCCAAATTACACACTTGCAACCCATTACGTAAGAAACAATCGAAGAGGGGGTTCATGTATTCTGGTAAACAATAAACACAAGTATAAAATTCTCAATTTAAAAGAATACTGCTGTCCTAGTGTATTAGAATGTTGTGCTATCGAATTAATTGATCATAATATAACCATTATATGTATTTATAGGTCCCCCAAATTCAAAATTGAAACCTTAAACTCCTTTTTCTACCAATTTGAAGGTATACTAAATAAAATCTGTTACAGTAATAAAAAGAAAGTCTTGATTTGTGGAGACTTTAATATTGATATTTTAAAAAATACGAAATTATCTACACAACTTGAAAATCTTCTTTATAACTACCGTATGAAATTAAGTGTTCGTCAACCAACCCGATTAGATAGTGGTACCTGTATCGACAATATAATACACAATATTAGAGGCAGCACTAGTGAGGTGATAGAGCTAGCTGTATCCGACCATACAGCTCAAATCATAAGATGTCCTGTTAAAAAAACTTGTACCATTACACATTGGCATACTTTCAGACGAGATTTTTGTCAAGAAAATATGCTTAAATTTAAGAATGCTCTACAAAGCCTTAGTTTCAGTAATGTTTACAACTGTACAGACCCAGATAATGCATTCCGTGAATTTAATAACTTGTTTAAATTATTCTACGATCTTTGCTTCCCCATAATGAGAATTAAAAACCTATGTTCTAAAACTCCGAAATGGATAACTAAAGGCATAAAACTATGTTGTAAGCGTAAGCGTGAAATGCTATGGCAATTTAGACGCCAACCAAATAAAACTAATAGAAAAATATTTAACACATATACTAAGCGTCTAAAACTAATTATCAAATTGACGCAAAAAACGCAAAATAGCTACTTCATTAATAATGCCGACAACAAGGTTAAAGCAACTTGGAGAGTAATAAATTCAACTAAATCTAATTTCCCAAAAGAAAACCCTTCTAAAATACTTACAGATAATAATAAATGTACTACAGAGCCAAATGAGATTGCCGAATTATTTAATAACTATTTCATTGATCAAGTTCAACCAATAAACAACCACAAACACAACACTGATTATAAATCGACATTCATAGATTCAAACCCCAATTCAATGTTCTTAGCAATCACCATTCCACATGATATACACAAAATTATTACTGCTCTAAAAAATACAAATAGTTCTGGCTATGACGATATTGTTACACATCCAATCAAAAACGTAGTTACTGAAATTTCACCAGTTCTTAGTTATATAGTAAACCTTTGTATAGATAAAGGTAAATTCCCTGAAGACTTAAAACTATCTGTTATTAAACCTCTTCATAAAAAGGATGATCCACAAAACATGAAAAATTATAGGCCTATTGCACTTGTCCCAGTGTTCTCCAAAATCATCGAAAAAGTCATTTATAACAGCCTCTATTCATTCTTAGAAAAAAACAATATTCTAACTAAAGAACAGTACGGTTTTAGAAAACATAAAAATATTAATATGGCCATTTATGAATTAGTAAATGAAATTATTTCAAATATGGATAAAAAAATCCCAGTTACAGCATTATTCATGGACATGACGAAGGCATTCGATTTTGTAGATCACAGAATCCTTCTCATAAAATTAGGAAAACTTGGAATTAGGGGCAATGTCCTAGAACTAATTAAGTCGTACCTAGTCAACAGAAAACAAATCACTAAAATATCAAAAATATGTCATAGAACTAAAACAGAAAAAAACTACTTATCAAAACAAAGAACTATAAATTTCGGTGTACCCCAAGGCAGTGTACTTGGTCCGTTGTTATTTCTATGTTATATAAACGATATACCCAGAACCATAGAACACCCCATGACTCTATTTGCTGATGACTGTACTACAATATTTATAGGAAAAAACATAGAAAAACATGAAAATGAAATAAATAATAGTTTAGATTTAATAATTCAATGGCTAATCGACAACAACTTAAAAATTAATTTAGGGAAAACCCATATCATGAACTTTAACCAGCGAATAAACTCTATTAATACAAATATTACATATAAAGATAATACGATTGCTAAAATTGACAACACGAAATTTCTAGGGCTTTGGTTAGATCAGCACATGACATGGAAAACACACATTGAACATGTAATAAAAAAGCTAAATCAATATTGCTATGCTTTACACAATTTAAACAAGGTTGCCAATCGTAGTACCGTTCTTACCGCATACCACGCATATGTCTCCACCACACTGCGATACGGTTTAATATTCTGGGGTAATTCTACGGATAGAGAATTGGCATTTAAAGCCCAAAAAAAGTGTCTTCGTGCAGTATGCATGATCCAAAACACTGATAGTTGCAAACCATTTTTTATTAATTTAAAATTATTAACACTCCCGTCCTTATATATTTATGAAGTTGTTATGTTTATTAAAAATAACCTTGACCAATTTGAAACTCTGTCCACTAAACGCCATCAAGGTGCAATTAAGTCAAAAACCCACCAAACCGCCCTGTTCTCAAAAAGTTTTCTAGGAATGGCTCCTAAAATATTTAATAAACTACCTAAACCTATAAAAGCTTCAAAAGATTTGCATACCTTCAAAAAAACACTCCATAAGTTCCTAATTCAGAAAGCATATTACACCATAAATGAATATTTAGAAGAAAAATAAAAACCGGTATGTCTTATTCTCAGATGTTATATTTGTTACCTACTTATTTTAGTTAATTTAATTTATGTTTAACTAGATATTAAATTGTTTCCTTAATTTGTATTGTTTTGTTTATGATTATTTTATTATTAAATATTTAAGATGGTTACTTAGCAGTATTTTATAATTTTATAGGCTATAAATACCTACTACTGTGACCAGCTAACTGTTACTGTGAACAACATTTGTACGCCTTGCAAGGCAGCGCATAGTGATACAATATTTTTATTTTATAACATCATGTACATTTTACCTATGTGTCACAAATAAATAATTTTGAATTTGAATTTGAATTTGAATTTGATCTTTGACAGTCGTTACGGGTCGTCAGAAGCCCGAAAGTCTGACAACCAGTCTTACCAAGGGGTATCGTATTATCCAGTAACTGGGTTGTGGAGGTCAGATAGGCAGTCGCTCCATGTAAAATACTGGTATTCAGCTGCATCCGGTTAGACTGGAAGCCGACCCCAACATAGTTGGGAAAAGGCTAGGCAGATTGATTGATGTTATGCTTAAACCAAAATTCGGATTCCTACATTGCATGGCTTTAGAGAGAAAAACCTCTGTGAATACATTATTATGGCTTGTGACTAAGTAATAACAGCCGCATGCATGGGTCGATCGCCCAGGCTAAGCTACGCTTGCCGTGATTAATCCGTGGATGGGTGACCATCTTTACATACCAAGACGCTTCAATCCGTGCCTCGGACAGCACGTTAAGCCGTTGATCCCAGCTGTCATCAATTGAGAAGCTCGTGGCTAAGTAATAACAGCCGCACGGGTCGATCTATCAGGTTAAGCTACGCTTGCCGGGGTTGGTCAGTGGATGGATGACCATCTTAACATACTGAGACTCCTCCGTGCCTCGGAAAGCACGTTAAGCCGTTGGTCCCGGCTGTCATTCGTGGATCTTTGACAGTCGTTACGGGTTGTCAGAAGCCCGAAAGTCTGACAACCAGTCTTAACAAGGGGTATCGTATTACCCAGCAAATGGGTTGTGTAGGTCAGGTAGGCAGTCGCTCTATGTAAAATATTGGTACTCAGATGCATCCGGTAAGACTGGAAGCCGACCCCAAAATAAATAGTTGGGAAAAAGGCTAAGCAGATGATGATATTTATGAAGCAGAAGAAAATAGCTGATGATCGTAAATTAAATGCATATAAGCTAGCCGAAAAAGTATACCCAGGAAACTTCAAATGACTAAAATTATCGAATCATCCTATTCTAACTTCCTAGCTAATATTATAAATGCGAAAGTAAGTTTGTTTGTTTGTTACCTTTTCACCCCTAAACCACTGAACTAAGCATTCTGAAATTTTGCATATACGTTGTCTGTACACCTACAAAAACGGACATAAGGTACTAGACCGAGAGGTGACAGGATTTTTCGTAACGATCATGGATACGGTTAGATTTACTTCGATGGGTTGTAGAGTAGTCCCCTAATGTGAATGACGTCGGTCTGCCTGCTCTGAGTGGTTGCAACTTCGAGTTATAGCGCTTACAAGAGGCGTCATTGTTGCGAAAAAAAAACGATGAGGGAAATGATCAGTTTTGGTACACATTCAAAGTATGGCGTCTCCGCAGATGAAAAAAGTTGGTCTGCCGGCTCTCACTGGTTGCATTTCAGAGCTATGATGCGCGCAACATTGTTGCAAAAATAAAACGATAAGAGAAATGGTCAGTTTTAATACCCATTCGAAGTATGGTGTCTCCACAGGTGAAACGAGTTGGTCTGCCAGCTCTCAGTGGTAGTATTTCAGAGCAATCGTTGTGTATGCAAGACGCTTATTTTTGGAGAAAGCCTAAAAAATACATCAAAAAACGGGACAATAGGCGAATTTTTCAAGTGCAAAAGTGAAAAATCCTGTGACCTCTTAGTCTATACCTTTCATCCCGAAAAACAGTACTGTTCCGAGGAAAACAACAATAACGTTCTATAGATGGCGCTACGTGCCTTTCGAATTATGATTGAATTATACTAATACAAGCAGAGTACAACCCGAATTGACAGTAAAATTCTAAATTAACGCGAGCGAAGCCGCGGGCGCAAAAGCTAGTAAAATAATAAAAATAAGTAATTTCATCCGCAGCAGGATGCTAACTGTCATGCACTGTCATGTCATATTAATATTAAATATTATGCTTTTATATACGTACCTACATAGGTACTTCGTATCTATTTCGCCTCTGCCATTGACAAGCGGACGTCCGCTCCTGTTTCTTTCTATTTTTATTTGATTAATGATATATTATTTATAGCAAATTTAGTTCGTGACGAATACGTCCATACTTAAATATTATTTTCGTAAAAAATCTTCAGACGGCATGACGGCATAGGTAAATCAAGGAAAATGTTAACTTATCGCGTGTATTGTCACCATTTTATTTTACGGCAATTTAAACAAAAAAAAAAAATCCCCACCCAACCTACCGCCATATTTTTGTTTAAATATTTGTTTGTTTGCCAAGACCAGGCAAAAGATTGTTAATCATTCAGACTTTATCTTTATCGTTAGAAAACTTTTGGAAAATAAAACATTTTCATAATCTAACTTGTAAAAAAAGGGTATTATACACAATATATAACTACAGATAGCGCGCGAGTTGCAGTCGGGGTCTGAGGTAAAGAGCGGGAGCATCTCCCCCCGCTACCCGCACGCCCCACCTCACGCGCCTGCAGTGTATTGTAATTATAATTAGGTCACAGCACTACCGCATTCCTAAGCTCTGCATTCAACTCGCGCGCTATCTGTACGTACCTAATTACTGTTAATAAGATAATAATTTTAACGGTTAATGATACGGGCCGCAATAGCTCAAAACCTTAGAGTAAGTCTTAATTCTATGCTCAAAATAATTAAAACGCCGCCACTACCGAATACTATAAAAAAATCAAAATACTTTTTTATTTTTTTTAAGACAGCGCAATTTGCCAGTTTATATTGACGTATAAAATTAATTGAATATAAAACTTTTTTGACAATTATGTATTTTTAATGAAACCTCCAAAATTAAATTACGACACACGAATTTTAATTTACAAGCATGGAATTAGTATGTACTATTTAAAAGACTCTTTTGAAAGTAAATAAAAGAAGCTTTGCAAACTACCCTAATGGAAGCTTAATAATAATAATTTTTGAGCTGTCTATTCAAAAACTATTATGCTAAGCCAAAAAGCTTTATCGTAATTGGCTACAACGGCGGTACTTGTCCTACCTATAGTGCAGGAGCTCGCATTAGTGTATTGATTATTTTATCTTTATCTCTCTGATAACCTGAATTTGTTTATCGTGAGTACTTAGTGTACCTTTACCGTCATAAGGCTTAAGTGGATGAATAAAAGTTGCTTGTTAACTCAATTGTTTAAGCCTAATTTTATATTTTTTTATATCATATTGTTTTTTCTGATCCTGAAACTGAGTTATGATCTGAAAGCACAGGGCATTGAATTTTGACTACACTTGATATCATCTGCTAGCCTTTTACCAAATATGTAGCGGTCAGCTCCCAATCTTACCGGATGCAGCTGAATCACAATTAGTTTACATGGAACGACTACCTATCTGACTTTCACAATCCAGTAACTGGGTAATACGATACACCTTGGCATGTATACACTAGATTAGCAATTACCGCGCCAAGGCGTTGCCACTGGATATACGGCCACGACCGTATGCGTAGCTAACGTCAGTTCAGTGCTTTGTATGACGGCAGCCGAAGTGAACCGAGTGATACGCGACAAAAAATATCGCCAAAATGGGTAAATGCGTAATGAAAGAATGCGATTCAAGATCACAAAAACTACCGGAATTACTTTTCACACGTAAGTTTATTGTTTCTGTGTTTATATCGTCGTAAAAACGCAGTAAAATAAATAACATGTAGATTTTTTTTTAATTATGATCAGTGTTACAACTATGTTTTAGTTTCCCACATTTGTGGAAGT
Organism: Cosmia trapezina; assembly: GCA_905163495.3. NCBI lineage: Eukaryota > Metazoa > Arthropoda > Insecta > Lepidoptera > Noctuidae > Cosmia > Cosmia trapezina. The sequence goes on along the minus strand of LR991034.1, from coordinate 3,882,952 downwards.
TTTTAATTTATGGAATAAGCGATTTTAAATATTTTTTAATAATAATTTTCAATGTTCCAGACTTACCTAAAGATGCAATCAATTTTCTCAATCAATAATCCGATTGCTGAGAAAAGAGACTGACTGGCTACCTACTAAGTCTACTGTCATTTGTTTGAAGCACTTCCGTGATCAAGATAAAATAGGCTCAAAAAGCGAATGTGGCCGTGTTTATTTGTCCAATCAAGCAATTCTAATGCTTATTGTAAGTAATGATTTTATGCGGCAATTAATATTATCAAATTATAGGTAATGCCAACAAAAAATGCCTTCTCATTAAACTCCCACAGCAACAAATTAGTTTATATCGACTCAAACTACATTGTGTACTGAATGTTTTTTTCAACTTAGTTTTTAGATTGTAAAGAGCTCTTTTGCCTACAGTAAATTGTATATTTTTCAGGACAACCGTTATTCTAAAGAGCAGGTGGTGGTTGGTGGTGCTTTCAGAAGAAGAAAATATGAATGTGGATGCTGTGGAAACTGACGAAGAGATAGACGAAATAACTGAAATGCCCCGAAAGAGCAAAATGAGGAAAATAATTCACCGTTTGAAAAATGTATCGGCTAGAAGACTAAAAAAAATCCCAAAAATAAAAGACTAGAAATAAAAAAAATAAACGATGTTATAGAGCAACTGAGTTGAGTGAAGAAGACGAAATGCAGTTATAATGTAAATGATAAAACAGTGCAATTCATGGAAGAATTAAAAAAACCTTTAAAAAAAGGACTTATAGATAACTGACTTTTTGGGAAACCGTAGGTTTTGTCTTTGCGATTATGGACACGAAGTTATGATGACGAACAACTACTGGAAATATATTGTGAAGGACGGCACGGTTGACATCTGTCGGGCATTCCACCGTCCGGGGGAATCAATCCATGAATTATTTCTGGCTGTTCTCGTCTGGCTAACGGAGACTACTTGCATAGGCACAACCTTGTAGCCAGGATTATCCACCAGCAACTTGCTCTGAAGTAGTCTTGTGGAATTGGAAGTACCGTACTATAGGTATGTGCCCGACCCAGTTCTCGAAAATGGCAATATCACGTTGTATTGGGATCGATCTATCATCTCTGACAGGACTATTGTTGGCAATAAGGCAGACATAGTGGTGATAAATCGATTAGAGCGTCGCACAATGATTATTTATATAGCGGTCCCGCATGACGAGAACCTCGTGAAAGCTGAAAAAGATAAGCATATTAAGTATCTTGACCTGTCTCGCGAGGTTGTCGACATGTGGGATGTGGATACAGCAATCGTTGTGCCGATAGTCGTGACGGCCAATGGCATAATAGCCAAGAGCCTCGATCAACACCTGAAGAGGCTCTCGTTAGGCAGCTGGATTAAGGAAGATTGCTCCAGAAAGCGGTATTCTGGACACGGCGCGTAGCGTTAGGAGGTTCCTGTCTCAGCAGCCCTGACCACCGGTACCCTGGATCCTGTTCCCGATACCGGTGAGCTTCTATTTTTTATATTTTTAAATGTTTTTATATTCTAATATTTATAAATGTAAATTATATGTATGAAAATGAACTAAAGGAAATAAAAAATGTTCAAAAGAAAATGTCTTGATTATTTTCATTAGTTATAAACTTCTAATACACATCCAATAAGAAATACATAATTCTCATATTTAAAAAATAACTTAACGTTTAAACGTTACGTTTTTTTTAACGTTTATAAACTTCGGTAAAATTTCGCATGGGTAGGCAACCCCATCCCGCCATTGCATGTTTATATTGCGGTCTTTGTCTAATCTAAGCGACAGTACTGTTCTTGCGACTTGTGTAAGTGAGAAAGAAATATGTTTACTTTTGAATGTTTAGTGGTTTCAAAGCTACGTCGTCGCGTTTAAATAGTGGTTACACTTTTTTTACACATTTTAATGAGGTTTGCTTCTCTAGTTAAATAACTCAATGCCCCTTGGTAAGACTGGTTGTTTTTTTGCTAAGAGGCAGTATGAAAAGCAATCTTCCCACGTATACAACCTACTGAACAAAGAGCTACACATCTATCCTCTGAAACTCCGTGACTGTAAACAAGCTGTGACTGATTGGCTCAAGAATAAATCTTATGACGACATTGAGGCTTTGATATCATCACTTCCATCCTGAATTAATAGGACCTTGGGAGCCAAACTGTTAGTGGAGGAAGCTGTACCTGGCTTCCTCCGATCCCAAGACATTGTCGCAGGGCTAACCTAACCTAATCCTAAACAGAAACCCTTATAAAATAAACTCATGTATTAAATTCCACGCTCACTCCATTACACACGAACACATATCCTCTCTCATTCATACCCCCACTCACGCACACACACACACATTCAAAAATTCACTCATACACAACACACAAATGCGCTCCTTGTTGTATCTTGTATTTCTAATTATTTTGGTTTATCTTTTGTTTTTGTTAACAATTGCATACCTGTGATTATGTTAAGCGGAAGGGCGGAGTCACCTATCACAAGCAATTCCTTGCTTAAAAGGTGATCTCCTAACTCATGTGAGCTAAGAATTTGTTTAAATGCAATAAACATTTTTATTTTTTTTATTTTTTTATAGACTTTCGGGTTTCTGACGACCCGTGACGACTGTCAAAGATTCACGAATGACAGCCGGCACCAACGGCTTAACGTGCTTTCCGAGGCACAGAGGAGTATCGGTACCTATGTAAAGATGGCCAGTTGGCCACCCACCCAGACCAACCGCGGCAAGCGTAGCTTAACTTGGTTGATCGACCCGTGCCGCTGTTATTACTTAGCCATGAGCTTACTTTAGCAAGATATCGTAAAAAAAATTATGCAATGGCTCCCAAAACTTTATAACAAATTACCTAATCAGATTGTATCAAGCAGCAACATGAATGAGTTTAAACGTAAGCTTTTTAAATTATTGAATGACAAGGCGTATTATTCTGTCAAAGAATATCTTAATGACAAATTACAATAATATCTGTCTGTATAATTAAAGTATTGTAAATTATGACTGAGTACTACCGATTTTTTTATGTGCCCTCTTACTTTATTGACACATTATTATCAAATTATTATTATATATTAGTGTTTGTATGAAATTGACTTCATTTTATTGATTTTATTTATTTTTTAATGCAACATTCGACATACTCAAACTATTTTGTATGCCTTCTGGCGGGACATGGTATGGACCAACATTTTTGTTTTTTTATATAACATCTGAATTTTACTCTGTGTTCACAAAATTAATAAATGAATTTGAATTTGAATTTAAATTATTTTTTGCTCTCCGAATTTATCAAGATATAAGTACCCATTACAAATTAAGTACCCACCTCTGTAAAACTTTTCGAGACTCAGGTTTCTTTCCTCGCAGATTGATAAAGACGATAAGAAAGGCACCAGCAATCTTCTGGAACACTTGAATATGTCTAGACTACAAAGTTAAGCACTAGATGGATATAGTTCTAGACTGTGTAATCTGCCAGCTGGGTAGACAATGTCAATGGCCAAACAATATAGACTTCAGTTTTGACTTAGGTGTAGGTACCTATCATTGTCGATTTTCACAAACTCCAATTTTCTCCTTCATCGCTTTCGTACATTCTGTATGTACAGTGGGCTGCATCAATTGGTACTCCAGTTGTATTCAATTTTTAATACAACTGGGGTACCCAATTGATGCAGCCCACTGTACCATCGGATACTAAAGGCGGGTCATGGGTTGGTATCAGAATGACTGGATCGCAAATTGATCACGTCGCTGTTAGTCCAAATCTCAAAATGTCTAAATCTCAAAATACCTAAGTCGCAAAATGACTACATCGCTTTTAGTCCACATCTCATAATGTCTAAATCTCAAAATACCTAACTCGCAAAATGACTACATCGCAAAAAGTCCGAACAGTTGTGTAGGCACCTATACAGGGTTGATATCAGAATGATACCTTTTCCCAGCTATGTTGAGGTCGGCTTCCAGTCCAACCGGATGCAATTGAATACCAGTATTCTACATGGAGCGACTGCCTATCTAACCTCCAGAACCCAGTTACTGGGAGACACGATAAGACTGGTTGTCAGACTTACGGGCTTCTGACGACCCGTAACGACTGTCAAAGATCCACGAATGACAGCCGGGACCAACGGCTTAATATGCTTTCCGAAGCACGGAGGGGTCTTGGTATTTAGAGATGGTCACCCATCCACAGACCAACCGTGGCAAGCGTAGCTTAACCTGATCCATTGACCCGTCCGGCTGTTACTTAGCCACAAGCCCTTTAATTTTTTAACGGTAATTAATTACTATAATACATAATTACATTACCGAAAATAGGTTAACATTTTTGTCTGTTTGTCAAAATGGACTGATTTGGTTCAAGTTTGGTGTAAAGAGTGAATTTTGGGGAAGCACCATAGTCTAGGGAAAGTAAGAAAAAAAGTCACATTAAGAACCACAGAAATTAATGTAGGTGCCTACACAACTGTTCGGACTTTTTGCGATGTAGTCATTTTGCGAGTTAGGTATTTTGAGATTTAGACATTATGAGGTGTGGACTAAAAGCGATGTAGTCATTTTGCGACTTAGGTATTTTGAGATTTAGACATTTTGAGATTTGGACTAACAGCGACGTGGTCAATTTGCGATCCAGTCATTCTGATACCAACCCGCTCAAATGTCCGTGAGCCTTATTGCACTGGACTGGATACAGTTCCAATTCAAATTCGAAATTTGAATGTGTCTGAAACAATGGCGTTGTTTCCCGGAAGCTTCGCCGCAAGAGAGCGCTGTGTGTTTGTCACTTAGTCTTGTCAAAGTCATCTTGAAGACAAAACGACCAATCGGCGACCAGAAAAAATACTTAGCGCCATCTCGCAGCAAAGTTTTCAGCAAGGAACTCTATTGGCAGCTGAATGAAAGTAACAAACATTTAGCGCCATCTACGCGGAACGAATTTGACAGTTTTCTTCCCGTTGCGGCGCGGCCCGACGCAAATGCTAATATAGTTTGACGCAATTTTTTAATGCGGCGCGCTGCGGCCCACGTCGGTAGTAATAATACCTAGAATAAATATAAATCTATGGTTGTTTATGGATGTTGTCTGCGTAAAAAAAAAGAATACTATTCCGTCCGTCAATCAGATATAGATAAGTAATAAAAAAATATTGGACACGTATTTTATGCTTTATTATTTTAATAGAAAAATGCGTTGCAATAATGCGTTTTTAATTAATGTTGGGGAGTGGGGGCTCGCTACGTCACAATTCAGTATGAAATCTAGCAAGTTGTGACGTCATATCGACGGTGAAGTACCAATATATCTTAAGAGCGTTAACGCCTACAGCATTTCATACAAATTTTCGAGTCATTTTTTTTCGAAATCAATGAACCGAGTTTAATGAAACTTCATACGTATAAGCAAGATACCTAAGTCTCAAAAGTTAGTTAAGAACATTTTCAAAATGTCTAATTTAAAAGAAGATAATAGGAAATCTCCGTTTCTATGGAATATTTAAAATCGGATGCATTTAGCTGTAACACTATTTTTCAAAAATGTTCTTAACTAACTTTTTAGACCTATGTATCCTGCTTATACGTATGAAGTTTCATTTAAAATCGGTTCATTCATTTTGAAAAACAAGGACTTCAAAGTTTGTATGAAATGCCGGTCGGCGTTAACGCTCTTAACTGACATTTTTCGAGAAATTCTCTTTTTTTTTCATTTTGAATTTAAAGGTGTCATTCGCTTGTTTTAGTGAAATCTCCTAGTGTATTTTCAGTTGCAACAGCAGCACCATTAAGGCGAAAGCGCCAGGCTAGCCCGCGAAATTCAAAATTTCTTACGTTTTTTGCAATTTGTAGGTCAGTGTGAGCTTGTATGTTGATTAAAATATGATTCGCCGGCGTAGCTAATATGGCTTTACAGAATTATAATCATTAGAATCAGCAATACAACTCCATAAGTTAGCATTTACCTCAAACCTCATGATTTCCTGAAATCGCTACATTTGATATAAATGCTAACTTATGGAGTTGTATTGCTGATTCTAATGATTATAATTCTGTAAAACCATATTAGCTACGGCCGCGAATCATATTTTAATCAACATACAAGCTCACACTGATCTACAAATAGCAAAAAACCTAAGAAATTTTGAATTTCGCGGGCTACCCTGGCGCTTCAACCAAGTTAATATGTGGAAATAGGTACATACCTCCCAACTAAACCAACGGGTCTATTTCAAGTGTCTAATTTTCAGTTTGTGTAAATTTTTGACTTTGTCAGTTAGGTGGTAAGTAGTTAGGTGTTATTGGCACTTCGCCGTCGAAATGCCACATTTTAACTCCATGTATCGCCGTAATATCCCTTCTTACAACAATGAAGTAATTCATTACACACACTCACACACTCACCCCGACACACTCACACTCACACAGACACGCTCCCGCGCACACAAGCACACACAACACACACGCGCGCGCACCACACATTCTTGTATTGAACTTTTGTTAATTTATTCTTTTTGATAATAATTATGTAACAGTCTAATCAATATTTTTGTCTTATTTTCGGGAACTGAGCGCTGATTGTCCTTAATACAGGCTACTAAGTAACCTAGCTAGGACGTCAGTTCGTAAACTTGTATTGTTACTAACTCATCTCAGATGTATACTTATCCTAAGTTGTCAACCTACTTGTAACAGACTGTACCTCTTGTTTATGAAATAAATTATTATTTATTTATTTATTTAATATTTTAATTAGGTACGTTAAAAAGAAAAAATACGTAAGAATCCAATATTAAAAAAAACAACCTGAGGGACAGGTAAAAAAAAAATTAGCATCATCCTTATCGGCTTAGTTTAAATATTATCATAGTTACCTCTACCTAACCTTCAAAAGACCAGAAGCATGACAATGAACACAAGTGAAAGTTAATCGATAACTAACGAGTGAATATTGATCGGTTACGCACATTATTTCAGCGGATGACCGATTACCGAGGTGATAATAATTGGCCATAGATAGTTATGGTTCTAACACTGACAATAAACTAAACACAAGTGGCCCTTAATGAATGTTATTCTGTTCTTATCACAAACATTATTATGATAACAGAAGGCCAATAAAATTCTCGTACCTAAAAACGTTCAAATTCAAGTCGCAATTTCATGCTGGCGACAATCAAATTAATGTCAAAATGTAAGTAAACGCTATACAATTTTTGACAGATTGAGGAAATAGGGGATTTGCCCCTCAAGTATCACAATTGTTTTAATTTAAAAAAAAACTTTTTACAAAAAAAAAAACAACCGACTCCCAAAAAAACACTACAAAGTGAAAAATAACTTTAATTTCGGAAGTCGGTGTCTTTGGTTTTTTATTTACTTTCGCTTTTTTTTGCCACCGACTTCCGAAATTAAAGTTATTTTTCACTTTGTAGTGTTTTTTTGGGAGTCGGTTGTTTTTTTTTTTGTAAAAAGTTTTTATTTTTCACTTTTTAGTGGTGGCCTACCCCACACACATAACTTATAACTCAAGTACCTAGCGCAATTTGAAGCGGCATATAGTAGGCATTAAGGCCCAGGTTCCAAGATTGGTTTAGCTCGGTGTGTAAGTGAAATGGCGTTATGGCTGTCTAGTTTGACGCACGAGATAGAAGATTCTCACGCGCACCGGAATTATGTCGTAAAAATGCAAATAAAATCGTATAAAATTAGAAATTAACTATTTAATAAAAAGTAATCCATCACTGGATGCAGTTTGGAATTTGACATTTCATGGTATATTTTTAATTATAATTATAATTGTTAATGAAGGGATAAACTGCTTTTAAAGATTATTAGGAGGTATGTTTAAAGATTTTTTTGGTGCATTAAAATATGTATAATTATGTTTTGGCTTCCATCACTGTATGCGAAAAAGGCTTGAAAATATCATATTTTTTTTACATGTCGAAATTATGTACGGTTTATGAGATACACTGCTTTAAAAAACCACCTTTTTGATCATTTTCAGGAAATCTGGGCCTTAAATCATTTATAGCCAGAGTGCACCTCATGACAATTCCAATAAGCCCAAACACGGCTAGGATACATTGTTTTATTACTGAGTTCCGATGCCTACCTTCCGGCTTCTTCATCAGATCGGTTCGATTTTATTTAAAGCTTCGTCATAGTCCCTTAACTATTAATCGAGATATCTTATCGCCACCCGTGAAATACTTGTGATCGTTGAGGAGTTCCCGTGGCTTTCTGTGGTCTTCTTCATCCACTCACCAGATGATACTTTCTGAATGCAAACGCTTGATTTGTTGATGAAAATACCAAAATCGCTATATGTATGCCTATAATATTTGAGGAGTTCCCTCGATTCCTCATGGATACCATCATCAGAACTGGATTTTGTTAAAAATGGGACCAATCTGGAAGTATACCCTTTCAAATAAAAAAGAATTTTCCGAATCGGTTCATAAATGACGGAGTACTGAGGTAACAAACATACAAAAAAAAAACATACAACCGAATTGAGAACCTCATCCTTTTTTTGAAGTCGGTTAAAAAACCGACCAAGTGCGTGTCGGACTACCGGACTACGCACAATGAAGGGTTCCGTAGTTGGGATGAAATTATCCCAAGAACAAACTATTACTATTACATTCCAACAATACCTAACTGTAAGTTTGTACTCACAATATTGAGAGATTTACCATGTTATTTTAAGACCACAAACTTCTTATAGGTTTTCCTGCAATCTCCAGTTGAAGAACTATTTTTGTATTTTTTTAAAAATTTTAGGCTCAGTAGTTTAGATAAGGGGGGGAATGGTCAATTTTCGTCAATTTTCTTAAATAATTTTAAAACTATTAATTGTAAAATTATAAAAAAAAAACATATTTGAGACCTTCATTGTAAGCCCTTTCATTTGATATGTCACACGGTACAGTGCAAAACATATGTGTACCAAATTTCAACTTAAGGCCCTGGTTCCAAGCTTGGTTTAGCTCGGTGTGTAAGTGAAATGGCGTTATGGCTGTCTAGTTTGACGCACGAGATAGAAGATTCTCACGCGCACCGGAATTATGTCGTAAAAGTGCAATTAAAATCGTATAAAATTACAAATTAACTATTTAATAAAAAGTAATCCATCACTGGATGCAGTTTGGAATTTGACATTTCATGGTATATTTTTAATTATAATTATAATTGCTAATGAAGGGATAAACAGCTTTTAAAGATTATTAGAAGGTATGTTTAAAGATTTTTTTGGTGCATTAAAGTATGTTTAATTATGTTTTGGCTTCCATCACTGTATGCGAAAAGGACTTGAAAATATCATATTTTTTTTACATGCCAAAATTATTTACGGTTTATGAGATACACAGCTTTAAAAAACCACCTTTTTGATCGTTTTCAGGAAATCTGTGCCTTAATCGGTCCATTAGATTCGGAGCAAATTGGCTGTGACAGACGGACAGACAGACACACGAGTGATCCTATAAGGGTTCCGTCTTTTCCTTTTGAGGTACGGAACCCTAAAAATCAAAAGAAAGATCAAAATATTCTATTTCACATAAACCTACATGGGGACTTATGAAACTTCAGAAGCTAGGTATACGATTCCAATTATTGGTCGATTCCTATGGAGAAGAGCCGGCAAGAAACTCCACGGTAAAACTTTTAAATTTTTTTTTTTAGTGTTTACAGCTATGTATGGGAGGACAGTGTAGGCCTTTCATCAAGTACCAGGTACTTGACAAAATAGAAAATTTTTACGCGAGAGAGTTGTTAGTCACCTGGAAAATTACTACCTGAAATAAATAAGAAAAAAAAAACATGAGAAGACTTGATAATCACGATTATCAAGTCTTCTCATGTTTTTTTTTTCTAATTTATTTCAGGTAGTAATTTTCCAGGCGACTAACAACTTAAAGGGCGACTAACTATTTGCTACTAAAAAAATATTTTGGCAGCCATGAAATAATTTAGCAATAATAATATTTGACTAGCTTTTGCACGCGGTTTCACCAGCGTGGATGTCGGTAATTATCCCTCGGGAACCTTCAAAAAATATCCTATGTGTTAATCTAGGTTATAAACTATCTGTATGCCAAACTTCATCCAAATCCATTCAGCCATTATCCAAACATCCTTTCACATTTATTATATTAGTAGGATGAGCTTCAAAAGCTTTTTCGTTTTTACTTTTATTATTCCTTTTGACAATAACTTCGGATGCAAATGCGAGCGAAGCGAGCTCGGTACTTGGGGCACCCCGACTCGGACAGTTTAGGTTAGAAGGGGATGGCGGGGTCGAGAGAGCGAGCGAAGCGAGCGAACAGACCCCACCATCGTCTTCTAGTTGGTAGCTGCCAACGTACTATTTTTGCTATAGGCTTTAATTATTTTTTAATCCCAAATTCAGATTAATTTGACGCCGCGTTAAATACCTACATGCCATTTATTTCGATTCGCTTTGGAACACACAATCAGCCTATAATGTTCCCACTGCTGGGACCACGCGGATATAGAGTCTACCACGCGGACCCAGTGCCGGTTGGTAGATGTCACATGTCTTCGAATTGTTGGTCCTAGGACATGTTTTCCTTCACCGTTTTGAGAGCAGTGATGATTAAAAAAAAAACGACCCAAAAATAGCTGGCAAAATTCTAGGCAGATGGTGTTCCAAGAAAACAAGTCTTCATTTTCTCGACACTTTTCAGACAAAGATTGTAATCAATTCCATTCATTTACAGAGAGTTCGGTACCGAGAAGCTAATATTATACTAACGCTTTCATATGTATTCCTATCAGCTAATTATATTCATAACCAGTTCATATAAATATTTATTAGCACGTGGGTAGTATTTGCTTTGTTTGATAAGTTTGGTTCACCCTTCGTAATGAAAGCCTTTGCAAACAATATATGACGAGGGTTTCTCCTGAATGTCTGATGTGTGTCTGTTTGTTTCATTGTAGGGCTATTTTCATCTAAGGTGTTTATATCATTATATGTTTTAGTTTGTAGTACGTAGTATTAAAGCTTCTTAAAGATAAGATTTTGATTTTTACATGATCGATAAATACTACAACTGACTAAGAAGCACTACTGTGTTCTGCAAAGTTCACTTAAAAAAAATCGGTCAAGAGCGAGTCGGACTCGTGTAATTTTTGTTGATGATTTCTGAAAAAAGTGTGCTATTTAGAGACATCGTTTTATTTTTCCTTCAATCTTTATATAAACTTCTATCACATACAATAATTTCAGATTTTTCTCTATGCAAACTTTGGAGCTAACAATACCCCCCCCCCCCTATTGTATTTTTTTATAAATTTTTCATCAAAAGTCGAAAAATATGCGGCCTAAAAAAAAGAAAAACATGTCTAAGAATGTGCTAACAGCGTTGCAAAAAAAAAATGTCTTTCTTATTTCCAAAATAGTTGGGCAAACGTCCTTTAACACTGTTCCAAATTTCAAGTTAATAGCATTAGCAGTTCTTGAGATATCCAGCTGTGACAGACGGACAGACCGACAGACTGAGTCGCACCATAACCCTAAAAAGAAAGAAAGAAAATACAAATTTTGCGGTAAACATGACGCAAAAAAATAACACACAAAATATAGGAACAAGTTGGAGGAAAATGTGCGTCACATCCACGCAAAACGGACATCGCTCAGCATAATGCTGCGACCCCATGCGAGATACAGCCCCCACCGCTGGTGTACAGCGACAGCCAGCGTTGACGTGATGACGTCGACCAGTGCAGCATGAAATAAAATATAAATAAAAAAAAATAAAAAAACACAATAATTGTACTTAATTCTAAAAGTTTATAAAACTGACAATATTACCTCAATGGACAGCACTTTGAGCTCCTGTCCTGACCAAACCATATCCCATAATATTACTACTACTATCGACAAATCGGACGCCTTTACACCTTATTTGAATTAATTATCTTTTGTATGCACTGTTTCTGTGACTAATAAACTTATGTTTCTTTCTTTCATTTCTTAAAGTTGCTTTATGTATACACTGATTCATTGAAGAAACCCTGCCCCTATGGTCCTTTGTTCTCGTCCAACAATAGAAAGTCGGTACGGCACAAAACATTTGGAAGCAAAATTGTTTCAAAATTGGAAATACCTCTCGTTTTTCGACAGTACCTACGAATTTCCTGAAAATTGAGCTCATTACAAGCAGTGTTGGAAAATCTAAGCATGCACTATAGCATTCGAGCTACAAATCGGATGGGAATAATGACTATATGTCACACTATCACAGAAAAGAAAATGACATTCACAAACAAGGATACGAGCATAGGTTAGCTTTTATCTAAACCCATGCTATAAATTCTCTATAAAAGTTTCTGAAACAGTTAGCTTATTGCCAACATTAAAACAGCCAGTGTCATAGTAACCATGGTAGGTAACCATAATAGCATCCAAACGGGTGCTTTAATGATGTACTGAATTTCATAATGCAACTCGTTTTCAAAAAAAGAACATTGTAATGCACGCGCGTTTCACTACAACAGCGCCGTAATTTAAAAAAAGCACTTGTTCGAATTCACGTCGTATACTATGACGCCGGGTGCCATGTTCGATACGAGTATTAGTATTGCAAAAAACTGTTTCAGAACCTTTTATAGAGGATTGATATAACATGGATGTAGATAAAGTCTTGTATGCAACTGTACATAATTAAGTATTAAAACACTCATGTGATACTATTATCACACTCGGCTTCGCCTCGTGTGATAATCCCGCGTTCGTATTTTAATACCCCTTATTATACGTCAGTTGCATAAATAACTATTTGGATTCCCGCTAATCCGTGTATTGTTTACTTTATCTATGGAAAAATGAACCTTATCATCTGGTGTGAACACTGGGCTTTTTACAACAATTTTAAAAACGGATGATTATCTCTTTTCGTTTAAAAAACCCATTAAAATTTTACAGGTTTACAAAATGATTACAGCTGCACGGGTCGATCGACGGTTAAGTTACACTTGCCGCGATCGCGTCGATTCATGGATGGGTTGACCATCCAATACATATCGAGACTCCTCTGTGCCTCGGAAAGCACGTTAAGCCGTTGGTCCCAGCTGTCATTCGTAGATCTTTGACAGTTGTTGCGGGTAGGTAGCCCAAATGTCTGGCAACCTGCAGTCTTACCAAGGCGTATCGTAATACTCTTAGTAACTGGGTTTTGGAGGTCAGATACTTAGGCCGGTAGTCGGTCCATGTAAAATATTGGTATTCAGCTGCATCTGGTTAGACTGGAAGCCAACCCCAACATATTGGGAAAAGGCTAGGCAGATTGATTTTGATTAGTTTACAGGAGTTTATATAGTCCATTTTCATTTCCCTCCATCTTATAAATTGAGTATTTTCTCTAAACTTAATTGTCAGGGAAATTAATTGTTAAGTAAATTATCTACGTCTACTTTTTGAAGTGAAAACTTCTTTAGTCGCGTTGAGCGCTTTTTGGTCGGGGAAAATCTTACGGGTTCGCATCTGCGACATGCGACATGCTAACGTTTACAATTTTATACTAGTATATATAGCTAGACATAGGTACTTTTAATTTTTCACTTCTGAAAACATAAAAGTTCCCATGACTATACTTTTTTTTTTTTCAAACATTTAAATGGTCTTGTTGTTATACCTACAGCATGTATCAGAAAGCTGTGATCATAATAATATTTGGTACAGACCATTAAACTGAACAACTTTCTCCATGGGACCAACATCATATAGTGATAATAATGAAAATCGTGCAATATATAATATAAAAATATATAACTATAACTTATAACCAAAAATTAATACTTACCTATTTAAAATATAAATACCACAAAAGCAAATGAAACTATTCTAATGATACTATTTTAATATAATATTTATTTAACAAAAAGCGCCTTCATCCTCTCTCCTATTTAAAATTAACTTTGCTGTGCCCGACAGGGTCCATAATTGATTCGATGTTTAACATACCAACTATGTACACATTATGGAATGCAATAAAATATTGAGTATTGAGTATCGTAATGGCGAAAAAATTATCAACTGTCCCATACAAAACTTCAACTCTCTAAACCTTGATGTATGGGACGGCTTATTATTTTTTTCAAAATTACGATGTAGGTATAAGGGAACTTAGTTTCTGTCGGATATCGATTCATAATAATATGCCTCAAACGCCAATAATTTCAAATGTCAATCCGACATAATTCGACACCCAAACAAATATTTATCTGTGCACGTATAAGGGAACATCCCGTTTTTGCTTTAAAAATATAAGATCAAACGAACTTCTTGAAGTGAAGTTCGATCATTATTATATGAGTCGCTTCATTCGAAGATACAAATAACCATGTAGTGCCTTTATTCTACAAGGCTCTATTCGCACGTCGATTGTCATTTTTTTTTTTTTTTTTATCTGTCAACCTCACTAGCGTGGCGTGATGTTCGTGCTGTGAACTCATTCTTGTTTAGAGATCAGTTTTCTACGATGGGTTTGGGTGGGTGAGGACCTTGTATCTTCGAATGAAGCGACTCATATAATAATGATCGAACTTCACTTCAAGAAGTTCGTTTGATCTTATATTATATTTCGTCGCTTCATTCTTCAGATACAAATAACCATGTAGATGTTTAGAGATAGATTCTCAGATTAGTAAATAAAACTTTACTTTACTATCAGTAGAAAACTTTAATTTTAATAAGTATTTAACAAAAAACAGAAATTTCTTCTTAATTAAAAATAATAATAAATTAAGTAATCATTATTAGATTTTTAAACATAATAGTACTCTAATCTAAATTACTGATGGCGCAGACAGATCGAGCAAAAATTCCATCATCAACTAATGGTCGGTTATAGAACCGAGCAAATGTCTGAGCCGAGCTAGCCCAGCCAGCGGTCTTCCTGATGGTGTCGACACAGACTCCAGCGGAGGCCGCCGCCGAGGTGGAGGCGTGGCGCGTGCTGTGCGCACTGAACACTGTGACGTCGACGCCGCCCTCCGCTAGGGTCTGCTTAATCCACCTACTGATAGTTTGTGACGATGCTTTTTTATATGGTCTTTTAACGGTTAGCAAAAGACTATCGGTTCCTTCGGGTCGTGAAGCAGATGTTACCTCGAGATAACCATCGAGAGTCTTTGCAGGGCATATGCTCGGGTTTTCTACAAAATACGGTAAATATAAAACAGGTTGTTCTCGATTTGCTGCGGAAGTCTTTATCATGTCAGTTATGTTTATCTTTATACCAGTGGGGGATCTATTGATATTTTGCACTCTAATAAGGGAGAAGGTTTGAACTCGGTGGGAAGTACATAAAGCTAATAAAATTGTCAATTTTTTTGTTAGTTTAGTAAGGTCAAGATTGGTATTGGGATACCATTGGGAAACGTAGTCCAGTATTACTTTTGGGTCCCAAGTGGTATTATATTTGGGACGAGATGGCTTTTGCCTGTAAATACCTTTGAGTAGACGTTTTATTCTCTCGTCTGCTCCAATGTTATTCCCGAGGAGTAATGAAAGGGCAGATCGATGGCTATTGATAGCACCGTATGACGCTCCCTTATGAAAGAGATCCACCAGAAAGGCTATGACTGATGATACCGAAGCTTCAAAGGTATTAAGGTTATTTTCGAGACAAAATTGCCACCAATATTTGTAAGTGACGGAATATTGTTTCATAGTATTATCAGAGATGGAGCCTAGCATTAAGTCTAGCGCTACGTCCGGGGTATTCAGTCTCGTAAATGCTGCCCTGAGAGCGTCGCGGCCCCCAGTGTAAGGCTGCTGTGAAGCGGGTGACGAGATCTGTAATTTGAATGCAAAAGGTCCTCATTAGGATCTAAGAAAACAATATCTGACATGAGCATTCTTTTCAGCAATGGAAACCAAGGTTGGCCAGGCCAATAAGGAAAGACTAGGATACCGGTGGCTGAGTCGTCAATGATTTTTCTCAAACATTTTAGAATTAAAGCAAACGGTGGAAAAGCGTAGAAAAAAGTTGATTGCCAACTAACTGTAAAAGCGTCAACTATTATAGAATCAGGGTCCGGTCTCCATGAAAGGTACTGGCTACATTTGGCATTGGTGCGGGAAGCGAATAGATCGATTTTTGGTTCACCTAACTTCTGAACTATCGTTTGGAAGGCCCAATCTGATAGTTCCCATTCTGTGTCTACATTAATTTTCCGAGATTCTTCATCGGCTTCTATATTGTCATGTGTATTAATGTACGACGCAAATAGAAATATATTTCGCTTCTCACACCATTGCCAAATTCTTTTGGTCAGATCATTTAAATGTGGGAACCGAACTCCTCCCATACGGTTAATATAGCTGATAGCAGTTGTATTATCCACGCGAAGCAGTATGGAACAGTTAGAATGCGACCTTGCAAAGCATTTCAGACCTAGCAAAATCGCTAGCAGTTCGAGGTAATTGATGTGAAAAGATAATTCCTGGTTTTTCCAACCACCGTTTGCTCGATTACCGTTACAGACTGCCCCCCCGCCGGTCCTAGAAGCGTCCGTGTAGATTTCTAAATCGAACTGTTCATCTCTTCTCAACGCGTTGTATGTTAACTTGATGTTCCGTCTCCACCATTCTAGGTCAGGTAAGATGACTTCTGAGAGTCTTATTTTTGCTTCAAAGTCACAATACTTTTGAAGGGCTAAATATTTCTGACGTTCGAGAGTTTTGGTGTATAACCAACCATATCTAACTGCAGGGCAGGCTGCAGTAAGTACTCCGATGAACTGTGATAGTTCCCTAATGGAACATTTAGGAAGAGAAGAGAACTTAGTGACCAATTGCATAATCCCTGTTCGTTTGTCATCTGGCAGGCCTAGTGACATATCAATGCTATTAAATATAAAACCTAAAAACTTACAAATTTGTCGAGGTTCAAGACAACTTTTTTCATAATTAATGACAAAACCTAAGCATTTGAGACATGCTAGTGTTTCATTAACGTTGTCACGACATTCATCGAAAGTATTACCGATGCAAAAAATGTCATCGAGATATATTACTGACCTATAACCCCTGTGTCTTAGATGGTTAATAACCTCCTTCATTAACTTCGTGAAAACCCTAGGAGCAACAGATAAACCATAGGGCATTGCGTTGAACTCGTATGTTTGATCAAAATGGAATCGTAAGTATTTACGATGTTCTTTGCAAATAGGGACTAAAAGGTATGCTTCCTTTAGGTCAATACTTGCCATGAAACCATCTTTAGGTACAAGTCTAGCTGCAGTCCTATGGTCCTCCATTTTAAAGTGAGCAGTGGAAACAAACTTATTTAAAGCTTTTAAATTTAAAATAAATCTTTTGCCTCCATTAGGTTTAGAAGTTAAAAATATTTTGGAAATGAAATCATTTTTGGATCTATGACATGGGGATATAGCTCCTAACTGTAATAATTTTTTGATAGCTTCTAACATATGCGGTTGGTCGCTCGAGGATACAGAATTACGTATGGCTGATATTTGTTTCACTTTTTTAAAAAATGGAATGGAATATCCTTCAGATATCCATTTAAGAATTAATGGATTACCAGTAATTTTAAGCCAACAATTATAAAAATGCTGGATTCTCCCTGCGTGTACCTCTATTGTTGAGCTGCCGCACGCTGTTTGCTCTGGACAGATGACTTCTGTTGAGTTGCACCTGTCTGGGGCTTGCGAGGTGCTGGGGCACTCCTCCTTGGCCCTCCCCTCCCCCCCCTGTTCGAAGGAAAGCTAGGAGGGCCTCCCCAGTTTCCCTGGGAGCGCGGCCGGTTCGTTGTTGGTTGGTAGGATGAAGTAGGCGTTTTGGGAATCGGTGCGGGCTTCTTGATTTGCAAGCCCTGTTTTTCAATTACTTTCGTGGCCTTTATCTTTTCCGAAAGTTTGCTTCCAAAAAGCATTTCATCGCGATCGATATCTTGCGTAATATTTAAAAAAGATTTATCTAGGCCCGGAGTGACGAACTTCTTTCTTGCTTCCGTTTCTTCGAAGTGCAGATCGCACAGCAAGCGACAGCTGTCGCTTAAAAATTTAATGGCCTGAACTTTGTCTTTGCCATCGTCAAGAAGCAAGTCTAAACCTTTATTAAGAGCGGCTATTCCGTGACCTAATTGCTGCTGTACTCCTTCTACTCTTTTGTCACGAATACGGGTACCTTCATTTACTGCGGCCGAAATTTCTGGGTTTAATTTAGGCGCTTGTAAGAGTGGGCAATTCTCTGGGATAAGGTATTCTTTATGAAGCCTCTCCTTTGTCTCCTTATTCATCCCTTTTCGGAGAATAGGTAGCCAAAGCCGCGATAGGTTTTCATGAATTTTAGGGCCAAACTTTGGCGTCTCTTCCGTGGTCTCACCTAAGGCGGAGAGAATATCAGGATCCAATTCCGGTACTGGAGTTGGTTCCTGTTCGCCATCAGGTTTGGTCTCCTCAACGGGTGAAATGTCGTTCATACCAGCCTGATCTACTAACCCAATGGGGTCTGGATCGTCGTCATTACGACGTGTGTCGTCTAAAACAATAAAAAATAAAAGTTAAAAATTGAGGGTAGACGTAATTTTTATATTATTTGCCTTGTATTAACACGCGGTTAATCTCTCAGGTAAAATTACGTCAAGGCTAAGCCTAATATATAACCGTCGTGAGGATACACGATCCACCTCCAGGCATTTTATTTGTTTTAACGTAATCGTCCTTTTAACAATTACGGGTTACCTTTGTGTTAACACGCGGTTAACCTCTAGGTATAGTAAATTACCTTCGTGATGACACACGGTCAACCTCCAGGCATTATAATCGAGATAATATTTCTCTATATTTTCACCAACGCACTTATCACTTAATAAATAGCGATTTACTAACCTGAATTTTCATCGGAATCTTCCGATGACGAATAAATAATTCTTTTATATTTTCTTTGTTGATCTTCCAGTTTTTGAATTTTACGTAGATAACGTTCAATTTTATCCTGATTTCTTCTTTTCGGCATTATAATGGCGATTGCTGAGCACGAAATATTCACTAGTAAGGCACGTGCGAACGATGCCTCGCAAGAAAAAGGAATGAGTTCACAGCACGAACATCACGCCACGCTAGTGAGGTTGACAGATAAAAAAAAAAAAAAAATGACAATCGACTAAAAGTCGATTCTTTAAACGTGCGAATAGAGCCTTGTAGAATAAAGGCACTACATGGTTATTTGTATCTGAAGAATGAAGCGACGAAATATAATGTATATTTGTGTAATAAAAGTAATGTTACACCTACATTGGTTATGTTACGTGTATCCGCAACTGTTGGCTGTCGACTTTCTGAGCCTCTCCGTGTAGTTTTAAGAGGTTTTTCCTTAAATGTGATATTTTTAGGGTTCCGTACCCAAAGGGTGGCAACGGGACCCTATTCTAAGGCTCCGTTGTCCGTCCATATGTCACTGGGCTGTATCTTTTGAACCGTAATAGGTAGACTCTGAAATTTCAGTGTCTACTACCTATGGCCAATAAAACAAAAAATAAAAAAAAAACGTGTGCGGTCGGGGGACCCCCGTCAGAAACGCAGTGTCTTCTTACGTATGATTTAAAACAAAAACAAAAATTTTACAGCCGCCATCTTGGATTTTCATTTTTGAGAGAAAGTAGCATTACGCTTTTTCGTTACGTAAGAATTTCTACCAGTCAACTCCTGCTTCAGCAAACCGCGTTATAGAACTTGTTCCAATAATGTTAAAAATTAAAGGAGGTCCCATACAAGAAACGTGTTTTTTTTAAACTTAAGTACTTACCTATTTTTAAAAAAATGTATTGTTAAAAAAATATTGTATGGTGGTACGGAACCCTTCGGAAAACCCTTCTGGACTCGCACTTGGCCGTTTTTTTGCTAAGCGTGTTTTGTCAATGTGTATTGCGTTTGAGGAAATCTCTTTCGACATAGAATAGACAAATAATAACCAACAAAATATAAAAGGGAGATTTTTAGATTTTGCTATTAAGCTTTGTCTATTTTTGTGTTGTGTTGTGTTGTGATTCGGCTTAAGAACGACCTACTAACGGTTTTTGAACTGTTTGCCAGATAATAATGGCATATTATTTAACTTATATTTCCACTCGTGCGTAGTCAAAGTAGTCATTGTGCGTAGTACTCGCAACCGGCGGGGCGTGTGTTAGAAAGTGGATTGTACACTAACTTTAAAAATATAGATATCCACATAGTAGATATTTATATATAGACTTTGCATGTCAGGGTGGTTATTAGTTATTTTCTGTGTTTGAACCTAAGGTTTGAACATAGTATGAATATGGTGTGTAAGGAAAAGTGATTGTTGAATAAAAGCACAGAAAGACAAGACTAGGCATTTATTATTTCAATCAGGCTTGTCAGTAAATATTTATCTAAGAAAACTATTGTCCGTTCCCAAAACTAGGTCTGTGGAGAAGAACGGACAAGAAACTCCACAGAAACTTATCTTTAAAAGTATTTTGTCAATACATCTTTACATAGGTACAACATTAGGATAAATCATTGTTAGGTATCACTTTACCTATTATCATAAATCATTTCTCAAAGTTAGCGACTATAACAACTGAACATGAATAATACATAATTCGATTTATGTACTTAACACAGTATCATGAGCAACACTTATTAGTCTTAATAGAACACATACAGGACAACATAGTTATCAACAATAATCAAGATATAATATCAATTAACTTACATGAACATGGTAGATAGATCTTTTATAGAGATCCAAGAGAATCCATTTTACACAGAACTTCTGCTATGCAGCGTGGTGTTTTAGTTATGTACATTGGCTTTTATCAACTTAATATTACGGACATGGGACACCACTCATGGTCTGTCTGTACCGTCTAACAGTTGTAACCAAAAGACTTGGATGATTTTAGCCAGAGCTTCCGCCTTACGGCGTTCCAGCTCTCTTTGGCTTGCCAGCTAGAGGTTTCCACCTAGTGTACGTCTCTTTGTGGCTAGGATCTCCTTAGCAGCTTAATATTTACGGCAGACACCAGAGGGTCTTTACCGTAGACAGCTAGCATAACGAGTCCGACTAATTAACAATAGTCCCGTCTTTTATAGTTTTCAAATATTACTGGTACTACAATACCATTCCCACCTCCTGTCGCCTCTTTTAGACCAATCACAGACGGTTATACATAATTGCCAAATAACTTCTAAAATAGGTATTAATTAACAAATCATTTATTGTGAGACTGTTTTGAAACATACAGAGCTAGTTTAGAAATACAGATATTGTTTATTTATAATCTATAAGCAAGTTCTGATAGGATATTAGTGTTCAACATTATCAACCAATCACAGGTCTACCAATCACAGGTCTTGACTATTTTTCTAATCTAAAATCGTTGTTGTGAAACACAGTCTTTTAAGTCACAATAATAAGAATTAATATAAAATACATCTGTCTATGAGATATCAATTAAAGAAATGCAAATCACAAATATTATAAACTAAGTAAGTTTGTATTCGTAAAACATTAATTTAAGTTTAATAAAATACTACTGAAATGAAACGTTTCCGAACGCCACTATCATCTCTCATTCTGACGAGTGATAGGTGTCGTTCTGAGACTTTTATTTAATCAATAAGATCACTAAGAACAATATTGTTAACAATCTAACAAATGCAAATAACATATATTATATTATAGATTAATACAACATTTCTATTCGTGAACTATTAATTTACGTTTATTACAATATTATTGAAATGGAACGTTTCCGAACGTCACTGTCATCTTTCATTCTGGCAGAGTGACACTGACGTCCGTAATATGATTAGTCTTGTTGATCAATAATTTATTCAATTACCTAATTATTCTCCTTAAATACGAACAATTGTTAATAATCCAACACGTGCGTGTATGACCAGCACCCTAAATGCGTAACACATTATCAATCGGAGTTGGTTTCATTTTGACAGTTTAACAACATTCATTGCGTTATTTACGTTGTCGAGCAGACAATTTTTTTGAACATATGAAGCAATGGATTAGCAATTTGTTTCAAAATGAAACCAACTCCGATCGATAATGTGTTACGCAATTAGGGTACATATGTATGAACTATAAACGAGGCAAAAGGATTAAGTAAGGATCGCAGCAGGTGGCTTTCTGTAGTTTCTGCCTACCCCCATTGGGAAGAAAGCCTGAGTGTATGTATTTTTATTATATATTTTTTATTTAGACCCACAAGCGGCTCAAAACTGTAGTTACCCAATAGGGTTACAGTATTTGCGCCACTTGTGGATGTAAATAAAAAATATACAGGAGCTGATAGAGTAGGTACCATACCTATCGATTTAACCCCCATGTATGTTCTACGATTTTTTGTAGTTTTCGAGTCATTTTGGATCCCTCATTTCATATCAATGGTATTGGTTAAGGATAGTAGTAGGTATAAAATTTATGTTTTTATTATCAACTGAGCTCTGCTTAAACGTAGAGGAATTGTAATTATCAGGATTGACAAAAATATGCAAAGATAATAATAAATTATAAAATATGAAAATCACAATATTTCAGATACACCACTTTCAACGACCGATTTGAACTTTGAACAATAATGTACTAACATTATTGTTCAAAGTTGACCACAAAAAACCGAGCGGAGTCGCGAATCGGAATCGCGCACCGAGGGTTCCGTTCCGATTTCTGAAAAAGTGTGCTATTTAGAGACATCGTTTTATTTTTTCTGTAATCTTTACATAAACTTCTATCACATAGAATATTTTCAGATTTTTCTCTTTGCAAACTTCGGAGATAAGGGGGGGAAAGGTATTTTTTTTTACATTTTTCATCAAAAGTCGAACACTGTGCGGTTTAAAAAAAAATACAAATATGTTTGAAAATGTGCAAACAGCGCTCTTTCATATGATATCCCACATGACCTAGTAGCTCCACTTTGAATTTTTATGAACCCCTTTAACCCCATGTTGCAAAAAAAATACATATATTTTTATTTCTTTCTTATTTGCAAAATAGTTGGGTAAACGTCATCTAAAACTGTTCCAAATTTCAAGTTGATAGCACTAGTAGTTCTTGAGATATCCAGCTGTGACAGACAGACAGACAGACAGACAGACTGAGTCACACCATAAGGGTTCCTTTTTTACCATTTTGGTATGGAACCCTAAAAAGATATAATTTTTTAAAGCCATCATCTCGTTGAATCAGGAAAAATATCGAAATAAAATTATAACTCGAAAACTACAATTGAGGAATGTATTAACAGAGAGAACCCTGGCACCCATAACACAAGTTTAATCTTAGCTTGGGTGCCAGTGTAGTAATCATTGATTTATTTATGCAATTTTAAAGAATATTGTCCTAAAATCAAGATGGTCATAGGTAAAATTGTAAATTGGGAAATAAAATTATTATTTTTTTTTTTTTTAAATCGTAGAACATACATGGGGGTTAAATCGATAGGCTATCAGCTCGCACTGGCTTGGCACCTTAAAAGAAATACCCCGTATACTTAATAGTTATTTATGCAACTGACGTATAATAAGGGGTATTAAAACACGAATGTGGGTTTGATAATAGTATCATATGAGTGTTTTAATACCTAATTATGTACAGTTGCATACAAGACTTTATCTACATCCATGTTATGAATCCTCTATAAAAGGTTCTGAAAAAGTTTCTTGCAATACTAATACTCGTATCGAACATGGCGGCCGGCGTCATACCTAGTATACGACGTGAATTCAAAGAAGTTCTTTTTTTAAATTACGGCGCTGTTGTAGTGAAACGCGCGTGCATTACAATGTTCTTTTTTTGAAAACGAGTTGCATAATGAAATTCAGTATAACATTAAAACACCCGTTTGGATGCTATTATGCTTACTATGACACTGGCTGTTTTAATGTTGGCAATAATGTAACTGTTTCAGAAACTTTTATAGAGGATTTATGGCATGGGTTTAGATAACTACATAGGTATGTAGAAGAATATATCTACACTTGCCAAAGAAGTGGGTCAATATTATAAAAAAAAACCGTTCAATTTTAAAAACTTTACGGCAGGATTTTCCGTTCAAAAATCTTCCACTAAGAAAGCTTATCGTTTCGATCAGAACTTAACTTTATACAAGACTTACTTTAAATTATAAAGATTGCTTTCTATTTATCTCCAAGGCTCTCATATTTTTACTCAATGTTTCATGAGAAGGAAAGAAAACATGATGAAATATTAAACTCAAACTCAAAGCATTTATTTCAAAAACCGGTCAAGAGCGAGTCGGACTTGCGCACTGAGCGTTCCGTTCCGATTTCTGAAAAAGTGTGCTATTTAGAGACACCGTTTTATTTTTCCTGTAATCTTTACATAAACTTCTATCACATAGAATAATTTCAGATTTTTCTCTTTGCAAACTTCGGAGATAAGGGGGGAGGGTGGTATTTTTTTCCGGCAGCCCTTTTTGAACTTTTAAGACGCCCTTTTCAGTCCCAGTTGCAAAAAAAAAATCTTTTTATTTCTTTTTTATTTGCAAAATAGTTGGATAAACGTCATTTAAAACTGTTCCAAATTTCAAGAAGTCTGAAGTAGGCATAAAAAACCTGTATTACAAATCACCAGGTCCCCACCCCACGGAAGAACAGGAAGTTTTATTTACCAAAAGAATATGTTATTACAATCTAACGTTAGATGGATGGATGTTTGTTACTCTATGACGCCAGAACGGCTGAACGGATCTGGATGAAATTCGGCGTAGAGATAGATTATAGTATGAAATAGCACATAGGTTACTTTTTATCCTGGTAATACCATGGGTTAATTTCGGAACTCCACGCGGGCAAAAACTAGTGGACCCTACATCTATATAATATAAAAGAAAGTCGTGTTAGTTACAATATTTATAACTCAAGAACGGCTGAACCGATTTTGCTGAAAATTTGTGGGGAGGTAGCTTAGAACCAGGAGACGGACATAGAATACTTAACAAAAAACGGATAAAACGTGTCGTGGTATTACAACGGCTGGACCGATTTAGATGAAATTTTGTGTGTATATTTAAATGGGTTCCTGGATGGTTTGAAAACACAATTGGATCCGGAAGGTGGCGCTGCAGTCGGGTTCTAGGATCGTTCAGACAGGACAACGTCTGTCGGGTCCGCTAGTATAAATTAAATGAGAACGACGTCAAAAACGTAAAATTATTATTTGTCCTGATGATATAAAGCAGAAACGCTGGCCATCCTATTTCAGTATCATGTTAATTCTGAACCAGCCGCTGCTGGACAAAGGTTCAATTATCTTCGAGGGCGTCTATTGCCTGCCGCAATTTGGAAGTCCACTGATGTGTTCTTAATACCGGGCAGCACCGATATTAGGCTTCTCTCCTGTCTGCCGGAATATTGTGTCGATGTAAGCCCTACCGGTATCTATTATTGGCATAAGCGGGTATGAATTGTAGTTTCTAGGTTCTACGCGAATATTTAAATCTTTTTAAAAACGGAACCGGTATTTTTTTTAAAAATTTTCACCAAAACTGGAAAACTATGCGTCTTAAAAAAGAGAAAAAAAAAATGTTTGAGAATGTGCAAACCGCGCAATTTCATATGATACCTCACATTCCCTATCAACCCCACTTCGATTTTTTAAGACCCCCTTTCAGTCCCTGTTGCAAAAAAAAGTAATAAAAAATTCTTTCTTATTCGCAAAATAGTTGGGCAAACGTCATCTAAAACTGTTCCAAATTTCAAGTTGATAGCATTAGTAGTTCTTGAGATATCCAGCTGTGATAGACAGACAGGCAGACAGACTGAGTCGCACCATAAGGGATCCTTTTTACCATTTTGGTACGGAACGCAAAAAACGATCAACTTCTTGACTCCGTCTTTTGAAAATAAGTTACACTTAAGTATCTAAGAGTATCCACAGAATTTTCCAGAAATTCGTACTAAAACCATTTGTTTTAAGGCCGTTTTATCTTTGTGGTCAGAATAAGTAATAAGGCAGTAATTCCCGAAGTGCACACCCATTCGTTATCGTTGACTGTCACATGATATAGTGGTCAACTCGCAAGGGACTCAACGGATCAAAAAAGGAAAAAATGTGTAATTTTACAGAACGTCATAAGCGCCAATATTATTATTGTTTCATACACAAAAACCACATTTTAAAACTTATATCTTAATTATCATGATTTACTTCAAAAATTATAAAATATATTGTTTATTTTTTTAGATAAGTATTGAAAAATTATATTTATAGTACCTAATGTAACAGACTGTCCCACACTTAAAAAAAAAAATTTTTTTAAAAATGTCATTCTAGGTAATCTGTCAGAAATCGCCTCGTGCAATACAACCGCGAACATTTCTGTTTTTATTTTTAAATAAAATCTGCCTAAGAATATTCCACGTCAATTATGTAGGTACGAGTATGTTGTAAACCCAAGGGTTCAATTGTTAAATTATGAGGTACAGAATCCAAAATTTCAAAGCAAGATCTCTCAGTCTTCAAATTGACGTGGGAGTACTTTTCATAGAATTTTAAACCTGATTCCTCGCCTAATTAAATCTACGAACAGGTACATAATGGTACATTAATTTGCCTCCAGGGATCATGTATTTCTCGGTAACTAGGTAATCGACCACGTAATTCTTGTCCGTGGGTCATGAAAAGCCGCCGGGGTCGCGGGATGTTCGAAAGAGATACCGTGGCCCTGGCACAGGCAACTGAAGGAACACTGGTGGGTTTTAGTCAGGAAAAGTCTGACACGCCCTCCCGCTCCGCCCAGAGCGGTAGAAGCCATTTGATAATTTTCCATCCACAAAAAAAGAAAAAACCCGTCAAGAGCGAGTCGGACTCGCGCACCGAGGGTTCCGTTCCGATTTCTGAAAAAGTGTGCTATTTAGAGACATCGTTTTATTTTTCCTGTAATATTTACATAAAATTCTATCACATAAATTAATTTCAGATTTTTCTCTTTGCAAACTTCGGAGATAAGGGGGGAGGGTGGTATTTTTTTCCCCGTTCCCCCCTTGGGAACGGTATTTTTTTTTACATTTTTCATCAAAAGTCGAAAACTATGCGTCCAAAAAAAAAGAAAAAATCTGTTTGAGAATGTGTAAAGAGCGCTTTTTCATAAGATACCCCACATGCCCTAGTAGCCCTACTAAGAATTTTTAAGACCCCTTTCAGTCCGTTGCAAAAAAAAAAAAAAATTTTTATTACTTTCTTATTTGAAAAATACTTGGGTAAACGTCATCTAAAACACTTCCAAATTTCAAGTTGATAGCATTAGTAGTTCTTGAGATATCCAGCTGTGACAGACAGACAGACTGAGTCACACCATAAGGGTTCCTTTTTTACCATTTTGGTACGAAACCCTAAATAAGGGTCTCATTAATAGGATTTGCTTCAACAAAATAAACTGGGAAATGATCGATGCCTACTTATACATGGTGGGAGCTTGTTGACATCATTCTGGCACAAATCCCGGTCTCCAGGCTGGTAATGAGAAATTCCCGATGGAAATACCCGATATAATTTTTCCAGATAAGGAGATTGATCTCAGGACCCCATGCTCTGATGTCTAATCGTTATTAGACCAACAAGATAATCAGTTGAGAGGGTATCAAAGTAGAAAATACAATATTATATATGTCGGAGATTCAAATGGATTAGCGTGCACGTGCTCGATGTTGGTGTCCGCCATGTTGCTTCTTTATCAATCAGTGCGCACGACCGGCGCAGGCGCTGTCTCAGGAGCAAGAGAGCTCCAAACTAGACCAACGCACTACTGATAGATACAAGATTGACACTGACAGCTTCGACATTGCCAACCCCGACTCAAACTACTGACTCAACAGCTGACAGCTATTATCGATTTATTAATCGTCTAAGGTATCTCAAACGCTAATAGATGGCGCTACTAGTGCGTAAACAAACCTTTTACTTCATTCCTCCGACATATACATATCTATTTATTGTATGTTACATTGTTATATGTATTTTTCAGGTTGAAGAGTGTTGAATTGAGCTCAGATAGGCACAACAAATCCGTCGAATTAATGGTCTGCACCATTGAATCCACCGATTGCATACAATTAAAACTGTACAAATAAAAGTTTTTGTGAAGCGAACTATTCAGTCGAAAACTAGATTCATATTTTTGTATTTTTTTTCACAGTAACTAACAGAACTGGAGGTCCTTTGGTAGTGACTTTTCAATGTAAACTTTTAACAACCTACAGTTTTTTGAGGGTTAGTTTTTACATTATCAAAATGGAAGCTATGATTTTCATTAACTTTTACACATGGACTAATTACACGCCCTTCTGATGTTCACTAGTTTTCTTTCAACTCATCAGAGGTACAAAAAAATGACGAAAAAAAATTTGCTGTTCCCTACATTTATTTTCGCGTCAAAAGTAGGGAACAGCTGATTTTTTTCGCGATTTCAGGTTTGGTCTCATAGTAAAAGTTGTTCATAATGATGAGTACACTGACCCCTTAAGAGGTTATCCATTAATTACGGGATAGCCTGTAACACAATCTAACATAACGTCGCACCTGTATTCTCCGTAGGGTTAGGCAGAGGTGCACCTACATAATAATACAGCCACATTTCGCCTGTTATGTTTATGTCCCTTAAAAGATGGGGCGTAAGGGGAGGGGGGCTCTTTAAATACTACACTAGTTGTGTTCTGTGCTCAATCTCTTCCTTTACTGTATTGATTTTGAGGCAATCATTTAGCTCATTCATTTTGGTAAACCACGGAGCATTTGTTATAGTTTTCAGAACTTTATTTTGGTATCTTTGCAGGATTTCAATAATTCTTTAAATACTTGATTAGTTTTATTCTCTTCTCTTATTTCAACTTTTTATTCTATTCTAGAGCTCGTGGCTAAGTAATAACAGCCGCACGGGTCGATCTGTCAGGTTAAGCTACGCTTGCCTGGATTGTTCCGTGGATGGGGGTACCATCATTACATACCGAGACTCCTCCGTGCCTCGGAAAGCACTTATTCGCGGATCTTTGACAGTCGTTACGGGTCGTCAGAAGCCCGAAAGTCTGACAACCAGTCTTACCAAGGGGTATCGTATTACCCAGTTACTGGGTTGTGGGGGTCAGATAGGTAGTCACTCTATCTAAAATACTGGTATTCAGCTGCAACTAGTTATACTGGAAGCCTACCCTAACATAGTTGGGAAAAGGCTAGGCAGATTGATTTTTATTCTATTCTAGCATCCCAAACCAATCGATGTCATTTACAACCTATTTATTAAAAAAAACTCTCAAATACATTCTCCATGCAAATATCATTAATCAGGCTCTCGTCGCTTTTGTGATCTAATTGTCATGATACAAGGAAAGCAAGATTAATTCCCCCTCTGAAATGTAAGCAAATCATCCACATATACACATTGAAGCCGAAATTGTGTCAGAAAATATGAAAGTGAGTAAATTACATTTTTAAAGACGCGTACGATGAGATACAAAGTATTTTCTTGGTGTTTTCGTCTCGTTCTGTTATACCTTAGTTGTCAGTCTTTTCAATGGGCATATGATGCTAAGTGATTACCGTTGCGTATGAAAGGAACGATATTTTTAGTTGGCGCTCTTTACTTCCTAAGCATACGCTTCATCTGGGGAGGATGAGGGGTTATGTCGAACACTTACTGATAAAAATCCCGATTTCTTTTTCAAACTTATGTTAGGAGTGTGGGACTCACACATACTCTGAGATGGGGTCCAATAGAATCTTGATTATTATTTTTTATTTTAAATAGTTAATTAAAACGGTATAACATTAATTAATATAGTAACATAAAACCAACCTACATAATGTTAACAATCATGTTGTGTATAATTTATGGTTAATTGAACTTACCTTAAGTGAACTTCAACCAAAATTATACGAAGTGTTGCATCCGAAGAGATTTAACGTACATTGTAGTCCGTTTCTCGTTGTACTACATTGCCACACTGTTCAAAGACTAGAAAAAAATAATAATTTGATAGTCTATGTCATCTGTCAGCTGTCACCTCATTCGTTTTAGAGCTCACTGCCTATTCCATTCCACAATAATAAGGGGTAATGGTTACATGGGTGGGTAGGGTGTTAAATCTCTTCGGATGCAACACTTCGTATAATTTTGGTTGAAGTTCACTTAAGGTAAGTTCAATTAACCATAAATTATACTTCAGTGTTGCATCCTCAAGATTTAACGTACATTGTAGATGTTTAGAGCATGTTTATTGTGGAATGGAAAACCTATAATGTTCATGTTCACATGTGAGTACTTCGTAGATATAGTATACACTAACATTATGTCTATGGAGTACTTAGTTTGTTTTTAAAACAAAACAAATCCGGTCAGTAATCACAATCAGATTTATATTAAAAAGCTAATACTTGGTAACAAACACATAACAAAGCGGATTATGAATAGAAGATTATTCTTACAGACTTAATAATTGAATATGCCATCAGCAAAAACCTTGTCTTTTTCAGAATAAATCACACGTTGGTTGGTTGGTTGTAAAATTTTGCAACATGTATTGAGTTACCGTCCAGTCCAGCCAGCAGTCTTTTTTATTATTTCTACTGTGATCTGAAAGCCACTGACATCGATGCATGCCTAGTGCTGTAGACAGTGAACTTATTCACATCCACGTCACTATCATTAAGCGTTTCTTTGATCTAGCGGCTGATGGACTAGGAGGTACAAGTTTGTATTGATTTACCACAAAATTTCCCCATGTAAGTAGTTCGGGTTTCTACTGGACAGACAGATTGTTTATTATTATATAACGGTAAATCAGGCGGGGATTTTTTCTGTTCGGTGCTGAAGTTTTAATAATGTTTCAGTCACATGTATATCATTAATTTTGATCAAAGATAACGTTTGCATCCGTTGTCCCATGGACAATGCAAGCAAAGTTACAAGTTTTTTAGAAATTTCTAGGGATAGACTTAATCGGATATATGGTCTAGGACCAGATTAGGATACCAAGTAGCACATATATAATACTTAAGAAAAATAGGCTTAATTTAAAAAAAAAACCTTTAAAACATCTCGAATATAATGATTTTCTATTTGAGTTTTTGGTCAAAATATTTTTTAATGTAGAGCGAAAAGAATTTATCGTCCCATAATGCATCTTTGTTAAATTCCTCAGTTAAAAGTTTTAGGATACATATTATTGAGCTATTGAAGTTATTAATATTATTAGTTTTACAAAAGGAATACCAACGTTTAAGAGCAACATTATAATGGCTCTAATAATGATTAATTATTTGTCCAATGATATTATTAGAAAAATAATTAATCATAATTGCTGCAATTTGAAGTTTTCTCCTTATGTACGATT
The DNA here is from genome assembly GCA_905163495.3 of Cosmia trapezina. Taxonomy (NCBI): domain Eukaryota; kingdom Metazoa; phylum Arthropoda; class Insecta; order Lepidoptera; family Noctuidae; genus Cosmia; species Cosmia trapezina. The sequence continues at coordinate 3,851,527 of LR991034.1, read as the reverse complement.
CCTTGACAATGTTTCAGAATCAACTAGTTTACTGAATAACGGGAACCATGGTTAGCTAGGCCATTATGGAACTATAATAAAATTATGGCAATTACTTTGTCATTTATAATTTATAAGACCAAAATAATGGTGGAAATGCATAGAAGAGGTAATTGTTCCAAGGTATTGTATACGCGTCTATATCATAGGTGTCTAGGTTACGTTTCCAGGATAAATATTTAGTGCATTTTTTGTTAAGGCGTGACGCAAACAAATGAATAAAAGGTTTACCGAACTTTTTCGTAATAGATTTAAATAATTGTGAATCTAATTCCCATTAGTATACACAGATCATATGTTAGTATACCCAGAAGCTTGGTCCGCATCAGTGTTTTCTCTGGGCTTAATAAACAAAGAGTAAATAAATATTTGCTGCCACATTCGCCGAGTGATACGATTTAAATGCGGGAATTGTGTGCCACCCCTTTTGTTGACATATGCAGTGGCAGTGGTATATCTATTCTAAATATAACATTCATACAAACGCTGTAAGAAAGTTAATGTGGTGTTTTCTTTCCTTCATTGACCAAATACCTCTAGTAATTTCTCCCTCACACGCTGCCCTCCATCCTGAGAGTGAAGAGTCAGTGAATAGTTCCAATCTGATGAGACTGTATTATTGAGCAAATGGATTTCTTTATTGTGACTTGTTATTATTTAAATTATTTGCGTAGTTTAACATAAATAGTCGGGGGCGAAGACCTAATTTTGTAAAATCTAATAGTATCTAAAAAAAACTGTGCGCAGCCTAGTTGACTGTTGACATACGTCTCCCTGAAAAGTCAATGACAAGGCTGCGCGTCATTTATTTCGAAGCTTCTAGAACCTTCTAGAAGCTTCGACTCGACCTTATTGGACGAGCGGATTGTGGCGGGAGCGGTTAGAGATAGGTTCGCGTTATATCCTCCCCCTTTTGACCAGGTTATGACCCCATGCCTGGTTAAACAAAGTAAGAACCGTATCCTCCCCCTTTTGATCGGGCTATGTCCCCATGACCGGTCAAACAAAAACAATCCTAATCCACTAGCGGACTTTACGAGGACGACCCCTGCGTCATTTAAGAACTACAGGCTCAGGACATTCAACATTTGTAATCACAACGGTACCCGGTAAACTACTTTTCGGATTTTGTCCTGTGAAAAACATGGTCGCCCTACACGGTATACCAATTTCTGGATTTTGCACCGGAAAATTCATGGTCACCCTACTTTGTGTTTGACACTGACAAGAGCACAAAGTACTTTTTTGACAAGAGCGGTCAAAAATATTTCTCCAAATTTTGCGATGTTTACGATTCGGTTTTGAATTAAACGAATCATAAACATTACCTGTACTAGTAGAAATCACAGGAGAAACATCAATACTACTCACCTGTGCAGCCGGTTTACCGTCTGCTGATGCGTACATGGTACGCGAATTACGCGATCGTGGCATAGGAATAAAATCGACCGCGCTAAACTTTGAATTGCATTTTGGACAATTAGAACGAATCACCCCGCTCTCGCCGCATCCGAAACATGACAATATCTTATTAGAATTTACACTATTATTGTCTTTTGCATTAAGTTTACGACACTGCTCGCGGTTATGTCCGTAATGTTTGCAATATACACAAAAACGTTTATTCTTCTCGGCGACTGGATTTCTGTTGGCGTCGATGCTTGGCGTGCCTTGACGCAGGGTAGACTCCGTAGAACTCGACGCTCGCTGTGTTGACATACGCGCTGCAGCCTGCCCGCCCTGTGGAGGCGACTTGGCTCGTGCGCGTGTAGCAGCGGCGGTGCCCTTTAAAGTGTCGACGCCGACGTTTGGAGATTCCTTTAAGGAATCCTCGATACTCCGAGTTTTACGCAGAAGGGTATTAAAATCGGAGAATTCCTCTCTTCGTAAACGTTTTCTAATCTTTTGTTTGAGGAGACCGTATATCATATCCAACTGCACCTTCTCATTGATGTCACCGGATGGGAGCCGCGCTAGTTGAGCGCGCGCTGAGGCGACGAAGAGCTCAGTACGCTTTTGAGATTCCTGTGTCCTGGAGAACAGCTCGATGTAAACACGATGTGGTGGGCGGCTGTCACCGAAAGCACAGCGCAAGTATTGCAGAGCTTCATCCCAAGAATTGACAGTGGCCTTTACACCTTGCCACCACGTAGCTGCATCATGCGTAAGCAGCATTGACAGACCACGTAAACAGTTGGTTTCATTAACATTGGCGCAATCTTTGTATGCCTCTACAGCATCAATGAATCCTTCGAGAGAGTCGCTCGTCGTTCCACTATAACGAGCCTTGCACGAAGCGAAGTTACCCGATGCAAGTTGAGCAGACGACGACGACGGCGTGGGTATGGCCGGCGCGATGGCGTGAGCCACCGCGGGCGAACGAGTTGGCGGCCGGGCTTCGAGGACTAAAGCGAGGAGCCGCTCGAAGTTATCGGTTTGCGCCTGCTGAAGGGACGCCATCATGGCGGTCAGGTCGCTTGCCGTGATGGGTGCCGTCGCCTCAGCCGCGGGCGCGCTGGGCCCCGCTAACTTTGGCGTCTCCATCTGCTCTTGTTCAGACTCCACGTCGTAATAATCGGATTTTTGTTTGTTGCGCTTTGTCATACGCGGAGTACGTGGCATTGTAGCACGCGCAAATTCACGCGTATGTGATCACTGCACACAACAGATTCACAAAACAGTTCTTCCACAAAACGCGCGCGCGCGCGTTTCCCACTCGTTGGGCGCCAGTTTAATATAAATAGTCGGGGGCGAAGACCTAATTTTGTAAAATCTAATAGTATCTAAAAAAAACTGTGCGCAGCCTGGTTGACTGTTGACATACGTCTCCCTGAAAAGTCAATGACAAGGCTGCGCGTCATTTATTTCGAAGCTTCTAGAACCTTCTAGAAGCTTCGACTCGACCTTATTGGACGAGCGGATTGTGGCGGGAGCGGTTAGAGAAAGGTTCGCGTTATAGTAGGTATATAAAATTTGTAAAACATTCAGACACAATGTAAATTGTTATTGAATAAATAAATGAAATGAAAATGAATCGGAAGGAGTAAAAAACACAAAGTTTGTTCATGTTTTGGTGCGATATTTGACTACCAAGTGAAGTCTTCTTGTAGAGAGGACTAAAAGTCATTTTTGCATTGTCATTTGACTTCAAAAGTGCTAAATATTTCTCCCACTCTAGTTGTTTGGTGTGTATACCCAACCATACGTTATGGCTGAACACGCTGCTGATAACGCACCTATTAGTTTTAACTGTAAACACATAGACTGCGAGTTGATGAGAAATCCTAAGAATTTGCAAATCTGATGCTAATTTTACAGAGGTTTGAGTAATTTTGTAAATACTAGAGCGCCAGGCTGAGGCCATATGGTAAGCAATTGAATTCATTGAAAATTTTATTATAATAGAAACCCAAATATTTTTTATGTGAGATATGAGGCATTAGAAAAAATAAGATCTATTGTTGCCATGAATGCATTATGTATTATTAATTTTGATACGGAACGTATATGTATTATCCATTTTAAAATGTCGGGTTGGTTAGAACGTTACCACCTAAGTATACATTATGGTAAAGCAATAAAGATATTGAGTATTGAATAAATTATTAAGGTTCTTCAAATCATACCAATATTACAAAGGCGAAAGTTTGTGAGCGTGTGTGCGCGTGCCCGCACGCCTGCCACCTTCTTACGCTCAAAAGGCCGCGGCCGGACCGTCACGGATGAAATCTGGAACGCAGACAGCCCACACCCTAGACCAACACACAGGCCATCTTTTGTCTCAACCATGCGGGTGAAACCGCGGGGCGCAGCCAGTTTAAGATAAATCTATAACCGAATTTACTCTTACGCGTTAAGAATACCGAGGAAATAAACTGTTGTGATAGATCAGAACATTTAGAAATCGCCCTTAAGTCAATAAGTTAGGAAATTGCACGATCCATTTCTCCAAGAGGAGATGGTGGGTTTTTGGTTCAGTGTTTTGAACCACTTTTCCAATAAACGAAATTTTATAACCACTAACATAACTTAATATGATAGGATCATCAGTTAACAGCATTAAATTTTTTTTAAAATATATATTTCTACCGGCGCGTGAGGTACCTCTAATAGTCCCATTTGCCAACTGGATTGAGTTGTTGGTCCTCCTCGCCGAAGAAGTCGATGGCTGCGGTTGGTGTCAGGCGTCGGCTGTGGATGGCGCTGCAGTCGCATAGTTTGCTCGTCGAAGGGGACCCCGCACATTTTACGCCTGAAAACCGGTTCGCCGGTTGCCTGCAGTATTCACTGGAGTCGGTTTTTAATTTGTAGGCCCATTCTTATAAAGGTATGACAAGTTTTCGTCTATTAAATGTCAGTTCATGTCAATCAAGAAGCAATTGACTGATTTCTGATATACTTTTCAGAATATCTAATGTGTCTACAGATTGGGCCCGTATTAGGTCTTTTGTTAGGTTGACGAGGCCGGTGATTCCAAGTACCAAGTTTGTGGCCTTTGTCTTATCCATCAAGCAGTATATTTCCCCAACGTTCAGCAACTTCATTGGGTATTTTTTCCCCGAGAGAAGGATCCAATTTCTTTGCTGGACCAAGTCAAGAATTTCTGTAGACACATCCGCAGTAAAAGTTTCAACGGAACTTTGGTATGCATCATTATGGCGATAAGCTTATAGATCGCAATGATGGGCTTTTTTGAAAGTCGAAGCAAAACAAGCAAAGTTACTTTCAGGATAGTATCACGTACTACCTCATCAAGAAAGTACTGTATTTCTGGATAACATCGCGTGTTACCTCGCTAAGAAATACCATTTTGTTAACAGGATAACATCAGGTGTGACAGAACTTTGGTATGCATCATATGGCAATAAGCATAGGTATAGATCGCAATGATGAACTTTTTTGAAAGTCGAAACAAAACAAGCAAAGTTACTTTCAGTATAGTATCACGTACTACCTCATCACGAAAGTACTGTATTTCTGGATAACATCGCGTGTTAGCTCGCTAAGAAATACCATTTTGTTAACAGGATAACATCAGGTGTTACAGAACTTTGGTATGCATCATACGGCAATAAGCATAGGTATAGATCGCAATGATAAACTTTTTTGAAAGTCGAAACAAAAAAAGCAAAGTTACTTTCAGGATAGTATCACGTACTACCTCCTCAAGAAAGTACTGTATTTCTGGATAACATCGCGTGTTACCTCGTTAAGAAATACCATTTTGTAAACAGGATAACATCAGGTGTTATCTCATTACAATATTTAAAAAAAAATATAGTCTTAACTTTTAAAATAAGGGTGCCATAAGTATGACGTCTTACTCACGTTCTTTGCGATTTTCCCTTAATTTATTTTCGTAACGTTTGATCTTGCGTCTAAAAATATTCTTCATTACTTTTGTTTTTTCTTTTCTCATGTCTAATTCTCGCTAAAATAACACTTTTCACTATGAAACTTGAAAGATTTTTATGGATTTAAAATTAAATTGAAAAATTAACAGCGTAGCAATGCAACACACGAAGAACGAATGAGGTGACAGCTGACAGATGACATAGACTATAAAATTATTATTTTTTTCTAGTCTTTGAACAGTGTGGCAATGTAGTACAACGAGAAACGGACTACAATGTACGTTAAATCTTGAGGATGCAACACTGAAGTATAATTTAATTAAAAATCCAAATGAACCAGTGGACAACTTTGTATACTTTCTCTCACAGAACACCAGACATACTTAGAGGTATGCATAACTTATGTTATACCCCGGACGACGGTTACCCTTTACTGAGGTATGTTTATTGCACGGGGATACTCACTTAATGAAGGCTTTATGTATCGTCACCTAAAGTATAAAGCGATGTCGAAGTAAACTATACCTAACCTCCTGTAATTTAGCTTTCAGTGGGCCTGCCACGAACGTGTGACGTAAACTCAAGTTAAATTCGAACGATTTCTGAATCGAAAATACAATTACCTACTGTACTGTATCATTTTGGCTAAGATTTTTGCGACAAGAACAATAAGTATCAAATAAAAAGTAACTAGGTACTTAAGTAAATAGTATTTTATTTTAATGATGTAATGATTTGAATTAATTTTATGTATTTGTGATGTGTATATTGGGACTTGGGGCGTCACGTGTATCACAGAAAGTGTGTGAGAGAAGTATTGAATAAATAAATATTTTTTTTTTTTTTTTTTTTTAAATGTTTTTTAAGGTTCTGTAGGTACCTCAAAAGGAAAAAACGGAACCCTTATAGGATCACTCGTGTGTCTGTCTGTCTGTCTGCCTGTCCGTCTGTCACAGCCAATTTGCTCCGAATCTAATGGACCGATTAAGTTGAAATTTTGTACACATATGGATTTCTGTGACCCAAACACGTATGGCTAAAGTAAATAAATGAATTTAAAATATGGGGGTCACTTTTAAGGGCAAATAAGAAAATAAAAGAAAAAAGTTTTGCAAACTGTACCGTGTGGCATATCAAATGAAAGGACTTACTATGAGAATGTCAAATATATTTTTTTTATAATTTTAAAATAAATCGTTTTAAAGTTATTTAAGAAAATATACTAAAATTGACCATTCCCCCCTAATCTCCGAAACTACTGAGCCTAAAATTTTCAAAAAAATTAAGGAAATAATTATATACCTGTACATTACAGGAAAACCTATAAGAAGTTTGTGTCTTAAAATAACATGGTAAACCTCTCAATATTGTGAGTACAAAATTACACTTACTGTTGGAATGTATGGGAGAACATGTTTTTCAACTGTAATATTAAGTTTGTTCTTGGGATAATTTCATCCCAACTACGGAACCCTTCATTTCACGTAGTCCGACATAAATGAAAAAAAAAATGAAAAAAAAAATGAAATGATGAAATGAATGAATGATGATGAAGAGAATTTTATTAAATAAAAAAGTCTTAAAACTAAGTAAATATATTTTCAATTTTAATATCAGAAGAATGTAGGTAACGTTTTGTTTTCTCTGCGATTTCGTGTTAGGCCCACAGGACAGTCTGAACGAGACGTAAGAGAGTAGGCACTCCACAAAAGATAAATGAAGAAAGATATTATTACGAAACAAGAGAGTAACGTCTTTTTCGGGTGTATATCATTTTGTTTCAATATCGTCTTGGAGCAGCGTTTATTAACAAATTCTGGTCATGTCTTATTACTTTTTGTTTATTTGTTGTTGTTTGTTTTGAGCTTATTTTCGGGTTTATTTGGGTTGAGAAAATCTGTACCTAATAAATACGTAGGTAACAAATTCTGATAGCACATAGCTAATAACAAGTTCCGATAACAAAGCCCCATCTCTGATGTCTCTCTCTACACAACATTTTCATGTATGCAGATAGGACAGGACCTAAAAAATTTGGTGAGTTCACTAATAGGTCAAATTATTGTATGCAAATTTCCCCGTTCAGTATTATACAGGATGTATAAGAACAATGTGGTATTTAAGGGTGTGGTACAGACCATCAAACTGAACAACTTTCTTCATGGGACCAACATCTAAATCGCGAAAAAATTATCAACTGCCCCATACAAAACTTCAATACCTACTCGAACCAAATGTATGGGACGGCTGATTATTTTTTCGCGATTTCGTTGTGGTCCCATAGGGAAAATTGTTAAGTTTAACGGTCTGTACCACACCCATAGAGGAGCGGTATTTTTTTTTACATTTTTCATCAAAAGGCGAAAACTATGCGGCCTAAAAAACCGGGCAAGTGCGTGTCGGACTACGCACAATGAAGGGTTCCGTAGTTGGTATGAAATCATCCCAAGAACAAACTTAACATTATAGTTGAAAAACATGTTCTCCCATACATTCAAACAGTAAAATATGTAAGTTTGTACTCACAATATTGAGAGATTTACCATGTTATCTTAAGACCACAAACTTCTTATAGGTTTTCCTGTAATCTACAGGTATAGACCTATTTTCTGTATTTTTTTCAAAATTTTAGGCTTAGTACTTTCGGAGATAAGGGGGGGGAATGGTCAATTTTCGTCTATTTTCTTAAATAACTTTAAAACTATTTATTTTAAAATTATAAAAAAAATATGTTTGAGACCCTCATAGTAAGCCCTTTCATTTTATATGTCACACGGTACAGTTTGCAAAACTTTTTTTTTGAAATTTTCTTATTTGCCCCTAAAAGTGACCCCCATATTCAAAATTCATTTATTTACTTCAGTTGTGCGTGTTTGGGTCACAAAAATCCATATGTGTACAAAATTTCAACTTAATCGGTCCATTAGATTCGGAGCAAATTGGCTGTGACAGACGGACAGACAGACACACGAGTGATCCTATAAGGGTTCCGTTTTTTCCTTTTGAGGTACGGAACCCTAAAAAAGAAAAAAAATGCATGATAGTGTGCAAACAGCGTTCTTTCATATGATACCCCACGTGACCTGGTAGCTCCACATTGAATTTCTAAGATCCCCTTTCAGTCAATGTTGCAAAAAAAATATAAATATTTCAATTTTTTTCTTATTTGCAAAATAGTTGGGTAAACGTCATTTAAAACTTTTTTAAATTTCAAGTTGATAGCATTAGTAGTTCTTGAGATATCCAGCATAGACAGACAGACAGACAGACGACAGACAGACAGACAGACAGACAGACAGATAGACGGACAGACAGACAGACTGAGTCACACCATAAGGGTTTCTTTTTTACCATTTTGGTACGGAACCCTAAAAAGCATTTTCGGACATATTCTTTGACCACACGTTTCTGCACCCTGCAGAGAGCGAGAACACTGATGTGGTCATCAAGTAACTTTCACAAAACCTGCAATTTTTAACACAAACCAGCATTCAATAAGCAATCCTTATTCAAGACTATCCAATATCACTATTTATATCCCTCAGCACAAAAAAGTCCCCTGCCTGTGCCATGCCTGTTCGTCTACGTGAGAGAAATACATACGATCGCTCTTACCCAATTACGTCGATGTTTCAGGGGACAGCTATGAATTCACCTACCATGTCTGATTTAATCTATCCCTGTCTCCGCTGGTCGGAATTACCAAATAAAGGGCAGGAATTACCATAAACTTCGAATTCTATTTCGGTTACAGAAAGATTGTTTTGAATTTTTTTGCTGAAATTCCAGTGGTGAATCAATGTAGAATGCCTCGGTGGTGGGGTGGTCGCTAGTGCTAACTGCTAAGCTTGTGGTGCTGAGTTCGATCCCTGAGGGCAGCCAAAGTCTGGGGTACAAGCGTGTGAATTGGAGGTGCGTCGTATGCGCGCGGACCGATGGATTTATCAAACTAGAATGCGTTTCAACTAAGAATAGGAATGACCTTGCGCCATATTGTGAAGATTTAGCAAAATAGCATCTCGTTTACACATTTGCAAAGTCAGTGATATATTTTAACAAAAACAAATTCCAAAAACAGAACTAAAATGGATAAGGATAACACTAAAAAACTTTGCAAGCCTTAGATTTCTAGCTTCAGTTGACAGTTAGAGGTTATTGACTTTCCTATTCTTAGTTGAAATGCATTGTACATCTACTGAAATGTAATGAGCTCGTGGTTAAGTAACCACACGGGTCGATCCGTCACGTTAAGCTACGCTTGCCGGGGTTGGTCCGTGGATTGACCATCTTCACTTAACGAGACTTCTCCGGAATGCACATTAAGCCGTTGGTTCCGGCTGTCGTTCGTGGATCTTTGACAGTCGTTACGGGTCGTCAGAAGCCCGAAAGTGTGACAAACAGTCTTACGAAGGGGTATCGTATTACCCAGTTACTGGGTTGTGGAGGCCAGACAGGCAGTCGCTCCATGTAAAATACTGGTATTCAGCTGCATCCGGTTAGACTGGAAGCCGACCCCAACACAGTTGGGAAATGGCTAGGCAGATTCATTGACCTTTTGAAATGTAAGAACCTTTTCTTACATTTCAAAAGGTCAATGAATCTGCCTATCATCCATCATACAACTTTTTTAGGGTCCCTACCTCAAAAGGAAAAAAACGGAACCCTTACCCACTTTGTTGTCCGTCTGTCAAGACCCTTTTTCTCAGGAACGCGTGGAGGTATCAAGTTGAAATTATCAAATACGTCGGTCTGTTGGTCCCTTAGATTACTTAAAAAATTAAGCTTCTAAGTCAACGCAATAAAAAAATACAGCCATTTATGCGACATATTTTGATGCTCATTGGATACTCGCGAGTAAATAAGAACCTATAGGATACTTCCCGTTGACCTATAATTATGAAATTTGGCAAGAAGCAAGGCTTTACAGCACATGTAAAGGAAAAAGACCAAAAATGGTTAATTTGGAATTTTATCACAAAAAAAAATTGGTAGGATTTTTTTTATTTTTTTTATAGTGTTAACTTTGCTTTTCCGATTTCTTTTCAACTACGGAACCCTTCAATATGCGTGGTCCGACACGCATTTACGCGGTTTTTTAACCGACTTCCAAAAGGAGGAGGTTCTCAATTCGTCACCTTTTTTTATTTTTTTTTATTTTATTTTTTTTATGTATGTTCCCCGATTACTCGAAAATGGCTAGACCGATTTGGATTTTTCTTTTTTTGTTCGAAAGGGTATACGTCCCAAATGGTCCCATGATCATCAAGTCAGGATCTTATGATGGGATCCCATGGAAATCGAGAGAAACCCTCAAATTTTATGGGCACACCTATATCGATTTCGGTATTTTTTATAGTAACTCGTGCATTTGCTCTCGGAAAGTACCATTCGGTGAGCTGGAACTGATAATGAAGACCACAGAGGGCCATCGGAAATACTCAATTATATCTAAGTATATAACAGGTTGCGATTCGATTACTTTAATATGGTTTATGCTCGTCAAAATAATGGTAATGGTGACTTCACCATGAGCTCCATTTCTCCTGGTTCTTACTAGGAGAACTCCTCAAAAATTAACGGCCATGCATCGGGAAAAGCAACATTTTGTAAAACGTGATGAGCAGCTGACATGGGGTTGTTGTAACTTAGATAAATTACAAACTGAACCACTAAAAAGTGAAAAATAAAAACTTTTTTACAAAAACAAAAACCGACTTCCAAAAAAAAACACTACAAAGTGAAAAATAACTTTAATTTCGGAAGTCGGTGGCAAAAAACTAAAATACAGATCCAAAGACACCGACTTCCGAAATTAAAGTTATTTTTCACTTTGTAGTGTTTTTTTTTGGAAGTCGGTTTTTGTTTTTTTTCAGTATCAAGTAAAAATAAGAACAAGTTTAAAAATACCATTAGTTTTATATTCGAATAATGAATATAAATTGCAAACTGGCAGAGTTTCATACGAAACTGAAATGGTTTGAAATAAAGCAGAAAGTACTGAACGAATCCACATCAATGTGCCTTTAAACAAAGGTGTTATAAATTCTTCAAACGATAGGAATTTTCTTTTTACTTTAAACAAAACTAAACAATGGTGTAAATCAATAAACGTAGGTAGATATCTAATGGGCTGACGAGCTTTGATCAGTGATCCAGAAAGCTGCCTTCACCGAATAAACTTAGTATGTGAAAACATACGAACGATCTATCATATAACCACAAACAATACGCGCAAGCTCCATTTACATTTTTAAGAGTACTCCTGAAACCATTCATGAAAAATCCCACAGTTAGTGAACATTTAAAAGAGCACTAATCTCATAATCCGCGATGCAACAAGTAACCGCCCGCGGTGTTGGGCGGGCGGAGGGAGCCGCCGTCGTCCGACGCTCAGTATCGTCGCGACCATGGCTACGGACGGACGCACGAAGCGCTCGCAGTCGATATGTGCTCCCGCCTCCGCGAGTATGGAAGCCCTCGCGGCTCCCATGGAGACCACGCCGGCCCCTCGCCGCAGGCCGGCAGCGCGCTCCCAATCCGCCAGGATCACCGGCGGCCGCTCGGTCCGCCAGCGGCGCCAACAGCAGCAGCAGCAACTGGATAGGGAGACCAGGACTCGGTACAGCTCTGAGCCTCGCCTGGCCGAGGCGGAGACCCCGCCGCAGGTCCGGCGGCAGGCCTCGGCCCGGCGCCGGCCACCGCCCGGTCAGCACAACCAGCCGCGCCGCTCCAACGCCTTCCTGGACGTGCCACGCACCCCGCAGCACCAGCCCGAGGAGGAGCCCGACGAGGACTCCTACCGGCTCCGCACGTTCAACATCACGCAGAAAGGAGGTCAGTGCTAGCGACACGTTCGTTCACCCTCAACTATATTTACACGCGCGAAAGTTAGTGTAACGTCTTTTTTTAATTCGACTTCGAAACGGAAAACTTGGCAGACAGCCGGCTCGGCTTCTGTCATGACTTTTAAGTGCTGCGTTGGAAAAAATTGTGCGTAAGACCAACGCGGAAGAATATGGAGTCCAGGAGACGCGCCGTGTTCGGAATAAAACTGGGTTAAAAAAGCCATCGTTAAAATATTTTTGTGTCATCGTGAATCATGTTGAGTAGCGTTTACGAGGCCACTATAAATCAAGATACAAGAACGTTTGAGTTTACTTTTGAGGTAAAAATAAATCAAGACGCACGAAGTGAACACACGAAACTTCACGAAAGTATACTTTATAGACGTTTAAAGAACTTTTTAAAACAGTGGAGAGCGGCGCGGATCCGCAATCTTTGAGGGACTACAAAGAGTTTCCGCTGAGTCTTTGAGCAAAATAAGCGCTTGAGACTCTAGATGTCACAGTGAGATCGGTTGGAAGTGTTCTCCGGTTTCCAATAGTAGGGACTTATTTATCAAAATGGCGTGTTTCCGTAAACAAAGGAACGTCGCATCTGTTTAGCATAATGCATATTGAATAGGCTTCGTCGGGGGACATTGTCTGTTCAACGTCCCGATGTCGAGATAAAACAATAGTTGGCCGATATTATAACGTATTAGATAGACATACGACTGTTGTGTTCAGATCAAACGCAAACTTTGCAGAAAGCTTTTATTAATAATTCATCGATGTTTTTTCAGTAGTCCTAACTCCTAAATAGATGTAGAGCTTATAAATATTGTCGATGAAATTTACTTAGAAGCTGCTTTAAGCAATAAGTACCTACTTATTTCAAAAGAAATATTTCTTTTGATTACCAATTGATCGTATCAAAGAAAGTTCCTAATAAAGATTCAGGGTTCGTTCGTGAAGGTAGTTAGTTTGGCAAAAGTTTTAACTTGGAAACTTGCGGAGGATTTAATTTCATTTTGCGGTTGAACTTATTAGAGAGAACTTGTTTTATGTGCTTCGTTGAGGTCACGGGAAAGGTTAAGTATGGCTCTGCAGGCGATTTATAGAGAAGAGTTTTTATTATTTGATGTAGGTACTTCTTATTTCTTGCATTATGAATAGTGATCTACATACTAAAAACTATGTGTGTCAGTACGCAACAATGTACTAAGAACATCGTTTTCAGAGTACCAATAGTTCAATATTTAGCTGACCAGATTTTCTATTCCAATCCCGTTTTAAAGTATTTACCTTTTCCCGACCATCGAGCACTTTCTTCAAAGTCAATTACAAGAGTTACAAACAGAGAGAGAGGCAGAAACCATAGAATGCCTTCTCCTATGCTCTTTACATACTCCTTTTGCTTTATTAACGTTCATACGACGACACGGTTGGCGCAGTTGTTGAGCGATTGACTGCTGCGCAGCATGTCGCGGGTTCGATTCCCGCACGGAACAAATATTTGTACGACCTACAAGTATTTGTTCCGAGTCTGGGTGTTTTTCTATCTATAATATGTATGTATTTACAAAAAAAAAAATGTATACAAGTAGTTTATCAGCCATCTCGTTACCATAACACAAGCATTAGGTTGCTTAGCTTGGGACTAGATGGCGTTGTGTGAAATGTCCAAGGATATTTATTTATTTATTTATTTATTTATTTATACATCTGGTCATACAAGCACGCTCGATTTACAGGGTGTAAGTGTAAACAGTGGCAATATTTTAAGGCGTCATTGTACTCAGCATTAAGAACAACTTTTACTATGGGACCAAACCTGAAATTGCGGAAAAAAAATCTGCTGTTCCGAACATTTTGACGAATTATGCGAACATAAATGTACTGAACAGCTGATTTTTTTTTCGTGATTTCAGGTTTGGTCCTATAGTAAAAGTTGTTCATAATGATGAGTACAATGACCCCTTAAAATATTGCCACTGTTTTCACTTATACCCTGCATAATTTATTTCAAATCTATCATTGTATACTTTCGGTTATGACAAATCATTAGACGAAGCTTTATGATAACCCCACAAGGGAACCAACAAAAAGTCGTCTTAATTTCCGTAATAACGAATTTAATGAGGTAAAAAAATTTCAAGTGAATTCTCTGAAGCCTTAGAAGATGTAAAAGAGAAATACTTTCATCTTAATTGTACATTTGCGGCCTACATTCGTGACACATTTTGTAAGGCGAAAGGAATAGAAAGCAGGGACTTGAAACGTTACTCAAAATAACGTTACGCGTAGTTCCAGTACCGATAATTTGTACCGTTCCACCAGGATCGTAACAAAATTAATACCTTGGCTATAACGATACTGACAAACGGAACGAAATCTTAAAGTGTTCACTAACAATATTATCAATATATCGTTATTAGTATAACGATATAATAACGTTATTCATTCATTTCGATACGCAACGTTGCCAGCTTCATGACCATGCTGTGTGCGGTGCGGCCACGCATACGAAACGCGTCGTCGTCGTCGTCTAGTCTAGTAGTAGGTACTTATTTCTATGTGCCGAGGCTACCGGGCGACGACGGAGCGGTAGTCAGCGAGAAAAGTTCTTAAGAATAACGTTACAAATGAATCTGTAACGTTTCACCTGTAACGTTATTACAAGCGGATAAGCTTAATGTTACTGATACCTGTAACGTTACTTAAAATTTTGTTCTACGAAAATGATATTCTTTAACGTTTCTTTCTTGTAACGTTATTGTTATTTTTAAGTTTTAGTATCGTTACAAATTTTGGAACGTTATATGATAACATTAATGATAACGGAACGAAATTCATTTCGTTTTCAAGTCCCTGATAGAAAGATATCTATACAAATTATAAATTGAAGTTACTTTTTCGGTTTTTACCATCATTAGAGCATTTATTCCGGAAAGTTTATGTGCATAATACTTACCTAAATATTAAACTTCCATAGAATAAAGAAATCTTCGTAATTTTGTCAAGTCAAAGAAATTGTTCGAAGCAGGGGTCGTTACGGGTGTGGTATAGACCATCAAACCGAACAAATTTTTCCATGGCACCAACATTGTAATCGCGATAATAATCAGCCGCCCCATACATTTGCGTCGAGTAGGTACCTACTGAAGTTTTCTAAGGGACAGTTGAAATTTTTTTCGCGATTACGATGTTGGTCCCATGGAGAAAGCTGTTCGATTTGATGTTCTGTATCACACCCTAAAATTTGACGAGGATGCAAATCGACACGTTGGATAAGTCTTTTTGTGTAATATATGAAGAGAGAAATAACTGTGCACCTGTTGAACGTTGTTTTTATGTAAAGATTAGTTTTTATTTGTGGATATATAATTTTACTAGCTTTTGCCAGCGGCTTCGCCCGCGTGGATGTCGAGAAATATCCCACTGGAACATACTGCCGGGAATTCCTTCCTTATTCCTTGTCTACATTATAAAGGGAACCTCTGTGCAAAATTTTAGCTTTCTAGGTCCAAGGCTTTGGGCTGTACTTTGATGAGTCAGTCAGTCAGGACTTCTCTTTTTATTTATTATAGATAGATAGATATGGAGTATACAATTTAGCACATTATAGTATTGTACTATATAATTACATGTGGACGATTATATTTGAAGATATTGGTATAGAAGATATGTGAGATGAGATATTGTGTTGTGTGTGACATGAGACTGGACTGGTGAGGAGACGTATTTAAGAATTGTGTGCCAAGAATTGTGCTTTTACGATTTATCAACTTTTGAGTAGAACTGACGATGATTCTGGTTTGCAAAACCGCACACCTTATAACAGGAAACCGGTCAAGAGCGAGTCGAACTCGGGTTCCGTTCCGATTTCTGAAAAAGTGTGCTATTTAGAGATATCGTTTTATTTTTACTGTAATCTGTACGTAAACTTCTATATCAAATAGAATAATTTCAGATTTTCCTCTATACTATGAAACTTCGGATATAAGGGGGCGAGGGGGGAAACGGTATTTTTTTTACATTTTTCATGAAAAGTCGAAAGCTATGTAGCTTGAAAAAAATAATGTTTGAGAATGTGCAAACAGCGCTCTTTCATATGATACCCCACATGCCCTAGTAGGCCCACTTCCAATTTTTAACCCCTCAAGTGTCTGAGTTTGGCTAATTTTAGACCCAAAACCCCAGCGAGTGGGGAGGGTTGGGGGTTAGTTGCGAACCCCATAGGTTCACAACTACTGATGATGATATGTTTTCCATCGGATGATGTTTTTTTACGTTTATATATATGTGATCTAAGCTTATATACCTATTATGCAAAGTTTTGTCCTTTTGCACACTTGGGGTGCATTTGACACGCGGGGGGGAGGGGGAGTTAGCTGCGAACTCCATAGGTTCACAACTAATGATGATTATTGGTTTTCCATCGGATGATGTTTTTTTACATTTGTATATATGTGATATAAGCTTATATACCGAACAAAAAAAGAGTTTTTCTTATGCACACATGGGGTGCATTCGACACTTGATTAACAACCCCTTTCAGTCCCTGTTGCAAAAAAAAATATACATATTTTTATTTCTTTCTTATTTGCAAAATAGTTGGGCAAACGTCATCTAAAACTGTTCCAATTTTCAAGTTAATAGCATTAGTAGTTCTTGAGATATCCAGCTGTGACAGACAGACAGACTGAGTCACACTATAAGGGTTCCGTTTTTTCCTTTTGAGGTACGGAACCCTAATAACGTAGAGATAATGCTAATAAAGTTCATAATGAAATTGTAAATAAACAAACTTCTTAAAAGCTCGTAATTGACTAAAATGGCGGCACATCAAACCAAATTACATAACATAAATAACTTTCAATCAAATTCACAAACTCTTTAGGATATTTTAATTTAATTCGCAATGGCCCAAAATTGGCAAAGTTCACGATCCAATTAAAGTGGATAAAGGGGAAATTATGGGATCAAATTGATGAGGGAACTATGTTAAGTTAGGGGGGTGGAAGCGTTTCAGCAAGTACTATTTATGACTACAAATTGTTGAGGCAGAATGTTTTGTACGGCTGTTGTAATTAAATATCTGAATGCAAAGAGATTTTGGAAATTTGGTGAAAGTTATACGGAACTAAATTTGACTAAGAAAGTCATGTCGTGAATGAAGAAAATCAGGAGTTAGACGAACAAATTTTACAGCCTGAGGCAATATTGAAACAATTCTAAACATTTTGTTCTAAACTTAGCATATTTGCAGCTTGAAAAATAATTTGAAAGCGGTCTTATTTGGTTTTGAGCTGATTTGAACATTATTGTCAAAGATGATGGATATTGATGGCAAACTAAGTAGCACTAGTAATACAAGGTGTAACATAAATAACCCACAACCTCTTAAGGGGTCATTGTACTCATCATTATGAACAACTTTTACTATGGGACCAAACCTGAAATCGCGAAAAAAAATCAGCTGACCAGTACATTTATCTACATCAAACTCGTCAAAATGTAGGGAGCAGCTGATTTTTTTTTCGCGATTCCAGGTTTGGTCCCATAGTAAAAGTTGTTCATAATGATGAGTACAATGACCCCTTAAGGTTGATGCGCCAAGGTAGCCCGCGAAATTCAAAATTTCTTACGTTTTTTGCAATTTGTAGGCCAGTGTGAGCTTGTATGTTGATTAAAATATGATTCGCGGCCGTAGCTAATATGGCTTTACAGAATTATAATCATTAGAATCAGCAATACAACTCCATACGTTAGCATTTATCTCAAATATAGCGATTTCATGAAATCATGAGGTTTGAGGTAAATGCTAACTTATGGAGTTGTATTGCTGATTCTAATGATTATAATTCTATAAAGCCATATTAGCTACGCCCGCGAATCATATTTTAATAAACATACAAGCTCACACTGACCTACAAATTGCAAAAAACGTAAGAAATTTTGAATTTCGCGGGCTACCCTGGCGCTTTCGCCTTAAGAGGTTGTGGGTTATTTATGTTACACCTTGTATAATAAGATATGTTAATGTTCATAATTACAGTCAGAAACAATGTTGCAGAACCAATCCTCTTCAAATGAGTAAATGTTAACTCGGCAGGATGGCAGTAAATAATAAAATAATACTCAATTCTTCTCAATCAACTCAACTATCTCTCTCTTCTTCTACTAAATCTACATAATTATGCTGCACCAAGCTCTAAGGGCAAAAATGATAGTTGACGGTCTAAATAATGATATAGGAATAATAAATTTGCCTTTAATGAATGAAACAAGAAAACTTGTTTCATTTTTCACAATACAACACGTAAATGAAAGAGACTCAGTTACATTACACGGTTGCGAACCTAAAACATTTTCTTATGAAGGATATATTTTACAGAAGGGTCAGGGTAATTGGCTTTATAGCACGACGTGAGGGTTTAAGGAGGAAATTGTAAGTGAAAGTAAAAGTAGAAAAGGATATGTATCGGTGTAGTGATCGTAAATGATAGGGTAGCGAGGTAGTCGGGCTATCGTTACTTGTGTATATGTTACGTCTAAAACCTGAAGGCAATTCTTGTAGCTAAGTAAAACAACGTTCAATTTCAAGTCACAATCTCATGTCAGCGACAATCAAATGTCAAAAATGTAGGTAAACATTATTGTTATAAGATAAGATAAGATAAGATATTTTATTAAGCAAACATATATTTTGCAAATACAGGGTGATTTTTTAATGACCAGCCAAATTTTGACAGGGTGTTCTACCCATGAATATGAACAACTTTCACTATGGGACCAACTTTGAAATCGCAAAAAAAATATCAGCTGTTTCATACATTTTGATCGAGTAGGTATTGAACTTTTGTAGGAAACCGCTGGTTTTTTTTTCGTGATTTCAAAGTTGGTCCCATAGTGAAAGTTGTTCATATTCATGGGTAGAACACCCTGTGAAAATTTGGCTGGTCATTAAAAAATCACCCATTATATTGTTGTTATTGGTAGCTAATAATAGCTAGATACACAATTTTTGACAGATTGAGACTGTGATGATATTGTAAACATGTTTTAAAAGTACCTACCATAGACAAACGCCAGGCCTTTCCAATTTTGAAACAATTTTGATTGCAAATGTTTTGTGGAACGGCACAAAACATTTGCAATCAACTGTTGACTTTCTATTGTTTTACGAGAACAAAGAACCATAGGGGCTTCTTCAATGAATCGGTGTATATAAAAAGCTACTTTTAAGGTGTAAAGGCGCCGTTTTATCGATATTACCTAGGTCGAAACGCGGGGTTAAAGATAATGTAACAAAATGTTAAAGAAGTTTTTCTGCCTTAAATCACTCAGTGAGGAAGTAGCTAAAAGCTTTCGGCTATCTGTAAACACGGCAAAATGTTTTAGAAATTCTGCCTCAATTCACTTAGTACCTCTAAGCCTTGACGTGACTAACATAAATAATTTAATGTTATGGTTTTTATTATTTTGCTATTGGATGTTTTCTACAACTTGAAAAACCCTCAGGACTCACTAGGCGTTTTACCACTCGCCGGCACGGCGCCGGCAACGCCACTGGCCCAGCAGCCGAGGAAGAAAAAATTTATGAAATATATGGCATGTTTTTCCACTTACCGCTGGCAACGGCACGACCTTGACTGCCACCAGTGCCGTCGCCGGCGCCGGACGGTAAAACTGCATGTGTATTATGTACGTATTGTAGTTGTTGAGTGTGCGTCTATTAATTAAATGGTCATGCGAAAATAGTTGAAGAATTTTTGGGGTCCATTTTCAACTTTTCGAATTGGGTATAATATGTTCCTTCTAAGTATCTCATTTTTAACATTGGATCAATCCAAAACTTTACAGTCATCGTTGATTATATTTTCGTCATAAATGTAAGAAATATAACAAATAAGTACGACGACTTGATGAGACTATTTTTACGTGTTGTAGAACAAAAGTCCATGTCAGCGCTGGCCAAAAGCCGAGCGTAGACCCAGAGGAAAAACTGAGCCCCGGCATGGCACCAGTCAGTGAGTCTAGAAAAGAAAAAAAGAAAGAAAGAAAAAAAAAATATTATGCACAAATAAAACGCACATTACAAAAATAAATACATAAAGTACACACTTGCAATGTAGGCAAAAGCCTCATATTCAACTTGACAATTTTTTGTATTGCTTGATGTCAGAGCCAGGCACTGAAGAGAATTTACAATTACATTGTCTACTGTACTTAATCACTTCATATTTGAAAAAACACAGATAAGTCATTATAAATCACGCAAGTAATCCCCGACAGGTGTACCAAATAGTACACCCACATTTCGGCTGTTATGTTTTTAACACGTTGGCTGCCAAACGAGTATACTCGTAGTATAAGTCTGCGGTCACGAAACTTGCGATGGCCGAGCGATGGCGGCAGCGGGGCGACGCGCGACGCGACGCGGGGCGATCAGGCAGCGATATCTCGCGCGGCCACGAAACAAGGCGACATCGCAGAAATAATCACGCAGGAAATCTAGCACTAAACATAAGGGAAAATTTTTATGGTGTACGTTTTTACTGTCCCATAGAGCAGGTTTTTATAAAATATAAGATATATAAATTCCTCATTGTCAATTTCCATTACTAAAATAATAATTGAATACATCCCTGTGGTACCCGCGCAAGCGACGAAACCAAACTAGTTTGTTCTCGTCGCTTCCGCGTCGCCGTCGCTCCACCGCCGCCCGTGCATCGCTCGATCGCCCCGCTCGGCCGTCGCCCGTTTCGTGCCCGTCGCTATACTGTGCAATGCTTTTGTATACATCGCCGTCGCCTCGCGTCGCCATCGCTTGGCCATCGCAAGTTTCGTGACCGCAGACTAACAGTATACTCGTAGTAACTTTTTTATATGCCTATTGCCACCATACAAAAATGGGCCTGTACGAGTAAGTATACCGTTACCATATCTCGTTACCTATATCTGTATCTCGTTACCATAACACAAGCATTAGGTTGCTTAGCTTGGGACTAGATGGCGTTGTGTGAAATGTCCAAGGATATTTATTTATTTATTTTATTTATTTATTTATAGTCGTAGTAGTATACTTTCAAATACCAAAGAATTTAACCCGGCCATCCTTCCACTGCCGCTTCTTTAGAATTCGTTGAAATAGCATGCAATCAACTACGAGAATACTCGTAGGTGTCAGTAGGCCCCAGATCTTGTATACGAGTGTACTCGTAGGTTGGCAGTTAACGTGTTAAATAAAAAAGTCGTAGTACCTACATAAATTACGTCCTGTGGATTTTTTTCATAAAAGCTTGTAATAGAATGTTGTCATTTCATCCCTGTAAAAAGTCTAAAACTGGAACATGTTTTTATTAAATAAAGCTTTCGAAAATTGAATCGCAAAGGCGGCCCATGAATGTTGATTTAGCCGTATTATAAATAGGGTCTATTATTCTTACATTAATATTCTATTAGCATCAAAAACTAATTATAAACGGAAAACCCTTACTCTTTGGTTTAGTTATTAGGGTTGGAAAATGGAAAATAATCTTATAATAACTAGTTTTAACTTCAAAGTGTTTTTCAATCAAAACTTCGAATTAAATCATTTTTGTAACAATTTGGGATCATTAAAAAATTGTTTTAGTAGGTACTAGGTAGGTAGCTAAGTGATGCTGTATCAGCTTATTTATTTAAGTAGTTAGATAGATAAGTAGATTAAACATGTATTCAGTGCAACAAAACGCGAAATCCAGAGCTAGGTAAAGCAAAATTTAAAACTGTAATTAAAAATAAATTAAAATGGGCAATTTGTTTAGGTGTACCAGAAAGGTGTGGTCAAACAGAGTGTGGTGCAGACCATCAAACTCAACATCTTTCTCCATGGGACCAACATGGTAATCGCGAAAAAAATATAAAATGTCCCATACAAGAAATAAAATAATTATCATTCAAATAATAAATCTAAATAAATAAATTTTAAAATTATTAATTTATCTTAAATTTTATGTTATAATAAATTTATTAACAGAATAAATTTTCATATTTCTGATTCATCATCATCTGCCTAGCCTTTTCCCAACTATTTTGGAGTCGGCTTCCAGTCTAACCGGATGCAGCTGAATACCAGTATTTTACATGAAGCGACTGCCTATCTGACCTCCACAACCCAGTTACTGGATAATATGATACCCCTTGGTAACACTGGTTGTCAGACTTTCGGTCTTCCGACGACTCGTAACGACTGTCAAAGATATAACCTATAACACCTATAAACACCCCAATTTAGTCTTGGGACATTTGATAATTTTTTCGCGATTAGGTACGATGTTGGTCTCATGGAAAAAGTTGTTCAGTTTGATGGTCTGTACCACACCCTTGAATTTGACCACACGCTGCTGGTGCATCCTGTAGTGTAGGTACTAGGAAAAATCTTTTGACCAAAGTAAAAGGCTTGTTTACATGTGAAAGTTGTGAACAGTTGTCCCAAAAAGTGCGCAGACAAAATGAACTGTAAGTTTTAACTTTAACTTTAACAGTTGGAAGCTTCGTGTAGATTCATTTAGGAAGGAATTCGCTACAACTTCGAGATCACTTTATTTATTATTACTTGAGAAATATTATATGAACTTTACTTCGATAGACGAAGTTCTTTTGAGATTTATTATGGTAGAGTAGGTACTTTGACGTTTTGGACAGATGAATTTTAGCAACTTTATTTCGATGAGATGTTCTTGCTATCTCTGAAATTTTGTCTTCCTGAAATATCTATCTGCCTAGCCTTTTCCCAAGTATGTTGGGGTCGGCTTCCAGTCTAACCGGATGCAGCTGAATACCATTATTTTACGTGGAGCGACTGCCTATCTGACCTCCACAACCCAGATACTGGGTAATACGATACCCCTTGGTAAGACTGGTTGTCAGACTTTCGGGCTTCTGACGACCCGTAACGACTGTCAAAGATCCACGAATGACAGCCGGGACCAACGGCTTAACGTGCTTTCCGAGGCACGGAGAAGTCTCGGTATGTAAAGATAGGTCACCCATCCACGGACCAACCCCGGCAAGCGTAGCTTAACCTGACGGATCGACCTGTGCGGCTGTTATTACTTAGCCACGAGCTCCACTGTCTTCCTGAAAGTGGAATAGAAAGTAAAGTGGTACTTAGTGAGGACATTAATTAAATTAAAAAAATAAATAAATAGTAATAATAGAAACAATAAGGTGCCTCCATAATTTAAAATTGTCTAAAGGGCCTCTGAGAGTTGGCTTCAGCCCCTCGTATGCCTTCCAAAGGTCCGGGACCCCTGGGTACCGAGACATGTAAACATATAAAAAACAATTAAAAAAAAAAAAAAAAAAAAAATTTTATTTGATTATAAACAAAACTTGTATTAATAAATAAGGCTTAAGACTATGTTAGTAGCACTTCATTTTGCACTAGCTTGACATTGCTGTAACAGCGAAAGAAATTCTTTTAGTTTTTAGATTCGTAGTGAAAGCTGCATATTAGCGTATTGTAGGATTTTTTTGATAGGGAATTCGGAAATACCTAACTACAATCTACATTAGCTAAATACCAATTTAGCTCTCTGAGTCATACTTAATCCATGTTTCTATGAATTGAGGAGCGTGTGTGCAAAGTAATAACAGCCGCACTGGTTAATCGATCAGGTTAAGCTATGCTTGCCGCGGTTGGACCGTGGATGGATGACCATCTTTACATAGCCTCCGTGCCTCGGAAAGCACGTTAAGCCGTTGGTCCCGGCTGTCATTCGTGTATCTTTGACAGTCGTTACGGGTCGTCAGAAGCCCGAAAATCTGATAACCAGGCTTACCAAGGGGTAATGTTGTTGCCCAGCAACTGGGTTGTGGAGGTCAGATAGGCAGTCGCTCCATGTAAAATACAGGTATTCAGCTGCATCCCCAACATAGTTGGGAAAAGGCTAGGCAGATAATGATGATGTATCTGTGAATTGAGATTTTGACAACCGTTGTATTTCCTTCACTAGAAACGTACCAGGATAATTTTACGCACAAAAAACATACGTTATTTTTATCTTACCCTTCAAGCAACCCCACCTAATATTGTTACGCGTACAAATATATACGGGCTTTCACGAAAGCCTGTATTTTTGGTGGCGAAAGTCTAACCAAATAAATAATGTATTTATATTTCATACGTTTTCATCAAGAGCCGTACATAATTCCATTTCATTTTTCGTCCAGATGCGAAATGGAAATTGATACATAAATATAAAGATAAAATCATTCTGATCACGTGTCTGGCGCAAAGCGAAGTATTATTTTTCAATTTAAACGAATTGAATTTGTAAATGGAATCATGGATAATCATAAACTTTGATTGAACCCGAAATCTCTTTTTAGGGTTCCGTACCTCAAAAGGAAAAAACGGAACCCTTATAGGATCACTCGTGTATCTGTCTGTCTGTCCGTCTGTCCGTCTGTCACAGCCAATTTGCTCCGAATCTAATGGACCGATTAAGTTAAAATTTGGTACACATATGGATTTCTGTGACCCAAACACGTACAGCTAAAGTAAATATATGAATTTTGAATATGAGAGTCACTTTTAGGGGGAAAATAAGAAAATTAAAAAAAAAAGTTTTGTAAACTGTACCGTGTGACATATCAAATGAAAGGGCTTACTATGAGGGTCTCAAATATATTTTTTTTTATAATTGTAAAATATATTGTTTTAAAGTTATTTAAGAAAATTGACGAAAATTGACCATTCCCCCCCCCTTATCTCCGAAACTACTGAGCCTAAAATTTTGAAAAAAATATAGAAATTAGTTCTATACCTGTAGATTACAGGAAAACCTATAAGAAGTCTGTGGCCCTAAAATAACATGGTAAATCTATATATATAAAAAAATCAAAGTCCTGACTGAGTCACTGACTAATATATCAACGCACAGCCCAAACTAATGGACCTAGAGACTTGAAATTTTGCACATAGATACCTTATATAGTGTAAACATCCATTAAGGAAGGATTTTTGGAAGTTCCATCCCTAAGGGGGCAAAATAGGTGATGAAAGTTTGTATGAAAAATCCTATCCCTTGAGTTAATAGACTTGAAACTTAGCACGAATATTCATCTAAGTAAATTATAAAGTTTATCATTTTTAGTTTTCCTAAACTACCCCCTAAGGAGGGATTGGGGGTGTCAAAGTTTGTATGGAAGAACTTTAACACGCGGTCCGATTAACTCAAAACTCAATTTTTATACTTGAGACCAAAAAATAAGACTAACGTGTATCAGGGTTTTCCAAAAATCTACACCTTTTTTTTTTTTTTTTGAGGGTGAGAAATCATCAAATAACTTCTCCCGCTCTGGGTGGAGCGGAAGGGCGTGTCAGACTTTTACTGACTAAAACCCACCCGTGTTCCTTCAGTTGCCTATGCCAGGGCCGCGGTATCTTCTTCAAACAACCCGCGACCCCAGCGGCGTCGGCCCTATTGGACCCCATCACTTGCTGACATCTCTTTGAGGCGCGCGTGGAACACAACGCGCCGAAAAAAAAATCTACCCCGAAGGGGTGAAAACCTAATTTTATAGCGGAGGATTTTATTGGGGCTTGATTAACTCTAAAATTGGTGTAAATAATGTTTGAGTCAAGTTATGGAAACATACCAGACGATTTTTGAAATTCTTTATTTGTGTTCGTGAAAACAGAGATACAGTTTATATGAAAAATCTTATTAATTTGGGTAATGAATTTGAAACTTAGCACAAATATTAATCATAAGCAATAAATAATGTTTGTCATTATTAGTTTTTCAAAACTACGCCTCAAATGAGGTTAGAGATGTTAAAGTTTGTATAGAAGAATTTTAAAGCGCAGTCCGATTAAAAAAATGGTACTTTGAGACAAGTTAGGAAACTTGCCAAACAAATTTTCACCGATTTTGACGACATATAGCTGATGTTTTAAGGAGTAACTTAGGCTATTTCTATTTTAGAAAAATAATTAGGGTTCCGCGCAAGAAAATTAAAATCCATGAAATCAGACAACCACGTACAGTCCAGTACAAACTTACTAAGCCTCCGCTGTCTATTACGGCTATAACAACAAATAATAAAAATAAAGCAAAGTTAAAAATGTAAGGGGTCGATCCCCATACAATAAACTTTTCATTTTGCAAAAAAAATAAAAATTTTAATCTAGCATGTGGGGTGTCATCGTCTAGAACTCATTGAGTAGAGACAAACATATTTTTTTTAAATATTTTAAAATTAAGAAATAGGGGGCGCAAAAGTTGTAAATTTTAGACCATTTTTGTACGAGCTCTAGCGCAACAATTCAACAAATTAGGAATTTGAAACTTCCTTATACCATGTAGGTACCATGAATACTGTATTTAATCAACAATACTGAAAACGGCGATTCATTTATAAGGTATTTTGTTTAAACATAGGTGATTTTCTGCGACTGCAAAAAATAACCTTGTAATTCACAGTATCATTATAAAATAAGTAAAAAGTTATCTTTGCGATTGTTAAACATATAATATGGTACGGAACCCTTCGTGCGCGAGTCCGACTCGCACTTGACCGGTTTTTTTTGGTATTGAAATGACCTGTCTCTAGAGCCTAAAAATGTGCAATGCTAAATAAAGATGTTTAAATACAACCTTCAATAAATAATAATAGTCCTCCAGACAGAATTTTGGCCATGGCGAGTAATCGCAGCGGAGACCAGCCTTTGGCGCGGGAGATATTATAGTGCACAGTGGCGCAGACATATATGTAGGTGTCTCTCTTCCCTCACTCTCATAATCCGATGGGACGGAAATCCGAAAAACAACCTTATAAAGGACGTAATACATAAAGGCTCTTACAGACAGAGGCGATATCGCGGTCGCGACGCGATATTTCGATATTATATCCGTAGAAAAATATCGCGTCGCGACGCGATATCGCCTCTGTCTGTAAAAGCCTTAAAACGTAATTTTATTAAAATATTTCTTTGTTACAATGCAGCTAGAACTTTAACCAACGCCACCTAACCACTTTTCATTCGGATTAGGTGTATACAAACAAAATTATAGCAATGTATTTTCCGGATATTCTACGTCCTGAAAAGTATCTACTATCTACTATTTTACCTACTTAGTATTCGGACAATTCAGGAATATCGAACTAACGGGTCCTTTGAACGGACTGAAGACCATTACAAAGCATATTCTAACGAATGAAAAGTTTTTATCTACACGATTTTACCTTTAAGATTTTAATTAAAAAGAAACACAGTTTTTTTTCCTTTATTATACCTAATTTCTTTACTGAATCTTAAAGTACATAGGCTAGAGTTATGAATGGAATAGCATATCGGGCAAATGGCCTCCACGGCTTAGCTGGCAGCTGGCACATACGCACTCTTTTTATTTTTATTTTTCCATGACTTTAAATGTGACTGAATATGGTTGAATCTCCTCCATCAATGCACGGGTGGTTGTGGTCTTGTTGGCATAGACCGTTGAGTTCAAATAACCCCATAATAAGAAATCCAGTGGTGTTAAATCACCACGATCTAGGGGACCAATTGATCACTAAAACGAAGGAGTACACGACCAGGAAATGTCTCACGCAGTAATCGAATTGTTTAACAGCTTAGCCGTGGAGGCCATTTTCCCGATGTGCTATTCCATACATAACCCTAGCCTATGTACTTTATGATTAATTAGGGAAATTGTAATTAAAGAAAAATAAACTGTGTTTTCTAATTTAATTGAAATCTTTCGTAAATTTTGGGACACCCGATATGAAGGGATGTTCGCCGGGTCGCAAGTAGACTGTTTTTATTTTATTTTACTATGCAAATACGATGCTACATCCCTGGTGCGCAGGGAGCGGGCTAGCTCCAGCGACATCCTGAGAGTGTTTGCGCAGAGGTTCGATTGTCAGTACCTGAACCATTGCTGTATGGTTCACATACTGAGCAATCGAGGTTTGTAATTTCGTTGTTCATGTTAATTCTGTGTGCTTTATTTTATTTATTTTGTTTTATTTTTAAATTTTGCATTTTTTTTTTTGGGGCTATGATCCTTAGTTGGTCGAAATAAACGCTTTCTATTCTATTCTATTGTATAAAGACCACTTTTCGATATCGCCGAAGATAACCAATGAGTAGCCAATAATTTCTTGTAATTGAACTAATTCTTTTAACATTTCGTGGTCCACTTGGGATTCCCTGAACCGTCTCCGGACACAAATGAGGAGATGTATCTCCAACCTGGTAAAGTGGGGCTACCTCGACGGAACAACAGTTGGGAGTGGATGTGGAGCTATATCACAATCCACTCCACCTCCTATCCTGCCCTCTGTGCCACAAAACATGCAGCCAAAGTGATATAGTCTGCGCTGCCACCGATGACGCTGTGGAACTGGCGAAGTTTTGGGCACACAGCATCTGAAATACAGTCTTGCCAGCAGCGACACGAAGAAGAAGACTGAACAAACTAATTTAAGGTCCTATGTAAAAATAAACTTATACTTTAGTGTTTTCCCAAGAGTTCTGATTACCGCAATATACCCGAAGATCGTTTGTCGGGTTTATGAGTCCTATGTTTAGTGGACACTTACTTTTACGGAACTAACAACATTGCCTTATGATGTCGCAATTTGTCAGACCCGGAATGATATGTGTGGCGTGACGTATCTCTTATCACGGTGGTGATTGCATTACGTTGTTTATTCATTATGAATGTCTGTCTACAATCATCATAAACCATACATGGCCTATGTAATCTTAATGCGAGTTGATAGGAGTTTCTTGTCCGTTCGGAACGGAAAAGAAACGAACAGAACAGAACGGGCAAGAGTAGAAAGAAAGCTTTGCAACTAGTTTCATCTTTCTGACTGACCGACTCCTTGACAATTTAAAAGTGCCTGTAATTGGATTACCTACAAATAGATTCTGAAAGTCAGTTTATTTGTTTGAAAATTCATCTCGTTTACTTGTTGTAATTACCTTAATCGAATCAGAAATGACGAGATCCGCAGGAGAACTAAGGTAACCGCACATTGCTCGCAGAACAGATGGCTGATGGAGTCGAAAGGTTCTGGAGTGGCGACCGCGTACTGGAAGACGTAGCAGTGGAAGGCCTCCCACAAGGTGGACCGATGACCTTGTGAAGCCGCAGGAATCCGCTGGATGCGGGAAGCACAGAACCGGTCGATGTGACGGTGTTTTGGGGAAACCTATGTCCAGATATCGCTATCAGCTATAATATATATATAGACGTCTTTCGGTTGAAATGGTGATGATTTATATTAGTATCCAAAAAATCACGCTCTGTATGGAACTGTACTCACATTCAGATACAAATTAATACCTACCTACATTTCCACATATTCATATAATGCGTTATCCTTTAAATAAATGAATAAACCATTTACATATTTCAGGTGACACAGGCCCATAGATAAATACCTTAACCTAAACGTACATATTTGAATATAAACAAAACTTGTGTTATTAAATAAGGCTTAAGACTATGTTAGTAGCATTTCACTTTGCTCTAGCTTTAATTTGTGCTGTCCTGTGGTACTTGTCCGCGGAAGCGACGGACCATCACGTCCTGCGGCCAAGTCTTCTTCCTTTCAGTTTATGAAAGACCACTATAACGTGAATTAAAACTTAATCCACAATAATTACGTTGTTAATACCCCACATTGCTCATATCTTTTACACGTTAAAACCCCTTAATTGCCACCACTTAACTTTTACTCATTTCATAACGATAATAACTGTGACAATAACTCTAACCCTCCTAAAAAGAATACGACATTATCAAACCTTTATCTGTTACGAAAGATACGGTATGTTTTTATGTCCAACGAGGGAGAAATACTCATTGGGGACAAAGAACCAGGTATGAGGAAATCTGGTCCTTTTTATGGTGTATTATTATTTGTGATTGTCACTATCTGGGAACTTGTAAAATTATTATATCAATGCTTTCACCTTGTATTTCTTTATTTCAGCTTTACAGCTAAAAAAAACTTAACAACAAAAAGGGAAACTATGAAAAATATGTGGTGTTAAATATTATAAGGTGGTACGGAAACCACCTTACAATATTTAACACCACATATTAAAAAAAAAACTAAACGAAGAATATTTTTTATCATCTTTAACAATCGCAAAGATAACTTTGTATTTCATAATGATATTGTGATTTACAATGTTATTTTGTGCAGTTGCAGAAAATCGCCCATATCGCAAAATACTATAAAAATCGGCGTTTTTAGTATTTGTTGATTATATAAAGTACAACTAGTGTAGTGTAGTATGTAGATGATATACAGAAGTTTCAAATAACAGAGGGGCAATTCTCGTATTTTTAACAACGTTCGCAATCTCATCTCAGTCTCAATCTGTCAAAAATTGTATCGCGTTTACCTACATTTTTGACATTTGATTGACGCTGGCATGAGATTATAAACGTTTTTAGGTATGAGAATTGGCCATCTGATTTGTTTAGTTGTTGCGATAGAGCTCGTACAAAAATGGTTTAAAACTGACAACTTTTGCGTCCCTACTTCTTAATTATTGAAGATACAAAAATTAAAAATTATATTTGTACTGTCCTCGATGAGTTCTAGACAATGACAACCCAAATGCCAGGGTAAGAAAAAAAATAAAAATCACAAGTTTATTGTATGGGGACCCCCTTTCATTTTAAATTTATTTTATTTTTAGTATTTGCTGTTATAGCGGCAATAGAATTCAATCTAATAATACAATCTGTGAAAATTTCAACTGTCTACCTAACACAGTTCATGAGATACAGCCCGCTTACAGACACACGGATGAACGGAGGAACGAAAATAAAACGAAAGATGTACGCAAATACGATTTGCCTTTGCAAATACGCAGCGTGTCATCGTTTTTTGTTAAAGACGAATCCATTTGGTAATTACAAACTCGAACCTCCTGCCTAAGGCAAGGAAATGAAAGGAAAATCGATTTGTCTCCGATTAAGATAAATGAATGTGCTTGTTCGACACAAAAAGAAGAGTTTCCTTTGTAACCTGCATCGCATAATCTTCAGGCGGTTTTTAGGGTTTCGTACATCAACATGAAAAAACGGAACCCTTTTTCTCAGGAACGCGTGGAGGTGTACAGTTGAAATTAGTATCAAATACGTGGGTATATAGGGTGACTGGTAATTAGTGACCGATACCTAAACCCATGATTGTGCTCCTGATAACAAACAACTTTTACTATGGGACCAAACCTGAAATCGCGAAAAAAAATCAGCTGCTCCCTACATTTTGACGAGTTATGCAAACATGAATGTATGGGGCAGGTGATTTTTTTTCGCGATTTCAGGTTTGGTCCCACAGTAAAAGTTGTTTGTTATCATGAGCACAATCATGTGTTTAGGTATCGGTCACTAATTACCAGTCACCCTATAATAGTCCCTTTGAGCTAAAAAAAAAACACAAATCGCATGCACCACATGACCTTCAAATAGCATTGGAAATGAACTTCGGTAATAATAATTTTAAAAAAAGCATTATCTGCCTAGCCTTTTCCCGACTATGTTGGGGTCAGCAAAATCAAAATCAAAATCAAAAGTCCTTTATTCAAATTAGGCTGAGAATCAGCACTTTTTGAACGTCAAAATTACAGTAAGACAGTCCCCACAAAACGCCCGCCCTTCACCACTTCCTAGTGCTTTAGCTGGGAAGAAGAAGTAGCGGAACAAACTCCCCAGCAGCACAGCTGTCTGTTCAGTTAGAAGAACTAGATTCTATACAATAGTACCTATGCAAAATAATTTACGCAACACAATACATTAAATTATATTTTTGTCAAATAAAATAAACAATTTTAGTACTTAACTCATCCATGTAAAATACGGGTATTCAGCTCCAGTCTAACCAGATGCAGCTGAATACCCGTATTTTACATGGAGCGACTACCTATCTGACCTCCACCACCCAAGTTAGTGGATAATACGATAGGTAAGACCTTGACCTTGACCTTGGTTGACCTTGGTAAGACTGGTTGTCAGACTTTCGGGCTTCTGACGACCCGTAACGACTGTCAAAGATGACAGACTGGCCAAGGTAAGTTTGTTTTTGGGATAAATTCTTTTTAACTACGGAATCCTTCATTCACAACATTAATAGGCTGGTATTATTACGAGAACACGAGTTTTCACATTTTCTTTGATACACCTCCAAGCTTAGTCTCATGTCCTTCAATGCTTATTACCACACACGTTTGTTAGTAAGCAAGTTTTAGTCAAACAGACATTAACGACCAGACTAAACAAATAATATTTTCTAGAAATGCTACAAGCTGAATAAAAAACAGTTTGGCAGTAATAGACAGGGCTTTTAAATGTAATGTTTAGTATAACCATTAGCAAGGTCGGGGTCGGCTTTGAACAAGATGCAGCTTTTAAAGTGTTTTAATGGAGGGAGGGACTGCCATTTACACCAGTTATGCAGTTGCTAGATACATCTCTATGTTTGTAAGACTTTCCATCTTCTGGGAAAAATCAAAAATTATTCTATGTGATAGAAATTTATGTACTTATAGATTATAGGAAAAAAAACCGGTCAAGAGCGAGTCGGACTCGCGCACCGAGGAATCCGTTCCGATTTCTGAAAGTGTGGTATTTGGAGACATCGTTTTATTTTTCCTGTAATCTTTACACAAACTTCTATCACATAGAATAATTTCAGATTTTTCGTTTAGCAAACTTCGGAGATAAGGGCGGGGGACGGCATTTTTTTTAAATTTTTCATCAAAAGTCGAAAACTATGCGGCCAAAAAAAAAAGAAAAATAATGTTTGAGAATTTGCAAACAGCGCTCTTTCATATGATACATGCCCTAGTAGCCCCACTTTGAATTTTTAAGACCCCCTTTCAGTCAATGTTGCAAAAAAAAAATGTAAATATTTCTATTTCTTTCTTATTTGCAAAATAGTTGGATAAACGTCATCTGAAACTGTACCAAATTTTAAGTTGATAGCATTAGTAGTTCTTGAGATATCCAGCTGTGACAGACAGACAGACAGACAGACAGATTGAGTCACACCATAAGGGTTCCTTTTTTACCATTTTGGTACGGAACCATAATAAAACGATATCTATAAATATCACACTTTTTCTGAAATCTGAACGAAACGCTCGGTGCGCGAGTCCAACTCGCTCTTGACCGGTTTTTTGACGCTTACCTACATTTCCTGAAAGAGATGTTTTTATTGTCGTTCGTAATAAAATAATATGACGTATACCCAAACAGCTGACGTGTGCAGACGTCCAAATGTTATTTTTTTCAGAGCCGACCCATGTCAGGAGGGTCGTTCAAAATGTCAACCCCAAGCCTAAAGTTACGCGTTTATTCAGTGTTCAACATGACTGTGCTTAACTTACTTCATTGGCACTTAATATTCTGACTTTGAATTTAATTTAATTTTAGTATTGAATTAAATTTTGCTTTAGACTATTTTCATCCTCCGTTTCTATCAGTATAACAGATACCGTTGACTTTACATGAACAATTTGTAATTATTGTGATACCCACACTAAGGCTAACTGTCGCTAAGGTTTGTCTTTTTATTATAAGTTTTTGGTGTTCCTCTAAAAGTAAGAAATGAGTATATAACAGGAAGTTTGAAAGTGGCGCCGGTGACAGAAAAGTTGAAAGGAAATCGTTTGGTTTGGTATGGGCATGTGATGAGGAGAGACGAAACACATGTGACTAAAAGACACTAATATCCCATCCCGTACAAACTTATTAAAGTTTGCACCGGTGATTCGTGCAGTAAGAATACTCAATAGTGTCTCTCGGCGTTTGGACATATTTTCTTGCTCTTTGGCGGAATTCCAGAGGGTGACACTTAGTATGTTGTCCACTGCGTAACTTGTGCTTCTACCCAGACCCGTTACTTGGGACAATTAGCAATAATTTTATGACTACTTTTGTTAACTTGGGTATTACATGTTAAAACAAATGTATGTGTTAATGAATAAAAATAAAAAAAAAATAAAAAAGAGTGATGAATATACATGTTGATGGATGGAGAGGCAGAGGAAGGCCAAAGAAAAGATGGATGGATTGTGTGAGAAATGAATGATATGAAAGAGAAGAGAGTGAATGATAGCGTGACGGTTGACAGGGGAGATTGGAACAAGAAAACGTGTTGCGCCGACCCCACGTAACATGGGATAAGGGCAGGAAGATGATGATGATGTTCCTATTAAAATCCTTTTGATTCCGTCTATCCGGACCAAAGGATCAACTTTTAATTGGGCACTGTTATGTAGTAAGCTCGGAACTTTAAACATTACTCTACCATCTTGGCCAACTACCACGTACTATGATAATTGGTCTGGTTTAGCAATGTTATCGCCATACGTGTCTACGAACAGCATTGCTATTGTATCGCTGCTCATAATCGTCTCGACTGAAAATACGACCAATTTCAGAAAACTCAAAGATGTTCGATTCTTTGAGGATCGATTTAAACGTTATACTTATTAAAATATACAGTTTCTATGGCAGGTTAAAAAAAGATGACAGTTAAGGGCGGCCAACCCGTTAAACTTTTCATACAAACACAAGTACGTGATTATGACATTGTAACACATCTTTCTTATTGACTGACAGACAGACAGACAGACGGACAACGAAGTGATCCTATAAGGGTTCCGTTTTTTTCTTTTGAGGTACGGAACCCTAAAAACCATGACTGGACGGGCCTTTTGAAGAAAGAGCCATGGCAGCTTTGAGTTCACCAGTCCCAACAGACGGTATTTCTGTAGGTACCTTTGTTCTGAGATAACCTGAAGTGGAAGACGAATTCATTCAAAAATATTATCCAGGTTCAAACACGTGGTAACAATTAAGTAAATCCAGTGAAAACAAAAATATAAATAATCGT
Organism: Cosmia trapezina; assembly: GCA_905163495.3. Classification (NCBI taxonomy): domain Eukaryota; kingdom Metazoa; phylum Arthropoda; class Insecta; order Lepidoptera; family Noctuidae; genus Cosmia; species Cosmia trapezina. The sequence continues at coordinate 3,816,378 of LR991034.1, read as the reverse complement.
AGCGCTTCGCTCTGCCAAATAATAATGTAATAATAATATACAGCTATATTATGACTCATCCACATAATCTGTTTCTGAAGTAGTCTGACGTAGAAAATGGCCTTCAAATGTCAGGAGAGAACGAACGAACCTGTTATATGGTAATAATTTTGAAAGAAATTTATAATTTCGTATTTTTGTTCTTTAACAGAGAACCCTCTTTCTGTTATGTGATTTTTGAACCTAGAGGTGTTAGCGGAAAACCTGGTGTAAGACATTTGAGAGAGGCCTATGACCAGCAATAGACTACGGGGAGTGATACGTGAGTCCGAATGACGTTTTTGAACCTAGAGGTGTTAGCGGAAAACCTGGTGTAAGACATTTGAGAGAGGCCTATGACCAGCAATAGACTACGGGGAGTGATACGTGAGTCCGAATGACGTTTTTGAACCTAGAGGTGTTAGCGGAAAACCTGGTGTAAGACATTTGAGAGAGGCCTATGACCAGCAATAGACTACGGGGAGTGATACGTGAGTCCGAATGACGTTTTTGAACCTAGAGGTGTTAGCGGAAAACCTGGTGTAAGACATTTGAGAGAGGCCTATGACCAGCAATAGACTACGGGGAGTGATACGTGAGTCCGAATGACGTTTTTGAACCTAGAGGTGTTAGCGGAAAACCTGGTGTAAGACATTTGAGAGAGGCCTATGACCAGCAATAGACTACGGGGAGTGATAAGTGAGTCCGAATGACGTTTTTGAACCTAGAGGTGTTAGCGGAAAACCTGGTGTAAGACATTTGAGAGAGGCCTATGACCAGCAATAGACTACGGGGAGTGATACGTGAGTCCGAATGACGTTTTTGAACCTAGAGGTGTTAGCGGAAAACCTGGTGTAAGACATTTGAGAGAGGCCTATGACCAGCAATAGACTACGCGGAGTGATACGTGAGTCCGAATGACGTTTTTGAACCTAGAGGTGTTAGCGGAAAACCTGGTGTAAGACATTTGAGAGAGGCCTATGACCAGCAATAGACTACGGGGAGTGATACGTGAGTCCGAATGACGTTTTTGAACCTAGAGGTGTTAGCGGAAAACCTGGTGTAAGACATTTGAGAGAGGCCTATGACCAGCAATAGACTACGGGGAGTGATACGTGAGTCCGAATGACGTTTTTGAACCTAGAGGTGTTAGCGGAAAACCTGGTGTAAGACATTTGAGAGAGGCCTATGACCAGCAATAGACTACGGGGAGTGATACGTGAGTCCGAATGACGTTTTTGAACCTAGAGGTGTTAGCGGAAAACCTGGTGTAAGACATTTGAGAGAGGCCTATGACCAGCAATAGACTACGGGGAGTGAAACGTGAGTCCGAATGACGTTTTTGAACCTAGAGGTGTTAGCGGAAAACCTGGTGTAAGACATTTGAGAGAGGCCTATGACCAGCAATAGACTACGGGGAGTGATACGTGAGTCCGAATGACGTTTTTGAACCTAGAGGTGTTAGCGGAAAACCTGGTGTAAGACATTTGAGAGAGGCCTATGACCAGCAATAGACTACGCGGAGTGATACGTGAGTCCGAATGACGTTTTTGAACCTAGAGGTGTTAGCGGAAAACCTGGTGTAAGACATTTGAGAGAGGCCTATGACCAGCAATAGACTACGGGGAGTGATACGTGAGTCCGAATGACGTTTTTGAACCTAGAGGTGTTAGCGGAAAACCTGGTGTAAGACATTTGAGAGAGGCCTATGACCAGCAATAGACTACGGGGAGTGATACGTGAGTCCGAATGACGTTTTTGAACCTAGAGGTGTTAGCGGAAAACCTGGTGTAAGACATTTGAGAGAGGCCTATGACCAGCAATAGACTACGCGGAGTGATACGTGAGTCCGAATGACGTTTTTGAACCTAGAGGTGTTAGCGGAAAACCTGGTGTAAGACATTTGAGAGAGGCCTATGACCAGCAATAGACTACGGGGAGTGATACGTGAGTCCGAATGACGTTTTTGAACCTAGAGGTGTTAGCGGAAAACCTGGTGTAAGACATTTGAGAGAGGCCTATGACCAGCAATAGACTACGCGGAGTGATACGTGAGTCCGAATGACGTTTTTGAACCTAGAGGTGTTAGCGGAAAACCTGGTGTAAGACATTTGAGAGAGGCCTATGACCAGCAATAGACTACGCGGAGTGATACGTGAGTCCGAATGACGTTTTTGAACCTAGAGGTGTTAGCGGAAAACCTGGTGTAAGACATTTGAGAGAGGCCTATGACCAGCAATAGACTACGCGGAGTGATACGTGAGTCCGAATGACGTTTTTGAACCTAGAGGTGTTAGCGGAAAACCTGGTGTAAGACATTTGAGAGAGGCCTATGACCAGCAATAGACTACGCGGAGTGATACGTGAGTCCGAATGACGTTTTTGAACCTAGAGGTGTTAGCGGAAAACCTGGTGTAAGACATTTGAGAGAGGCCTATGACCAGCAATAGACTACGCGGAGTGATACGTGAGTCCGAATGACGTTTTTGAACCTAGAGGTGTTAGCGGAAAACCTGGTGTAAGACATTTGAGAGAGGCCTATGACCAGCAATAGACTACGCGGAGTGATACGTGAGTCCGAATGACGTTTTTGAACCTAGAGGTGTTAGCGGAAAACCTGGTGTAAGACATTTGAGAGAGGCCTATGACCAGCAATAGACTACGCGGAGTGATACGTGAGTCCGAATGACGTTTTTGAACCTAGAGGTGTTAGCGGAAAACCTGGTGTAAGACATTTGAGAGAGGCCTATGACCAGCAATAGACTACGGGGAGTGATACGTGAGTCCGAATGACGTTTTTGCGAAGGTCGCCATTTCGAAAAATTTTGCGAGTGGTACGCCAGTTCGAAAACTCATTACATCGAAAACCGCTATATCGAATGACATTTTCGCGAAGGTCGCCATGTCGAAAAAAATTGCGAGCAGTACACCAGTTCGGAAGTCATGGTATCGAAGTCCGATGTTGAGTTAATTTGTCTGGGAATCGAACTCACGACCCCAGTGAGACGAGACACAGAGAGCATGGTATTTTGAATTGGTTTGGGAGAAAAAAAAAAAAAAAAAAGACAAGTTAAATCAACATCGGACTTCGATACCATGACTTCCGAACTGGCGTACTGCTCGGATTTTTTTTCGAAATGGCGACCTTCGCGATAACGGCATTCGATATAGCGGTTTTCGATTTAATGAGTTTTCGAACTGGCGTACCACTCGCAAAATTTTTCGAAATGGCGACCTTCGCAAGAACGTCATTCGAACTCACGTATCACTCCCTAGACTACGATAGGCTGAGTTGATAGACTGATGTGTTTAAATAAATAGGTTCTGGTAATCCTTTACAATCCATTTAGCATCTTATCGATGGGAACAGTCATATTTGATCCTTACATGTATATGAAATTCCCGTTTTCCATAGAAAAAATCAAATATTTTTTTTAAAGAAATATTGACGATGCACTTTTGCCATTTTGATGAAAGTTCGTTGATGCCTCTGATGTAGAAATCCTGGGGACAGGAATCGGTGAATTCTGGCGTTTTTCACCACCTCGTTGGATTTGAGATTTTTTCCCGGGACTCATTCTTGAGATTAAAATTTCCAGAACGGAAGCGATCAAACCAAAAACCTACCATACCCACCTACATATACCATACCCTACCACCTTACCTTACCTTGGTACCTTGTCCGTGCACGTTATTAATATTGCGTGCTGTCTGTGCTGAGTTGGTGCCACGACGGAACTCGTATTAGAAAAAAAACCGGCCAAGTGCGTGTCGGACCACGCACAATGAAGGATTCCGTAATTGAAAAGAATTTATCCCAAAAACAAACTTACCATAGGATCCAAAAAAAAAAATGTTATGTCAAAAAATTACAAATTCACAATTTTCGGACTTTTTCCTTACTTGTGCTGGGAGACCTTGCTTCTTGCGAAATTTCATTATTCTAGGTCAACGGGAAGTACCCTATAGGTTTTGATTTACTTGCGACAGTTGCGAGTATCAAAATGTGTCGCAAAATGGCCGTATTTTTTTATTGCGTTGACTTAGACGCTTGTTTTTTTTAGAACTCTAAGGGACAATAGACTTACGTATGTAATATTAATTTCAACGTGATATCCCCCCGCGTCCTTTAGAAAAAGGGTCTTGACAGACTGACAGACTTGAACATTTTTTTTATGTGATAGAATTACAAATTAACAATTTTCGGCAACCTTCCTTCTTACCAAATTTCATGATTCTAGAACAACGGCAAGTACCCTATAGGTTTTGAGTAGTACTTGCAAGTATCAAAATATGACGCATAAATGGCCGTATATTTTTATTGCATTGACTTAGAAGCTTGAGTTTTTTAGGACTTCAAGAGACCACAGGCCTACGTATTTGATATTAATTTCAACTTGACACCTCCACCCGCTCCAGAGAAAAACGGTCTTGACAGACTGACAGACAGACAGACAGACAGACAGATAGACGGACAAACAAGTGATCGTATAAGGGTTCCGTTTTTTCCTTTTGAGGTACGGAACCCTAAAAAATGCGCAATTTAGATTTTTCCACGGTTACAAAAACATCGATATCAAAGAAAAATCGAACGGTGGGAAAACAATTATTTTAAAAATGTATTTTGATGTTGTAATTTGAATTTGGAATTCTAAATAGAATGAAAGATATTGATATTTACACTAGCCGATATAAAAATCAACAATCTCATAGGTACTCAACATTCTCATGTCACCAAGCTTAGTGCGTGTTTGGGAATTACAACATTTTATTTCCTAAACATATTAAAAGAAAATCTTATAGTATGACAGACAAAACTCCATTTCAAAGGAAATCGAGCATTTTTGCCCAATAAAACTTTGTTACCGCTTAACATCAACTCTGAGAAACTCATTATAACTTGTTTTTGTTCAGAAGGTAATCTTAAAAGAATCTCGGGAACAACATGCGAACATTTCGGATTTTCTTTTTCCTTGCATGGCAGTCCCTTCATATGGATATTGTGATCATAAATGGAGGGCTGGTGGATGAGATTACGCCGTTTTGAATTTTAGATTTTTCTGTTCAGATTTTTTTTGGTCCTTCGAGCCGGATCCGAGGGTTAGACGCAATTTTTACTATTATTATGTCCTATGATCTAAAAAATGGTAAACTATTTTGTTTCTGTAAGGTTCCTTCCTATCCGACTACTCTGACAAGAAATACTGAAACAAACTCAGAGGTAACAGTCTTTTATTATATAAAGTCCAATCTTAGTCAGATCATGTGAGGACTGCAGTTAGAGATCCAAATAAATAAATAAGGACTACATGAAGATTATATCAACCACAAAACTACATTCCTCAAAAGACCATTTCAGGCAAAGATTACATAGATTAATGTCTGAAAGGGTCTTTTGAGGACTTACCTCATCAAAGTTATTGTCGCTGTTCACAATAACATTTTAGTGTACCTGTGTTTATCATCAAACAGTTAATTACTCGTAACAGAATATTGTTATGTATGGTAGAATTATCAGTAATATGGCTGCTGTATTATATAGTCTAATTGAATGGTTAGCTTTCAAATTGTACCTACCTATAGTTATTAACCAATTAAGTACTGCACGTTCATGAACATGACATTTATTTAAATCCGATTCACGTGATCGAATCCGAATTGACATTGCTTCCTGTAGTAGCCAGTATAGCTACACAATATTAAAACGGTATTTGGCTCGCCGACGCACCACCACGTGCATCACGTGCTTACGAGCTGACGGTTGGACAGAGACTGACCACCACTCAGCCCGCACCTTGTGACGTATGCGCTCGAGACAAATCTTAAGTATGTCTACATACACTACACTTCCTCTTTTTATTCGCCGCAGATATTTAGCTGGTAAGTTTTACTGTTACGATTATCCTTTAATAGGGATATTGGATAAACTTCACGGTCTTTGTGGTAAGAATGCTTATTGTAGAAATAAGAAAAACCGGTCAAGAGCAAGTCGGACTTGCGCACTGAGGGTTCCGTTCCGAATTCTGAAAAATTGTGCTATTTAAAGACATCGTTTTATTTTTCCTGTAATCCATACTCCATACTAATATTATAAATTCGAAAGTAACTCTGTCTGTCTGTCTGTCTGTCTGTCTGTCTGTCTGTCTGTTACCTTTTCACGCCTAAACCACTGAACGGATTTCGATAAAATTTGGCAAGGCTATAGATGGTATCCTGGGGACGGACATAGGCTACTTTTTTTTTCAAAAATAATCCTACAGGGGGTGATATAGGGGATGAAAGTTTGTATGGGAAACTCAGTATTTCTTAAGTTAGGGATGTGAAAATTAAAATGTATGCTTTTGATAGGAAATAAAGAAATATGCGGTTCAGCGTTTTTGAAAAATCATCCCCTAAGGGGGTAAAATAGGGGTTGATTTTAAAATTTACAAAACTGCAAGGATTTCGACAAAATTTGGCAAGGCTTTATATAGCATCCTGGGAAAGGACATAGGATACTATTTTTTTCAAAAATAATACTACAGGGGGTGATATAGGGGATGAAAGTTTGTAAGGGAAACCCAGTATTTCTTAAGTTAGGGATAACAAATTTATGCTATTGGTAGGAAATTAAGAAATATGCGGTTCAGCGTTTTTGAAAAATCATCCCCTAAGGGGGTAAAATAGGGGTTGATTTTAAAATTTAGAAAACTGCATGGATTTCGATAAAATTTGGCAAGGCTTTATATAGCATCCTGGGGAAGGACACAGGCTACTTTTGGTCTTAAAAAATAATCCTATAGGGGGTGATATAGGGGATGAAAGTTTGTATGGGAAACTCAGTATTTCTTAAGTTAGGGATGTGAAAATTAAAATGTATGCTTTTGATAGGAAATAAAGAAATATGCGGTTCAGCGTTTTTGAAAAATCATCCCCTAAGGGGGTAAAATCGGGGTTGATTTTAAAATTTACAAAACTGCATGGATTTCGACAAAATTTGGCAAGGCTTTATATAGCATCCTGGTAAAGGACATAGGATACTATTTTTTCCATAAATAATACTACAGGGGGTGATATAGGGGATGAAAGTTTGTATGGGAAACTCAGTATTTCAGTAGTCAGGGATGTGAAAATTAAAATGTATGCTTTTGATAGGAAATTAAGAAATATGCGATTCAGCATTTTTGAAAAGTCATCCCCTAAGGGGTAAAATAGGGGTTGATTCTAAAATTTACAAAACTGCACGGATTTCGATAAAATTTGGCAAGGCTTTATATAACATCCTGGGAAAGGACATAGGATACTATTTTTTTCAAAAATAATACTACAGGGGGTGATATATTATTATTATTATTATTATTCATTTATTCAAGTAACAAGGACTCATTAATACACACATAATTCGCCATATAAATACATAAAACACACACAATACATTAAACATTCCAATACAAAACAATAACTACACAAGACATAAATTCATGTTAATAGCCGACGACTGGAGGGGACGTGCAAGTCACTGCAGCGCCTGATGTACGGACAGTCCAGCCTGTCGGCTATCATCATCAGAACGCTGTTGGAGCTGCCTCGAACCCTGCGCACCAGGGACGCGCTCCGCTTACGCATCGTTGCATAAAAGCAGTCTACGCTAGCGACGGCGAACATACCCGAGGCACTACAGTGTCGCGGCAGCCCCATCAGCGCTCTGAAAGCGTTATTATATTGGACGCGGAGGGCTTCATATGCTTTTTGAGTGTGATTCACCCACAGGCTGCACGCGTACAGAGAGGTACAATAAGCCCTGAAAAGGGTCTGCTTGACCGACCCTGAACAGCGCGCAAACCTGCGAGCTATCATGTTACCTCTTACAGCCAAAGCCCTCCGCTCCCTCTCGATATCAGCGTCATCCTTGAGACCGGCTGTTACTACATGCCCTAAGTACTTGAACTGGTCCACCCTGACCAAGGGAACCCCGTACAGTTTGATGGGAGGTACTGCTACAGGATATTTAGAGCCGGCCCCAAAAACCATGACCTGACTTTTCATCACATTATATTTAAGACCGTGTTCTTCTGCATAAGTCTCACAGATCCGCAACAATGTCCTCATGCCACAAACCGATGCGCTCAGCAGCACCATGTCGTCCGCATAGCTAATATTATTCAGGCAAACTCCATCAATATGACAGCCGACATGATGACTGCTGAGAGCAACAATCAGAGCGTTGACATATAGGTTAAAAAGTGCGGGGGAGCTCAACCCCCCCTGCCTCACCCCGCACTCCAACCCATATGGTTCCGACAGTGAACCGGCCCACTTAACGCTATTGATCTGGCTCCCATACCAACATTTATACAAATTGATAAGTTCTGTGGGAACGCTAATGTCCTTCAACTTCTTCCAAAGAATGTCATAGGAAACCAGATCAAAAGCCCGGGACAAATCGAGGAAGCACGCGTACACCGGCGTATTCCTGTCTGTATAGTACCTGACGGCATGCTTGAGACACAGTATAGCACTTTCTGTAGACAGTCCTGGCCGAAAACCAAACTGGTTATCGTGCAAATGTAGATATTTATTTAACTGTGTATCAAGCAAACCGTCAAGCACTTTCGCAATAACAGTCGCTAATGAGATGGGCCTGTAATTATTCTTATCTGACAGGTCCCCTGTTTTATTTTTAACAACTGGCACTACTACTGTCCTAACAAGGTCAGACGGTAAGTAGGCATGACTGATACAGAGGTTAAAAAGCATTGCCAATACTCTCGGTAGATGATGTCCAGCCTGCTGAAGATGCTCAATGCTGAGACCGTCATGGCCAGGGGACTTGCCTCTGGACATTAACTTAACAGCACATGCTATACTTTTTGAGCTAATTCTAGTACCCACTTGACCATAACATGTCTCAGCATTAAGCATTCCCAGTGAAGGCGACCCCAGGGGCGATTTCACATGAAAATGTTCTCGAAAGAGATCGGCAATGCCTTTAGGGTCACTCACACCATTGACACACCCAGGGAGGCCAGGCCGAAGTGTCATTTTATTAGTGCCTTTCCAGAAGCTACGGAAGTCTTTTTTAACATGATGTGAAGCAAGGATATCCATTTTAATTTGGTGCTGATGGTCTTGGCACCATTTAAGCCTTGATTTAAATATCCTTCTACTCTGGCACATTTCGTTATAAGCAGGGCCGGCAGAAGGCCCCCCGCATCGTTGCCAATCATGAAACTTCAACCGGGCCACCCCGTACGCCTCACTTACGTGCCTATTCCAGCCAACAACACATCGCGACTTCCCCCTACGTTGTACACCTCCTCGACTCAGAGTGGCAGACTCACTGAGGGCGGACACAACATCCCCATACAACTTATCAATAACAGATATATAGGAGATGAAAGTTTGTTCCATTGTTAATTATCTCCCTTCTGATCACAGTGGTCAAACCGTAACCTTTGAGTCCAACATACCTATGCAAAAAGTGCAGATACAATCCAGACCAATAATATCTGTTAATATAAATAAATTTAATAACACTTTAATTTGTAAGTTAAATGATCAAGAACTGAAAATGAACAATGTAAATCCATACTAATATTATAAATTCGAAAGTAACTCTGTCTGTCTGTTTGACTGTCTGTCTGTCTGTTACCTTTTCACGCCTAAACCACAGAACGGATTTCGATAAAATTTGGCAAGGCTATAGATAGCATCCTGGGAAAGGACATAGGATACTATTTTTTTCAAAAATAATACTACAGGGGGTGATATAGGGGATGAAAGTTTGTAAGGGAAATCCAGTATTTCTTAAGTTAGGGATAACAAATTTATGCTATTGGTAAGAAGTTAAGAAATATGCGGGTCAGCGTTTTTTAAAAATCATCCCCTAAGTGGGTAAAATTGGGGTTGATTTTAAAATTTACAAAACTGCACGGATTTCGATAAAATTTGGCAAGGCTATAGATAGCATCCTGGGAAAGGACATGGGCTACTTTTTGTCTTAAAACATAATCCTACAAGGGGTGATAAAAGGGATGAAAGTTTGTATGGGAAACCCAGCATTTCTTAAGTTAGGGATATGCCCTATGTTTTCCACATGAACGTTCCCATGGGATATTTTCCGACATCCACGCGGGCGAAGCCGCGGGCAAAAGCTAGTATTTACATAAACTTTTATCACATAGAATAATATCATATTTTTCTCTATGCAAACTTCGAAAAATTCTTGAAATAAAAATGCCAAACGTGAGCGAAGTTCAATTCTAATTAAGTACTTACGTACAAAACGCGAAATTAAAACTTGAAACCCCAACTGGACGAGCTCTGCTTAAAACGATTGAACAAAAGCTGGGAATATCGCAGCAGAGCCGATTGGGTGAAGTTATTCATTCGTTCATAAGCCATTGCATTGGTGAGCTTAACTAAGCGAGCCAATGACAGCTCATTTACTTGTCTGTCCCGCTTAGTCAGACGATCGATTAATCGAAACAATTTAGCCGCGGTTCCCGTCCGTCGATTCTGTAAAATTCAAACAACAACTCGCATCTCACATCGCTATTCCTTCTCACTTCGCATCACTTCTTCTCACTTGTTTTTTATTTGACACTTTGAATTTAGAATGCCAATCAAGAATCTCACAGCGGATTCTGCAGTGCGATTCTGTAACCATCTCACCGTGAAAACTTAGGTGAAGTGAGCGTGGAGTGAGCTGTCAATAGTGTCAATTCCTAGCAAAAACAAACTCACTTCACCTAAGTTTTCACGGTGAGATTTTTACAGAATCGACCGGCTGTAACCATCTCACCGTGAAAACTTAGGTGAAGTGAGCATGGAGTGAGCTGTCAATAGTGTCAATTCCTAGAAATAACAAACTCACTTCACCTAAGTTTTCACGGTGAGATTTTTACAGAATCGACCGGCTGTAACCATCTCACCGTGAAAACTTAGGTGAAGTGAGCATGGAGTGAGCTGTCAATAGTGTCAATTCCTAGAAATAACAAACTCACTTCACCTAAGTTTTCACGGTGAGATTTTTACAGAATCGACCGGCTGATTCGAAGTTAAGAATGAGGTCTTACAGAATCACACGGATGCACTGGGTACTTAATAGTAACGCTCACACACCGAATTGTGTGTTGGCAACTTTTTTGGACTACAATTAGAACAGAGGGGCTTGTGGCTAAGTAATAACAGCCGCACGGGTCGATCAATCAAGTGACCATCTTTACATACCAAGACCCCTCCGTGCCTCGGAAAGCACGTTAAGCCGTTGGTCCCGGCTGTCATTCGTGGATCTTTGACAGTCGTTATGGGTCGTCAGTAGCCCGAAAGTCTTACAACCAGTCTTACCAAGGGGTATCGTATTACACAGTAACTGGGTTGTTGAGGTCAGATAAGCAGTCGCTCCAGGTAAAATACAGGTATTCAGCTGCATCCAGTTAGACTGGAAGCCGACCCCAACATAGTTGGGAAAAGGCTAGGCTGATGATGATGAATTAGGACCATCTTTGTCAATTTGTATTAACGGTTTACACTAATTTGTTCAAAGTCAAAGTCAAAGTTTTATACAGGGTGTAAGGGACAGCCCTCCGCAAACTAACAGGGTGCATTCAGCTCCTCATTTTGAATCATATTCTACCGGAAATTTTCTCAGGAAAATTTTAATTTTTTAAATATTTTTTTCAGTTACATTTTCTTTTTTCAATGTAAAATTACATTGTGTGTTCGCAGCACTCCATTTATGTAAAAAAAACAGCAAAAAAACAAAACTGAAAACAAAAAAACCAGCAGTGGATGTAGAAATACTCTAACGAACGACGCGTGAAATCAGCTGTTATCTTTCTGTCTAGCTACAGAGTTCATCGAACTCACCGCATACCTATTACCTACCCGTCCCAACCAGTAATAGACGCTCCGATTTGTGTACAAAAACACAAACAAATCAGGTTTATTCGATTCCCACAACGTTCCTGAAAAAAATCATGTACCGGTCATCTTAGTATGACATACTGAATTCACCCTATCATTTTGCGGAGGGCTGTCCCTTACACCCTGTATGTAAAACATAGGTGGTGTAAAAAACAGGTGTTGTTAATAAAACATATAAGTACACTGTGTTTTTCTGATGACGGCGTACAAATATGAATAAGTAGTTATCATTAATTTAGAGTGAATTTAGCCAAAAAATAATAAATTAAAAATTCCAACAGTAAAAAATAATTAATATCATATGTATGTCAAAATAAATTCTGTTCCTGGATAAATTACTCCTTCAAACTGGTCCAATTCCCGACCTGAATCGCGTTAAACGATTTAATTTTATTCCGATCTAATACCAACTAACTAATACCACTGGTATTTGTTTGAACTTGTATTTATTTTCTATTCCGAACGAATACCACTTTTTAAATATTTTTTAATGTGCGAACGAAGACCAACAACTTTTAGTTATACAATTTTTTTTTTTTTTTTTTTTTTCATTTTACATTTATTAGATATCAGTTAATTTTCTTTACAGAATATACAAAAAAAAACTAAAACTAAACTTATAACTTATATGTTATACAATTTAATTTATAAGTTTATACAATGGTATCCGTTCGGAATAGAAAATAAATATGAGTTCAAACAAATACCAGTGGTATTAGTTAGTTGGTATTAGATCGGCATAAATTCGCGACACGTGGTGTCTTTGTGTCGCGTGCGATTCGCATCGCGTGTCGCGCCTTTATTCCTTATCTGTATAACTTAGTCCCATTATCAGTCTCTATTGTTGATTTATATTTTGTTTCGATAAATTACTTAGTTATTACCTTTATTATTTTATTTATCTCATACAGATGATTTTATTTTGATTTGTTTGATCTCACGCTGTTGGCGATATATTTTAAAGGGGTTTTATTTTGATTCATTTTAGTTTATCGACGGTTAAGAATCAATAATGTCTATCTCTATCAAGTCAAGATAGAGATAGACATTATTGATTCTTAACCGTCGTTATGTTTAGGTACAGTGGGCTGCATCAATTGGGTACCCCAGTTGCATTAAAATTTTAATACAACTGGGGTACCCAATTGATGCAGCCCACTGTACCTATATGCAATAATCACTATGTACCTACTATCCTTTATCTGCCTTTTCCCAACTATGTTGGAGTCGGCTTCTTATCCTTTACTCTGAAAATGTTGCAATTCCAACCACTGTCGTTGTGGTGGTCACTGTCGTTGCTGTTCTTCGACCAAATAAGTTGAATGTTACTTCTTTTGTCGTATCATTTATTAAAAGCTCCATTTCATTTTTTGATCCATTCTGGGATTTAAATTAACCTTTACACTACAAATGTTCTTAAAAGATTTGAGAGTATCACACCGCCACAAAAAGTGCATCATGAGGAAGAAAATTAAATGGCCAAAAATAATTCTTAAATTTAAAGATAAGCAAGACTCAGATTCATCTTGCTTCTCTCTCTTCCTCTTATCAGAAAACGCATTACATTAAGCATGACCGTGGCAATATGTCTTCGAATCCCTTGCGCTCCCCTTCTGATGAATGGGGGCTGTTACGGTCCCCTTTATACCCAGGATAAGATAAAATGTTTAATTGGACCTACATATACGAGTATCTGTACCTCAGAGGTATACAAAATTATGTGACGAAACGAAAATTTTACAGGAGAGGCACAAAGGCACGGAGTGTAAATTTGAATGCAATTTTGACATAGTTGCTTTAAAGATAATGGAACAAACTCAACAGTATTTTTAGGGTTCCGTACCAAAATGGTAAAAAAGGAACCCTTATGGTGTGACTCAGTCTATCTGTCTGTCTGTCTGTCTGTCTGTCACAGCTGGATATCTCAAGAACTACTAATGCTATCAACTTGAAATTCGGAACAGTTTTAGATGATATTTACCCAACTATTTTGCAAATAAGAAAGAATTAAAAATATTTATATTTTTTTTTGTAACAGGGCATGTGGGGTATCATATGAAAAAGCGCTGTTTGCACATTCTCAAACATATTTTTTAGTTTTTTTTAGGTCACATAGTTTTCGACTTTTGATGAAAAATGTAAAAAAAAAAATACCGTCCCCCCTCCTCTCCAAAGTTTGCATAGAGAAAAATCTGAAATTATTCTATGTGATAGAAGTTTATGTAAAGATTACAGGAAAAATAAAACGATGTCTCTAAATAGCACACTTTTTCAGAAATCGGAACGGAACCCTCGGTGCACGAGTCCGACTCGCTCTTGACCGGTTTTTATTCGTACGGATGGTTCATACTGATAACTACTTAGCGTGCTGCGCGTGAGTTTTCGTTCCAAGGTAAATTAATGACTAACATGACTAACATTAAGTTCGCGCTTACAGATTACAATCATTTGATGTCTTTTAAATTTTTATTCCGGAAGGTTAAGGTTTATAATGTACAATACAATACATTACTATTAACATATATTATTATCTTCTTAATACAGGGGTGTTTCTTTTAGGAAACTAGAAAACTACAAAAAATCGTAGAACATACATGGGGGTTAAATCGATAGGTATGGTACTCTGCTATCAGCTCGCACTTGCTTGACAGCTTAAAAGAAACACCTTGTGTATATGTATATAATTCTTATGTACGTGTGTTTGTCACCTAACTCCTTCTGAACAGCTGGACCGATTTGGATGAAATTTTGTGTGTATATTTCAACGGGTTCCTGGATAGTTTGAAAACACAATTGAACCCGGTAGGTGACGCTGCAGTCGGGTCCCAGCATCGTTCAGACAGGCAACGTCTGTCGGGTCCGCTAGTATAATGTAGAAACCTTCACGTTTTGTCAAGTCGCAAAAACCGTGCGAAGCAGGTGGTCTACTCCCTAAGTCCATCCGTCCATCCGTCAGTCTGTCCGAACGATTCATCAAAACAAGTGTAAACGTTAAATGTTCGGACGGGCAAAACCACATCGGGAGTAGGGACAACTGTCAAATCGTGTTGTCATTCATACTTCGTTCGGGCCCCGAAATAATCATCCATCCGTAGGTGACACGAAGTAGGAAACGTCCGTAACGAAAGCCGAAACTACGGGCTTCGTGTTTAAGGAGTAGACCCCCAGGGGCGGGTCGCTAGTTTACATAGGTATGAAAGCTAAAATCAAAGTCATGAGTGAGGTAATCCACCCTTAAAGTTAGTACAATCAGCCGGGCATTCCTTCCAACCACATTGCTAATACTATTGGGAAAGGTCAATAAGAATGTCAGGGGTATTCCAGACATGCCCCAACTCTGTAATATGTTTAGGGCTAGGCCTTTCCGCCCTACGCAATAATAAACTATTCAGAGCTATTTATTGAAGACTTCAGCTATCGAAATGGATTTGGTTGTGAAAGTTACATTTTGTTAGACATTCAGGACATCTACTTCCAAAACTTTTCGCTCATGTTTCGGTCCCATCAAGTACCATGTACACTTTTTAGAGGGGCTCGTGGCTAAGTAATAACAGCCGCAAGGGTCGATCCATCAGGTTAAGCTACGCTTTCCGGAGTTGGTCCGTGGACCATCTTTACATACCGAGACTCCTCCATGCCTCGGAAAGCACGTTAAGCCGCTGCTCCCGGCTGTCATTCGTGGATCTTTGACAGTCGTTACGAGTCGTCAGGAGCCCGAAAGTCTGACAACCGGTCTTACCAAGGGGTATCGTATAATCTCCTCTTGACCCAGTAACTGCGGTTACGGGGTTGAGGAGGTCAGATAGGCAGTCGCTTCATGTAAAATACTGGTATTCAGCTGCATCCGGTTAGACTGGAAGCGGACCCCAACATAGTTGGGAAAAGTCTAGGCAGATCGAAGTACCATGTATACGTGTACTTTTCTCTTGACCAAATATTTGCCCTTTAATTTTATGGTATGCCACAGGCAATGAACTTGCACCACATATACACAACTGGAAACAGTAGTTCCATTCAATAAACGAACTGTTCTAATTTCTTCAACATTAGTAAGAGAGTGCCAATCGCTCCATTTTCAATAATAATTGTCAGTTATAATTGAATTCGCATGCAAAATAGGCTTCATTATAGTGCTGGGCCCACATTGCCCTCCGCTGCCGAGCTATCAGCCCGGGGCTACCCAACCGTGGCTTAAACTGATCCCTTTTAGATTGCCCCCGGATTGCGTACAAATTATATCATGATTCAGTTAAAAAGCCCGTTTTGTTAGAGGTATTTGTAGAGAATTTAAGTATGAAGTGTCGTTTTTAAAATGTGAAGTGGACTATTATTTTAATATATCATTATAAGGGCCTGTTTCAGTACCTATGATTAAGTTCCTATTAACTTACTTGGCGGATAATTTCATACAAATTCTGTTCCATGTTTGAATTTATTCGGTGAGTAGGGGCTATTCGGACATCGTGAAACAGGCCCTTGCAGTTAGTTTTAATAGATTTTTTATTTATTTATTACTAGCTGACCCGACGTTGTCCTCAATAATTTCTCACAGAAATCCCATGGAAAACAACATTTTCAGTTTTTCTGGAATTTAAAAATTTTGTGTGCAACTTTCCTTGCAATTTTTCTATTCGGTTTTTAGGGAAAGAGAAATTGGAAAAGTACTTCATGGAACATTTGAAATATCAAAATCGGTCCAACCGTTCTCAAATGATGCGATTACAGAATTTCCTTTGTAGGGTTTCGTTCCAAAGGGTAAAATGGTAGGTATCAAGTGCCCCATTTTTCTGTCAACCCAGGTCAACGTTCAGACAGCTAAGAAAACACCATTTTTCACACAGTACGTCTTCACAATATTCCTCAGAGCGAAGTTCAAACATTTGAAGTAAATTGGAGCTGTCAAATAAGAGGTCCTCGCCATGAGTGGGGCTACGTGTTGTGAATACTGAGCTCAGCTGAGTAACCTTTGTGAAGAAGGGACTTGTCATTTATTCTCTCTTCAAAATTGGTTGCCTTAGAAATTAACATGTTTTTAGCTTATACTTAGACTATATTCCACCATTGTAAAAGACTGGTGACTGGGTTTTTGAGAAAAACCTGTGTTAACAGGTCAATGGTTAAACTATGGTAGTTTGATGTGGATTTTGTAATGTCAAGAATCAACTCCATCGGTTTATGTAATTATAAAAAGGTAAACAAAAAAAAACCATGTGTCTGGTTAACGGACTAAACGACCTGGACCTGTCACTTCAGTTGTCATGCTACGACACTGTTGTTGTAACCTTGTACCTACTCTTCAATTTAGCAACTTTATAATTCGTTGTATAAAGTTGCTAAATTGAAGAGTTCAACTGTGTCGTAGCATGACGACTGAAGTGACAGGTATTACGTTTACTTCGTTAACCAATATAAACCGATGGAATAAAGGATAAATTCTCTTTTAACACAAGCTTTTATTTAGTTTGTTGTCTGTCTGTCTGTCTGTAAAACAATCTTCCAAGTTAAATTTGACCCGCTTGCCGGTTTATGATTGTGCTGAAATTTTCATAATTCTATTATTCATATTAGGCTGTTTATCGGCTTTATGCCTTTGCTTCTCCTTCAACCTGGCGAAAGCAAAGCGCGAATAAAAAAGAAAATTTTAATCATAGTTTCCTAATAATTCATGACAAAAATATTTTCCGTTATTTTAATTTATTTCTTCGAAAGTGTATTAGAAAACGTCGTTTGATACTCGTGGACATTTTGTTATTGCAGTTCTTGGCTCAAAAACAACCTCGCCTACGGCTCGGGTGTTAATTCCGCCTCGAATGCAATAAAAAACGTTCTCCACTTGTATCAAAATGTACTATTTACTAATTGCTAAAATTATGTCATAATGCATTGCCGCTAATCTGCGCGGCGTATTTGTCGCAATAGATTTATGCACCCTAGAATATTTCATTAAAATAGAGATGGCAACAAATGTGTTAAACCTAAGGTACAAAAATAGTACTTAAATTCTCGGTCGGTCGTCGTCTCGTCGGTCCTACTTAAGTTATCGGTGAAGAACTAAAGAACAATTACCATTACTTGTACGTGAAACTGAGGATCCTCTATTCAACAGAGGTACAAAATCAATTTACAATAAGTACGTATGGGGTACCTATTGTAAATTGATTTTGTATCTCTGTTCAGTTTCGATTCTCGAGCAATAATCAAAGCTACGGGAAATTGGTTCCGTTTGTCTGTTCGACAAATTAAACAAAGATCGTGATTTCCACCAATTTGTTAATTAAGTTTGGTATCTGCGTCGCACCTGACATAATATCTTTGATCTTATCGAATCTTTACTCGATTACAGACCACTTGAAAGGGAGGTAATGAGTTTGGTTTGTGTGTGTTTGTGTGTGAATTTGTTACCAAATTGTGTATTAAGCAATGATTGCTTGTTCGTAGGTAAAAGTAGTAAAGAATTCCTTTATATTTCTGCACCATTTGCTGTGCTTTGGAAATTAGGGACCATGCAAAATTCACATTTCCTTATAAATAATAAATTATAATAATAATTTTAAATATCGGCTGGTGCCACCTCGTCATTTAAAATTGTCTAAGGGACCTCTGCGAGTTGGCTTCCTCGTACGCCTTCCAAAGGTCCGGGACTCCAAGGTCCCGAGATAATAATTACAATGACAACATATTTTTTTTTTTTCACATATCAAATAACAACCATTTAGCTGGCAGGGAAGACACTTCAACAAAAATTATCATTTAAAGCTTAATATTTCGCAAACAGATCCCTGAACCGAAAAATGGTTACGCGATACCCGCAATATTTTTGGACGGCCTATCCAACGATATCCCACGGATATATGCCGAAACTACCTATATGAGTCCCTTGTCTACTAAGGAACCATAAAAGCACCTTTGCCGATGGATTGCTTATTGAAGATTTTTTGGTAAAAAAAAACAACCGACTCCCAAAAAAACACTACAAAGTGAAAAATAGCTTTAATTTCGGAAGTCGGTGTCTTTGGTTTTTTATGTACTTTAGTTTTTTTTTGCCACCGACTTCCGAAATTAATAGTATATTATGCAATTAGTGAATAAAGGACGTATTTAAAGCGAGGGCCATAGATGAATCACGAGCTAATGAAGGATTCTAACGATTGAATCACGACCGTAGGGAGTGATTCATGATGATTGAATCACGAGCGTAGCGAGTGATTCAAGTGTTAGAATTCTGAGCGACGCGAGTGATTCATGACCCTCGATATAAATCCGTTTTATTCAATAGTTGCATACTATACTTTATACCATGACTACGAGAAAAAGAAAGATTTAAGTTAAAATAGACATAATAATATAATGAAGAAAAAGGAAAGTTAAATTGGCTTTGATGTAAACCAGCCGTGATTTTTTGGGTTGCAAGTTTTCCACTACATCGGCCGCCCTCTCTTTCATAAACTCAGGTGTTAACACATCTTCATCACTAGAATGCATTTTTAATCGATTAGAACAACACTAAACAAACACAAAATTAAAGATTAAAGTAACACTAAACTTTGTGTTCGTACAACTTACAGTATTCAAAATAGCGCCAATTTACTAAGGACAGCAAAGAACATAAAACAGTTTTTATTCTAATGCTAAACTCCTTGTCGAAAATATCGACCAATCAAATTGAATTTAGAACACATCAATATGATTACACGTACACTAGATACGACAAGCCACGACCAAGCGTGCCCTGCATGTTCGACTGTTCGTACTAAAAAAAGTCTGTTAGCTCAGTGACGCTTAGCGATGTAAACAGTTCTGTTTACTTTGAGCACATCACTGAATGGCTGGGGTGAAGTTATCGTAGGTATAAAAAAGATGACACGTTCGGTTTTCATACTATCTAATAACATGCCGTATCTAGCCTAGGTACTCTAAATCTGTGGTCGAATACATTGTTGTGTTCCATTTTCAAACATCAAAACAGTGAGTAAAAGTGCTTTTTATTCACTGTTTACAGTGAATAAAATAAGCTTTTTAGAGGGGGAATGGTATAAAGTTATTTTTCACTTTGTAGTGTTTTTTTTTGGGAGTCGGTTGTTTTTTTTTTGTAAAAAGTTTTTATTTTTCACTTTTTAGTGGTGCCTACCCCACACAAATGTGAATACCACTCTGCAATTTTGAGGAGCATCATCCACATAGACTAAATGGGAAAATACGTATTAAATTATTCAAGCTAACTCAATAAGCCACTCATCAGAACTTCAAGATATTTTTATGCGACCATCTCAGGAGTATACCATTTCAAATAAAAACTTTGCAAAAAGGCAAATACGTCGCGCTAAGTCGTGTCAAAAGTTTGGTAGGCGTAGTTTTAATTGACGGAGATAACGAGGCTACGAAATTTGCCTTCTTACAATCAAGGCCCCACATAACATACAACTCAAGTACCTAGCGCAATTTGAAGCGGCATATAGTAAGCATTAAATAATTTATAGCTAGAGTGCACCTCATGACAATTCCAATAAGCCCAAACACGGCTAGGATACATTGTTTTATTACTGAGTTCCGATGCCTACCTTCCGGCTTCTTCATCCGATCGGTTCGATGGTACCATTTTCATCAGAACCATTTATTAAATTTTACGCTTTTTTTTTTTTTTTTTTTTTTTAAAGCTTCGCCATAGTCGCTTAACTATTAATCGAGATATCTTATCGCCACCCGTGAAATACTTCTCATCGTTGAGGAGTTCCCGTGGCTTTCTGTTGTCTTAGGTTTAAAGAATTTATTCTCATAAGAACAATACATAGGTTCACTTACAATGAGATACAAAGTTATTTCTTAAATTTAAATGAATACATTTTGCATCAGGTGCGTGTTGGTGAAGTTATATAAATAAATAATAGGTTCTGTTGTCTTCTTCATCAGTTCCACTTCACCAGATGATACTTTCTGAATGCAAATGCTTGATTTGTTGATGAAAATACCAAAATAGCTATATGTATGCCTACAATATTTGAGGAGTTCCCTCGATTCCTCATGGATCCCATCCCATCATCAGAACTGGATTTTGATAAGAATGGAACAAATCTGGAAGTATACCTTTTCAAATAAAAAAAGAATTTTCCGAATCGGTTCATAAATGACGGAGTAATGAGGAAAAACATACAAAAAAAAAAAAAAAGCATACAACCGAATTGAGAACCTCCTCCTTTTTTGAAGTCCGTTAAAAATTACCTGTTTATGGTCAGGTCTAAACTCGCAAACAATAAAAGCAATAACTATTTTTCATTACGCTTCGTTTGAAAAGAAGGATAAGCAGTTATTATGCGATGTCACAAACAAACAGCCTTTTGTTCAGCAGATTGTTATTAAAATCCATTTTGCTTATAAAATTTATTCTCCGTGAAAATTCCGATGGTAGTGTCCGCAAAAATGGTTTAATAAATTCTTTTGCAAAACTTTTATTCATTTATCCACAGTACCTACATCATAATTATGTAGGCAACATTTATTTTTATAAAAGCACCCGTAGACAGGCTCGACGCAACTCTATGCTCGGACTTTTAATTAAGTGCAGTAAAATGACCCTTCATAACCATCACGTCAAAAAATGTTCCCATTTGATAGCGAAATGACAGTAGAAGTGTCATTTTACTCCTGGTAATTAAAAGTCCGACCATAGTAGAACAATTTCCATTAATTTTTTATAGAAATTGTTCTTCTAGAGTCGCGTCGCGCTGTTATGTCGCGCAGTCGCGTTGCGTTGTCCCGTTGCACTGTCGCATCGCGCTGTCGCGTCACGCTGTCACGCCAAGCTGTCGCATTCCACTGTAGCGTCGTGCTTTCGCGTCCCGCTATCGCGTCACGCTGTTGCATTGTGCTTGTCTGCTCCCGCCTTAACGATAATGCAACTAAATATTTTGGATATTTACATTGTTATGTACGTTTAGGAATTCAATTCTTTGATTTCAGTCACATTTCTACTATTTTGGACTATTCTAATTATAGTTATACTTCGTGTAAGTACATAATATTAATCTTCAACTCCTCAACTTTACCATATATTTATTTCGAAATTTTTGACATAACGGAGTATGCTAAGCCATTTGAGGTAGGCCCTTAAGGTTCGAATATATTAATGCAGCCTTGAGGCTATATTTCCTTTATTAAAAACTAGCTGCGCCCCGCGATTTCACCCGCGTAGACTGGGATAAAAAATAATCCAAGGTATATGCCTATAATCTATCTACTTACATACAAAATTTCATCCAAATCGGTCCAGCCGTTTGATCGTGAAGAACTAACAAACATACACACTCTCAAACTTTCGCCTTTATAATTAGTGTGATTTAAAATATGTATTTTTATTGTTACAGGTATGTTTCTACATTTTACATCTACAACAACGTTTATGTAAGTACTTACAGAAAAAGACGTTATTTCTAATGAAACTTCTGAAAAAAAGTCACAGAAGAAAGACCTTTAGCACACGTCCGCACGCCCTCTATAAAAAGTCACAGAAGAAAGACCTTTAGCCCACGTCCGCACGCCCTCTAAAAAAAGTCACAGAAGTAAGACCTTTAGCCCACGTCCGCACGCCCTGTATAAAAAGTCACAGAAGAAAGACCTTTAGCCCACGTCCGCACGCCCTCTATAAAAAGTCACAGAAGAAAGACCTTTAGCCCACGTCCGCACGCCCTCTATAAAAAGTCACAGAAGAAAGACCTTTAGCCCACGTCCGCACGCCCTCTATAAAAAGTCACAGAAGAAAGACCTTTAGCCCACGTCCGCACGCCCTCTATAAAAAGTCACAGAAGAAAGACCTTTAGCCCACGTCCGCACGCCCTCTATAAAAAGTCACAGAAGAAAGACCTTTAGCCCACGTCCGCACGCCCTCTAAAAAAAGTCACAGAAGTAAGACCTTTAGCCCACGTCCGCACGCCCTGTATAAAAAGGTTATACAGGCTTGGAGTTGTACAGAAAATTTTGCTGACCGTAGAAATAATCCCGCCGCAGAAATCCTAATTAATGACCGACTATTGTTTTGCTGATAAGGAGAATAAGCTGTTTTAATATTTTTCTCGTTAACACTTCTTTATAATATATCACTGTTTGTGTTCTCTTTGCCAAGGTAGGTACAGTCACGAGCATAAACCTTACAGTTACACAAAAGCATTCGTGAAATAACAATTGCAATTTTGAGAAAAGACCTACTTCCTAATAGTATGGCTTCGATGCCATTATATACTATTTTTTAACATGACTACGCTCATTCATGTTTAAAAATAGTAACTATAAGGCATTTTAGCGAAAAAAAATTTGCCAAAATGTTAACCATCAGTTAATATTTTTAACCATTGGCTGAGTTAACTACGGATAAAGAAAGCAGTCCTAAAAAAGCATTCCCTCGGGTTGGGTCGTTTATCTTTATGTATTCGAGTACATTCAGACTAACTTTGAATTATTTAATCGATAATGAATTATTTATTATTTAATTTAAACTTCACAATTTTTGTCACTACAACAATGAGATCGGTCTGTACTCCCCAAAGGGGCAGGTTGAAATGTTATTCGTCCAATGGCGGCAAGTCAATTGCCAGAACTGCACCAGTAGTAGACTGGGAGGTAACCAGCACTGTACTAGTAGTAGACGGGGGGTAATTGCCAGCACAGTACCAGTAGCATACTGGGGCGTAATTGCTAGCACTGTACCAGTAGCTGACTGGTAATTGCCAGCACCGTAGCAGTAACTGACCGGTGGGGTAATTGCCAGCACTGTATCAGTTGCAGACTGGGGGGTAATTGCCAGCACTGTACCAGTAGCATACGGGGGGATAATTGCTAGCACTGTACCAGTAGCTGACTGGTAATTGCCAGCACCGTAGCAGTAGCATACTGGGGGTAATTGTGAGCACTGTATCAGTAGCGGACTGGTAATTGCCAGCACCACAGCAGTAGCATCTGGGGCGTAATTACCAGCACTGTACCCGTAGCATACTGAGGGGTAATTGCTAGCACTGTACTAGTAGCTAACTGGGTGAAATTGCCAGCACCGTAGCAGTAACTGACTGGGGGGTACTTGCCAGCACTGTATCAGTTGCAGACTGGGGGGTAATTGCCAGCACTGTACCAGTAGCATAGGGGGGATAATTGCTAGCACTGTACCAGTAGCTGACTGGGTGTAATTGCCAGCACCGTAGCAGTTACTGACTGGGGGGTAATTGCCAGTACTGTATCAGTTGCAGACTGGGGGGTAATTGCCAGCACTGTACTAGTAGAGCATACGGGGGGATAATTGCTAGCACTGTACCAGTAGCTGACTGGTAATTGCGAGCACCGTAGCAGTAGCATCTGGGGGGTAATTGCGTAACACAGTTACAATAGCAATGCCTTTCAATTTGACAGTTCAGCCACATTCATTGCGTTATTTACATTGTTGTGCAGACGAGTTTTTTAAACATATGAAGCAATGAATTAGAAAAATCTTACGGATTGTGATTGAAAGTGTTATGCAATTAGGGTCCAGATTAGTTCTAGAGTCCAGGCCGCTACTGCAAAATTCCCATAATTGGAAAAACCCAATTACACTTTGTTCAGCGATCGAACCCAGGAGGGGGACCCCCCACCATTTAGTAAATTAAATGCGTTTGCTACCAACGAGTCATTTACCTTAGATTAAATATCAAAATGCCAAAATCGAGAGCTGTCATTTATCACAGAGACACGAACAAATAGCACGCCATTAGTTATTGGAGAAAAAATTCATCTAAATATATTAAAAATGTTTAGAAAAATGACACTGAAAATAGAATGAGTCTAGTGAATTTTAGAATTTCAGTCGTCACTGTTTGTGAGTTTGAAACCTAGTTATCTCGAGCGCACTGACTCGCCTTCGTCAGAAGTCTTTTTGATAAATAGGACACCATTTTACAGTACTGATAAAATGAGAAGGATTTCTCTCGTGTTCGTATATTTAGTTTGACAAATAAAATGATGTGAATATTTTGTGAAAAAGTAAATAATCTTTTATATATTTCGAAGGGTTAACCTAGATCTGCTCATAGGTAAGTACTATAAGGATCGGAAGGGGAAGGACCCTCACTTCTTGGGATCTTAGTTAAAACGCAATTAAGAAAAAACTCTAATATATTTTTAACTTTTATCTAGCTAGTCAACTCGTCGCCATCTAAATGACGTCTCCCTTTCCTTCAGATTCAAACATAGTTCTGCACTTGCTAGAATAATCGAATGCCAGCCTGCATCGCATAACGTTGCCCTTTGCTTATAACCTTTACAGTACTAATAAATATCCTTGGACATTTCACACAACGCCATCTAGTCCCAAGCTAAGCAACCTAATGCTTGTGTTATGGTAACGAGATGGCTGATAAACTACTTATATTAATAACGACAAAATTGACCATAAGAGAGATTAAAAAATGTAGTAAGCGCTAAATGCTTTTTATTCTGTTATCTCTTAAAATATGTTTTTTTTTAAATCGCTAGTGTCAGCTCTAGGATATACATGAGTGATAATATTTATCTAATTTATGGTTCAGTAATATATGCACCAAAGTAGAATACAAAACAAAAATGTTGAAAATTAGAGGTAACTTTGTGATGGTTTTCTATACAGGGTTATTGGTAAAACACCAGCAACCTCTTAAGGGGTCATTGTACTCATCATTATGAACAACTTTTACTATGGGACCAAACTTGCAATCGCGAAAAAAAAATCAGCTGTTCGGTACATTTAGCCGCAGCAAACTCGTCAAAATGTAGGGAGCAGGTTATTTTTTTTTCGCGATTGCAAGTTTGGTCCCATAGTAAAAGTTGTTCATAATGATGAGTACAATGACCCCTTAAGAGGTTGCTGGTGTTTTACCAATAACCCTGTATATAGAGAAAATTTAATGCTACTGTTTTTCGTCAGGGCCGACCTTTACATAATGAAGTTTCGTGACATATTTTTTTGTTTCAATTGATGCTAGATCATAATCATAATCATAATCATAATCATTTATTCCTTTGCAAACATGGGTAGATTGGTACACAGATGTTGTCATAAAATTTAGTTCTCCATGTTCTGCCGTCACATGAGCATGCAAATTTTAAGTCAATTAATATAATTTGAAATAACATAGAATATTATTATAAATCCATTTTACACATTAATGTCAAATAATTTAAAATCACAATAAAATAGAAAATGTCATAATAGTAGGTACATAAAAATGTCACGGGTTACAAATATTAAGTATGTCAATGGATACAATACAAGCATGTAAAAGTAAAAATAAGTATAGCAAATAATAATAACCAATTAAATTTTAATTTTAAATATTATTGCAAAAAAGAATGTCAGGAATATTAAAACTGAAAACAAAATGAAGTCATTTAAAATTACAGCAACATCGATACTTAGGAGAGTTTTTCTGATAGGAAATCCGAGATATTATAATACGATTTATTTATGAGAAAGTTTTTTAAATGACTTTTAAATAAATTAACATTTAAGATTTTGATTGATTCTGGTATGTGATCATATATAATTGGTGCCATGCAGAAAACACTTTTATGCATCAGAGCTGTCTTAGACGGTCTTGCACATAACATATTGACGTGTCGTCGACTCCGGTCATTTAAGTCAGATAGCTTGGGAAACAATTTTGGGTTGGTTTTCACAAATACCGCAACCTCAAAAATGTACAGAGAGGGCAGTGTCAATATATTATGCTGAACA
Organism: Cosmia trapezina; assembly: GCA_905163495.3. Taxonomy (NCBI): domain Eukaryota; kingdom Metazoa; phylum Arthropoda; class Insecta; order Lepidoptera; family Noctuidae; genus Cosmia; species Cosmia trapezina. The sequence continues at coordinate 3,789,728 of LR991034.1, read as the reverse complement.
AAAAATGGTTTACAAGTGTCTGTGCATTTCAAACCGAACATTACTCTAATGCACTTTTTTTGGGATTTAAAATTAGTTCCTTATTGGCTGAGTTCCCCCAAAACATAACACCGTATCTTAATATTGAACCCACCATCCCATGGTACGCTGTAACAATAGCGTCCGTTCCTATGACTGCAGTGAGCTTATATAAGGCATACGTCGATTTGCTGAGTCGCTTTGCCAATTCTAATGTATGTGCTTTCCAATCCAATCGTTGGTCTATGGTTAAGCCTAAGAATTTGGAGGTACTTACTTGATTTATTTTATTATTATCATAGTGAATATTCATAGTTACATTTTTGCGTTGACTAAAGGCCATTAGTTTAGTTTTGTCAATATTTATTTTGAGATTATTATTGTTGAGCCATTTTATTATTGAATTAATAGTATTAGTTACTTCATTATTATAATTTTGTTTGTTTGTGCAGTCAATGGTAACTGTACTGTCATCAGCAAAAAGAGACATATGATGTTTCGTCACTTTGGGCAAGTCATTTATGTATAGTATAAATAGAGGGGGGCCAAGAACGCTCCCCTGTGGTACACCATATGAGATTGATCTGTCACGTGACCTATAGACCCTTTCGTATTTAGTTTTTGGATCTATCTGTGAAATTTCTACATATTGCTTTCGGTTTTTTAGATACGATTCGATTAGCTGTAGGACATTTCCTCTTATTCCGTAAGCTTCTAATTTATCAAGCAAGATATTGTGATCTACGTAGTCAAAGGCTTGAGTCATATCACAATATATTGAACAAACCGGTATTCTATGGTCAACATTTGCAATTACTTTGTTCAAGAAGTCATAAATGCCCATGTTAATGGTTTTATCTTTTCTAAAACCTTTTTGTTCTTCAGTCAATGTCTTATGTTTTACTAAATATTTATGAATTTGTTCATATATGTATTTTTCAAATATCTTTGAGAAAATTGGCACAAGTGCAATAGGTCTGTAAGACTCTGTGTTTTCTCTGTCACTTTTTTTGTACAGAGGTTTTACTACGGCAGTCTTAAGATCTGCCGGATATATGCCTCGTATTATACATAAATTAATAATGTGACTTAAATGGGCACTAATGCTGTCCGATACATATTTAATGGCTTCTGTGGATATACCATCATGTCCTACACTACTTGTGTTTTTTAGGGATTTTATTATGTTTTTTATGTCATCTTCATTACTTGGTGCCATAAACATGGAGTGACTAGGTTTAGGTATATTTGAAGTTGTTTGTATACCCCTATTACAGACAGGTTTAATTTTGTCAATGAAAAAATCGTTAAAAACATTGGCTATGTCACGTGGATGTGTTATATTTGAACTCCCCATTTTAATGCTTGCGATTGTATTCTTAGGTAAATTAGTTTTTGACCGGTTTATGATTTGCCATGTAACTTTCGATTTGTTTAATGATGATTGTATTTTATATATATCCTGAGCACGTTGTGTTAATTTAATTATTCGCTTGTACGTGGTGGTATATTTATTAAGCTCTTTTTTATTTGCTTCATTTCTGTTCAAACGGTAACGCCACAAGAGTGCTCTTTTCTTTTTACTACACACTCTAATTCCACGCGACACCCATTGAGGCCTATTGTGTAACCTTATTTTTATTCTTTTAAGCGGAAAGCATAAACCATAAAATAGTGAAAAAGTCTCCAGAAATAGTTTGTAAGCACTATCCGGGTCATCGCATTCATAGATATCCGAAAAAGAAGTGTTTTCCAGACATTCTCTAAACTTTTTCATATTTTCTGTACTAAAGTCTCGTCGTTTGATATACCAGTAATTTAAACGGTAGGTTCTTTTTACAGGACACTTCAGTATTTGACCGGTGTGATCTGACAAAGCAAATTCAACTACGTCAGCTTTACATTTGTTGCCAAGATTGTGTGCAAAGTTATCAATACATGTGTTACTTTTCAGCCTAGTTGGCTGATTGAGTTCCAACTTTAAATTATAATTAAGCAACAGACATTTTAGGTCTAGTGATATATTGCTACTTTTTAATGTGTCAATATTGAAATCACCACATATTATAATGTTTTGCTTACGTTTCTTTGTTAGCGACTGTAACAATGTTTCCAAACGCTCAAAAAATGTAGTTAAATTATTAGATTTTGGAATTCTATAAATACAGATAATAATGGTGCCTGTTTGCGCTAATTTGATAGCACAACATTCAAATGAGTTCCTTACGATGAATGATCGAATGAATAGAATTTGTGCCTAATTTGGGACCCATTAGATCACACATCCTGTGAGGCTGTCCGGTGAACCTTAACGTTGGAATAAATGTCGTGGGAGGAGATTGAATGTTAAAGTTTGTAGGGTTTGGGATAATGGCAAGCAAAGGAATGTGAGGAATCATGTCCTGTGCAAAATAGTTAACTCATTGGTTGGATTGTACGAATTTCTAAGTTATGTCTGTGGTTATAAGTATCTATATAGGGTGACTGGTAATTAGTGACCGATACCTAAACCCATGATTGTGCTCATGATAACAAACAACTTTTACTATGGGACCAAACCTGAAATCGCGAAAAAAAAATCAGCTGCTCCATACATTTTGACGAGACATGCGAACACGAATGTATGGGGCAGGTGATTTTTTTTTCGCGATTTCAGGTTTGGTCCCATAGTAAAAGTTGTTTGTTATCATGAGCACAATCATGTATTTAGGTATAGGTCACTAATTACCAGTCACCCTATATACAGGGTTATTGGTAAAATACCAGCAACCTCTTAAGGGATCATTGTACTCATCAGTATGAACAACTTTTACTATGGGACCAAACCTGAAATCGCGAAAAAAAAAATCAGCTGCTCCCTACATTTTGACGAGTTAGATATAGATAAATGTAGTGAACAGCTGATTTTTTTTTCGCGATTTCAGGTTTGGTCCCATAGTAAAAGTTGTTCATAATGATGAGTATAATGACCCCTTAAGAGGTTGCTGGTGTTTTACCAATAACCCTGTATAGTTATGTGCAAGCCACGTTATAAAAGTTTCATCTTTCTATAGTCTGTTTGCTATTAAAAATGAATAAAGTTACCACAGTTCATCTTAACATAAAAGATATAATAAAAAAAAAAATATTTTGAAAATCTTTTGTTAAGAAACACAGCTTCATCTAAATTAGTCTATCAACGATCGTCTGCAGTCTTAAAAAAATATAAGTAAGATAGTTTAGTTTTTAAAATTTCGCGATTTGTACACATTTTAAAACAATATCGAGAACGGGTCTTATCGCGATATTCCCCGCGACAAGTTCTCGATATTGTTTTATAGTTTAGTTTTTAGTAAGTTTTATAGACCCTCTAAACTTTTACAAATTAAAGTGGTTTTCTTTAAATAGAGTACTGTGAGGACTCGAACCTCACAGCGGGAGGCTAACTACGTTATAAATAATTAGACAGTAATGCACTGAAGAAATGGGGCTGAAGCCTAGCGGGCTTCAGCCCCATTTCTTCAGTGCATATTAAAATAGAAATAAATTACAATACACTCCCTAGGTCCTACGCGGAGCCCTAGCTATCAGCTATCTCACAATCCTTATAAAAAGCGACCATCACTTTTTATAAGAATATTCGATGTTTGAATGATCGGAATGTCAGCCAGTTATCCATACTTTGGCTTGTACATAATAAAACCTCTACAGTACCTAACTACTTACCAAGATAAACTTGACGTTCATGACTTCATGAGTAATGATATACCTTAATTCCATGAGGTCCTGGGTTCAATTCCCGGGTTGCGCAAGCATAATTTTATTTGGTTTTTCCATCTGGAACTTCTCAGCAGCAGCCTGCAGTCTGGATTAGTGCCCGGTTGCTGGCAATAGGCTCGCCCCGTATTACATGGGGCTTAAACATACTGGCGAAATGTAGGTGTAATAAAGACACACCTTTGCCCACCCCTTCGGGGAATAACGGTGTGTTGTTATGTTGTCGTTTCTCATTGTGACATTAACAACATCATTTCATAAAACAACAAATCGAATTACTCTCTGTGTATTTCATCATCCTCCTGCCCTTATCCCATGTTACTTGGGGTCAGCGCAACACGTTTTCTTCTTTCACTCCCTTCTATTTCATATCATTCCTCACACAATCCATTCATATTTTCTTTGGCCTTCCTCTCCCTCTCCATCTATCAACATGTTTTAGTCACATAAAAAAAAAAAAAAATCATTTATTGAGACTAATAAGAGTAGGGTAGAATTGGGGGTTCTATATCACGCATAGTTCTCGCTAACCGCTCGAACTGCGTGATACAGACCCCCCAGTTCTCCACACATTGGTCTACGATACAGCGGTTGGCAATACAGATTGAAACTACCTACTCGTATTACACTTGTGAAGAATTCTTATACCAGTTACAGATCAATCAAATATTTGTTGTGTGGGAATTGCACCCACGACATGTAGGGTCGATGTCAATCTAACCACTGCACCAAGTCAGCGTTAATAATATCGGCACGAGCAGACTATTTCACATGATCTAAACAATTATAAAAATCAAATATTAACTCTGTATCCAATTGAGATAAAGTTTAATTTTCAGAGTTGTTGAGATAATTTTGAACAGTCTGTTTATCCCGATATTTTTGACGCTGACTGTACCTATAGGATGTTTTGATCCAGGCTTATGCTTGCTCATTTTTTAGAGTATTATAGTAAAATAAATAATGGCAAAAACATGAAAACCAGACCGAAACAAATACTTATTTGTTCCGTGCGGGAATCGAACCCGCGACAGTTGACGCATTTAGTAGCAGCACGTTTATAAACTAATATTTACATTGTGATGCAACGAGACGAGCTTTTCATCAATGCGCCAAACGTGTCGTCGCAAATGTGACAAAATACTGGATCCCTTCGAAGATTGGAAGATTTACGATGATCCTTGGATGCAAACATGCCATACATTTTATAAATGTATTACAAAAATGAATGTCTAGCCTTAACTTATTTTGGTAGGTAAGTGTTTAAAAACCGATTGTTACCATTTTAATGACACACTTCATAGACCGATAATGAATAGTTAAGGTAAGTACATGCAACTTCCTTTTTAGAATTTCGTCTCAGGTTACTGCGACAGTGTGTCGCCACCGACCTTATCTGGAATTGTAGGCTGTGCGCATAGTGTCTATTACAGAACAAACGATTATAGACCTTATTTAGAGAGTGCTGTAAATGTAATGTACAGCGCACCTAACAAAATCGCTTTCTTAGTTTGTTAGCGATTAATTACTGTAACCACAGCTTTAAAAATGTAATCTATAAATATGACTGCATTTTATAATTTCATTTTAATTAGCGCGCATCCCGGGTTGTAACGGTTCTTAGTTTTTTTTTTTCAATATTATTGTGAACAAACAAGTATGTGCGTATAACTCTGCAATTATTATTTGTATCGAATAATAGTTAATTAAACTTATGGGTTTATGAGTGAAAATTAATAATGGTGTTCTTAATTTTAGGTCGACCAATCCCTTCGATTCTGACTGTGAAATACCAGCATCTCAGCCAGCACCGTCGGTAGAGAAAAAGAAGTCGAGGAAAAAGGCTGTCGGCAAAGCAAATAAAACTGCAATAAAGAAAATTACCAGGGCTCCGGTGGTTAAATCTAGCTTTTTTGGGTCCGACACGGAGTCGGACGCTGATCTGCCGGTGCCATCGACATCGGCTAAAAAAAGAAAGCTGTCGGATTCAGAGGTATGCTAAAGTTTTTTTATTTGTAAATGCAGTCCTTTTCATTTTCAATTTATTTTTTATTTTGTTTACATATTATTCACATCATATTATTTATCATATTATTTCACTGACTAAGATATTCTAAATACGATTCCCGAGTTTTTTTATGTGTCTTTTTTAATTTTTATTTTCCATTATTATTATTTTTTTTATTTATTTTTTTACATATTAGTTCATCTACCTACTGGCTAAGATATTCTAAATATGATTCCCGGGTCAGTTAAAATTTATGGATCAGTATATTTTTGAAGGTTCTTTCATGAAGGTTTTTTTTTTTTTTTTTAATTTCTAATGATAATCATTCTAATTTCAGAACGAACAAGAAATTGGCGGTGAACCTATCCGAGCAGCTGCGCTGCGGAGCTTCTTGTCAAGACGTAGTGGTTCCGGTTACACACTCCAGCGGGATCCCACCCGCCAGGGCAACTACTACGTGGAACTGCGTGTTTACAACGCTCGGGAAGCGGAGGCGCTCAGCACCGACCGCTGGAAACGAGCACTAGTTACCTTCAAATCCTCTGTTGAAGACAGCAGTCAGGTATGGAATGCAGTTACAAAACTTGTGACCGCTGCTAAAGAAGATTATCGTAAGATACGACCGATACTCTATCAGTCTAACGTATTTTAAAATTAGGTACGCGTCTTACCACAATTTAAAGGACTCATATTTTTGCTCTTTTGATAATTATACCTAATATATAAACTTGTTTAGAAACATTTAAAGGACCTATAATATAATGGCATACTTACCTTGATTTTTAAATGTTTTTTTCTTGTTTTTTTTGCTCTTTTTATTATTATAAAGTTTGAAAAACATTTTTATACACAAAAGTTGGTAACGATCACTTTATCAGTCTAATCTATATTCTATATTGTTTGAATTTAAGTAAGTACCTACGTATGAAGTCTATGATTGATCTTTCTTTTTTTTTTTTTTTTATTAATGTTTGTTTTCTCAGATACCTAATTGTAATGAAATATAATCTTGCATAAATAGGTACTTACTTTTATATATTTTTTAATCATTATTTGTATGATTTCTTTCAGTAAACCAAAAAACTAAAAACCAAAAGCCAAAAACTAAAAACCAAAAGCCAATAAACTCGAATTAATGAATATCAAAGCTTAAAATTCTAGACCAGTAATTATGGCCTTGAATCTTATCCTTTAAGTACTTATAAAAATCCAGATCAGTAATTCTGACCTTGAACCTTAATCTTTAAGTAGTTAAAAATTCTAGACCCGTAATTTTGACCTTGAAGTACTTAAATCAAAACTGAAAACAACTTAAATAAATATACAAAGATTTATTTTGGTGAATCTAATTTTCTTTACTTTTTTTTTGTATTCAATATAATCAAACATGAAATTTTGTCCAGATTGTAAGGTTTATGTCCAAAAATATTCATCACATAAGAAAAGTAATATACATAAATCAAACTGTTTGTTGAGCACTGAATTTGATAATGTGCAAATAATAGCTACTGCTTTCAAAAATAGAATTGCTAGTTACAGATTTAATCCAACAAGTTTAGATAACATATCACCGGAGATATTTTTATCAGATACTTCTAGCACGATTTACAAGATTATTGAGACATTGCGATTAAAACATCGATCGATTAAAATACAATTTGAGCTTTTTGTACTTTACAAGTTACCTAAAAATGATGAATTGTCTTTGAAATCTTTCAATACAAAGTATTATGTGATCATTCAGAATAGTAATATCAAATTATTTTTTGAAGAATGTGTGCAAAAAATGTTGTATAAGTGCACAGAATTTGAATTATCAGAATCTGGTTGGGCTATAGAGTCGATTAATCATTTGGAAATGAATATAGTTAAGTATAATCCCTTAAAAGCTAGCAGTTACATATCTTTACCCATAAAAATTGTTAAAACAAAGTCATGTCTTAACATTTGCAATAAAGATAGACATTGCTTTCTCTGGTGTATTGTAGCACATATGTATCCAGTAAGGTCTAACAGTAATAGAGTTTCATCATATCCACATTACTCTAAATTGTTAAACATAAATGGTATATCTTTTCCTCCAACATTTGATGACATAAAACAATTCGAAAAAAAAAATCCTCATATAAGTGTAAATGTTTATGGTTTAGAAAAAAAAAACACTATTACTGGACCATTATACAAAACGTTACAACGGAAACTGACCCACGTAAATTTATTATTAATTGAAAGAGGAGACAAAAATCATTTCTGTTTAATAAAAAATTTTGCTCGACTAGTTCATGGTCAACTAACAAAACACAAATCTAAAATTCACTTATGCGATGAATGTTTTTTATACTTTGATTCAGAGGCAAAATTAGATAATCATAATTGTGCCCGGATGCAAACAGTGCTCCCAGAAGAGAATAGTAAGCTTCGGTTTTCTAATTATATAAGGACTCAAAGAATTCCTATTGTTATTTATGGAGACTTTGAAAGCCTACTTCGAGAATATTCAGATAAAAATAAAAGTCAGTATGTCGAAAACATACAAATTCATGAAGCAACTTGTTTCGCCTATTATATATGCTGTGAGTCTAATCCAGAACTTAATAATTTAGTATCTTATCGAGGTCCAAATTGTTCAAAAAAGTTTGTAGAATCTATTACTAAGGATTTAGAACGTTTGTATGACATTTTATTTTTGCCTAAAGACATGTCCCCGTTGAATGATGAAGAGCTTCTTTCATTTAAGACTGCTACAGTATGTCATATTTGTAAAGAAAAATTTTCTAATAATGATCGCATCGTTTATGACCACGATCATTTCACGGGTAAATATCGTGGTCCAGCTCATAATTCATGCAACTTAAATAATAAGTCTGTAAAATTTATTCCCATAATATTTCATAACCTTTCAGGATATGACTGTCATTTATTTATAAAAGAACTTTCAAGTGTTTGCGGTCGAATCAATTTAATTCCAAAAACCAAGGAAAAATATGTTTCTTTCACTAAATTTTTCCCATTTAATTCTCAGAAAGTAGCTCAATTAAAATTTATAGATTCTTTCAATTTCTTAAGTTCAAGTTTAGACAACTTAGTAAAGACGCTGGACCCCCATGATTTAAAGCATTTACAATCATTTTTCACTGATGAAAATTTATTCCGACTATGCCTTAGGAAAGGAGTGTATTGCTACGATTATATAGACTCCTGGGAACGGTATGCGGAAACTCAGTTACCAGATCGCCCAAATTTTTATAATAAACTCACATCCGATACAGTGTCTAGTGACGATTACAATCACGCTTTAAATGTGTGGTCTAAATTTGGTATTAAGAATTTAGGTGAATATACTGATTTATATTTGAAATGTGATGTCTTACTATTGTGTGACATATTTGAGAAATTCCGATCTATGAGTTTATGTCATTATGAACTTGACCCGTGTCATTATGTTTCATCACCGTCATTAAGCTGGGACGCCATGCTCTTGTTAACTAATGTAGAATTAGATTTAATATCAGATATAGAAATATATCAAATGCTAGAAAAAGGTATCAGAGGTGGTCTTGCTCAATGCTCGCTGCGACATGCAAAGGCTAATAATAAATATTTGGCAGACTATAACGAAAAAAAACCCAGCACATTTTTGGTTTACTTAGATTGTGTAAATTTATACGGCCATGCTATGACACAAAGACTTCCCACTGGAAATTTTAGATTTTTAACAAAATCTGAAATAGCTTTATTTGAAATTGCATCCGTTTCTGCTGATAGTGACGAAGGGTACATACTTGAAGTTGATATTCATTATCCTCCTGATTTACATGATGCGCATTCTGATTTACCATTTGCGCCAGAAAAATTATCTGTTCCTATTCCATGTGATAGCAAAAACACTAAACTAATTGCTAATCTGTATGATAAATATAGATATGTCATCCACTATGTTCACTTACAAGAATGTTTAAAGAATGGTCTTATATTATTAAATATCCACAAAATTCTGGTATTTACTCAAAAAAATATCTTAGAACCATACATAAATCTTAATACAGTACTCAGACAAAAAGCTAACTCAGATTTCGAAAGAGATTTTTTCAAAAAGCAAAATAATTCAATATTTGGTAAAACGATTGAAAACAAAAGGAAACAAGTGGATGTTAAATTAGTTAATGTGTGGAAAGATTGTTCTAATAAGACCAATAAAATTAAGGGGGCAGAAAAATATGTGAGTGCCCCTAATTTTAAAAATATGGCTATTATTTCAGAAAACCTTGTTGCAATTCAATTAGAGCCTGCTAAAGTTGTTTTAGATCGACCAATATACATTGGTTTTACAATACTAGAACTAGCAAAGTGTCATTTATATCAATTTCACTATTCTGTTATGAATGAAATATATAAGGATGGCATACAGCTTTGTTATACTGATACTGATAGTCTCTTGTATTTAATACAGACTGATGATTTTTATAAAGACATGAAACAAAATATAAAATATTTTGATACTAGTAACTTTGAAGAAAATAATATTTATGGTATTCCAAAAGCGAATAAACAAATACCTGGTTATTTTAAGGATGAGATGGGTGGAGATGTCATTACCGAGTTTATTGGTTTGAGGGCTAAATTATACTGTATAAATAGTTTAAATAATACAATTAAGAAAGCTAAAGGAGTTAAAAAGTCTATTTCTAATAAACTCACTATTGAAAAATATAAAAATACTTTGAATAATGACATAAACCTCAGAGATACTATGTATGTCATTCGATCTAAAAATCATAAGTTGTATACACAGAAAATTAATAAATTAGTACTTAATGGAAATGATGACAAACGTCAAATAAAAAATAAAAAAAATTATACTGTACCTTGGGGTCATCATCGGACTATGTTTTAAGATGTTATTTGACTATGTACCTAATTTTATATCTATTATTTACTTTCTTTTATTTTTATAATGTGTCAATAATATATTATTGCATTTAACAATAAAATATTATGAATTATAATATTTCTTGTTTTATTTTTTCATTTTATGTCCCCTGTGTAAGAAATATACTCATTTGTCTAAAGAATTACCTATAACTTGAGTCTGAGTTCAATTCTCAGGTCAATTATGTTCTAACTTTTTCTCTGAAATCCTTAGAAAAAGGTATTATTTTTATCAGAAGTAGACTAAAGAAGTACCTATAACTCGAGTCTGAGTTCAATTCTCCGCTCAATTAAATGTTATAACTTTTTTGAATGGTCAAGAGATGATATTGTGTACATAGGCTTATAAAAGAAAAATGAGGACTCCCCCACCACGCATATCGAAAGTGAAGCACAGTAAGTATGCCGGTACCGTTTCTACAAACACGCCTCACGCACACATTTACATCATAGTATGCCGACCGGCCGCCATTACGTGACACGAGTGACGACGTCTTTGCAGGTACACAAATCACGCACACATAGATCGGTACGGTGCTTCACTTTCGATATGCGTGGCTCGGAGTCCTACTTTTTTTATACGTCTATGATTGTGAATTGTAGTCGAAAAGTCATAAGATTTTTACTCAGAAAATTAATAAGCTGATTCTTAGTAGTGATGATGATAAATGATAATGGAAGATGGTTGCAAATCTTTGCTATGGAAGCATTATAAAACAGTATTTTATTTAAGTGTTGTCTGTATAATATTACAATGCATTAATTTAAGATGTCTATACAACATTAGTTTTTGTTTACCGTAAACCCGAAAAGGGATCATTGTACTCATCATTTTGAACAACTTTTTCTATGGGACCTTGAATCGCGAAAAAAAAAAAATCAACTGTTCAGTACATTTTGACGAGTTTGATGTAAATAAATGTACTGAACAGCAGATTTTTTTTTCGCGATTTCAAGGTTGGTCCCATAGAAAAAAATTGTTCAAAATGATGACTACAATGACCCCTTTTCGGGTTTAGGGTAAACAAAAACTAATATTGTATATGCAAAAATTAAAAAGTAAAATGTAGGTATTGAAATACTATAATACAAAATAAATCATTTGGAATCAAATAAATGTGTATAAATGTTCTATACCTATTTCCTATTTAAACTAACTTACTAAAATTAAACTCCAGAATAGTTAATAGTCATAATATTTATTTAACTTACACACAAAATCTTTTACATCATAATTACTTTTTGAACATTTTTACAGTCTTAATTAAACATGTATAAAATAATAATAATCAAATCATGAAACAGTAATACTAATAAAACATTAAGTAACAAAATATAATAATTATTATTGACTTATTAAAAGTATACATCTTTGACAGTACAAACTACAACTAGGTATTATTAACTAGGTACTTATACAAAATTACCTAAAACTGTTCTGGGTCACTTAACTTTTTCCCAATTTTTTTAATAATTGTCTGTGCTGCATCCATCACTTCGTCATAGGTTTCACGCACCACATATTGGACACTTACACATGCAATGTCACTATCACTATAATTATTTTCATTCTTAGAGTCTTTAATTTTGTGCACTTCTAATTTAATTAGATATCTTCCGTTACCGCTTTCCTCTCGATGAGCAATGTACGATGATGTAGCTCCTAATGTACATTTCCTCTTTTTAGAAGACTTTTTAGAGGTTTGAGCTTGACTGTTTCCAGTGAGCAGCTTTTCAATTTTAGCGCTCTGATTTAAACTTTCTAAATATGGTTCATAGTTGCCCTGGGAGCAAAAAAATGGGCTCATTACCGGATTGCCATTGAGGACCTCAGAGTTCCACTGCAAAAAAACAAATAAATAAATAAATTAGCACGTAAAAAAATTAGCATGATAAAAAAATCTACTTCTATATAATATAAAAACAAAGATTACCTCACTTATTCTGGATTGTTCCTGTTCTACCGAAATCACATTTTCACTGTCCAAAATGCTGGGGCTGTAGGATGGTGACGGTGCTCGAGACATTATTCTGGAAATAAAAAAGTATTTACAAATAACGCCTTTAAGACGATCTACTGACCTAAACATTAAACAAATATTTTATTTATTTTATTTTTTTTTTTTGCTTGATGGGTTATTATTCATACACTTACCTTTAGAATGAAAATATTATTAAAATCGTGAACAACAGTGTAAGGTACTGCTTCGATCAGCTACTGCAATGAAGTGTAATGTTTAATTACTTTGAGATACCTAAAATTATGTTCTCCTTTCTATTAGTCACAAATACATTCATGCAGGTAAGATGAGAACATAAACATAACGACACAGGTCTAAACTTGTTGTTTGAATACTGTGTTCGCACATTGTTCGAGACAAACGCCTGCTCTTTAACAATTAGCAAATCAACGTTGTGTGGTAAGTAGTTCATAATTAGATGTAAGGATTATGAGTACATGCTTGTAATTTTTTTCTTCCATCTTTGTACGTCGTCAAGACAATGGCGAGGTTGACTAAAAATCAGCATTTTGGAGTTTTTTGAACAGACATCTAGAATTCCCCATCGCTTATTCATATATAAAGGATAGCAAGTAATGAAAATAAACAATATGCAAGATGAAGTTGATCAGACAACCCATATCTTTGAACGTAAATAACATCAATTTCAATGACTCTGTTCGTCAGATTAGACACAGTGCTTTACTGCCTAATACGATTCGTTGTATAATATGCGGACCCTCAAACTGTGGCAAAACAAACGTTATGATCAGTTTATTGTTGCATGAAAATGGTCTTAAGTTTCAAAATCTTTATCTTTATTCGAAAACTACTTTCCAACCGAAATATCGTTTCTTAAGTGAAGTGTTAAGAAGAGTACCTCAGATTAACTTCAATGAGTTTAATGACGATAAGGAAGTCATATCTCCCAGTGAAGCTTTACCAAATTCTGTATTTATATTTGATGATGTTGTATGTGAAAAACAAATAAATATCCGTAATTATTTCTCTATGGGTAGGCATAAACAAATTGATTGCTTTTACTTATCGCAAACCTACTCAAAAATTCCGAAACAGTTGTTACGTGATAACGCTAATTTTCTTATAATATTTAAACAAGATGATGTAAACTTAAAGCATATCTATGGAGAACATGTCAACTCTGATCTACCATGGAATCAGTTCAAAGATATTTGTAAAACTATTTGGAGTAACCCATATCAATTTCTTCTTATTAATAAAGAGTCACCATTAAATAATGGAAGGTATAGGCAGAATTTTGATGTTTTTTTAAAATTTGACTGAAGGTATATAAGTAAATAAAATACAATAACAAAATTATTATCGCTTGTTCCTCAGTTGCACACAGTTGTTACAACATGGAGAAAAATATTAAAGTAGAATTAATTAAGTCTGTAGACTCTATAAAGAATAAAATTAAGCAAATGAAGAACCAGGAACACTCAATGAACTTGTCACTCAATAAAATGCTAAAACCTGTCACAGATCCACTTAAAACCCTAGTTGATTCTAATTTATCTACGGAAAAAATCAAACATTTAGAAAATACAACGCTCACTGATTCTGAAATCAGTGAATTGGATGATATCAATACTAGCTCATCTACAAAGTTTGAAGACTGCTATGATCCGAAACTATATTCTGCACAATCACTTAAAAAGTCTAATGCAATGGAATTAAAAGATGATTTAGAAATTTCATTACAGGGTCGTGATGTCCACGGTATTTATGACGGTGTAAATATACCGTTTGGAATAAGAAGTGTAAACAAAACTTTACTGTTGGGTAATTCAGTGGTAACATTTTCTAAAATTGATAGTTTAAATGACAATGATGATATCTTAATTAAAGTCGATGGCAAAGCCTATAATTTAACCCCTGGCCTGAAGGAACTTTTACTTCGAAGAAAACCTGATTTAAAATTAATTTCGAGTGAAGATAAACTTGTCTATAAGGATATGTTGCATTCTACAAATGCTCATAAGAGAGATTTTAATCCTAATGGACAAATAAGAGGCGATAAAGGAATGAAATATCGTGAAATAATCAAACCACTGTTTTCCGAATCGACAAACGATGATAAACTTGATCACACTAAACTTGGAGGAAACTTACCAACACTAAAAAAATACAAAAACAACACTGACTTTGTATATTGGGATGATCCTAACGAATTAGTTGAGAGATTGAAATTATTAGTTGCTTCAAGAGATGCTGGTAATACAAACCATGACAATGAAATTTTATCGATAATTGAAGAATTAAAAGAAGCTGACATAATTAAGGAATAAATAGTTGTAATAATATGCTTTTCATTCAGTATTATAGATGTATTCAAGACAAATGTACTGAATTCTGAACATGAGCAAAGCTGACGTGGTAAACGAAATTCATAAAAATGCGAGGGTGAACTTTCCACGAAGACATGTTATTATGAAAGATATAGATGACCTCTGGCAAGCAGACTTAATTGATATGCAATCAATTTCAAAAGAAAATAAAAATTACAGATTTATTCTTACCGTAATCGATACATTTTCGAAATATGCTTGGGCCTTTCCTCTGAAAAGTAAAACCAAAGATGATGTATGTAACTCATTCGAAATTTTGTTGGCTACAGGGCGTGTTTCGAAAAATCTTCAAACGGATAATGGAACAGAATTTTATAATAATAAATTTCAAAAGCTTATGAAATCTTATCATATTAACCACTATTCAACCTTCTCAACAAAAAAGGCCTCAATAGTTGAACGATTTATCAGAACATTGAAATCTAAACTGTACAAGGAATTTAGTTTAAAAGGCAACTATAATTGGGTAGATAACACCCTTAATGATGTTATTTCTAAATACAATCACACTTACCATCGGACAATTAATGAAATTCCTGCTAATGTGAATAAGATTAATAAAAAACGTATATTAGAAAGGTATTTAACGTTGGTAAAAAATGAGAGAATAAAAAGCAAGTATAAAGTGGGAGATTATGTACGTATCAGTAAGTACAAAGGAACATTTGAAAAAGGATATACACCCAACTGGTCGACGGAAATATTTAAAATTCGGAAAATACAAAATACAACTCCTATTACCTACTTAATTGAAGATACAATCAGAGGTCAACCTATTTTAGGAGCATTTTACTTTCAAGAGCTTCAAAAGACAAAACATCCCAATTTATATCTAGTTGAGAAAGTTCTTAAAAGTAAAGGAGACAGAGTTTTAGTAAAATGGTTAGGTTTGCCTTCTTCTGAAAACAGTTGGATTGATAAATCGAATACTTATTAATTGTTCAGTCCAAAATGTATCAGTCTTATGATGTGTATTGAAGAGAGTAGTCTTCTCAATTGGATTATAAATCATTTACCATTTGAATTACATTTACCAGGATACAATTATTGTGGGCCTGGCACTAAATTAATTAAAAGGCTTTCACGTGGAGATAAAGGTATTAATAAATTAGACGAATATTGCAAACAGCACGACATTGCCTATTACAAGTCGTCAAACTTAAAGGATCGCCACAAGGCAGATTTACTTTTGTTAAATATGGCTAAAGAACGAACTCTGGCATCAGATGCAAGTGTAGGGGAAAAACTGGCAGCGCGCTTAGTAAGCAGTGCTATGTCAGCAAAAATTAAAACTGGTTTGGGCCTAAAAAAAGATATCAAAAAGTGTTCTCCTAAAATTAAACCTGGAAAAGGATTAAAAAATAAATTTAAAAATGTTATCAGCAAAACGAAGAAACATATCAAAAAATTAAAACCGAAATCCAAGAAAGTGGCGATAGAACTAGCTATGGCCGCCGCCCGAGAATTAGCTGACGATTCATCCATTAAACTTCCTCGTGTTATTCCTATACCAAAAACTGGTGGAGTATTGCCTTTGATTCCGATTTTTGCGGGATTATCTGCGGCGGGAGCTTTAGCAGGTGGTGCAGCTGGTATTGCTAAAACCATAAATGAATTCAAGATGGCTAAAAAGTTATTGACTGAATCGAAGAGACACAATGAAAAGATGGAAGCTCTCTGCATCGGAAAAGGGCTACACCTTAAACCGCATAAAAATGGGCTCGGAATTTTTGTATCGAAAGAAAAAAACTAAGATATCGGCTACCCAATCGAGCCTTAAGTAATTTAGATATTTTGAAGTATGGAAATAATATTCCCTATTTCAGAGGTGTCTTTATGAGAGATAAGCTCCCTAAGCACCCTTTTAAAAAAGAATGTGGAGTTATAAATTTAGATAGCTCTAAAAATCCTGGTTCTCATTGGGTAGCCTATGCAAAATACAACGATTATATTGAGTATTTTGATAGTTACGGAAACCTTAAGCCTCCAAAGGAATTTATAAAATACTTGGGATCCCATATTCACTATAATTATGATAACATTCAACGTGATCACCCTTTTAATTGTGGACATCTTTGTTTAAACTTTTTGAAGAATTTTTGGTGTAGTGAAGGAATAAAATAAACGGGATCTTCCGAATGTGGTCAGTATTGAAGCATGTCTACTACGGTTACCATCTCTGGAAATAAATCGGAATTGGTTTCATACTTTCAACCACCACTATATTTGTCAGATCAATACGAGTGCGGTTTGATATACTTTTCAGTATTCAAATCAAGACCAAATATTCCCATTATTAATAGAGGTCTGTCTGTAATCAGAATCGAATGTGATCTTGTTTACGGTTCCTACTGCAACGGATTACCATCTCATTTTATCCATGAATTTGTGTCTGATACTACTCCAGGTCATCAGTGCATGGAAGTACCACAAAATGTTATTTACTTTCCAGTAAACAAAAATATAATTTCATCGGTATCTGTTAAGATTGTAGATCAATTTGGTCACTGTATTAACTTTGGAGAGGAACAGGTTCAATTACGTCTTCATTTAAGAAAAGCAAAATGATAGTATACTATAAAAATACCTCTGAAAAAACAAAACGTCTTAGTTCTTCTGCGATTGCTAAGCTGCAAAGACGTAAGAAAAAAGTTAAGAAATTGACTAAAGCAAATAAAGATTTTCTTAAAGCCCTAGGGTTTAAAGTATGAATTTACTACAGATTAGTGAATTACCGCGCTTCGACACTACGATCGAAAGTTATGAAGTCCATTCATACAATCCCTACAATAACAGCTTTAGAGAAAACGATGAAATCAGAATTCCCATCCATCAGCAAGACATATACGTGCTACCATCAGCCAGTTCAATTTACATCGAAGGACAAGCGAAGCTCATCGGTAAAGATGGGAATCCGATCAAGAAAACTGTTACGTTCACTAATAACCCTGTTATGTCTTTGTTTCAAGACATCAGATACGAAATGAATGGTATTGAAATAGACCGCATTAAAAATTCTGGAATAACATCAACAATAAAATCATACATCTCATTAAATGAAGCAGAAAATAAAGTTGCTGCCATATGGGGTTGGAGTTTAGAGGGATTTCAAAGTGATGGGCATTTTAGTGCTGTGATACCATTAAATAAGGTTTTAGGGTTTGCAGAGGATTACAATAAAATAGTGATAAATTGCAAACACGAACTTATATTGAATAGAAGTAACACTACCTTAAATAGTGTTATCCTCACTGATGATATTGCTCATTTTCAAATAGACATACAAAGAGTTCAGTGGAGGATACCACACATAAAAGTATCAGACCGAGAACGACTGACACTTTTAAAACATTTAGAAAGAGATAAACCTATTCAGATGGCGTTTAGAAATTGGGATTTATATGAGTATCCATTACTACCTAAAACCACAAAGCATTCTTGGTCAGTTAAAACTGCTTCACAATTGGAAAAACCCAGATATGTAATTTTTTGTTTACAAACTAATCGACAAAATAATAAAACTAAAGACAGTTCAGTGTTCGATCATTGTGAAGTAACAAACGTTACGCTCTTTTTGAATTCACAATATTATCCATATGAACCTTTAGGTTTAAAGTTTTCTGAGAACAAATATAGTATATTATACGAAATGTTTGTGAAATTTCGTCAGTCGTATTACAACTGTCCAGTAGACCCGTTGCTTGACCTAAAGCAGTTCAAAGAAAAAGCCCCTCTCTTTATCTTAGACTGCTCAAGACAAAACGATAACCTAAAAACAGGCCCAGTGGACGTGAGGTTGGAAATTGAATGTTCTACAGCAATACCAGATAAGACGACTGCATATTGTTTGATTATAAACGATCGCCTTGTGGAATATAAACCTCTCAGCAACATTGTGCGCAGGTTATCATGATTGCTATTGTGGATATTCAAGGCTTTAAAACAGAAACAAATGAATTTATAATAAAAGAAATCGCTATAATTTATAATAAAACATTACAAGTGTTTTTAATAAAGCCACCATTTCCATTTGAAAAATTAACTAAACAAGAAAAAAAACAAGTAAGGTGGATTGAACGTAACAGAAAGATACACTGGTACGAAGGGTTTGTACCCTATTCTAATTATCAGAATTTAGTTATAGATATTTTAAGAGATAAACGTATCTACGTCAAAGGTTCAGAAAAAGTGTTGTGGTTAAAGTGTATTTTAGAAAATAGTAATTGTCATATATTAAATTTGGAAGATAAAGGTTGTTCTAGTTTGCTAAGTTTATACGATAAATACAAATATTCTCAAGATTTATATAATTGTATTTATCATGACTCTGTATGTGCTTTAAAAAATGTATTGTGTTTAAATAAGTGGTGCTTTGATAATAAATTCTAAAACAAATATTTTCTTGTTTTATTTCTATAGTTTGGTAAAACGCATCATAGAGTTTCCTATCCCCTCTGTCCAGTCTTTATAAGTTGTTAACAAAAGCTGGACGATGTCATTATACGTTTATAATTGAAAGAAAGTGAATAGAACATGTCTCAAAATGAATACAAACCTCGATATGACATGTATAACACGTTCAAAATGCGTCAATTTTCATTTAACTATTACTGGGCAACGGTCGATTCAAAGAAAAGATTAGTGATGGAAATGGCTGACGCTGGATTCTTTTACTGTGGAAATAGTATAAATGATAAAGCAGCATGTTTTTCATGTGGAGGTGTTATAGAAGATTGGGAGATTTATGACGATCCTTGGATGCAACATGCTATACAGTTTCCTCATTGTTTTTATTTGAACGCTGTGAAAGGAAGAGAGTATATATTTAATACGCATATCTCCATCATAGCATTAAACACATAGCATTGTAGTGTGATGGTTCGATCTTAATCAACGTTATTTGTTTCATCAAGAGAGAGAATAAATTAATAATATTATTCACATTATGCTTCATTCATCGAAATTTGATTTGGAAGGCATTTCTAAACTTATTTTCAAGAATGTTAGTGGTGAGATTCTATTTATTCAAGACATGACTGATCAGAAAATAATTAACACCAGTTCATCAAAACTTCAGGACAATACAGACAAGACAGAGCAAAACTCAGTAAAATCCACTTTTGAAAATACGCGATATCTCACAGTCAAGAGTGGTCACAATGAGCTCCTTACATTTGTTCGAGTTGACAACGTACATCCTGGTCCTAAAAAAACGGCTGGAACGTCAAAAAATCCTCCGCCTGACATTAATTAGTAAAAAAAGAATTATAGTGTTGCCTGATTCAGAAGACATTCTATGCTACCAAATACTGCCAGAAGATGAAATTCCTTCTTTTTAATGAATTATATCTGCATTGCAAATTGTATCGTAGACAGCCCGACTAAAAAAACAAAAGATTTGCGATTTTGATGTATATCATCAAAGTGATGCAAAACTCATGGAGGGTTCTGTATCAGACAGATTCAATCTGTATTGCCAACTGAAATGTAAACCGTGCCAACTGTATCGCAGACCGATGAAAAGAATTGGGGGTACTGTATCACGCAGTTCGAGCGGTAGCGAGAACTATGCGTGATACAGAACCCCCAATTCTACCCTACTAATAAGTTTTGTTACAAACAAATATTCATAGGTAACTAGTGGGCTATTATAAAAACAATACATAATGGGAGCATCTGCAGCCAAACTAGGTGTAAACCTGTATCTCGGCATACAGCGCCAATCCTCTCAGATATTTATATGAATAAAAATTAAGCCAACAAGTACAATTTTGCTTCAAACCTAATGTCTTCAAACATGCGTTTCGTCTCTCCTCAACACATGCCTATACCAGGCCAAACGGTTTCATTTCAACTTTTCTGTCACTGGCGCCACTTTCAAACTTCTACATGCAATCTTAGTGTCATCAATCTTAATGTATGTAGATAGTTACGATCGAATATTGTTATGAATGTATAAACTAAGACGTAATGTAAGGAATGACGTTCATTTTCTTTGTTTTGCAACAAAACTTTTTATTCTCAAACGTGTGCCAAATGGCTGAAGTAATAAAATAACAATATATTTGTGAAATATTCGGCGAGTCGGTTTATATTAGTTGGTGGAAGGTTAAACATATAAAGGCACTCCCTCACCGGAGCATTTGCCTGTACCGGTGAGGCAGCGAATTTACGCTCAGTTCCTATACAGGGTGACTCGCAATTAATGGACAAGCTTGAAACAGCAACGACCGTTCTAAAAAAAAAGTTATCCCAAGTAGTACCCACCTAAGATACGTCTTTAAAAAAAAAATACTGTGCAATTTCTAGTTACACTATTTACTGCCTCTCTGTCAGGTATAGGCAACGTACAGTCAGCAAAAAACGTCGATTAACACTTGAGTTTTCTAAATCTTAAATATTGAGAAAATTACTTTATTAAAATCGGAACAGATGTAAATTTTAAAGAAAATTAACTCTTATCTAATAAATTAAATGCTAAAAAGCAGGTTATCGTATCATTTTGTGTTAATCTAGATGATGTCAAAAAGTAGCAGTGTTAACCGACTTCTGTTGTTGACCGTACAATATCTTAACAACAAATAACCAATGGAATTCATTTATTAGTGATCGTGGTAAAGAAAAATGTAAAAAAGGTTAGCATAGCAGGGCTCAACATCTTAACGTGCTTTCTGAGGAACGGAGCAGTCTCGGTATTTATACAGGTTGTAAGGGACAGCCCTCCGCAAACTAACAGGGTGCATTCAGCTCCTCATTTTGAATCATATTCCACCGGAAATTTTCTAAGGAAAATTTTCATTTTTTCAAAATTTTTTTGTGTTACATTTTCATTATTTCAATGTAAAATTGCATTGTGTGTTTGCAGCACTCCATTTATGTAAAAACAACTGCAAAAAAAACAGCAAAAAAAAACCAGCAATTGATGTTGAAATACTCTAACCAACGACGCGTGAAATCAGCTGTTCACTTTCTGTCTAGCTACAGAGTTCATCGAACTCACCGCATACCTATTACCTACCCCTTCCAACCAGTAATAGACGCTCCGATTTGAGCACAAAAACACGAACAAATCAGCTTTATTGGATTCCCTTAACGTTCCTGAAAAAATTTCATGTACCGGTCATCTTAGTATGACAAACTGAATTCACCCTATCAGTTTGCGGAGGGCTGTCCCTTACACCCTGTAGATGGTCACAACCCCGGGAAGCATATATAGCTTAACCTCGATAGATCGACCCATCCGGCTGTTATTACTTAGCCATTTTCCTTACGAATGGTGACCAAAAATCTCGCCATTTCTCTACAAACTACAGATTGTCATGGGACGCTTACACCCATATTCTATTCACATTCATGCATATTCGACGCATGCGCTTTGCTGTTACGAGTACTACGTGACTGACCCTGTTGAAGGACATGCTCAATATATTTATTAGTTTTCTATTTTTACTCTCTGAACCGATATGTTCAGGGTTCCGTAACTCAAAAGGAAAAAAAACGGAACCCTTATAGGATCACTTCGTTGTCCGTCTGTCTATCTGTCTGCCTCGCGTTCCTGAGAAAAAGGTTCTTGACAGACGTCAAGACTTTTTTTCTCAGGAACGCGTGGAGGTATCAAATACTACAGTAGCTCTACGGGCCCTTGTAGTTCTAAAAAATCAAGCTTCTAAGTCAACGCAATAAAAAAATACGGCCATTTATGAGACATATTTTGATACTCCCAAGTAAATCAAAACCTATAGTCTAGCAGCAAGATCTCACAGCACAAGTAAAGGACAAAGTCCGAAAACCGTTAATTTGTAGTTCTATTCTATCACATAATTTTTTTTGCGATACGAACTTACATTTTGCAGTTGAAAAATTGAATGTGACGTATATCAATGTATGGAAGAACATGTTTTTCAACTACATAGGTACTATGTTAAGTTTGTTTTTGGGATAAATTCTTTTCAACTACGGAATCCACGGAACAAATATTTGTACGACCTACAAGTATTTGTTCCGAGTCTGGGTGTTTTTCTATCTATAATATGTATGTATTTACAAAAAAAAAATGTATATAAGTAGTTTATCAGCCATCTCGTTACCATAACACAAGCATTAGGTTGCTTAGCTTGGGACTAGATGGCGTTGTGTGAAATGTCCAAGGATATTTATTATTTATTTATTTATTATTTAATCCCTCATTGTGCGTGGTCCGACACGCAATTGGCCGGGTTTTTTTTTAAATTATGCTGATGATGCATAGTGAAGGATTGTAGCACGTGGCGTCCTGTTTTCTGGTTATCCCTTTGGGGAAAAAGGCGTCAGTTTTTTGGATGTAATGTATTTGATTTTTTCTGGCGGCGTAGCTAACTGATCAATTTCAATAGCTTTCAATAGGATCAAATTAATCGAGAAAATTATTATACTAGCGACCCGACAGACGTTGTCCTGTCTGAACGATCCTAGAACCTGACTTCAGCGCCACCTACCGGATACAATTGTGTTTTCAAACCATCCAGGAACCAGGAAATATACACACGAAATTTCATCCAAATCGGTCCACCCGTTTAGGAGGAGTTAGGTGACAAAACACACGTACAAAAGAATTTTATTTATTAAGATTATCCATCACACTTGTGATTTTTATTCCGTTATTTTTTACTTTACTTCGCAAAACATGAGTTTTCTAAAATCACCTCGAGAAACATACAGTGTTTACAAATAGGCTATTTTGTATTTATGTTATTAATTGGCATAGGTACATTGTTTGGAGAACGTAAACAATGCGCGTTCAGGTTGCCAAGTTTTAATGTGGTGTATTTTTCCATATAGTTTGAGTCTAGGAGTTTATTAGCTAATATTTTAGGTGTAAAATACTAATGCCAAGATATTTAAACATATTTTGTAAAAAAACACTACAAAGTGAAAAATAATTTTAATTTCGGAAGTCGGTGTCTTTGGTTTTTTATTTACTTTCGTTTTGTTTTGCCACCGACTTCCGAAATTAAAATTATTTTTCACTTTGTAGTGTTTTTTTGGGAGTCGGTTGTTTTTTTTTTGTAAAAAGTTTTTATTTTTCACTTTTTAGTGGTGCCTACCTACCCCACACAAATCTGAATACCACTCTGCAAAATAAATTGGAGCATCATCCACATAGACTAAATGGAAAAAATACGTTAAGTCGTGTCAGAAGCTTGGTAGGCGTAGTTTTAGTTGACGAGGCTACGAAATCTGCCTTCTGACAATCAACCACACATAACATACAACTCAAGTAGCGCAATTTGAAGCGGCATATAATTTCCATTAAAGCATCTATAGCCAGAGTGCACCTCATGACAATTCCAATAAGCCCAAACACGGCTAGGATACATTGTTTTATTACTGAGTTCCGATGCCTACCTTCCGGCTTCTTCATCAGATCGGTTCGATGGTACCATTTTCATCAGAACCATTTATTTAAAGCTTCGTCATAGTCGCTTAACTATTTTAATCTTATCGCTATCCGTGAAATACTTATCATCGTTGAGGAGATTCCGTGGCCATCTGTGGTCTTCTTCATCAGTTACACTTCACCAGATGATACTTTCTGAATGCAAACGCTTGATTTGTTGATGAAAATACCATAATCGCTATATGTATGCCTATAATATTTGAGGAGTTCCCTCGATTCCTCATGGATCCCATAGTCAGAATTGAGTTTTGATAAAAATGGGACCAATCTGGAAGTATACCCTTTCAAATAAAAAAAGAATTTTCCGAATCGGTTCATAAATGACGGAGTACTGAGGTAACAAACATACAAAAAAAAAAAAAAAAAAAAAAAAAAACATACAACCGAATTGAGAACCTCCTCCTTTTTTGGAAGTCGGTTAAAAAGAAAAACCGCTCCCGCGCTCTTTCCTTCACCCGGTCCCTTCCCGTCTCAGACCTCATACCGCTAAAGAGACCTAAAATCCTCTACTGCACAAGTCAATTCACGTGATGTGTCAAGTCTCATTTTTCGTGGCGCGTTTTGTACAATATACATTCAGATTTCTCCTAACAGTCGATTAGCATATACTTACAACGTATGTTTGAAGCGCGTGTAAATAGATGTCAATGCTCCTCTGAAATTTATTTTTGTTGCGGACTTTTTTCGCGCGTTCACGTGACTAACATACCTACATTTTTGCGCATACATCATGTCTGTGACTGTAGGTAATTGCTGCACGGCAAAGGCACAGTATAATAAAGTAAGCAGTATTACATCTTCACAGAAAACGGTCGAAACAACGCGCTCCGAAATCTCAGTATTTATTTTAATAGGGGCCGTACTATGACGTGAAAAAAGATTATAGATCCATCATGATTCCGTTGAGAAAATAGGATAGTGCTATAGGTCTTATCTAGCTCCGTTTCTTTTTCTCACTGGAACCTTGATTGATCTATGATCAGTACGGCCCCAGTACGCACGAGTGTGAGGTAGTTACGCACGGACGGACGCATATGACTACTGAGCGGCCGTAGGTAATTAATTCGGTTAGTACCGCTATGCTCTAGTCCCGCTATGCTCGACTCGTAAAATACCTACTAAAAAGTTTCGCTATGCACGAAATTCTTCGATTCTTCGTAAACAATGGAAGGTAGAGTTGGAAAGAAAATTTTTTATAGCGCTATTCGTATAAGTGTAAGCGTCTGTAAGTTAAAATTTGTTTTTTCTCGTTCTGACTATCATTGATAGATGAATTTCAGAGCGAAATGTTTATGAATAGAGCTGTAAGTGAATACTGGACCCACAAAATTTAACGAACACACTAACAGTTTTCTTCATCACTGCCCGCGAATGTGATTTCGTGCATAGCGAAACTTTTTAGTAGGTATTTTACGAGTCGAGCATAGCGGGACTAGAGTATAGCGGGACTAACCGAATTAATTCAAGGTCACTGTCAAGATGAACTACTGTAGGTTTATTATTCTGTGGCAAAGGCCTCTTCTCATACAGACATGGAAGGGGCATTGATAACACATTCACAATTCATCACTGAGTGTTAGTGATTCAGTCCTTTCACGTTTTGTTACGTTGTTTTACTTCAGAAAGTGGACCTAATGATAAAATGCATCATAATGTTCATAATGCATCATTTTATCATAAGGTAGGTACTATTACAAATAAATGCAAGGCAAAAAGTTACTAAAAACATTATACAACATCCATTTTAATTCCAGAAACACTTATATTTTTAATTATAAATCTGTCTTATTAAAGCTGTAATCGAAAGATCTTTGACAGCTAAACATTTCTCAACATTCCGTGTCCTTGATATAGTAAAGTAAAAATAAACAGCAATTTACATGACGTTTCACTGCAATTTACATGACGTTTCACGGACGGCACGTGTCGGGATAAAGCCTCGTATTCATTAGGAGTCTTCACCTGCATGGGCTTGAGTTCCCATGGAACAGGGAAAACCTATTCAGGAAAAGCGTATTGAGGTTTTCGTGACGTTTCTGTTTATATTTTGTTTTGTGCCTGAATGTAAAAAAAACTTGCTAAGTGCGTGTCGGGCCACGCACAATGAAGGGTCCCGTAGTTGAATAGAATTTATCATAAAAACAAAATTAACATTTTAGTTGAAAAAAAAGGTCTCCCATACCTACGTCATTGTCAATTCTCCAACTGCAAATTTAAGTTCGTAATTCCTAAATTTTTTTTGTATGTGATTAAACAAATTTAAAATTTTCTGACTTTTTCTGTGAGACCTTATTTCTTGCCAATTTTCATGATTCTAGGACAACTGTAGGTACCCTCTAGGTTTTGATTTACTTGTCACTTAAGGCCGTATTTTTTTATTGCGTAGACTTAGAGCTTGATATTTTTAGAGCTCCAGGGGGCCTTATTAGCTTGATATTAATTGACTTGATACCTCCACGTGTTCCTGAGAAAAATGGTCTTGACAGGCTGACAAACAGACGGACAACGAAGTGATCCTATAAGGGTTCCGTTTTTAGGGTTCCGTACCTCAAAAGGAAAAAACGAAACCCTTATAGGATCACTTTGTTGTCCGTCTGTCTGTCTGTCTGTCGGTCTGTCTGTCTGTCTGTCTGTCAGTCTGTCAAGACCCTTTTTCTCAGAAACGCGTAGAGGTATCAATTTGAAATTAATATCAAATATGTAAATTTATGGTCCCTTGGAGTCCTAAAAAACTCAAGCTTCTAAGTCAACGCAATAAAAAGATACGTCCAATTATGCGATATGTTTTGATACTCGCAAGTAAATCAAAACCTATAGGGTACTTCCCGTTGTCCTAGAATCATGAAATTTGGCAAGAAGCAAGGTCTTACAGCACAAATAAAGGAAAAAGTCTGAAAATTGTTAATTTGTAATTCTATCATTTAAAAAAATGTACAAGTCTATCAGTCTGTCAAGACCCTTTTTCTCAAGGACGCTTGGAAGTATCAAGTTTAAATTAATATCAAACACGTAGGTCTATAGTCCCTTAGAGTTCTAAACATATCAAGCTTCTAAGTCAACGCAATAAAAAATACGACCATTTTGAGACACATTTTGATATTCGCAACTGTCGCAAGTAAATCAAAACCTATAGGGTACTTCCCGTTGACCTAGAATAATGAAATTTGGCAAGAAGCAAGGTCTCCCAGCACAAGTAAAGGAAAAAGTCCGAAAATTGTGAATTTGTAATTTTATGACATAAAAAAAATTTTTTTGGGATCCAATGGCAAGTTTGTTTTTTGGGATAAATTCTTTTCAACTACGGGATCCTTCATTGTGCGTGGTTCGACCCCAGCGGCGTCGACCCTGAGGTGCAAATGCGGTGCCATTCCACATTAATGTGGTACCATTACATTTAATATCGTGTGCGTGTCCTGCTGACAGCCCGTTACAAGAACTGATGGACACAACTGAAGGTGGCAAACCCGTGGCCGAATTTTTTGCAGACTCAATTTATTTAAATCGCCAGCGACACGCTAAGAAGATGAGAAACAAAGTTTTACAACCTGTTTTTTTCCTTTTTCTTTTTTTTTAATAATAATTTTTTTATTAACAAATGTGGGTACAACTCATCTATGCGAAACAAAAACACAATGTACAAAGTTTTGAGTATTTTAATGATAGAGTAAACGACGATGTCTGCTATAGTATAGTTAAAATCTCGCTGCAGACTTGGTCATAAATCATAATCGGAGTAGGGATGTGCGCTAGTTGCGCGCACTCAACGCCATTATCGATAACAGATGATGACGATGACTCAGACGAAGAATTTTAAATTCTTAAATATATGCGTTCTTTTGTTTATATATTTAATATGCTTTGTAGTAAATTTGGTAGTAAAGTATTTATTTCTATCACCCATTTATAAATATATAAAACTATCGATATCACTCATCGACTGTAGTAATGCACAGGACTACGTGTGGGCGTGGCCTGCCCATAAGGGCCGTGAGTGGGAAAGAGAGCGAAACACTCGAATGATTTATGACCGAGTCTGCAGCGAGATTTTAACTATACTATAGTATTAACTGTGTGACAGACACCGGCGCCTTCCTCATACAACTAGTAACAAGCTTTACCGTAACGTATTGACTTGTTACAGTAATATTAGAATGTTACAAATAGTTCTGGTACAATTTCAGTTACGTTCAGTTTAGTTTAATTATTAAAAGAGAATAAAAATTTATTTAATTGAATATAATTACAAAGAGAGAAAGAATTTGGAAAGAATAATCTATATCTATAAAAGGAAAGCGTTACTGACTGACTGACTGACTGACTGACTGACTGACTGATTGACTGACTGATCTATCAACATACAGCTGAAACCACTGAACGGATTGGGCTGAAATTTGGAACACAGGTAGCTATTATGACCTAGGCATCCGCTAAGAAAGGGTTTTTGGAAATTCGACCTTTAAGGGGGTAAAAAGGGGGGATATTGTTTGTATGAAAAATCTTATTCCTTGAGTTAATAAACTTGAAACTTGGCACGAATATTTATCTAATTAAATTATGATTTTTGTGATTTTTAGTTTTTCTAAACTACCCCCAAAAGGGGAATTGGGGGGTCTCAAAGTTTGTATGGAAAAATTTTATCGCGCAATCCGATTAACTCAAAACTCAGTATTTATACTTAAAACCAAAAATAAAGAATAATGTGTGTCAGGGTTTTTCGAAAATCTACCTGTAACGGGGTGAAAAGGGGTAGTCAATTTCACGGGGGAGGATTTTACTGTGAGGCTTGATTAACTCGAAAATTGGTGTAAATAATCTTTGAGTCAAGGTATGGAAATAAAACCATTTTTTTGAATTCCACCCCTGTGGGGGTGCAAACAGGGAATACAATTTACATGAAAAATGTTATCCATTTGGTTTTAATTGACTTGAAACTTGACACAAATATTTGCCTACGTTTGTCATTATTAGTTTTTTAAAACTACCCCGGAGGGAGGGTTAGAGGGGGAGGGGCAAGGGAGGGGTGGTGAGGAGTGTGAGTGGGAGGATGATGGACGCAGGGAGAAAGGGCAGGAATTGGTGAGGAGAGGAGGAAGACATGGTGAAGGCTGAGGGGTGGGGAGGGGTTGGTACTTGGTGAGCCGGAGGTGGAGGAGAGGGGGAGAGGGAGGGGACGGGGTGGTGAGAGAGAGAGCGAAGGGAAAGTGGTGAAGGGCGTGTGAGAGTGAGTGAGAGGGGGAGGGAGAGGTAGCGGGAGGGGATGTGGTGAAGGAACGAGCTAAACTCTGGAACTACCCTACCAGTCGGACTTTAAAAAATCTTTTTGCATTAATGATAGCCCAAATCTTATAGAAGGCATATTTAACATCACTCTAGGACCCTTAGGTGCCGAGCAAAAAGAAAAAAAGTCTGAAAGAACGCTAAGTGAAAACGAAGTAATAGCGCGTCGAGCAAAAAATAAATTTTACGCAGACGAAGTCGCGGGCAGAAGCTAGTATAATATAATTACTAATGGGATTGAAAAATAATTTATTACTTTTATTTTTTAAGTTTAAGAACACGTTTTTGTGTTGCTGTTGTGGGGACCGTATTCTTTGAACGTGCAGCATATTTTCTGCTGAGCATGAGGTCCTGGGTTCGAATCCTGGGTCGGGGAAAGTGTTATTGGGTTTTTGCATCTGGAATTTTTTCGCAACATAAAAAATAACAATCGAACATAACATCACGCCAATATTCCTCGAAGGGTTAAGCAGAGGTGTACCTACAGTACACCCACATTTCACCAGTTATGTTTAAGCCCCATGTAATAGGGAGCGAGCCTATTGCCACCAACCGGGCACTAATCCAGACTCCGGGCTGCTACTGAGGAATTCCAGATAGAAAAACCCAATAACACTTTGCCTGACCTGGGAATGGAAGCCAGGACCTCATTCTGAGCGGTAGCTCTTGACCACTAAGACCTATCCCCTCAAATATCGAATGCACCCCATGTGTGCATAAGAAAAACCCTTTTTTTATTAGGTATATAAGCTTATATCACTTATATATAAATGTAAAAAAACATCATCCGATGGAAAACCAATCATGATCATTAGTTGTGAACCTATGGAGTTCGTAGCTAACCCCCCCTACCCCCCGCGTGTGAAATGCACCCAAAGTGTGCAAAAGGACAAAACTTTACATAATAGGTATATAAGCTTAGATCACATATATATAAATGTAAAAAAACATCATCCGACGGAAAACATATCATCATCAGTAGTTGTGAACCTATGGGGTTCGCAACTAACCCCCAACCCTCCCCACTCGATGGGGTTTTGGGTCTAAAATTAGCCAAACTCAGACACTCGAGGGGCTATGAGGCTGCCAGCCAATAATATTGGGACGAACAGACTGTTCAAAATGATCTAAACAACTATGAAAATGAAACATTAACTCGATGACACAAGGAATGTTTCAGAATGTAGACAGTACACGACAACTGTCTTTTGACAAGAACTTTATACAATTGAAATAAGGTTTAATTTTCTTAGTTTGAACAGTCTGTTCGTCCCGATATTTTTGACGCTGACTGTACTTAAATCTTCCAAAGAAAACATTATTTTCTACATTATTACTCAAGTGATTCTATCCGATACAGACCTTCTAAATAATGGTTATTAAATTCCATAGTCAATGTCAATACACTCTCTCCAATGCATCCATTTCTATGGCACTAATATTGTATTGCTCAAATAACCTACAGTATAACAGTAATGTTCTATTTACTTCGAGGACAAAACAATAGATAATAATGAGAGCGATATACATAATGGGAGTGAGATATGGAAATCTGTTCATAAGTATCTCGTAAAGCCTCGTTTATATTCTAGGTGACGAAATTCTATTTGTATTGTTGTTAAGGCGAAAGCGCCAGGGTAGCCCGCGAAATTCAAAATTTCTTACGTTTTTTGCAATTTGTAAGTCAGTGTGAGCTTGTATGTTGATTAAAATATGATTCGCGGCCGTAACTAATATGGCTTTACAGAATTATAATGATTAGAATCAGCAATAGAACTCCATAAGTTAGCATTTACCTCAAATCTA
The DNA here is from genome assembly GCA_905163495.3 of Cosmia trapezina. Classification (NCBI taxonomy): domain Eukaryota; kingdom Metazoa; phylum Arthropoda; class Insecta; order Lepidoptera; family Noctuidae; genus Cosmia; species Cosmia trapezina. Next base: position 3,758,126 of record LR991034.1, on the reverse strand, counting down.
GCGATTTCATGAAATCATGAGGTTTGACTTGTATTGCTGATTCTAATGATTATAATTCTGTAAAACCATATTAGCTACGGCCGCGAATCATATTTTAATCAACATACAAACTCACACTGACCTACAAATTGCAAATAACGTAAGAAATTTTGAAATTCGCGGGCTACCCTGGCGCATCAACCTTAAGGTGATTCCTTCAATGTAGCCGGTGAAATTCAAAATTTATTACGATTTTTGCAATTTGCAGCACTGTTTTAAGTTGTATGTTGATCATAATTAATTTCTCAGTTTATTATCAAATAACTACTACGTTATGATCAACTTAACTCTTAATTATGCAAGTTATCACATTTTCACGAAATACGTAGTCTTATTTTCATCAAATATAATTTTGAGATTATTTTTGATCTTTTTCAAATAGGAATAGGTAGAAAAAGCCAAGTACCTACCTTTACCTTCTACGTCTTATTAGATAATCACATAAGTATTCTTGCTTATTCGGGTATCGTCAACGAATTAAGAGGTATCGTGCTTACCAAATAACTGCGTTGTGGAGGTGGTGGTAAGATAGGTAGCTCCATGTAATAAGTACCTACTGGACCTTTTGTGTCACGCGCGATTATATCGCGGGTCACGCCTGTTTGTAAGAGCCTTTAAAAAATAAAAAATTACGCCCAGCAAGCCGAAGCTAATACGGAGGTGAGCATGGGTGCCTATCCTTTGTTACGTAAAGGCGAAGGGGCTGCACTTCCCGCAGCGCCGGAGACGTTGCACAAGCAACTTTAAAGTGTTTCGAGGTTAGGTTACAATCAATCTGCCTAGCCTATTCCCAACTAAGTATGTTGGGGTCGGCTTCTAGTCTAACCGGATGCAGCTGAATACAAGTATTTTACATGGAGCGACTGCTTATCTGACCTCTACAACCCAGTTACGGTGTAATACGATACCCCTTGGAAGCCAGGTTGTCAGACTTTCGGGCTTCTGACGACCCGTAACGACTGTCAAAGATCCACGAATGAAAGCCGGGACAAACGGCTTAACGTGCTTTCCGAGGCACGGTCTCGATATGTATAGATGGTCACCCATCCACGGACCAACCCCGGCAAGCTTAATCTGATGGATCGACCCGTGCGGCTGTTATTACTTAGCCACGAGCTCCTCGTTGGGTTAGGTTAGGTTACAATCACACTAATATTATAAAGGCGAAACTTTGTGAGCGTATCTATGTGAGTGTGTTTGTATGTTTGTTACTTCTTCACGCTCAAACGGCTCGACCGATTTGGGTGAAATTTAGTATGTAGATACCTTATACCCTGGATTAACACATAGGCTACTTTTTTCCGGGTGTAACCGTAGGGCGCAGCTAGTACTGAACTAGAAAGAAAATGTCTAAGGAATTGTCACCACAAGCCGTCAACACAAACGGGTCACCGACCTAAGGGGATGCTCATAAACTGGCTTTTACGACCGTCTCAGTACCGACAACATTTGTTTTGTCGCTTATTACTTTTGCCATTCAGTTTTATTGTATTCTATGAACACAAGGAAATCAATAGAATGCTCGTGCTAAGAATATTGAGGGATGATTATGGCTTCCAATCATTCCCCGATTTACTCTCTTCATTATTATGTCTGACGACTGACATAACCACATAATGATTTATGATTTATTTGATTTTTATTTATTTAATTATTACACATTTGCAATATTACGCCTTAACCCTTTCAGACCTGACTTTTTTTATTTTCTCGTACGAATTTAAGTAAATTTTCAGTGTTTTAATAGGTATTAAGAACTAGGAAAAAAATAGCAAAAAAATTCCTGCGAGTCAAGTTTTTGAGAAAAACCGGTTTTTCTTTATGTGCACAAATGTGACCATTCGGCTTTAATTATAATTACGATTCATGTTCAGGGGATTTTTATAAATGAATAAACACTGTTATTATACTAGATTTTTATTAGAAAAAAGCAATAAAGTAAATAAACATGAAATCGTAACTTCCGTGGGTACCGTTATTATTATATAAATCTAAGTAGTTAGAAAAAATACTAGAAATAAAAAGCCTACGTGTGGAATGCTAAAAAGCAATTTTTATCCTTTGTTAGGCATAAGTGTACTTTACACTTGATGCACTTTACACGGGATTTTCCCTTGCATCCTACCATTTTGCAGCGTGCTCCAGGCCCGTCATCATGTGCAGGAAGGTGTCCAATCCCGTCATGAACTATTTCACTCGCAGGGCGAACTTCTCCTGGTCTTCTGGGAATAATTATGGGTGGCGTCGGGCTACTGCCACTTGGACGGCCTCTTTTAGCGACACCAACCTGTTTATTTCGCAACACTAAGCTTTCTGCTAATCTGCGACGAAAGTGAAGCAAAGTGAGTCGTTTGTTTATCGGGACTCCGAGTAATTCGTTGTCAGTCTGGTATTCCCGGAAAGCCTGAACAACTGCAAGATCTGATGCGTGGAATATCATACGCAGAGGCCATTTTTTTGATTTTATGAATGTCCTGTAATAGCTCATGAGTTGATCAAGCAAATCAACTCCTCCCATTGCATGATTGTACTTCTTCACGATTTCAGGCCTTTCAACTTCAACAAATCGCTTTTCCTTTTTACACCATCTTCTCACTAAATCCTTTTGCCCTATACCAACAAAATTGGAAGCCAAATGGGCAATTTTGTTATCCAACCACTTGACTACTGTAACATCCCCATCACGACTACTCATTTCTTGAGCGAAGCCCCTCGGTTTCTTGTTGGTTTCTTTATCGCTTAGGAAAGAAGGACTTGAAAATCTGTTGACGCGAGCTGTACATGCAGCCATGATGCCTTTTTGTTTCAAAATTTGTAGTAGATGGTAAGATGAAAAGTAGTTATCATAGTACAGCTCGTGACCTTTGCTTTCTCCAATTCGCTTTGCAAGCTGTAAGACTACAGATGCGCCGTATCCGATTTTTTTTACAATATTTTTGTCTAGTTCTGGAGATGAACTTTGATAAAGAATAAAATCATAGGCCTGACCGTGCTTCCCGCATAAAAAAAATAATTTCAGGCCCCAAGGACAAGGTTTCCCTTTTATATACTGCTTCGCCACATGTTTCCCAGTAAAAGGAACCATCTGCTCATCAACACAAAGTTCTTTCTCGAGGGGTAGTTCCAAACATCTACTCCTGATGGTATCATAGATCGGTCGTACTTTGTAGAATGCATCTTGGCAATTTGTCGGTATTGCTGTATTGTCAACAAGGTGTAAATTGTTACGGAGCTCGAAAAATCGATCCCTCGACATTTGTTCTGAGAACAAGGGGATGCTGATAGTGGATTCCCAATACATTTTCAAGCAAGGGTAATTGAACACTCCTGTAGCCAAATGTAATCCAAACAAAACTTCTAATTCTGTAGCATTAGTAGGCCTAAATCTAGGCCTGTGTGAATGCACTGCGTATAAATTCGTCATTTCAGCCATAATGTGAAACAACTGTTGCGGAACATACCTGTGATAATAATCGACTGGAGCTTGGACTATGGGGTCAATAGCTATTGGTGGACACCATTCTGATGGCATAGTATTTTCCAGCTCCCTGTGCCTCCACCGAATCCTCGACTTTGGTGTCAGATTCCTAAAAATATCTTCATTTGAAGAAGTTGCTCCTGGTTGGTTCTCAAATACTCCATCAGAATTGTCAGGAACTTCGTCTATACGATCAGGTGGGACGACCATGTTGTCGAGAAAAATATCATCCGTTTCATCATCATCAGAGTCTGGGGGGAAGATCTCCCTTTGATTTTGGTTAACTGCATCTGCACCGAATCGAAGAGATCGCGATTCTCGAGCAAAACTACCTCCATTCCCATCGTCGTCATCTGAAGATAACTCAAAGTCTGAGAGATTTTCGGCACGTTGAAGAAGACTCAATGCATCTCGTGAAAACATTTTTCGTGGAAGACTTATTCTGAAAAATATTTATAAAGAAATGTAAGATAATGTATTCCTAATAACAATATGTTGCAAAAACAACGTAAATTACATACATTACAGTGGATACATTTACAAAATCATACCTTTTCATAGATCGTTACACTATTTGAATATTACGCAGAAAAGTCAATTGACACCTGATGGGCACAATTGAGCACAAATCAAAAAGTTTATAATTTTGGTATAAAAAAACAATAAATGACGCATAAAATAAATCATACATAATCTTAGTGATATAACTTATTGATACATATTTACGTACATGCAAATTTTTCGCAAAATCTAAGTATTTAGGAATAAAAATAGCAGCTTACCTGTGCGGTTTGAAACACGTACGATCACTGGATGAAATTTGACGAAAAAATGTTAAAACATGATACTAGATGGCGCTACTTGTAGTGTTTTTGTTGGTTTATTATGTGCACAAATGAATACAACCGTTTTTCACTACGAATGAGCGAAAGTAATACTTATAACTAAAATTATATTTTATGTCCTCAATTGTGGACGCCAGGTCTGAAAGGGTTAAACTAAAGTGGTATGTATATAACAATGGGATCCACCTGAACTAGGATAAACCTGTATCCCAGGTATCATGAGTGCAAAATAGCTTATTACATAAGTGCAAATTAGCTTATTACATAATTATTGCCTAAGAATGATGATAACACATAAATAGACATAGGTAATACATACAACCTGCTATTAGAACCTGCAAATTACAAAACATGTAAGAAAATTTGAATTTCGCTGGCTACCGCTTTAGCCTTATAGATGTTTTTCATCTGAAAATTTAGTCAATTATAAAAATTTTATACGAAAAATAAATTGTTGGAAAAAGTTATGAGATAAGTATAAATAAAGTTGGTGTTGTGTTGTCAAAGGCATATCCACCACTAAGTAGGTACAGTTGGTCGCTGTGATTAACTCAAGGCAATATCTTATCGACGCTTGAAAGGCAAAAATTACCAAGCGACATGTTGGGCGATATTTAGTTATATATATCATTGAAATCAGCAAAAAATTCTGCGTCGATTGATCATACTGTCGTACCGCTAGGAAGAGATTTGTTGTCGCTTGGTAACTTAAAAAAATAGATATTTTCACCGTTTTCGGCGACTAAGCGACTAAAATTTTATCGATTTATGAATTATTTTTACTTGGTAGGTATTCGATTTTAACTTTTTACACTTAGTAATTTTTGCCTTGACTCGAATTAATGCGTTTAAACATAAAGTATTTTTTTCCTTACGGTATCTAGGGTATGAGCATTGCTTATGAAATTTTACCTGATTATTATTTTTCTTTTTTCTTCATTTAAGACTTTTTAACACACCTTAATTATGTACTTATTTTCATTTAGTATTTTCTTCCTAAATACAATGTACTTTAAAACGTAGTATAGTAGTATTTTTCCTACCTAAAAAGGATATATTTTGTCGTTTGGTAATATTTTACCTACCGTTTTTTTTACTGTTTTTGTTACTTAGATAACGATTTCAGATATGAAATTTGTATAAAAATGAGCTTATCCCCGTTGCACCTATTTTGTTTTGTCGCGTAAACGCGTTGTAAAGCAGAATTTGAATGGCTGTTGGTAAAAAAATATCGATTAGCCTTCACTGAACTGTCGCATAGGCAACCCGCGTGCTCCCGCGCACCGCACAAAGGACGTCGCATAGCTCGAGATACCTACTCGGTAAGTGTTTTCATTATAAAGATTGTATGAGTGTTCTTAGCCACTTATTTAACACGCATTTTATAAATTGCATTATTTTATAATTATTTATTGTTTTAGACCACTAAGAAAACTAAAACGCGGGTGTGGATAGCAGGAATTTGACCTTGGTAATGTACCTGCTTAGTTAAATACTAAATTATTATTCTCTCAATTTATTAGGGAACTAAATTTAATTTAATTTCTAGATGCCAAGATATCGAGAATATACTCGTACTTACAAAGACAAAAATCTGCAACGATTTCAACAAGTTTGCAGAAAACTAATGTTTATTGAGCCGGTATGTTTTTTATTTATTCAATTTTCTTTAAGAGTGTATTGTGTTTACGTGTAGGTTGAATACATTTTAGATTCGATGATTTTGACATCGCTACACACATTTTTGTCCAGTATTTATCGGATGAAAGAAAGGAAAAGAAAAGAAAGAAAGAAATACGTTTATTTGCGGTAAACATGACGCAAAGCACAATAAAAAAATCAATCAATCAATCAATCAATGAAGGTTGAGAAATCTTCATCTGATGATATTAATTAACGTAGTTTTACACCTATCTGTTCGAAATTTCTCAGACTATGCTCTATTTTCTCTTGCTTGACATGCTTAAATTTGTACTGAACGAACTAAAAACCCATTTATTATTTTATTTTCAGGATGAGATACTTTCAGATGAAGACCCTGCAAGGACATCCTTTCAAAGTACTTCTGAGACTGTTACAGCTGGAAATAACATGAAGATGACTGGTCCACTAAATGACGATCAACAGCAGCAAAATTATAGTGAAGCATTGATGGATCAAATTTCCAGTGGCCCGTCAGGCCCCACATTAGAATTCGTACCTGCACATCTATCTAAAGAACAGAGTACAGTCCCATTAGATTATTCTTCAGATTATTCTGTAGTTCAAATTGGCATACCAGAAAAAGAACCGGATAAAGAACCTACAAACATTGAGATTGAATTAAATATACCGGAAACGTCCTCTGCAAGCAACGCTCAAGAACAAACAGTTAAAAACACTAAAGGTGGATTGATCTTGTTAAAATTGTCTTCTGTAAAAAAGGTCTTGTTAAAATTCTATTGATACGCTTACCTAATATGCCAAATATACCTAATAAGTAGTAATTAAAGCTCTAAATTGTTAGAACTTGATCTTAATAGTGTTGTTTGGTTTATAGTTTACCTAAATATTTTCACTCATTTTGTGAAACGTTTTTCTAATTTAGAATATTTTTTGAGATCTCAAGTTTGTATCTTTTTATATGTGATTTATAATATTAATGTTATGTTCCTTGAAAAGAGTTTCTGAATAAAATTATTATTAATATTGTAGTTCTATTCTGAATTCCTAAGTAATATAACAATGTAAGACTGCTGAAAAAGACATGTAAATGGGTTAATCTAAATTTGAATAATAAAGAAATTAAGAGCGTTTACACCGTACGGCATTTCATACAAACTTTCAAGACCTTGTTTTTCGAAATGAATGAACCGATTTTAATGAAACTTCATACGCATGCAGGGTACAAAAGTCTAAAAGGCTATTTAAGAACAACATTTTAAATCGGTCTAATTTGGCTGTAACACTATTTTTCGAAAATGTTCTTAAGTAACTTTTTAGACCTTTGTATCTTGCTCATGCGTATGAAGTTTCATTAAAATCGGTTCATTCATTTCGAAAAACAAGGGCTTGAAAGTTTGTATGAAATGCCATACGGCGTAAACGCTCTTAAGAAATGAAAATGTAGGTAACAGAAACCCATTCCAATTTTGCATTTTGTGTAACAGTAATTTTTAAAAACTTGATAACAATTTTCTTTTAAGTTGAAATTGTGTTCTATCTACCTGTACTGATTTTTAAATTACTAATAAATACCTTTTAAAATTAAAATGCCTTATTTATTTTAGTTTACCTTTACAAATAGGTAGTTGGAGTATGCTCTAATTCGTGTCTCATCAGATGGAGGCCCGTACTCAGGAGTGCACAAAGGACAATTGCTGTCATTTGTACAATAGTTTTTGATTTTGTGTATTAAAACCTAAATTCATTGTTACTTGTTCAAAAAAATCCTACACTAACCTTATTTAATTTGTACTATGGTTAAAATTGGCTGGCAGAAAAGTGTTTTTGTTTTCTATTTAGATCATTTTACCTATATGTCAAACATGCGCCACTTCTGGATGCGTCATTTTTCTTCAAACAAAGTAATAAAATAATGGGGTTTAGTTAATTTTACTTGTTTTATAATCACATTTTTATGTCGGTGAGTAACTTTTACCTGTTTGTGATTTTGATGAAATTATTACTAACCGACACTATTTCCTAAAATATTGAGAAAGTTCATAATCTTTAAATGCCAGTTTATTAAGCCTTTAAACTGCATTTAAAATTCGTTGGAATTAAGAAGTTATGACAAATAGGCGATTTTTAACGATTTTTTTTCCAAAAATAAAAACTTTAAAATGCTCTACTGTAAAGTTGCCAAAGTGTCGTTTGGTAAATATTGCCTTTCAAGCGTCGTTATGTTCTTTCTCCAGAATTAGCTTACTTACTGACAGGTATATGAGTTCTTAAAATTGTTTATTTTATTTGACAAATAATTTAATTTAATGTTTTTGTTTTGCGTAATGAAATAGTACATTTTGATACAAGTTTGTTATTGCATTCGAGGCGGAATTAACACCCGAACCGTAGGCGAGGTTGTTTTTGAGCCGAGAACTGCAATAACAAATGTCCACGTGTATCAAACGACGTTTTTCAATATATTAATCATACTTTCTGATGATATTCAATATATAAATATTCAAAAAAATATTAACGCCGTAAAGACGCATATCTCTTTGCCGAGATTAAAAAAAAAACATTCACCTCCGAATAGAGAGTTGTGAATAGAGGCATTGAGCCAATTTGGACTAAGTATAGGTATAAGTTATCTGTGGTAATTTTTATGTGGCACACGTGCGGGAAAATAAAAAATCGCACGCGTGTGAAATAAATCTAACCATAACCAACCTAACCTAACCATTGTGAACCTAATCGTAGTGCGATATGAACCTGTTTTCGAGGAAGTGTATTGAAAATAATTTTGCGTAGGTACCTACTATTGTATAGAATCAAGTTCTTCTAACTGAACAGACAGCTGTGCTGCTGGGGAGTTTGTTCCGCTACTTCTTCTTCCCAGCTAAAGCACTAGGAAGTGGTGAAGGGCGGGTGTTTTGTGGGGACTGTCTTATGTAATTTTTTCGTTCGAAAAGTGCTGATTCTCAGCCTAATTTGAATAAATTACTTTTGATTTTGTAACCTTCTAAATACAGATTAATATGATTAGAAAAAAAGCGGCCTGTGGAAAGTGATTGCGTTTTTTTTTTTGTGCGAGTACCTACTCTATTCACTCCTCTGCCTAACCTTTCCGGGAAGCAAAGCGTGATTTTATATTATAAAAAAATAAAATAATGAAAAATAAATAAATTCTTTATTCCAAAAAGTGACAGCTTTGTTACAGATATGACATCAATAATTTAGAGTAATACAGAAGTCTCAAACATAGGTCCCCTGGCTCCCAAAATAGGTTTATACCTGAGACTTGGGAGTCATTGTTGGGATTATATATTATTTTTTATTACTATATTTATGTCCCAAGTAATAGGGGGCGAGCCTATTATCATTATAATAACATTATAGACAAAAAACTGTCTTTTTCAAAATATTTCCTGAAAAAAAGTCATGCCTCGTCATAAATACATCACTGAAAAAGATTTCACGCCACTTTTCTTAAAGTGCCGGATATATCGAGATGAAAGTAGAAATTCAGTGTGGAGAACAAATTGGGTCAGTGACCCGAACCCTTCACTCGATGTATACATATACAGGGCTTGAGGTGCTATAGAATGTTGTATCTTTATATCTTTTTGAAGGGTTGCAAGACAATACAACGACAGATAAGGTTGTTTGTAAGATAAAGTAAATGCCAGGCATGCGACTATAACCACTTTCTCTAAGAAAGTTATACAGAGTGGCGAATAGGTTATCACATTAATTGAAACCAAGTATTCAGTCCCTACATAATTCTGGACCTTGCGTTGAAATTTTTCGTCAGTTATTAAAAAAAATTGCTTTTCCATAGTACATTTTGACCGCGTAGGTATTGCATTTTTGTAGGAAACAGCAGATTTTTTTTTTAATAACCAACGAAAAATTTCAACGCAGCGGTCCAGAATACTGTACTGAATACATGGTTTCAGGTAATGTGATAACCTAATCGCCACTCTGTATAATTTTCGGCATAAAGACTACGTCAACAAATCTATTCTACGTTCACAAATTAGCGCAGCCCGTACATTATAAAGTTCAATTTCCGCTACAACTTCCTCAGATGTGTGCCTTGAACTAATTTTAGACCCAAAACTACTAATGATAATTTGTTTTTCATCGGATGATTTATTGTGTAAAAAAAAAACTTGAGAGGTGTCAAGGGACACCCGGATGGAACGAAGTTCCTTTCGATTAATTAGTGAAGGAATTGTAACCAAATTTTATTTTTATTATTATCATACTCGTCATCGTCATCGTCATCGTCATCGTCATCGTCATCGTCATCGTCGTCGTCATCGTCATCGTCATCGTCATCGTCATCGTCATCGTCATCGTCATCGTCATCATCATCATCATCATCATCATCATCATCATCATCATCATCATCATCATCATCATCATCATCATCATCATCATCATCATCATCATCATCATCATCATCATCATCATCATCATCATCATCATCATCATCATCATCATCATCATCGCGACACCACACTGTTCAATGCGAAATAGAAATGAAAATATCTGGCTTGCTTTCTATAAGAGAGAGAGAGAGAGAGAGAGAAAGACGGAGAAACTACTACAGCAAAAACATCTACATATAGCTTACTATAGCAAAAAGTGTCGTGACAACTTTTCGTGAGACTTTTTTCCGTCTAGCCCCCTTTCACAACGCGCGATAAGGAACTTCGTTCCAAAACCTTTACACAATAAATCATCCCATGGAAAACAAATCATCATTAGTAGTTTTGGGTCTAAAATTAGTTATGCACACATGGGGTGCATGTGACACTTGAGGGGTTAGCAAATTGGTGTTTGTAAAAAAAATAATTTACGCTTAATGTTTAAGGCGCGAAAATATTTTATTTTGATGTGCATCGCGGACATTGGCGGTGAACCAGTTTTCAACCTTATTACTTTAGCAATAAGGTCGGAAAGTGGTTCACCGCGAAATGTCCGCGATAGTAACACATACTCAGGCCTTCTTCCCATGGGAATAGGCAGAATCTATAGAAAGATCCACCTGCTACGATCTTTACATACCTACTCCTTTTGCTTCGTTTAAGTTCATACATCTCATCCAGTACTACGCGTCTGACCTCCTGATCTGTTAGATGCCTTTCATTCATGCCTCTCAACACGACCAAGCCATCTTAGCGTACTCTTTTCAATTTTTGTCACTACAACTTCTTTTCAACCGGCCTTAAAATGACTTTAAGGTGATATGTAAAAAGCTAACTGGGCGGGAATAAGAAAGTGACGCCGTCAATTACTTCCACATGCGATAAAAAGAGAGCGCAACAATGCGCTGGAACCAAAATAACAGCGCCAAATCAAATAAAAATTGATTAAAAATAAACTAAGCTATCTATCAAAAATATGTTCGGCCAGAATTTTCAATTGTCTAATACGCACATTTTGAACCCTAAAAAGTAGAGATTTTTTCGGAATTAAATTCTGTCGAGGAAATTTAATGCATAAATGTTTTCCTTCAGTCAAATTATTAATCAAATAGTCAATAAACATATATCCAAAAATATCATCCATACATGCTGCAATAGTGAAATAAATGGTTACGAAAAAGCCCCCAATTTATTTTGGTAGCGCCTTAAAATGAAGATTAGTTAAAATATGAATGATGTTGAAATTATAATTACTCGGCTAAGTTTTCTCAGGCATCTCTTGTTATTTTCCGGGATTTTTAATGAAACAATGGCGCTAAAATCATTGTAGGTACATTGTTACTCTTTACAAAAGTTTAGGGGATACAACGATAATTTTGTGTTTCTAAAATTCCTATTTAACCAAATGATTTAATCATGACATAGTCAAATAATACATATTATGTATTATTTGACTAGGTGTCTACTGTTGAACTAAATCCGAAACATGAAAATAGCACCGTCTATTTTCTGTTTTATACGATTATACGTAAACAGTTCCATAATGTTCAGTAAAATTTGCTTTAAATCAAAGGTATTTTAATTAAGTTAAGAACTTACTAAGCTAAAAATTGATTTAAGTATAGCATTTTGTCATAAATCTACATTTAAACGAAGCGCGTTTAGTTCCGGTGCGCGTGAGAGGCTTCTATCTCTCTCTCGCGTCAAACTAGACAGCTATTACGCCATTTCACTTACACTTACACACTGAGCTAAACCACGCTTCAATATATCCTATTAAGTAATCAATGTTTATTAGCATTAAGGCTGCCACAGACAGGAGCGTCGCGACGGCGCGACATGACTCTGGTGAAACAATTTCTATGAAAACTTCATGAAAATTGTTCTAACGGAGTCACATCACGCCTACCTGTGGAAACCTTTTTAATGCTTATATAAACTATTGATTACATTTCATAACATAATAATATTATTTTTGTTAATTGCATCTCATCCTTTTGTCTTAAAAATTCAAAGATTTATTTCTCACCTCACTTTCAAAATATGATTAAGAACACATAATATTTTGAATTACACTGTGGGAGACTGGTGCCTAAGCTAGGTGTAAGGCCTGTATTTCAGAACACAGAAATAAATAATAAATAACAACGAGACACTGAAAAACTGATTATTAATGCAAAAAAATCTGCCTACCCTTCACAGAACTATGTTGGGGTCGGTTTCCAGTCTAACTGGATGTATTTAATATAGAGCGACTTCCTATCTGACCTCCCCATCACAACCCTCTCTCTTGTACGTGATCTGACCTCCACAACCCACTGGGTAACAGGATACCCCTTGGTAATACTGGTTGTCAGACTTTTGGGCTTCTAACTACCCGTAGCGACTGTTGTTGAGAATATCACGCCGCGCCGGCCGACCGCGGGCGGTAGCTGCGGTTGCGGAGGGGGCCCTCGAGCAGCGAGCGTGCAGCACTACCTGAGGGGCAATTCTCGTAATTTTAACAACGTTCGCAATCTCATCTCAGTCTCAATCTGTCAAAAATTGTATAGCGTTTACCTACATTTTTGACATTTGATTGACGCAGGCATGAGATTGTGAACGTTTTTAGGTACGAGAATTGGCCATCTGACCGGCACTTCACTGCGTCATCGTCCGCGCTACTGAGCGACCTACATTGATTTTCTCGCCAGTTATCAATTTAATTCTGTTTGTTGCTATCCTTGTAGAATCCATAGTATTACAGTCCATTATAAAAAGTCACCAGTTTTATTAGTCCTCGTACCACCAAGAGGATACTCCCAATCTTCTCCAACTGTCAAAGATCTACGAATGACAGTTGGGACCAACGGCTTAACGTGCTTTCCGAGGCACGGAGGAGTCATGTAATGAACAGACACCAGCAAGCATAGCTTAACTTTGATCGACGATCCATTATTTAGAGACGAGCCCATTTCAACCTATATTAATGCAAAAGAAACTGAATAGGCATTCCAAATTGAATTTACTCCTTGCCTTAAGAAGTTATGACTGGCCGAATGTAAATCATAGAAGAATAATTCTATTCGAAATTCAATTTATTATGATAAAAGGTGACAGTCGAAAATCAGGAGCACGGATTTTTTAAGAAGGCTGTCGCATTTTGTTACCTTCTCTCGCTTATACGGAACCAAACTTTTAAGAATATTAAATGAAAAGAAGGGTTGAGGTTTTTTGAAAAATGTATTCAATTATCACACTAGTAATTATACCTACCTAATATTTATGTAATAGGTAATTATTAATAACACATTTTTATTTCGCCATTTATTTAAATCATCAACAACAACAACATCAACAATAACCAACAACAACATCAACAACAACAACAATAGAAATGTGTTTTAAAATTAGGTACCTACCAATTAAATTAATATGATTTACCTACTAGTACAACAACAACAACCAACAACAACAACAACAACATCAACAACAACAACAACATTTCAATAGAAATGTGTTTCTAAAATTAGGAACCTAACTTTTTAATTAACATGATAGTTCGCTAATTGATTACATTTTTCATAAAAGCATATTTTCATTTACTATCAATCTCAAAAATTTGGTGGATAGCCCTCTTATGATGCGACAATTTCGCGCAGTCGCAATGCGACAAGTTGCGACTGTCTATGGGTGCCTTTATGAACGAATAAAATTAATAATGTTGAAAATAGAGTTCCGTGAAAGCTTTGTAAGAGCATCCAATTAGAGGTGTGGTTTCCGTTGCTATAGGAATCTATTGCTGCGTTTCCCTTGGGTAATTAAAATTAATTAATAATGCTACTGAGTATAGTGAACTTGAAATAATGTTTTAGATAGTAAATACAATATTTTCGTCTGCTTTTAACGTAAAAAAATATACACGCAAATGTAGGGGCAAAATAGTATGCTAGAATCATCTGCCTAGCCTTTTCCCAACTATATTGGGGTCGGCTTCCAGTCTAACCGGATACAGCTGAATACCAGTATTTTACATGGAGCAACTGCCTATCTGACCTCCACAACCCAGTACCTTTGGGTAATATGATACCCCTTGGTAAGACTGGTTGTCAGACTTTCAGGCTTCTGACGACCCGTAATGACTGTCAAAGATCCACAGAGTGACAGCCGGGACCAACAGCTTAACGTGCTTTTCGAGGCACGGATGAGTCTCGGTATGTAAAGATGGTCATCCATCCACGGACCAACCCTGGCAAGCGTAGCTTAACCTGACGATCGACCCGTGCGGCTGTTATTACTTAGCCGCGAGCGAGAGTACACAGATAACACATCACCTTCTCTTCATGAAAATAAATTGTAAATTCAAAAACTTAAAATTTTCTTCAAAATGTAAAATTCAGACCTCAACTATTAAAACTAAAGCATAATGAATCTATTACTTCAAAGAGCGCCGGCATTCATTTTACATTCTAGGATTACGGCAGACTTAGGTCCACATCGTGGTCCATTCTGTATGAAATGGACTCGGGTATAATATCTGCACCGACCAGCTTATTAATAAATTATTTCTGAAAAGCTTTGGGCAATGTAGAGGCTGGCTTAATTCTTGGTACCTATGTTAATTTTAAGTTTTAAGTTATGAATGGTAGTAACGTACTCTTTGA
Source organism: Cosmia trapezina (assembly GCA_905163495.3). Taxonomy (NCBI): domain Eukaryota; kingdom Metazoa; phylum Arthropoda; class Insecta; order Lepidoptera; family Noctuidae; genus Cosmia; species Cosmia trapezina. The sequence goes on along the minus strand of LR991034.1, from coordinate 3,743,041 downwards.
ACTAAAATTACCCTTATTTTAGATACCTTAATACCTTACCCTACTGTATTCGTGAAAGGAGGAGCTCGTGGCTAAGTAATAACAGCCAGAAGGTTAAGAGTAATGCGGGCGACCAACTTTTGAAAATTATGTAGGTCTTGAAGAAACTATTGCTGTCGCTCTGCGAGCGCTCCGCCCTCAAATTCGTGCGATAAGGACAACTGCAGATCCGACTAAATAGCCTATGTAAAAAGTCACATTTCGAGGTTTGACTCTCGCCTATTTCCTCCTCCAATGTTGGACCAATTTAAAAGGTATTTCATAAACTGAATAAGAAGGAAAATTAAATACTATGCCCTATGTTTTTCTTTTTTCAGTGTACACTATGCGTCTGATGACAGCGCTCTGAATAGACAATTTTGAGATTTTTTTGAGGGTTCTAGTTCTTATAAAAATAATGTATAATCAAAAAGGAAAACATAGGGGCATACAAGTAGCTAGTATTTATAATAGGTCGGGGAAAAAGTTTTTTCGTATTTTATAGGTATAAAGTTGTAATAAAATCTCTTTGGCTCTACTGTTTGTATCTGGCTGGTTTTGATATCATTGATAGTTTAAATTTTAAAGAACATAATTCCAAATTCAAATTAGGAAAATGTGTGATTTTCATTTGTTTTTCGTACTGTCAAGATGAGTGAATCTAATGAAGAAATTCGATACATTTTAAAATTTTACTACAAAAAGGTAAAAATGCAACGCAAGCCGCGAAAAAAATTTGCGATGTTTATGGACCTAGTGCAGTGTCTGTGAGAGTAGCACAAATTTGATTTAAGCGTTTTCAATCCGGAAATTTTGATGTCAAAGATGCACGTCGCTCTGGTCGCCCTATTACGGATAAAATGGATGACATTTTTGAAAAAGTGGAGCAAAATCGGCATATCAGTAGTTACGACGTAGCTGAAGAACTGGGAATTGACCACAAAACAATTTTGTTCCATTTGGCAAATGACACATAACTAAATAATAAACTATAAAAAAAAAATGTCTTGAATTTGTATATAAAATACGAAAGAACTTTTCCCCGACCTAATATTTCTGTAAAAAATCATTGCTTTATGGTCATTAACCAAAAAGAACACAGGCGAGAGCGTTTGTATGGAGAAAAGAGTACCCGCATTTCCTCTTAAGGCGTGGCCCAACTTGTTTGGCAAACATTGGGCCAACATCGGAAAATTTAATAAAAACATTGCTTTAGTTAGTTATTCTGTACAAGTAGTTGACGTTAATTAAGGAAACAAGTTTGTGAAGACAGTTAATTAATTTGTTGCCCTTTTCTATTCATTATTTTGTTTGACGTGAGAATTGTACGGGGTAAGTCCTCTGCTGTGGGTGGAAAGAAAAAGAGGGTAAAGGCAATAAATGTTACCATGTTAATAAAACCGGTCAAAAGCGAGTCGGACTCGCGCGCCGAGGATTCCGTTCCGATTTCTGAAAAAGTGTGCTATTTAGAGAGATCGTTTTATATTTCAAGTAATATTTACATAATTTTCTATCACATAGAATAAATAATTCCAGATTATTCTCTATGCAAACTTCGGAGATAAGGGGAACGGTATTTTTTTTTTAAATTTTTCATCAAAAGTCGAAAACTATGCGGCCTAAACAAAAGAAAAAAAATGATTGAGAATGTGCAAACAGCGCTCTTTCATATATGATAATACCCCACATGCCCTAGTAGCCCCACTTCGAATTTTTAAGACCCAATTTCAGTCTCCGTTGCAAAAAAAAAAACAAAAATATTTTTTTTTTTTTCTTACGAGATTTGGAAAATATTTTGTAAATCTAGTAATTTTTTTTGCAACAGAGACTGAAATTGGGTCGTCATCTAAAACTGTTCCAAATTTCAAGTTGATAGCATTAGTAGTTCTTGAGATATATCCAGCTGTGACAGATGGACAGGCAGACAGACTCAGTCGCATCATAAGGGTTCTGGATTTTTGATTGCTGTACGTCCCTAATTTTTAGAAATTAGAGACGTACAGCAATCAAAAATCCATAGTGAGATTACTTTAGGAATATCTTACTACTTGGTAATAGAGGAAAATATTTATGTAACGGATCTAAAAAGAGAAAAAACGGCTATAAATTAAACAATCAAATACAGCTTAAAAGATTTGTGATGTTTTTATTCATGCTGTGATAAAAATGTCACGAACATTATTTGTCGGTTCGGAAAATCGGAGTTATTACAATATTTTTTGGTCCCTCGGTCCGCGGTTCCATTTTTATTGTTTTGTGCCTGCAGTTCATTGGTCTTTAAGGATTATGGTCGCTTCTGGAGGTAAATCTTTCACAGGAAAAGAATTGTGTTTCAGTTTTCCTGTTATATTGCATTATTATGAAATATCCGCACGCTCAGCCTCATAGTGAGTGAGACGGACTTATTCTGTTGTTCTCTGAATGAATTCACAAGGAATGCGTTGTTTATAATTAGTTATGACCCGAGATGTTAGTTTAGCAATGTATAACCTTATGAAATCCCTAGGTTCACATCTACTACAGGGTGTATAAGTGTAGGTAAACAGTGGCAATCTTTTAAGGGGTTATTGTAATTTTTAAGAATTTATCTGCTTTGGCACTTGGCGCCATGACACTTCTCCGAACAAACTCTTTCACTTCGAGCTCTTCCACAACCTGCTCAACATTTTTTTCGGATATAAATAAAAATGTAACATTTTATAAAAAATTTAATTATATCCGGAAAAATTGTTGCCACCAAAACGCTCGTAATGAGTTGCCAGCCACACGGCACAGTTACACTCCCAACATTTGCAGGAAAAATACTTTCAATGGGGTTTCAAATACCGGATTTGAATACCACCATCTGCAATAGAAATGAGAACATCATCCCCATAATAAGTGGGGGAAAAATACGTATTATTGAAGCTAACTCAAAAACAACCCAAGCAAACATAAAATTTTACATTGCCTTTAAATACCGGAATCCCGGTATTGGAAGGCCTCATATGCAACGTAGGCGTATTCCTAGTCATTAGGAAATCCAAACAGAGTTAATTACTATTATGCCCACTGTTAAAAAATACTCCGTTAATAATGTAAAACGTTCGGTCATAGATTCATGAATTCGTATAGAAGTGACACTAGTAACTTCGTTTTTACGCTAAAATAATCATCTGCAGTCCTTGCTCTAAATGCTTATTGATGTAAACGAATATTTAAATGAGAAACTCTAATATTGATAGGCATGTAGAATGTTACATTATAAACAACGTTCAAAGGTTCTATAATTTATTTTCGGAAAAACCGAACTTTGCCGAATTAAATGTGATTGGTCCAAGGAGTGGCAAAGTTAGTGCGTTAATCACACTGTCACGTCACACTTCACACTAATATTTTAAAGGCGAAAGTTTGTGAGTGTGTGTGTGTGTGGGGGTGTGTTTATATGTTTGTTACTTCTTCACGCTCAAACGGCGGGGTCGATTTGGATGTTTGGTATGTAGGTATATAGCTTATACCCTGGATTAACACATAGGCTACTTTTTATCACGGTCTACGCAGGTGAAACCGCGGGGCGCAGCTATTATATAATAATTTAGGTGGAAATATAAATAAATTTCTATTAGTCGATAGTCACATTTAATTCGCTTTATTTCGGGTTATACGAAGATAAGCGATGGAATCTTTAAACGTTGTCGTATTGTATAACTATGAATTTTTGTTTCTTCTACTATGTTGCTGCCCGACAGGTCATTAGTCGTTCTTCATTTATTTATTATTTATTTATTTATTTATTTCTGGCCAACCAACAATTGTTCATACTGTTACATGCTAATTACACTTGTTAATTACAAATACCCAATGTTGGGTTTTACCCAATAGTAAAAACCAACCTTAAAACTATTAATCATGCACTATTCCACTCAAGAATCAGTCACACCAGACAGACTGCGGACGAGCCGCAAACACCGTGTGTCGTATCCGCAACTCGCCCGCACCGGCCCGGCCAAACCAGCTTTTAGCGATAAGACCGCCCATTACGTCTGTCACCCAATATCCCCTGGCTGGAGGATTTGAGTTCGCTTAAGGCACCCACAGGAAAGTCCGGTTAAGCAGTCTCGACCCCTAGTGGTGAACTGCGAGATGCCATGTTACAAAAAAAAAAATGTCACCCAATGTAAAATTTCAACATTTATATCTGTAATTTATATGGTGTCCAAAGAGGTATCTATATATCTATCTACATACATTTGAGTAAATCAATCAAATTCACCTAAGCCTCTTTCAAGTTATAATTGAGTTGTATACAATATCATATCGATATTATTCAAATACCAAGAAAATTGAGTTACAATGACGAATGAAGTACCTAATACAAATAACAATTTATATCAGGATTAAATAGAACACTTATATACATTAATCTTCATGTCAAACTTCTGTTGTGTTAGATTACAGATTTAGTAAACTATTTATCACAATTACGCGGTTTGTAACGACTAAATTTGTATGAAAATACCGAAGGAACATTTGCTCTTAAAAGTGATGACTAAAAGTTGTTTTTATTTGGACTAAAATGAAACACATTCTTCTTACAATCTCACGACTTTTTCATACCATAGATATAAGTAAGAAGGAGATGTGCCCAGTATGTTAAAATATATAGGAACCCTGTGTCTCCATCACTTTGTCCCTTTGTCACTTTCATGATTTTAAAGACAAATACGGTAAAATACTTGTAATTACATATGGAAAGTGATTCCATGGCTTCGGTTTTTACAAGAAACCTCTGAACAACACGGCATTCTTATAAATTGTCGTTGACGGTAACAGTCGAAAGCGCACTAGTTCGCGGAGACGGAAATTGTATTAAGAACGGCTCATATTGAGCATGTCGCGCGGACACAGATTCGCCCGCTTGCCACTTCTCCTGTTTTTTATATTTCTATGGTTCATACATATCTCACCTGGTTTCTGGTGTATGACCACACCAGAAAAAGAAAAAGTGTGTAACATTAGGTTAGGAGCCCGACAGTTTTTAGAGGTTGATTAATATAAAGCGGCGTACCTCATTAAAAGGTCAATAGGTTTTTATAGTATCAGTTATATAAATATTTCCAATAAAAATATTACAAAATAAAATGGCGTCCAACATGATAGTTACAGAAAGGGATAAAAGGGACAAAAGTTCAAAAGGTTATTAACTCTTAAAACTACCACCCATTAGCATGTGAAATTCGCGTGACTTTGTGACATTCCACTCAAACGCGTGGCTACCCGGAAATACTTTTAGTATGAGTCAATTTTATTCTCTCTCTAAATACACCTAAAATTACGATTCTTGAATTAGGAGCAATCGAGAAGGGTGATAAATGTGATGATAAAATTTGTTTGCGACTACAGATCTAATATAGATGAATGAATTGAAAAAATAATTGAGCAATACAAAGAGCAATGGCAATTTTTTATTCATAATGTATTTTTGACATGAAAATGTCTTTTCGCTCGGTGTACTGGTGGTAAGTTCAATAATTCTGACCGACAAAAACATTTAAGATTTACTGCTAATAACTACGAGACTTTTAATGCTAGACTATTGGTTGAATATTCAAAAGATAGGTCATGTTATGTAAGAATTTTGAGGCAGGATGCAAAAGTGCCTATGACGTCACATCGCGAGTGCATGCATGCGCGCGATACTCTATAATTTTCTAATGTGTCGAATTTCCGAATCGTATAGCGGAAAAACGTGTTTATAAAGAACGATGATTTTGGTGTCATTGACAAGAGCTATCAAAGCACTATTAAGAGGAAATGGGGGCGACCAGACTTTTGAAAATTAGGTATTTTAAGAAGGTATCCGCCCTCGCATTCGTGCGATAAGGACAACTGCAGATCCGACTAAATAGCCTATGTAAAAAGTCACATTTAGAGGTTTGGCTTTCGCCTATTTCCTCCCCCAATATTGGACCAATTTAAAAGATATTTCATAAACTGAATAAGAAGGATATACAGGGTGATTTTTTAATGACCAGCCAAATTTTCACAGGGTGTTCTACCCGTGAATATGAACAACTTTCACTATGGGACCAACTTTGAAATCACGAAAAAAAACCAGCGGTTTCCTACAAAAGTTCAATACCTACTCGATCAAAATGTATTGAAACAGCTGATATTTTTTTTGCGATTTCAAAGTTGGTCCCATAGTGAAAGTTGTTCATATTCATGGGTAGAACACCCTGTGAAAATTTGGCTGGTCATTAAAAAATCACCCTGTATACTATGCCCCTATGTTTTTCTTTTTTCATTAATAGTTATCAAATTTGTACACTAGGCGTCTGTTCACAGCGGTCTGAATAGGCAATTTTGAGCATTTTTGGAGGGTTCTAGTTCTTATAAAAATAATGTATCATCAAAAAGGAAAACATAGGGGCATACAAGTAGCTGTTATTTACATTTCTGTAAAAAACCAGAAAGAAAACAGGCGAGAGCGTTTGTATCTGTTTGTATGGAGAAAATAGCACCCACGTTTCCTCTTAAAGCCTAAAGAGAAATAATATAAATATTGCACAAAATAGGGTTAAAAACTCATATGAAGTTAATAATAGCAGATGTCGTCCCATGTCGGCAGTAAATCTGCTCAGAAATGATAAAAAATCCTAAACCAAGAAAGCTTGTATCATTAGGAATGCAATGAACCTAAAATATCTAGTGCTGAGGAAATATGAACAGTCAGCGTCAAAAAAATCGGGACGAACAGACTGTTCAAAATGATCTCAACAACTAAATAAATTTAACATTATCTCAAATTGGTTAAAGGTCTTGTCAGAACGACAGTTGTCGTGTACTGTCTTCATTCTGAAACATTCCTTGTGTCGTTGAGTTAATATTTAATTTTCATAGTTGTTTGGATCATTTTGAACAGTCTATTCGTTCCGATATTATTAACGCTGACTGTACATATTTCCTCAGTACAAGATATTTTAGCTACGACAGTCAGCAGTGTCAGAAACCATAAGAAAACAGCTGGGACCAAACCTTTTCACCAAAACAAACGACGGAGAATCGAACGGCGCCTACTAATAATTATTTATTAATAGTTATTGAGCTATTGAATTAAAAAATTACGAATATATACATATACGTGCATTTTCTAGATACATCCAGGCTAGTTTATCTACTATTAAAATAAATAAAAATCACGCGAATACTTTTTTAAGATACCATAACTTTGTGGCTATACGAGTACCATAACCTTTTAATTGCTTTTTGTTTATAGTTGGGTGCTGCATTATGGGCCGTCTTGCAGCACTTAACACTCCGTACGACCTGGGTTGCCATATAACTGGCACTTAATATTTCGCTGGCATTTTACGTCTCTGTTAACAGCTGGCAATTGTTTTAGGAAATAACAAAGTATGAAAATGGTTTGAAAACTATACAGGGTGTAAGGGACAGCCCTCCGCAAACTGATAGGGTGAATTCAGTATGTCACACTAAGATGACCGGTACATGAAATTTTTTCAGGAACGAAAGGAATCCAATAAACCTGATTTGTTTGTGTTTTTGTGCACAAATCGGAGCGTCTATTACTGGTTGGGAGGCGTAGGTAATAGGTATGCGGTGAGTTCGATGAACTCTGTAGCTAGACAGAAAGTGAACAGCTGATTTCACGCGTCGTTGGGTATAGTATTTCAACATCCATTGCTGGTTTTTTTTTGCTGTTTTTTTTTGCAGTTTTTTTTTGCAGTTTTTTTTACATAAATGGAGTGCTGCGAACACACAATGCAATTTTACATTGAAATAATGAAAATGTAACTGAAAAAAAAATTGAAAAAATGAAAATTTTCCTGAGAAAATTTCCGGTGGAATATGATTCAAAATGAGGAGCTGAATGCACCCTGTTAGTTTGCGGAGGCTGTCCCTTACACCCTGTATCTTATCCTAACATTACGAAATGAGAACTTTGCATTACCTAGATTGTTATATAATATTTTGACTTATTGGCCAAATCAATATTAGGTCTAGGCGTTGGTTTCTGTGGTTTTAGTTCAAACTGAAAAAAAACTTAACCTGAATTTGTAAGTACCTAATTGAAATCTGAATCATTTTGAAACAAATTACTGATCCATTGCTTCATAATATGTTCGAATTTATCTGCTCGGTAACACCTTGGCCTAACCCCTGGTTTTGAAAAAAAATATTTTTGTGCTATTACAATGTCTAATTTTTTGTTTTTTTTTTTTACTAGCCGTTCCAACACCAAGCCAAAATCTTCACAATCTGTAGTTATCCAACTAACGTTGAGCAAAAACAATTGCTGGGCTGGGAAACGACTTACCTTTTTTTCGTAGTAAATATTGGAGTTACCATGGGTAACACATAAGGCCTATCCAGCTGTTTCTGATTAACTGAACGTTTTTTTGTGTTAAGGTGAGTCGTCGACAGTCACATACAGTCGTCGCACGGACCTGCCTAGCGAATATTTTGTAAATTTCCGCTGTTATAAATAAAAAAAAATTATAATTAATTAAAATTAATTATTATTTTCAAATAAAAATGCAAAGTTAAGTGATTTATCAATATTATCGTTGGTAAGCCGTGCAAACATCACTTGCAGTTTAGAAGCAGTAGCGAATTTAAAGTTAAAAACAACCTCACTTAATTTTTTTTTTTGCATGTTTTTACTTGTGCTTAAAATGTCTAAATGCTGAGATTGATATAGCAAAAATAATGAATTTTGCCGTGTTCACCTGTATTAAATACTCAACTTAAAATTGTAGATTTTTGTAGCTATGTCACCTTCTTGCCAATGAGCGATATCAAAATCTCATAAGTACTATATTTTTTTCTGGAATTTTTGTGCTCATTTAAAAGCAAAAACGACCATTTCGCGACTAAGCTCGCCTTATGAGTGTCTATGGGTTAAAGATTTACTTTAAACGTACATACACATTTTAGCAAAATCAATAACCCAAACGATTTACGCTTCAACTGATAAGATCAACGACCCATCCACAAAACGAGCCCCACTTTAAAACTTGCACGTAACAAATAAATCGTACCCATTTAACTATGCAAGCCAATCTGTTACATATTCACTGTATCGTGCATAAACGATCGCTGTCAATTTCTATTCGTACGATGTTCAGGATAGAATCGGGCATGCGGATTGATTGGCTTCCGTGTGGCATAAAAGGGAGGATTCTGTGCCTACAATTTTAAGTGATGCATTTAAGGAGATATCTGTTGCATGTTTGTAGCTTGTATAGCTGTAGTTACAAGGATCTTTTGGCCTTCGGGTTTCGTACCTAAAGAGGAAAAAAACCAGCCAAGTGCGTGTCGGACCACGCACAATGAAGGGTTCCGTAGTTGAAAAGAATTTATCCTAAAGACAAACTTAACATTGAGTTGAAAAACATGTTCTCCCATAAATTGATATACGTCACGGACGATTCTCCAATTGCATATTTAAGTTTGCATTCGCAGAAAACTATTTTTAAACATAACATCATGCCTTGTTTCCCCGAAGGGCTGGGCAGAGGTGCACCTTAGTACACACACATTTCACAAGAAAAAAAACTAAAAACTATTTTTTTAAGAGATAAAACTACAAATAATAATTTTTCGGACTATTTCCTTACTTGTACTGTGAGACCTAGCTTCTTGCCAAATTTCATGATTCTAAGTCAACGGGAAGTACTCTATAGGTTTTGATTTACTTCCGAGTATCAAAATATGTCGCATAAATGGCCATTTTTTTTTATTGCGCTGACGTAGAAACTTGATTTTTTTAGGGGCTAAGGGACTATAAACTTACGTATTTGATATTAATTTTAACTCGATACCTTCACGCGTTCCTGAAAAAAAGGGCCTTGACAGATGACAAACTTAAAATTATTTTTTTAAATAATAAAATTATAAATTAACAATTTTCAGACTTTTTCCATTACTTGTGCTATAAGACCTTGCTTCTTACGTTCCAAGCGCGTGTTCGTGCGTGCGTTGCGTTCTGTGCGTGCGTTGTAGGTTTTGATTTACATGCGAGTATCAAAATATGTCGCATAAATGGCCGTATTTTTTTATTGCGTTGACTTAGAAGCTTGATTTTTTTAGACCTTCAAGGGACATTTTTGATATTAATTTCGACTTGATACCTCCACGCGTTCCAGAGAAAAAGGGTCTTGACAGATAGACAGACAGATGGACAACGAAGTGATCCTATAAGGGTTCCGGTTTTTCCTTTTGAGGTACGGAACTCTAAAATTGGAACTATATTATCACTTCGTTATCCGTCTGTCTGACCCTTTTTCTCAGGAACGCGTGAAGGTATCAAGTTGAAATTAATATCAAATACGTAAATCTATAGTCCTTTGGAGTCCAAAAAAAATTAAGCTTCTAAATCAACGTAAAAAAAATACGACTATATAATTATGCGATATATTTTGATACTCGCAACTAAATCAAAACCTGTTACTTCACGTTGACCTAGAATAATAAAATTTGGCTAGAAGCAAGGTCTCACAGCACAAGTAAAGGAAAAGTCCGAAAATTGATAATTTGTAATTTTGTCATTCAAAAACATTTTTTTTTTGGGATTACAATGTTAATTTCGTTTTTGGGATAAATTATTTTCTCCTACGGAACCCTTTATTTTGCGTGGTCCAACATGCACTTACCCGATTTTTTGTTAATACCTAAGTAGGTACCTATTATTCTAAAAAAAATATTATGCCTATCGACATAAATATTCATCAGGTCATCGTCATTTAAATAGAGCTTTACACCAGCGACACAAAGTAACAACAACAAGATAATTTATTATTATTTCCGTAGAAAAAATACTGTGTAAAATATCTATCAATTGCCAGAATTCCATAATAAACTTGTCATTCTCATATAAATGATACTACGAAATTTATATTTTATACTTACGTGAAAATAGTACTGTTTTTGTTTATGACTAGCGGACCCGACAGACGTTGTCCTGTCTGAACGATCCTAGAACCCGACTGCAGCGCCATCTACCGGGTCCAATTGTGTTTTCAAACCATCCAGGAACCCATTCAAATATACATACAAAATTTTGATCTAAATCTGTCCAGCCGTTGTTATAACACGTTTTATACGTTTTTTTTTTAAGTATCCTATATCCGTATCCTGGTTCTAAGCTACCTCCCCATCAATTTTCAGACAAATCGGTTCAGCCGTTCTTGAGTTATAAATAGTGTAACACGACTTTCTTTTATATATAGATATAGATAGATATAGATATATAGATAATAATGTATCCTCATCATCATCTCATGCAGCCAAAGCGACCTCTGCGCTGCCACCGAAGATGCCGTGGAAGTGGAGAAGTTTTGCCCAACAAATTGAATACACAATAGTGCCACCACCACGACGAAGACGAGAATGCGGCTTTATTCAAAGGAGGGCAAAGTGTCATAACAATGTGAATTTTTCATAAGGAATCCACTAACGCGACCGGCCCCTTGCATGACGTCATCACGACTATTCGAGACTTTTTGTCGGCGTGCGACAGGGTGCCTAGCCACTTATACACGGCTTGTACACAAAATATTTCTATGAAAAGACAAGAAACTGCTGGCTGTTTCTTAAAGTGGATAGACTAGGCTAGATTACAACTTTTGTTGTTACAAGTAAAGTTGAGGTAGAACGGTAGAATCTAATAAATAGAATCATGATTTATTACCTAGTCCTGTTTTTAGTTAAAATAACTCCAACTTTTACTCATTATGTTCATAACAAGATTGTTGAAGATTTTCCTTTTCTTCTTGTTTCTTTTATAAAATATAAAGTAACAAGCCTTTTATGAAAGCCTGACTTTTTTTGGATATTAAGGTACATGACAGGAAAATACACTGCTTTTATAAGAATTATTATTAAGACTATAGGTACAGTCGGTAAACAAATTCATTGGGGAATTTTGATTTTTGAAGTGACTTCTTTAGGCGCGTTTGGCGATTTTAAGTAGGGGAAAATCTTACGGGTTCGCGTGACTGCGTCTTGCGTCACCGCGACACCGCGTTAACTTCTCACTGCTGTCGGCAGTCCCCATAACTGGCTTGACCAAAGCCAAAGCTATCACCACCTACAGTATGTCGGTTGATTTCTAGGATACCCTGTTTAAAAACCTAAGGAACGTTTTTGTACCTTTATAAAAATTTCATACCACTTTTTCTACCTTTATAAGAATTTTATTGAAGTCACACAATTTTTAAACAATCCTCACGTACAATATTGCCTTAAATAAAATTATTTTCACGACTTCAACATCCACCAGAACGACAAAAGCTATCGTTAAAGTCACGAACTTTAAGTCTATCAAACTCAAAGCATTTATTTCAATTAAACCAATTACAGGCACTTTTGAAATGTAAAAGAGTCGGTCAGTAGGTAAGTCAGAAAGTTGAAGCTAGTTGCCCATTCCAAAACGTAGATCTATGGAGAAGAACGGGCAAGAAACTCCACGGGCACTCTTTTAAATCAAAATATGGTTACAAAATTTTTACTGCAAAAATTACATGGTTATGGTATTAGAGGGAACATCCTTAAGCTTTTAGAATCATACCTGAGTGATAGACTACAATGTACAGAAATCTCTAGAATATGTCCTATAACCAAATTAGAAACCACATATATTTCTGAACCAAGGTACATAAAATATGGCGTGCCTCAGGGTAGCGTTCTTGGACCACCGCTTTTCTTGATATATATAAATGACCTCCCAAAATCCACAGGACAAGAAATGGTACTCTTTGCAGACGATAGCACGGCCATTATAGAATGTAATAATCCAAACAATTATCAAAATGACATTAATAATTCTCTATATAAAATAATAAATTGGCTAAATGATAATAATCTTATAATTAATTTAAATAAAACAAAAGTTATGCATTTTCGACAACGGCTTGAGAAACCACTTGTTAAAGTTGCTTATGGTAACTCCGAAATAGAAGAAGCTAGTACTGCGAAGTTTTTAGGTATAACAATAGACGATAGATTGACTTGGAAACCTCATTTGGAGGAAATTTGCAAGCGATTAAGTAAATCAGCATATTTGCTATCTCAACTGTCGAAGAAAGTAAATACTGAAACACTGTTAACAGCCTATCATGGACTAGTCGCCTCAGTTCTGCGATATGGTGTTATTTTCTGGGGACATTCAACAAATAGAGAACTTGTTTTCAAGATGCAGAAAAGATGTTTACGTGCAATGTGTGGTTTAAAAAGAACAGATAGTTGCATTCCATATTTTAAAAACTTAAAAATATTACCTCTACCGGCTTTATACATCCTAGAGACTGCATTATTTGTAAAAACAAATCCACATCTATTCAAAAAACTATGTGCAGTAAAGAAAACACCGATGCGTGCTCAATATGCTAATGAATTATGCCTTGTGAAATGTAAAACTTCTCTAATGAAGAAAAGCTTCTTTGGTGTTGCTCCACAAGTATATAATAAAATACCCGATGAAATAAAATGTATGCCATTGCAGAAGTTTAAAAAAACACTTAACGGGTTACTGCTTGAAAGATGTTACTATAGTCTAGACGAGTTTCTTAGTGACGAATCTCTATAATTATATAATGCTGACATTTTAAATACTTATTACATTATTACATTTATTTTTAAAATTAATTGACTTTTAAATTTTTATATATTTTTTTTTTTTGACATGAACTGAAATTGACTATAAAATTGTTATCATAAAATTTAATTCGCATTCATGCGTTTATACAATTACGTACTCAAATAATAATTATACTGTAATTTTATCGTTGTAATTTAATAGTACCCATGCAGTCATGTAATTGTTTTCTATCATTTGTATGTCAATATTGGCAAAGCATAGCGCACTAATTAATTTTTTTAAGATCTTTTTATGTATTACCTACCTATGTTTAACAAATAAATTATTCTTATTCTTATTCTTATTCTTAAAATATTGGTTACATCATTCATGTTGAAATTATACTGTATGTGGAAACAATGAACGTTATAAGAGTCCGTAATTAAAAACAAAAAAAACAAGCAGCTAAGGTATGACCAGCCTCCACCAACAGCGCCCGTTCACGAACCTGACGCATGGATTCGTTAAATTACGACTCAACAATCAACGGTGCGGATAACCGAAACCAAGCATTGTTTCACAATATGGCCGCCGGTTATTAATAGTTTGTTTTCTTTGACTACGGGCTGTGTGTGCACGGATGAACACTTTTGAATCGATATGAATTTGTGGGGAATATTTTCATTGGGTTGAGAATCACGTGGCGTTTTCAACTAATTTAGGTGTTGAATCGATGAGTCAGCATTGTTGAGCGGTAAAATATAATCAATCAATCTGCCTAGCCTTTTCCCAACTATCTTGGGGTCAGCTTCCAGTCAAACTAACCGGATGGAGCTGAATACCAGTATTTTACATGGAGCAACTGCCTATCTGACCTCCACAACCCAGTGACTGGGTAATACGATACCCCTTGGTAAGACTAATTGTCAGACTTTCGAGCTTCTGACGACCCGTAACGACTGTCAAAGATCCACGGATGATAGCCGGGACCAACGGCTTAACGTGCTTTCCGAGACACGGAGGAGTCTCGTTAAATAAATATGGTCATCCATCCACAGACCAACCCCGGCAAGCGTAGCTTAACGTGACGGATCGACCCGTGCGGCTGTTATTACTTATCCACGAGCTCATTACACTTCAGTAGCTGTAGTTTAATAAATCCATGGGTCCTCACACGATGCACCTCCAATTCACACGCTTGTACCTATAGAAATATATCTATGCTTGTACCTAACCCCAGACTTTGGCTGCCCTAGGGATCGAACTCAGCACTTCAAGCGTTGCAGTCAGCACTACAACCACTCCACCAACGAGGCAGTCTACATTGATTCACCACTGGAATGTGATGTGTAGTATCCCTAAGCAATGAAAAAAGAAAATGGTGATCCATTTTCTGAGTCATTAATGCCCTGATTCTGAAGAATTCTTAAACGGAGTGACAACTGTTGATTCGACAAAATTATCTATTTAAGCGAATTCCTTCCTTATTGCTCTGTTTTTAAGATCCCCAGATAAACCGTCAATAGTAATTTATTTATTTATTTTATTTAAATCGGAAAACAAACAGTATTAACAACTAACAATTAATTTAACATCAAATTAATTGTGAATCAAACGAGCTTACCTGTTAAGCGAAGTCTTGATTCTAATTTTATGAACGGCGATCTGAAATATAATTGATTAAACAGAGTAGTAATTCTATTACACCCGTATGAACATCGCGTTTTTTAGAGAATAAAATAATGTAATATTTTATTAAATAGAATTGTTCCAGTTTGTTGTTGGCAACACCATGACTGTCACTTATTTTAGAGATCCTTGAGATAAGGAACAAGCTCTGTTTTCTGTACAGAGTGGTTCCATGTACTTACATTCACTATGTTTTCCTGAAAGGATATGTGAATATTTAAGTAGACTAATTATTGCAGCTTTGGGGCTGTTAGGTGGCGGGTGGGTAATTATATTTCAGATCGCCGTTCATAAAATTAGAATCAAGACTTCGCTTAACAGGTAAGCTCGTTTGATTCACAATTTTACTTCACGGCGATCTGAAATATAATTGATTAAACAGAGTAGATGTTTAGAGTTGTCTGCAATAATTCAGTTAGTTAATAAGTTATCTGGTTAAAAGTATTCTAGTTTTTTTATGTAGATAGGTACTTTTATTTTTCTTCATTAGCATTGCTTATTTAAAGATAAGAAACTAATGTTAACCAGCAGATAGGCATTATCAACAGCAAGTCTTATTAATCCACATTGTTTTCTCAATTGATGCCAGCTATAGGTTGAGCTGCTTTGTGTGTTGTACTGTGAGAGTTGAAGAATTAATTTCTCTCTCACTTACTACAGCTTACAGATGAAAACTTTAAATCAGTCTCAGTAGGTATTTCTTTTATTAGTCCAAAGAGTTGACATTAGAGCTAAATCGGCAGCCAACTTCTTTGTAGGTTTTTCTGGTTTGTTCTGTTTCTGTAATCTGATCAGGAAGATATTAATTGTTATATTGAATTGTAAGTTTAGAATGTTTCCATGATTGAGAATAGCAATTGTATATTGTCTCCGTAAATGTAAACAGTCACTGTCTCATTTGAGATGCAGTGTGAACTGCAGTGCGTGAGTTGACAATAAGCGTATACTGTATGACTAAGTTGAATTGCGCATTATAATTATGTATTTAGTCACTCAGACAGCAGGTTTCTTCCAATGGAAAGACTACTGCTGTCAAGGTAAGAGACAATCTCCGCCACACTTGGAAGATTGCAGAGAGTCAAGAGGTACCTACAGAATTTTCAGGTAAATTGCGGATAAATCAAAGAAAGTGGCGACGTCAGTTCCGACTTTGGTCATGCGCCACAAGAACTTAGTGGCGTCCTGCAATTCAAATCCTTGTATTCACAATATTTTTACAGCTCTATCTGTTTTACGAGTTAGATACTTATTTTGGAAACTAGGGTGTCAAGTGCAGAAGAAGTTTTTAACTTTATCAATTTTAAGTTTTGTAAGCAGAAGAAGCTTTTAACTTGATCAATTTTAAGTTTTGTAAGCAGAAGAAGCTATTAACTTTATCAATTTTAAGTTTTGTAAGCACCATTTTATGAGTTGTTCCCTGGATAAAAGAAAAATTTGGACTAACTAATTTAGTTAATTTCCTAGTTGACTAATAATGCATAATAAGATTGTCAGGTCAAGAACTAAACAAGAAAAAGGTAGATTGATTATTCTTTAGAAAAAAAAGCAGCAAAGCATGTAAGCATGCTTCTTTAGCATAAAAGTATGAATCTCTTTTCCCTGACCTCACATGTCCACAGTTAGATTACCTATAGGATGAGTTTTAGTAAGTGAGGGGGTTGTATAATTGTTTTTTTTTTTTTTTTTTTATTAGTTCATATTGCCTACATTGATTGTATGGTCGTACCTACCAACCATCCACCAATACTTTGTGCCCCCCCCCCTTTTCCTTGATAGTTTCACTTTAGTGATGGCTTGTAATTATCATTGACGTATACTGCAAAGTACCTATTTAGACTAGTAGTTGAAGTGATTGAATGTTTAATTAGGTATTTTAATTTTATATCCTTTGAATAGGATCGCCATCTCTGTCCAGTCCTTCAGGAAGTACAGGTCTGATATTATGTAATGTCACTAAAGTCACTAATAATTTAACTTGTGAGCTAATAAGTAAGTATATTTTATTATTAGGTATTAGGGTATTTCAAGGCACCTGCTTCAAGTAGGTACCTACACAGAGCTTAACAATCTAGCTTAACAATTCACATTATGTTTGTCAGGTTCCATGGTTCCATTGTTTCCATGGTTAATTTTGAAGTCCAAACATTTAAATATACTTACCTACTCAAAGTGGTATTTATAGGTAAGGTTATAGGTAAGTAATAGGTAAGTATTATGTTTTATGGCAGTCTTGATACTTTGGCAAGTAAATACCTAGTCATGGTAGGCTTGTTTTGAGTAGTATTAATCAATTATATTTCAGATCGCCGTGAAGTAAAATTATCTAGTAACCAATTACATGTTTTCGCATATAATTTACTATGAAGAGCAAACTTGTTACAAAGAAAAAGAAAAAGAAAGATATGTGCCTTAAACAATGACACACAATCACAATAATACCTCGTCATGAAGTGAAATAAAACAGTTATTGAACCAATTCTAACCAATGTTTAGAATTTTAAGCTGAAAGTGTTCAGAAACACGTCATCGAACCAATAATCACTATCGAATGGATAAACTCCGTTTAAAAACCTCAGAAACCATATATCAGTCACTGAGCCTCAATGATTTAATTAGGTAACTTTCTAAATTAAGTAGTTTTGACGACACGGTTGGCGCAGTGGTTGAGCGTTTGACTGCTGCGCAGCATGTCGCGGGTTCGATTCCCGCATGGAACAAATATTTGTACGACCTACAAGTATTTGTTCCGGGTCTGGGTGTTTTTCTACATATAATATGTATGTATTTACAAAAAAAAAATGTATGCAAGTAGTTTATCAGCCATCTCGTTACCATAACACAAGCATTAGGTTGCTTAGCTTGGGACTAGATGGCGTTGTGTGAAATGTCCAAGGATATTTATTTATTATTTATTTAAGTATCACCCAAAATTTGCGTAGGTACTGGTACGTCCGGTACTGTTAGCACGTCCTGTACTAACAGCACCGGGATCAGCCTGTATAATGTTCCTACAGCTGGGACACAGGCTTCCTCTCTGTGAGAGGGAGTGGGCTCAGTGGGCTGTAATCTACCACGGTGTCTTCGAACTTTTGGTTCTAGGACATGCCGGTTTCCTATCGATGATTTTTGAGAGCCGTTTTGAGAGCACTGGTGATGAAATTATTTACACAAACTAGCTCCCTCTTCATGCCTGCGTGGTGCCTATAACTCGTAAGTCGGGCCCATTAGCACTGGGCCGGGCCACCACTGCTTCACTGCTAACAGTACCTACTGCTAACAAGCTTGATGTAATCTTGTTCCCATTCCTTCACAGTCCACAACCAGAACTAAATCTATTCAAAATGGTTTCCGTTCCATCGTCCACTAACACAATTAAATGTCGTCAAAACTTTTGACTGGCGTTTCCTTCCCAGAAATGAAAGCACAAGTTACTTGATAAACCAATGTTTTAAGTAATTGTTAATAATTGTTAAGAGGAAACGTGGGTGCTCTTTTCTCCATACAAAAAGATACAAACGCTCTCGCCTGTTTTCTTTCTGGTTAATGACCATAAAGCAATGATTTTTTACAGAAATATAAGTATTATCTACTTGTATGCCCCTATGTTTTCCTTTTTGATGATATATTATTTTTATAAGAACTAGAACCCTCAAAAAATGCTCAAAATTGCCTATTCAGACCGCTGTCAACAGACGCCTAGTGTACCAATTTGACAACTATTAACGAAAAAAGGAAAACATAGGGGCATAGTATATATCCTTCTTATTCAGTTTATGAAGTATCTTTTAAATTGGTCCAATATTGGAGGAGGAAATAGGCGAGAGCCAAACCTCAAAATGTGTCTTTTTACATAGGTTATTTAGTCGGATCTGCAGTTGTCCTTATCGCACGAATTCGAGGGCGGAGCGCTCGCAGAGCGACAGCAATACCTTCTTAAAATACCTAATTTTCAAAAGTCTGGCGGAAATGGGGGCACCCATTTCCTCTTAAAACGTCGGGTTAGGAAAGCGAGTTAATAAAGTTTTCGAAGTTCGGAGGCTGTTATAAACTGCGTTTATCTTTACTTTAGTTTAAGTTATAAGCAAGAGTTTAATGGAACCTTTTTTGTTGCTTGACTGTCCGGACTACTGCAATTAGGAGCATTAAACTAGCACTTCCCGCGCGGCTTCGCCCGCATGGATGTCGGAAAATATTGTTTGGGCTGGGCGTTGATCAGTCAGTCAGTCAGGACTTCTCTTTTTATTTATAAGACTAATACTTTTAGCAGAAAATGATACTACCTATTACATACATACATACTCCTTAAATAAACTCACGCCTTCATGGGGGTATATAAGTTTATACTCACAATATTGCGATTTACCATGTTATTTTAAGACTTCTTATAGGTTTTCCTGTAATCTACAGGTAAAGAGCTATTTTTTGTATTTTTTTGAAAATTTTAGGCTCAGTGGTTTCGGATATAACGAAAAAGTTTAAATTGACCATTTACCATTCCTGGGGTGGGACAGCCCTGGGAATGGTCAATTTTCGTCTATTTTCTTACAAAACAATTTATTTTAAAATTATAAAAAAATATACATTTGAGACTCTCTTAATAAGCCCTTTCATCATTACATAGTATAAAACAAAGTCGCTTCCGCTGTCTGTCTGTCCCTATGTATGCTTAGATCTTTAAAACTACGCAACGGATTTTGATGCGGTTTTTTTAATAGATAGAGTGATTCAAGAGGAAGGTTTATATGTATAATACATGCGCGGGCGAAGCCGCGGGCAAAAGCTAGTTTAATATATAAAATATGTAACACGGTAACTTTACCGTGTTGCAAAACTTTTTTTTTTATTTCCTTATTTGACCCCTAAAAGTGACCCCCATATTCAAAATTCATATATTTAACTAATCCGTCCGTGTTTGGGTCACAGAAGTTCATATTGTGTACCAAACAACTTAATCGGTCCATTAGATTCGGAGAAAAATGGCAGTGACAGACGGACAGACAGACAAACAGACACACGAGTGATCCTATAAGGGTTCCGTTTTTTCCTTTTGAGGTACGGAACCCTCAAAAGGAAAAAACGGAACCCTTGAGCTGTACGAGGGGTACAGAGCGGCGAAGACCGCCCTCCGAGCGGAGATCTTGCGGTCCAGGGATCTGGGCCGCGAGGAGTCGCTGGAGACTCTGAACAGAGACCCATGGGGGCGCCCCTACAAGTTGGTGCGGGAGAAACTCCGCCCATGGGCGCCCCCGCTGACGCAGAGTCTCCGGCCCGAGCTCGTGGAGGACGTGGTGAGCGCTCTGTTCCCTTCGCGAGGGGAACATACTCCCCCGCCTATGGCTCCGCCTCATGCGGTGCCCGCTGCGGACCACGACACCGACGACGACGTTGATGCTCCGGAAGTGACCGAGGTAGAGTTGAGAGCGGCGGTACGTAGGCTCAGTGCCAAAAATACCGCCCCAGGACCCGACGGCTTACCTGGAAGAGCCTGGGTTCTGGCCTTTGGGGCTCTCGGGCCTCGACTAGGGGGGCTCCTAAGCGCATGCTTGGAGAGGGGCCAGTTCCCACTTCGCTGGAAGACGGGGAAACTGGTCCTCATTAAGAAGCCGGGGCGCCCTGCGGACTCTCCGTCCGCTTACCGGCCCATCGTGCTGCTCGACGAGGTGGGCAAGCTCTTTGAAAGAGTAATTGCAGACCGCCTCGTCGGGTGGCTGGTGCAGGAGGGGCCGGATTTGGCGGAGACCCAGTTTGGTTTCCGCAAGGGGCGCTCTACGGTGGACGCCATCATGCGCGTGCGAGCCCTCACGACGGGGGATGCAGTGGCCCGGGGTGGGGTCGTCTTGGCGGTGTCCCTAGACATCGCCAACGCCTTTAATACCCTGCCCTGGAGTTGCATCAGGGAGGCATTGCGGTATCACCGGATGCCGACCTACCTCTGTCGAGTGGTCGAGGCCTATCTGACGGACAGGGCCGTCATCTACCCCGGTCATCAGGGAGAGTGGAACCGGCGAGAGATGTCGTGCGGTGTCCCACAGGGATCGGTCTTGGGGCCGCATCTGTGGGACATCGGTTACGACTGGGTGCTGCGCGCCGACCTCCCAAGCGGCGTCAGCGTAGTATGTTACGCTGACGACACGCTGGTCCTGGCGCAGGGGAGGTCGCACCAGGCGGCGGCTGAACTAGCGACACGCGGGGTTGCGATAGTCGTGGAAAGGATCCGGCAGTTGGGACTCGAGGTGGCCTTGCACAAGTCCGAGGCCATGTGTTTTCATGGTCCTCGGAATGCGCCACCGTCGGGTTCCGAAATAACGGTGGGAGGGGTTCACATCGGAGTCGGGTCGACGATGAAGTACCTGGGACTCGTCCTCGACAGCCGGTGGAACTTCGTGGAGCACTTCCGACGTTTGGCTCCCAGACTGGCACGGGCTGGGGCTGCCTTGAGGCGGCTCCTGCCCAATCTGGGGGGTCCAAACGCCTCCTGCCGGAGGCTCTACGCGGGGGTCGTGCGGTCCATGGCCCTTTACGGAGCACCGGTGTGGGCGCGTTCCCTAAGGCTGGGACCAGCCGGCAGGTTGAACGCGTCCCAGAGGGTCATGGCCATCCGGCTAGTCCGGGGATACCGCACGGTCTCCCGGGAGGCGGCGAGCCTCCTTGCCGGATTGCCGCCGTGGGATCTGGAGGCAAAGGTCCTCGCGCACGTGTGGGAGTGGCGCGAGGAGGCGAAGCGCCGGGGCGTAACTCCGCTGCCGCGAGAAATCACGGTACAGCGGACAGAGCTCCGGCGGGATCTCATGGCGGCATGGAGAGCGCGACTGTCGCAACCCAGCGCTGGGCACGCCACAATAGCGGCGATAAGTCCCCTCTTTGAGGAGTGGTTAGAGAGGCGCCACGGCGTCCTCACCTTCCGCCTGACGCAGGTCCTCACCGGACACGGTTGTTTCGGGAGGTTCCTGTTTCGCATAAGGCGGGAGGAAACGCCCGGGTGTTTCCATTGTGTAGATCGCCCGGAGGACACGGTGGAGCATACAGTGGAGGTCTGCCCGGCTTGGGCAGAGCACCGCCGTGTTCTCACGGAGGCGATCGGCGGCGGCGATCTCTCACGTCCGAGCCTGGTCCAGGCCATGGTGCGGAGCGAGAGTGCATGGGAGGCCGTCACCTCCTTCTGCGAAGCAGTGATGCTCGCGAAGGAGGAGGCGGAACGCGTGAGGGAGAGGCAGCCTCACGCCCTCAGTCGCCGCAGGAGACGCCCTGGGCGGCGGGAATCGCGGGGCGATTTCCGGCCACCGTAGGCGCGGGCCTGCGGACGGTGAGCAGCGGGTAGCTCGCCGTCCGGTAAGGACCAGGCCCGAGTCGACGGCGCGTCGTGTTCCACGCGCGCCTCAAAGAGATGTCAGCAAGTGACGGGGCCCAATAGGGCCGACGCCGCTGGGGTCGCGGGTTGTCTGAAAGGGTTACCGCGGCCCTGGCATAGGCAACTGAAGGAACACGGGTGGGTTTTAGTCAGTAAAAGTCTGACACGCCCTCCCGCTCCACCCAGAGCGGGAGAAGTTATTTGATGATTTCCCACCCTCAAAAAAAAAAAAAAAAAAAAAAAAAAAGGTACGGAACCCTAAAAACGTAAAAAAATTAGGATATCGCAGGCTACCCTGGCGCTTTAGCCTTAAGGTGACAAAAATGCTCTGTATTTGGACAGCCGTTATTGTGTGATCTTTCACGGCTTTCTTAAGGGACCAAAGGTTTACCCATTATTTACTATGTTACACAGTTTTGTTGTACGATATAGAAATTGTGCTTAACTAACTACTCACATCAAGTTATGAACAAGTTAGTAAACAATTATGTTTACGAACAGTTTCTCTTTGTCAGCGACCACCAAATGGTCGCTGACAAAGAGAAACTGTTTGTCTAATTCTTGTTATGGTTACAAGAGTTATATAGTATTTTATAGTTTTTAACATAAATAGTCGGGGGCTGTTCGGGTCAATCACCGAACTATTAAACATGTCAGCGTAATTGTGACACCGCGCTCCATGCCTTGTATTACCTAAGTAAAATGTAATTAGTACGTTTTCGGACAGCATATCGGGCGCGACTCAATCTCACCTCATTAGTTTTAATTTTATCCCATTTGTGTACTGAAATATAGTTATCTTATAATCTTTACATCTTAGTTTACATTTAAACTCACCCCAACCCTGAACATTGGTCCTTCGAGCCATCGGGCGGGACCATTACGTGTGTATCTACTAACGGTACTGTGTGAGTGTCTCGCTTGGAACTTATTACCAGACCCTGGAAACAGAACTGAGTGGATTTACTTTCCAAAAATCTCATAATCCTGTGGATCCTAACTGACCTCGGCGCTCCGGACGGAAAGGTGCCATCATCTTGCTGATCTTAAACTATCTCGGTGCCCCGGACGGAAACGTGCCATCATCCTGCTGATCCTGATTGACCCTGGTGTTTACGAAAGCATCGCGTCATCTCACCGCGCTGTTACTCCAGGTTTGTTCTTGCAGCCATCGCAAGGACATTTGATCTCCAAAGAAGCCTTCAGTACAAGTAAGGTCTCCTTTTTATCTTTATAATGTCGGAAATGAATGACATTTTAGCAACCCAACAACAACTAATCGAAGCCGTAGATAGGCTCTTCACCAATTTCAAGAAGGATGGTGCAGAGCGCAAGACCTCGGACTACTTACGTCGTCGATTAGCTACCTTGGAACAATACTATACAGAGTTCCATAATAATCATATGACTTTGTTATCTTTTGGTGATCAATCTCATACATATTTCAGTACTAATCAATACGATCAAATGAAGGAAAAATATAACTACATTAAAACTACTATTCAAGTCTATAACCCTCTCGCAAACAGACCGCAAACCCCGGAATTGAAACCTCCTACGTTCCAACCTACTGCGGAATCTCAAACCTCGAACCTCGCATCTCACGCTGCTGCTTCTAAAACCCCTGCTCTTGAAGAGAGTAAAGCCGACAGTCTCTTCAAAAAGCAAGCCACTAACTTTAAAGCTTTCTTGAGAACATCTTCTAATATTGACCTTGATCTCATCACGGAAAAATGGGAGTTTGAAGACATCCTGAAGACGATACAATCTCGTTGGGCGGCTATTGACTCGCTTCATTGGGAGCTCGACAACGAGTATGGCGGATCGAACCCCGAGTACGAAGAGCAATTTACTCATTACGAGAAATTCTACAACAAAATCAAGAAAGACATCAATAAGAAAATGTGGTCCGTCGCGCATATTGAAAAATGTACCCCTAAAATGGAGATAGTCACCTTTGAGGGAAACTACAATAAGTGGATTTCGTTCAAAGATCTCTTTACCGAAGCAGTGCACAACAACCCCTCTTTGTCGAATGCACAAAAGATGCAGTTTCTAAAGAGCAAGATCAAGGGTGAGCCCGAAAAATTGATCCAACATCTCTAAATAAGCTCCGACAATTATCCTGTATGCTGGAATATCCTCAATCATCGTTATAATAATAAACGAATGATCTTCACTTCATATCTTAACAATCTCATGAATATCCCTGCAAACCAGCAACAATCATCAAATCATATAAAACGCATTCACGACACTACGTACGAGAGCGTGAATGCTATCAAGAATCTGGGAGTGGACGTGTCTTCCTGGGACCCTTTCCTGGTATGTATACTGTCTCAAAAATTGGACTCGGATACATACGAGGATTATCTACAAGCATTAAAATCCCCGCGAGAGTTGCCTGTCTTGGAAGATTTCCTTAATTTTTTGGAAACTAAGTTTATGATGCTGGAAACTTCACGTAAGAAGAATGAAAATTCCACGCAGAAATCATCCTCATCTCAATCCAACAATAATAACAAACCATCATTTTCAAAGGATTCTAATTATAAACGAAATTATAACAATCCTAAAACGAATCACTCAACAAACCAGGTTTCGCAATCGTCAAAGTCCAAACGCAAAATTAACAATCGCAAGCAATGCCCTATTTGCAACGCCAGCGATCATCGAATTCATGCATGCCAAAAATTATTGGAATTGCAACCTAATGAACGCAAAAATACTATTGCTAACTTAAATCTTTGTATTAATTGTTTGCATTATCATGATGGCAAAAAATGCCTTTCCGAAATAAGATGCAAGGAATGCAATAAAGAACACAATACCATTTTGCATGAATGTTTTAAGTCACATCGATCTGGGTCAAATGCAGCCACGATTACGAAATCGCCACCTCAACAGCAAGAAACCAACACAGTTGCATCGCTTCTTAAAGAACCCTCAGAAATATTGCTTGCCACAGCAATAATTAACGTCCAAGCAGCGGACGGATCTTACCAAAAAATGAGAGTCCTTTTAGATCAAGGGTCACAGACATCCATTATTAGGGAAAGCGCAGCTCAGTTGTTAAGACTACCGCGACGAAAATGTAACGGTTATATCTCTGGAATAGGAAATAAGGAAAACAACTGTAAGGGCAAGATTACTATCAAATGTTCGTCGTTAGTTAGCGATTTCACCTTTGAAACGGATGTATATATAATGAATAGACTCATAAATAACTTACCAAGCTGTACCTTACCTAAGCCAGACTGGCCTACTCTTAACCAAATAGCTCTAGCAGATCCCGAATTTTACAAAAGTAGGCCTATTGATATCTTATTTGGGGCAGATATCTATTCCACTATCCTTATGGACGGTATCTGTCGATCAGAAGGTATGTTGCCCATTGCCCAACAAACCCAGTTGGGATGGATCTTAAGCGGCAACTACAAAACGTACCATTGCAATGTGATCCTAAATAATATCGAAGATATTCAGCGATTTTGGGAAGTGGAGGACATACATGAATCTCCAGCAATATCAGAAGAAGACCAAAAATGCATCGAGTTGTACCAATCTTCGACCTCTAGGCGGGAAGATGGAAGCTACGTCGTTAAAATACCATTCAAAGAAAATTTTGAAAATAATATAGGCGAGTCGAAAACAAAATCGATTGCTCAATTTTTCCAAATAGAGCGGAAATTAAGTAAGCAACCTGCAGTGGCACATGAGTATAAAACGTTTATTTCCGAATACCTAGAGCTCGGACATATGACACCCGTTGCGCCACACGTACAGCCGGACTGCTACTTATCGCACCATTGCGTCCAACGATCTGAGTCATCAACTACCAAATTGCGAGTTGTCTTTAATGCCTCGGCAAAAACCTCAAGTGGATACAGCCTCAATGATCTTATGTGCCGAGGACCTAATTTACAACAAGACCTTCAGACCCTTATCTTAAAATGGAGACAATTTAGATACGCTTTTACAGCAGATATTGAAAAAATGTTCCGCAAAATCTGGCTACATCCCGATGATCAGAAATATCAGAAAATTATCTGGCGGAACCATCAATCTCAACCTTTAAAAGAATACCAGCTAGCGACAGTTACCTATGGCACAAAAGCCGCACCTTTTTTGGCCATGATGACACTGAAGCAACTGGCCATCGATGAAAGGACGAACTATCCTCAAAGTTGCGCTCCTGACATCTTAGAACACTCGTTTTATATGGATGATCTCATGCATGGTGAACATTCAGCGACAGCAGCTAAAAAGCTCAAAGCAGAAATGATCAACCTCCTCAAATCTGGGGGGTTCAATCTCAGAAAATGGCGATCAAACCTGCCGGAAATAACAGATGGTTCTGCACTTCAAAAGGAAGACTTTGATTTTAAGCAGCCGGAGTCGACCAAAACTTTAGGTATTCGGTGGGAACCAAAAAATGATCAATTTATCTTTCATCCTATAGAATTTGTCTCTCAGGACATCCTTACAAAAAGACAATTCTTATCTCAAATATCTAAAGTTTTTGACCCTTTGGGCTGGCTAGCACCAGTCACAATAAAACTTAAGATCTTGTTCCAAGAATTATGGAAATCAGACCTGGGTTGGGACCACCCTGTCCCTCAAGAAATCGCGTTAGAGTGGAATACTATTAAAGCTGATCTATCTCATATTTCTCAATTTAAAATACCACGTTGGATTCAAACCCAGGAAAAAGATATCATTGAACTCCATGGCTTTTGCGACGCTAGCACAAAAGCATACGCTTGCGTCGTGTATTGCAAAATACAGAGAGAAAATAAAACACACGTAACCATTATTGCGGGCAAATCAAAAGTAATACCGCTGAAAAAACCGCAATCTATCCCGCGTTTAGAACTTTGCGGCGCTCTCTTGTTGTCAAAACTTATGCGAAAAATCATCTTATCCCTATCGAGCTACGAGGTGCATGTTTATGGTTGGATTGATTCAACGGCTGTTCTAGGTTGGTTAATTGGCGAACCGGAGAAATGGAAACCTTTTGTTGCGAATCGAGTGAGAATTATTACTGAAATAATCCCTAAAGATAAATGGAGATACGTAAAATCCAAAGAAAACCCCGCAGACTGCGCAAGCCGCGGTTTACCTGCTGCTCAATTATCTAATCACTCGCTGTGGTGGCAAGGACCTGACTGGTTACCACAATATAAGCCTAAAGAATCTCATAAGATGCCGATTTACACGACTAATACTAACGAAGAACTCAGAAGAAAAAAGGAAGTAAATACGGTCATTGATAACCCAGAATATTTAATAATTAATCAACTATTAACAAAATATAGCACGTTGAGGAAAGTTACTCGAGTATTAGCTTACATCAACAAGTTCATCGACATTGTTGTTTACAAGAAAAAACGCACGTGTTATCTTACTCTGCAAAATATAAAGACAGCAAGAGAAATGTTAATTAAGCATGTTCAAAACGAATATTTCGACGAAGAAATGTCGCGGCTGAAAAATAATGTACCACTAAATAAGAAAAGCCAGATTCTTAATCTCAATCCACTACTAGACACTAGTCAACTGCTCCGTGTCGGTGGCAGACTTCAACATTCCAATCTTGATCCCGAAATGAAGCATCCCATCATAATCCCGAATCAATCGAAATTGGCAGATCTTATCATAGATGAATCCCACGAACTTGTATTTCACGGTGGAGTAAAAATGACTACTGGATTTATAAGACAAAAATACTGGATTCTTGGAGGAAACAGAGTCACAAAGAAACGATTAAGAATGTGTGTCAAATGTAAAAGAAATAATCCTATACCACAACATCAAATCATGGGTGACCTACCTCCAGCACGATTGATTCCTAACCGACCTTTTTACCACACTGGTATAGATTATACCGGACACGTCCTTATTAAGGCAAACAAAGGTCGTGGCATTAAAACCTGTAAAGGATATGTCGCAGTTTTTGTTTGTATGGTAACTAAAGCCATACATTTAGAAATCGTCTCAGATCTCACAGCGTCAGCGTTTATCGCCGCGCTTCGACGAATGTCGGCTAGGAGGGGAGTTCCTGGGCACATCTATAGTGATCAGGGAACTAACTTCAAAGGAGCCAACAAAATTTTAAAACAAGAGTTTGCCGAAATCTCCAACATCTTGTCTGACCAAGAAATAACCTCGACAATTTCTGAAATGAATATTGAGTGGCACTTTAACGCCCCATCATGGCCATCTGCTGGCGGACTCTGGGAAGCTGCAGTGAAGAGCCTAAAACATCATCTCACGCGTGTTGTTGGAGAGCAAAAATTAACCTTCGAGGAATATATTACTCTACTATCCCAACTCGAGGCTTGTTTGAACTCTAGACCACTGTGCCCTCTGACAGAAGATCCTGAAGATCTGGACTTTTTGACCCCGGCTCACTTTTTAGCAAGTGGCCCCAACTTAACGATTTTCGAAACAGAGCATGATCTCAGAACACGGTGGAACTTGACGCAAAAAATCTATCAAGATATATGGGATAAGTGGAAGACTGACTACCTCTCGCAGCTCTCTACGAGGTCCAAATGGCGACAGCATCAAAAAGATCTCAATCTTAACGACATCGTTATTATAAAGGACGACAACCTTCCACCAGGAAAATGGAGTCTAGGTCGCGTAGTAGCGCTGCATCCTGGAAGTGACGGACACGTAAGGGTCGTCACACTTAAAACCAAAAATGGGTTCTTAAAACGCCCAGCAGTAAAACTGTCCTTACTGCCAACAAATAAAAATGATCAAGATCAAAATGCCCCAAAAGTTGATGATAAATTGCCAGCGGCGAAGAAAAAACGTCCTATCTCATTCTCAGCTATGGTCCTATCTTTGACATTATTTTTTCTGTCACTAATAAACACCGCTCAAGCATCCTACAACTTTACCCTGCTGACAAACAATAGTGTCTACTTCGACAAAATATCTAATATGCATTTAATTAGAGATGATTGGCATTTAATAGTCTATTACGACACAAATCCTTATCAAGAAGGAACGGCGGCATTACTAAAGTATATCGAGTATCTTGAAACATTATGTTCTACGATTAGAACACAAACACCTTGCGACGGCGTCATGTTACAACTCGAGCACGAGTTCGAAGAAATTAAACATTATGATAATATTGTTATGATAAATGACTCGTTTATGAATAAGAAACGTCGGCGACGCGGCTTGCTAGACGGAGTAGGCTACGTTGCAAATAGTTTATTCGGAGTGTTGGACCAACGATTTGCAGAAAAATATGAGAACGATATTGACCTTTTACAGCATAATGAAAACTATTTATACAACCTCTGGAAAAACCAAACGTCGGTCGTAGAAGCTGAGTTTAATCTCATGAAAAGGATGGAGAAAACTATAAGCAAACATCATAAAATAATAAATCAAAAGCTTAATTATCTCCAAGATTCCTATAAAAATCTCGCTCAGCAAGTGCAAAACATAACTATGGTCACAGACTTCATAACCTCGGCTTTCACTGCCAACAACTTGTTGTATACCCTTCGACGAATCCAGGACTCAATTTTAGATACAGTAACTGATATTTATAGTGGAAAATTAGATTTTCATTTGATATCTACGAAGCAGCTCAGATCAGAGCTAAGCATAATATCAGCACAAATATCTGGAGACTTGGTAGTTCCTGTCGACAGTTTTAATCTTAAAGATCTTTACGGCTTGCTCAAAGTAAGAGCCAAATACTCTGGCAAATACCTAATTATAGAAATAAAAATACCCTTGATTGAAAGGGATCTTTATGAGGTATTCAATCTTATCCCGGTACCACGCATTGTGAAAGATAACATGATGATGAAGGTCGAAACTATCTCTGAATTAGCAGCCATCAACATGAGAAAGGATTCGTATTTAACCATCACAGACACGGATCTGCAGTCATGTGTACTACAAAACACTGCGACTATTCTGTGTCATATCAGAAGGCCTATTCACCACATGAAAGATGATCACAGCCTATGCGAGACGATCCCAGGAACAAGAACTTGTAAAACTAAAACTACCTCGTGCAAGAATGACTGGAGAGAGTTAACAACAGAGAACAAATATTATTATTTATGCTGCAATGAATGTAACGTCAAACTTCTGTGTGCAAATCAAATTATGGGAGTTAGGTTAACCAATGCTGGTCTGTTGCGTGTTGGGGAAGGCTGTTTAGTAAAAACAGAAGATATTATGGTGCATTCAAACAAAAGATTGTCTAGTAAAATTAGCACGACGACAAAGATTATCTCACCAGAAATATCACCAATCAATCACATAATAAATATCACTATGCCAGAAATCTCATACGAACTTGATCCCAATAACTCAGACAACCTCAGGCAATTTGAAGCTATTAAGAGAAGTCTTGAGATCATGAAGCAGAGTGAACCTTTGAGCACCAATATCTCCTACCACGACGTCCATCAATATACTGCTATATATCTCATCATATTGGTGATCTTGTTATTGGTGGCAGCTTACTGTTTTAAATATTGGTGGCAAAGGAAACGTAAAGGAAACCGTTCCACTTCGACAGCAGAGCGGTCGACAGCACCTGCGGCGACTGGGTTGCCATCTCCACACACCGTTGCAGAAAGTGTTGTGATTGAGTGTAGTGAAATTAGGGAAAATGGGCAATCTAGTAAATCAGTGAAAAGTGATCCTAAACGACTAGCTTTATCTAGTGAGTGCTTACAAAAAAAGGAAGATAGAGGTTCTTCACCGATCTTTCGCGTGTTTTCTCTTCCTGATTTATACTGTAGCGATTCTGTTTAATTTGTAATCTTACTTTTATCTCATCTTTTAACATAACTAACCCTACATAACTATTTTAGTATTAATTGAACATTGTTCTCACCTTGTTAATATTAATTTCATTACCCATTTAACTCTACATACTCACTAACCTCATCTTTTTCTCCCCCGGGAGCATGTTCGGGTCAATCACCGAACTATTAAACATGTCAGCGTAATTGTGACACCGCGCTCCATGCCTTGTATTACCTAAGTAAAATGTAATTAGTACGTTTTCGGACAGCATATCGGGCGCGACTCAATCTCACCTCATTAGTTTTAATTTTATCCCATTTGTGTACTGAAATATAGTTATCTTATAATCTTTACATCTTAGTTTACATTTAAACTCACCCCAACCCTGAACAGGGGCGAAGACCTAATTTTGTAAAACTGATAGAAATATCTAAAATATCTGCGCAGCCTAGTTGACTGTTGACATACGTCTCTCTGAAAAGTCAATGACAAGACTGCGCGTCATTTGTTTCGAAGCTTCTAGAACCTTCTAGAAGCTTTTGTAAAACTGATAGAAATATCTAAAATATCTGCGCAGCCTAGTTGACTGTTGACATACGTCTCTCTGAAAAGTCAATGACAAGACTGCGCGTCATTTGTTTCGAAGCTTCTAGAACCTTCTAGAAGCTTCGACTCGACCTTATTGGACGAGCGGATTGTGGCGGGAGCGGTTAGAAAAGGGTTCGCGTTATAAGTTTAGTTTAGTTTTTTTTAGTTTTTTAGTATTTTTTTTTGTTTTTTTTTTTGTATAATATTTTTATCTCACAAAGCTACACGCGCTTTACTTGTGTTTACCAAGTGTACGGTCAGCAACTTAAGTCGATTCACACTGCTACTTTTACACATCACACAGTTTTGCACGCCAATTACCAGACACAATAGATTTTCTATTGTAATCTGAACACCTTTTTTTTTTTGTGGATGGGAAATCATTAAATAACTTCTCCCGCTCTGGGTGGAGCGGAAGGGCGTGTCAGACTTTTACCAGACGCAATAGATTTTCTATTTTTATCTGAGCACCTGGGTGTGCAATCGACGTTTAAAGCATTAAGAGTGTGTTATAGACCATCAACTGAACAACTTTGAACTGAACAACTTTTTCCATGGGACCAACATCGTAATCGATTATTTTGCGCGATTTCGATGTTGGTGCCATGGAGAAAAGTTTTGTGATAATATCAATAAATTGAGTTTTAGGTTTTCACTCCTGACAATTATTTAGTTATCGTCGAGATAAACTGAAACCTGAATTCTAATTTGCTGCAACATTTTACTTAGTATTTTACTACAAAACTCTACATGAAAGTTGTAATTGAACGAACTTACTTACTTAAAATTTCCAAATATACGTTTGGAAAAGTCTGCAAAATATAAACGTCGTCGTATCGTAACTCGTAACGCTATTCTTCGGGTTCCGTAGTCAAAGAGCCGAAACCCTTCACTGCCTCAATAAAATTGTTCGCGCCTTTTATATTACACAAAGATATTATTGTTATTATTTACTTTGATAATATTGTTATAAGCTTGTTTTGTAGGATAAGTCTTCGTATATCGTAGCGAATATACAGATCAAAGTAATATAAAATCGCTTTGAACGACATTTATTTGCTGTCACAGATATAACATTGAAATTTGCTTTTTAGGGTTTCGTACGAAAATGTTAAAAAGGAACACTTATGGTGTGACTCAGTCTGTCTGTCCGTCTGTCCAGCTGTGACAGACACACACACACACATAGCGGTCAAACTTATAACACCCCTCTTTTTGCGTCGGAGGTTAAAAACCTGCTTTCAAATAAAAATAACCGCATCCAAGTTGGTTCACCCGTTTAAGAGCTACGATGCCACAGACAGACACACACACACCCTCACACACACCTACACACACATAGTGGTCAAACTTATAATACCCTTCTTTTTGCGTCGGGGGGTTAAAAACCTGCTTTCAAATAAAAAAATCGCATCCATATTGGTTCACCCGTTTAAGAGCTACGGTGCCACAGACAGACAGACACACACCCTCACACACACACACACACCCCCATAGTGGTCAAACTTATAACACCCCTCTTGTTGCGTCGGGGGTTAAAAACCTGCTTTCAAATAAAAAAAATCGCGATCCAAATTGGTTCACCCGTTTAAGAGCTACGGTGCCACAGACAGACACACACACATAGCGGTCAAACTTATAACACCCCTGTTTTTGCGTCGGAGGTTAAAAGCATCTTTCTATTTAACAATATTAATAATTTGGATTTAACAGAGTTACTTTCGCATTTGTAATATCAGTACTTATCTTAGAGTATCATAAAATGTATAGGAGAAATTCCATATTTTTTTTCTTCAATACTTATGAAGTAAGACGAAACAAATAATAAATGAACAAGATATTAAAGAAAAACTTTATGTACCTTTAAGGCAGCGATTCACGAACATAAAAGAATCTCTTGGAACGATTCCTTCGATATCTTTGTACCTACTGAATACCGAATATTATTTTCCTATTGAAATATTGTATCGCAGCTCGCAGGTATATTATCTTTGTCTTTGATATTATTTTATTAAGCGTAGAAACTAGTCTCGCTACTGAGAAGTTCGTTACTTTGATCAACTGATTATAGACAAAATTGTATCTGCTTTTGTAAGGTATTCAGATGAGTTACATTATTTTTATTATCTCGCGAAGCAATGCGCGCTTAAAGGCTCTTACAGACAGAGGCGATATCGCGTCGCGACGCGATATTTTTCTACGGATATAATATCGAAATATCGCGTCGCGACCGCGATATCGCCTCTGTCTGTAAGAGCCTTTAGTTGTGGTTACCAACTCAGACTAAATAAAAAATCAAGACATAGCGCTGTCAACAGTAACGAAGCCGCACGTTTCGTGCACGTAAGGAGGTGTAGTTTAATTGGACGTAGTTCCTGAAAAACGTTCCAACCCACAATCAGATCAAAATCGAGTTATTAATACCAAGTAATTCACGTAGTTGCTATTTACTAACTGTCAAAATTTGGTGGCTCTACTGTTATTTTAACAATGAAATCATGATCTAGTAGCCCAACCCACATGTATGGAGAACACAAATAAGTATTAAGCTAAAAGAGCCCAAGCTGTGTGGAACAACCAAATATAAGACAAGAGTCATAAACAATTTTATAAAATGTGATCCAAGCTATCTGAAACGTTTTTGATTTTTAAAACTCTGATTGACCTTATTATTACATGTTTCACTAAAACGTTCCAAGCCACCTGAAACGTTTTTGTTTAAAAATAATATGTGCACTCTCCGTAGAATTGATATTTCATTAAAATGGTCCAAACCATTTGAAACGTTTTTGATTTAAATAAATGTTACCCATCTCGGCAAAATATAATATTCATTAAAAAGTTCCAAGTCATCTGAAATGTTTTTGGTTTAAAAAAATATACTTGACGTCAGCCAAATAAGTAATTCATTAAAAAGTTCCAAGTCATCTGTAACGTATTTGATTTTAGAATATATGTGTCTTTTTACGTAATAATATTTTTACCACGGAACGGATTCTAACGGTTCATCTTTATGTAAGAAAAATTAAAGAAAGTTTTTATTTTAAAGGTAATCACTTTATAAAAAGTTAAATATTTCTTATTGCTCTCACATTTAGGTACAATTATTTACTAAATTAATGCAAACTATGCAAGTGATTCAGAATGCTTCTGTCAATACTTTCGACTAGTGCAAGCGAGACAGACTATTTCCTTCCTGTCATTGTGAATCTTGACTTAAATCAGTACGGGACGCAAGCGTCGTCGTAGGAGTACGTATTGTTGACGTGTCGTGTTTTGTTTCAAATTAATGCTGTGTTTTGTTTAAATACTAAGGAATCTGTGTAAGTTTATTATTTTGTAGTGTCCGGTGTTTATTTTATATAATATTTACGATGGAAGCCGAGGAAAACGTAAGTTTTAAATGTTCATTAAAATACCTATTTATTGTGAAGATATTTGTTGACTCGTTCATTAATATAAGTTTAACTTCCTACATAATCGTTTTATTGATTTGTTACAGACTCTGTCACTAGAAAAATTATTAGCTAAGAGACGTGAGTTAATGGATCTCCGAAGAAAACTAACCTCTCAAGGGCAAAGTGAAGTAGAAACCACTAGTCTGGTGGAAACTTTGAAGGAAATGAATGCTGAGCGAATAATGAAACAGGATGAAAAAAATACTTCTGAAGGTACTTATAGTATTTCTAACTAGCTAATCATGATTTGTTTACTTTACACTTTTTAATAGTGACCTTCGTTTGTTTTATTAAAGTCACATGAATCAAAATACAGCTTTGAAGATATTCTTGAGTGATTTTCGTTTATTTTAATACGATCGCATGTTACCTATTATATAGCTATATCTTTAGTGAATGGGTGTGCATGGAATGATGGTGTGGACAAATAAATATTTTAATTTCAGTATGGATCAAACTAAAGGTTCTGATAACAGAGGTAGCCAAACGATGTTACCAACCACTAACCAAACCATTTCATCATAATTTTGTAAGTATATTTTACGCGATTTTTTTTACAGATGTGATTAATCTCAAGACTATACCGGCCCTACCTTCAAATACTACAATAACATATCAAGATACTAATCTCTCCAATACAGATAATATAGCGAGTGTAGAAAGTAAGAACTACTCCCCTTAACTATTCTAAAAAAAAAAAAAAAACTCATTTTGTGACTATTTAACTGGCTTAAAAAAATTAAGGCGATTGTACTCTCTCGGACTTATGCTATTTTTTAATTAAGGAATGAGTCGAGTTTTGAAGGTTGTTAAATTGTTGATATAACTTTATATCAAAACATGTCAGGATTGTAGTCACTAGTAGTAAGGTAGAAACTCGTAGTTGCAACCCCTCTGGGAAGCAGGTAAGGATATGGTAAGTTTTATGACATGTTTGCATTTTTTTCCAGGTTACATTTCCCTGGACCCTCCTTCTTATTCACCAATCACACCTCGAAATACTAACAATGAAGATATATTGACAATACAGAGTGATTGGTTTAAGCATACTGTAGCATCACCAAATCCAGATTTACAGAATGAACCTAAAAAGATTGTACAAGATTATTCTGAAAATGTTTTTCAAGGTTACACATCCATTTCTACTTAATTACTTATTATTAGATACATCCATTTTAAAATGCATTTGTCATTTATTGCTTATGTTCCATTTCAATAAATATACATAGTGCTACATGATATTTTATTTTTTAAGGAATTGAAGATTCTCCAGTAAGACAAATGTCACCAGCTACACTAGGTCTATTAAACACACTCTTAAGTGGCAGTGATGATGATAGTGTCAAAGATCCGAACTACATAATTTCTGAGAGTTCAGACATTTCAGATACGGACAGCGAATCAATTTTATTACGTAGAAGTATTACACAAGAACAAAACATGGAGGAAGTATGTAGTAATAATTTGCATGAAGACCTAGGAGAAGAAATAAGCCATAGCACGAGTGAAGAAGTAAGTTCTGTAGCAAATAATGTCAGTGGTGAAGAAGAAACTACTGCAAAGAGACAAAGTCGGCCAAAAAAGGGGCGAAAAAGGAAATTCGATGACTATACGCTAGCTCAAAGAAAATGTCGCAAATATGCTAATTTGCCATATAGAGGGAAATGTAAAGAAGTAACCGCAAAAACGTATAAAAGTTACGCATGCGTATGCAAAAAACAGTGTCATTTGAACGTGACAGAAGAAGAAAGAAGAAAAGAATTTAATAAATTTATCACACTTGGGTCGTACGAAGCTCAGTTACTGTATATTTGCTCGAACGTTTCGGAAACACGTAAAAAACGGTCATACATATCTGAAAATACTTCATCTCAGGTTAAAAAGCCACGAAACTTCTCAAGAACATATAAAATTTCAAATATTCCTGTTTGCCGTGACATGTTTTTAAACACATTTCAGGTTACCACACAAAAGATAACAATTAGTTTAAAAAAACAACGTGATGGTGACAAATTACGTGATTGTAGAGGATTTTCATCTGGTGGGTGGAATAAAACTCCGCAAGAACAAATAGATTTTGCTTGTAATATTATAAATAACTTACCAAAATATGAGTCCCACTATAGAAGATCTCAAAATGGTGATGCGCTATATCTACAACAAGGATTGACTATGCAAAAGATCTATGATTTATACGTTGACGAATTTAAACTTATTCATGGCAACGACAGCAAAAGTTATGTATCATTTGCCATTTTCAGAAAGATTTTCCTGAAAGAGTTTAACTTAAGATTCAAAAGTCTTAAGAAAGACACGTGTAATAGATGTGACACATTTGCAGCAAAACTAAAGGTCCCGAACGATTTGTCAATAGAAAACAGAAACCAATTGATTTCCGAAAAAGAAAAGCATTTAAAATTAGCTGAGTCCTTACGAAGCCAAATGAATAGCCAGATTGAAAGGGCAAAAGTAGATGAAACATTTGAGTGTTTAACGTTTGACATGGAGAAGACGTTGCCTTTACCACGTATTCCAACAAACGTGGTATTTTACAAAAGACAATTGTGGTTTTATAACTGCGGCGTTCATGTGTCTTCTGCAAATAAAGGATATTGTTTTGTTTGGGTTGAGGGTCAAGCTGGTAGGGGTGCCCAAGAAGTTGGTTCCTGTTTGAAAAAATTTATAAACGAAATAATGCGTCCTAATGTTGATTATCTATCATTGTGGAGCGACAGTTGCGGGGGCCAAAATCGAAATATAAAAATGGTGCTCTTACTTAAAGTGATTTTAGCCAGCAATCCTACCTTAAAAGTGATTGATTTAAATTTCCTAGAAAGTGGTCATACGTTTTTGCCAAATGACACTGACTTTGGTAAAATCGAAAGTCATTTAAAAAATTTTCAAAGATTATACACTGCAGATGATTACGTAAACGTGATAAAGACTTGCACAAAAAAAACCCCTCTAGTGCCTATAAAGATGGAAAATGAAGACTTCGTGAGCACTGAGAAATTAGAAAAAAATATAACTAATCGAAAGATGTTTACTAATAAAGTTAAAGTTAATTGGCTAATGACCAAACATATCCAAATAAGAAAGGATAATGTACACTCTGTCTTCATGAGGTCAGATGATATTGAGGAATATCAAGAGTTGTACATAGGGCGAAAATTTAAAGGAAGCGTGCTTCCTTTAAGCTCTGAACTCCTGGTTACACTCTGGCCAGATGGAAAACCAATTACCCAGGCTAAATTAAATGACTTAAAGTCAATGTTCAGTCTAATTCCTGAGGATTGCCTGTCCTTTTATAAAAACCTGCAGGGCATGGAAGGACCCGATTATATTGAAGGATTTGCTGGTGAACAAGACTTTGTTTTTGAAGACGATGAAGAAGAACGTATAACATAGACATTTTTAACTACAATTATATACTTTTTTCTATTTAATCTTCTTTTATTATTATTTTTATTGTCATACATGTCATTTGGAACGTTTTGTATAAATTAAAATTTAAAATGTAACATGAATATTGCAATAAACCAAAAACGTTCCACAGCAATATTTTTATGAATATTCAAAAAAGTATTAACATTTGAAGTCTAAAATAGGGTTAAATTAAAACTCTATCATATCATCTGTTGCACACAGAAGTATTAGTAGTTAAAAGAAAATATTTCATATAGTAATACGAGATTGAACTTTAATCGCATTTATCTCAAAATGTTAAGTTAGTGGGTTGGAACGTTTTTCAGGAAATACGTCCAATTGTAGTTCGGTGTAAATGTGTGCGTGTGAGCGTGTATGCACAGAGCGAGGTGTAGTTTTGCGCATACTTCACTGTGTCGTTCGCAGCGCTATGTCTGGGTTTTTTATTTAGTCTGAGGTTACGAAGTGTACAAACCCGCTGTGAATGTGTGTCAGGAGCTCTCGGTACCGTCTGAGACAATTTAAGTGCGTGTGTGTGTGTTATGTGCTGACGCTACTCGTCTTCACGCACACATTCACAGCGTATTTGCAACACTTGGTAAACACGAGTAAAGTGCGTGTCGCTTTGTGAGATAAAGTTTATTTATTTATTTAAATTCACACACCCAAAATTAAAACCTCGGACGTTGTGCGTGTAACTGCTACTTGTTGGTGCTCCACTAAAGTATTAGAAATCAGTGCTTAAACTTGTCAAAAGTGCTATTGAAAGTGTTATCCTGTTAGAAGGTGATAATTGACAAAACTTGTGACAATAATCTGGAGTTTTTTGTGCATAGTTTTAGAAAAATACACCAAATTAACTTGAAAATAATCCGGCCTACCGTCAGTCGTTTAGTGTCTGTGCGTTGTGATTTGACGCGTAAGCGCCCCGTATTACCCGGCGCTTACGACGTTCTTCTCGCGAACTCGCCGACACGCCGACTCTGTATTATCTTGGGGCCCTTATTAGTGTGCACTTTTTATTGCCTTTATTACTGAGCAGATTTTGTGAACTGGCTGAATTAAGCGGGGAAGTATAACACATACGACTGCATACACATATTTAATAAATTATTAAAGGACATGGCGACTTCAATGCAATCGTGGGGTTGTTGTACCAGTGATCGTTGTTATTTGGAGGACAGCAAAGAATATATAAAATGCATGAAATGCAAAAGGCCTTTTCATTTCGTCTGTCTATCTATACCGGAAATCTCTTCTGAGTCGGAAGATTACTGCAAATGGAGTTGTTCAGGCTGCACGGCTGTCATTGCAAACGTTTCGAAGACCGCTACCCCGAACCGGAATGTCTCAACTACAAGAGGAAGCAAAAGGCCTGCATTGAACTCGCCACCTCAGGCTGCAGCTATTACTACGGAAGATGTGCGTACCATAGTCCAAGAGGTTATTAAAACTGAGTTCACTTCCATGCTTCAACAACTCAACAGCACGATACTCAGCGTTATTAACAGGGAACTTGCACCTATTAAACATGAAATCAGTGAGTTGACTGCATCATTATCTTTTCACGCGAATGAATTCGAAGAGTACCAATCAGAACATAAATTACTAGAAAAAAAGGTGAAGGACTTAACTGAACAAAATTCTAATCTAAAAATATTAATGACGGATCAAAGTCTACGTATAAACTACTTGGAACAACAGACTCGTTCAAAAAATCTCGAAATTCAATGCCTGCCTGAAAACAAACAGGAGAATCTTTACACTATTGTTAAGCAGCTGGGATCTGTGGTGGGATGCAACCTGAGTGACAATGATATTCATCATAGTACACGTGTTGCCAAACAGCAAGCCGCTAATACCCGTCCTCGATCTGTCGTTGTTCAGCTCGCCTCCCCAAAAATTCGTGACACGCTCCTGGCGTCAGTTATAAATCACAATAAAGATAAGAAGGTTAACTTTGAGAAACTCAACACAGCAGATCTGGGTTTTGCTGGCGAGAAAAAGCCGGTGTTCGTGCTTGAACATCTTTCACCTGCTAATAAAGCGCTACATGCAGCCACTAGACAAAAGGCAAAGGACAAGGGATACAAATTTGTCTGGGTGAGAAACAGCAGGATTTTTGTTAGGAAAACTACCGAAGACGAACATATTTTGATAAAGAATTTGGATTCCTTAAATAAGTTAGTTTAGTTTTAAA
This sequence comes from Cosmia trapezina, assembly GCA_905163495.3. Classification (NCBI taxonomy): domain Eukaryota; kingdom Metazoa; phylum Arthropoda; class Insecta; order Lepidoptera; family Noctuidae; genus Cosmia; species Cosmia trapezina. Next base: position 3,701,933 of record LR991034.1, on the reverse strand, counting down.
AGACGCTCTTTTTCTTTTAATAGTTTATAAGATGCAAGCTCCTGTGAAATTTATAATATTCGTAATTCGATAACTTAAATGTATACTATCAGAACTGCAGAGGATTGCGAACAAAAACCCATATGATATTCCGCAATGTTTGTATTAATAACTATGATGTTATAATTTTTTCGGAAACCTGGCTTAACAATTCTATTCGGAGCAGTGAGCTATTCGATGACAGATATACGGTCCATAGGAGAGATAGAGAAACCAGTCAATTAGCGGGTAAAGAGGGTGGGGGAGTTTTAATAGCCGCCAAAAAGGAATTCAATCCTAAACGTGCTGAACATTTTGAGAGTGGATGTGAGGATCTCTGGGTTACGTTGGACCTCCCTCCCAATAAATGTTTTCGTCGAATAGCTTTCTGCGCTGTGTACTTGCCGCCGCCAGTAAGCCTCTCTCACTTGGAAAATTTCTTAGATAATTGTAACGCTGTTTTTGAACAACTTAAGGAATCATGTATAAGTATCATAGGTGACTTCAATTTAGGGTGCGTAGATTGGAATTTTGACAGAAATCTGAATGAAAGCCTCAAATTACCTAATACCGGTGAAGCTTTGTTGGACTTCACATATGTTAATAAGCTCAATCAAAGAAATAACGTTTATAATACCTCCTCTCGCATACTAGATCTTGTATTAACTGATCATCCACTATGTAATGTAAGTCAAAGTATTAGCTCCTTATGTAATATCGATCAGTATCATCCACCCCTAGATATAAATATTTGTCTTAAAAAAGAAGCGAGACTTCCATATAATATTACAAATGAGTTACGTAACTTCCGTAAAACAAGCTATGGACCGATTAAAAAATACCTAAAAGAACAGGACTGGGAGGAATTATTTGAGGGTCAACATGACGTTAATGATATGGTACAAGTTTTTTATGACATCATCAATGGTGCCATTCAAAGATTTATTCATATTAAAAAACACAAAAATAGTAAGTATCCTCCGTGGTTTAGCAAAACTCTAATTAAAATATTAAACACAAAAAATAAGATTAGGAAACGTTACAATACTTACCAAAACCCGTTGGACAAAATTGAGTTAAAAATAATTAGTAAACGCAGTGATGCACTTGCTACGATTTGCTATAATAATTATTTAAAAAATCTGGAAGACACTCTTACCAATAACCCTAAATCATTTTGGACCTATGTAAAAACTAAAAGGGGCGGATCCAGCTCGTATCCTTTATCTATGACGGATGGCACAGCGACATCATCAGATGGTGCGGAGATATGTGAGTTTTTTGCTTCTTACTTTTCTTCTGTATACAGCCCTGCTGTAAACGATTGCAGTACCGATAAAACAACAAATATTAATAATATTCAAGAAAGTAGCATGTCTTTAAACAACCCAGTTATTGACAGTGAAGCCTTATACAAAAAACTAAAAAGTTTAGACTGCGACAAAGGTGCTGGTCCAGATGGCATACCACCAATATTCATACATGAGTGTGCAAATGAGCTGGTCACGCCTCTGTTGCTTATTTTTAATAAATCTTTGTCTAGTGGAGTCTTCCCTTCAAAATGGAAGGAAGCAAAGGTCGTCCCCATCCATAAATCCGACAATGAGGACTTAGTTTCGAACTATAGACCCATTTCAATTTTATCAACCTTAAGTAAAATCTTTGAGTCTATGATCTGTCCTCACATTCAAAATCATCTTAAAATTTACTTAAGTGAGGAACAACATGGCTTCGTAGAATCTCGATCCACAAACACCAACCTGACACTTTTTACTGAGTTATTGACGGCAGCAATTGATTCTGGTCATCAAGCTAATGTCATTTATACAGATTTCAGCAAAGCGTTCGATCGAGTCTCGCATCGAATTCTTATTGACAAATTAAGAACTTATGGTATCGCTGGATCTTTACTCTCATGGTTGAGTTCGTATCTTGAGAACAGAACTTTCTTTGTAGTAGTCAATGGCTTTCGATCAACAGTTAGATACATATCCTCGGGCGTGCCACAAGGATCTCATTTAGGGCCGGTTTTATTTAACTTTTTTATTAATGATATTCCTAACTGCTTTCGCCACTGTAAAATTTTTATGTTTGCCGATGACTTAAAATTCGTCAAAATAGTTAAATGTAAGCATGACGCCTCTGAATTACAAAGCGATTTGGATGAACTGGTGATATGGTGCCAAATAAACCAGATGCTCCTAAATCCTAGCAAATGTTACCATATAAAATTTACTAGGAAACATCATCTCATTGACCAGGATTATTATATTGATGGAGAAAAAATAAAGGAATTAGATACAATAAAAGACCTTGGTGTTATATTTGATCAGAAATTAACTTTTATCCCTCACATAGATAATATAGTGAAAAAGTCTTCCAAAATGCTGGGTTTTATTATCAGAAACACAAAACAATTTAAAAACTGTAGAACAAAAATTATTCTTTATAATTGTTTAAGTCGTAGCATCCTAGAGTATTGTAGCGTGGTCTGGCGGCCACACTATGCTACTCACTCATTGCGTCTTGAGCGTGTACAAAAACGTTTTCTGGGGCACCTGGCCTATGCTAGCGGTTTGTCCAAGAAAATACGTTCATATAGTGATAGGCTCAAACATTTTAATATGGTTTCTCTTGACAAACGTCGACGACTGAATGACGCGATGTTTGTGTGCAAAGTTATGGCCCATAAAATCGACTGTCCGCAAATATTAAATAATTTTAACTTCCGTGCCCCCTCCAGAATTCCTCGCAATCCTATAACGCCACTTTGCCCTCCGCAGAGAAGAACGGTTCTGGGTGCTAATTCTCCCTACGCGAGGTTTTGCAGGGTTGTGAACGATTGCAGTGATCGAATCGACCTCCATTTTGACAGTTTAGGCAAATTGAAGGCCAGTTTTTATAGGTACCTCCCCGAAAATTGATTTTCTTAGCCTTACATTATCTTACTGGGTGGATGAATTTAGGCTACATATTACCTTTTTTTGTTTTACGTACTTTTATTTAATTTAGATTGTTTTAGTTTGTTTTAATTTTGTTTTAAATTACTTATTTTAACTTGCTCTTTTAGTTCTATTTTTTTTTTTTGTTTTGATTTTGTAAGTTACAACATTTTTTGTGCATGCAGTGTTTACCTGTAAGTGATTGTTACACTTTATCTGTTTTGTTGCTTCCGTTAATTTGCTTGTACCAGTGTATATAATTGTTGGTAAACCAAATAAATAAATAAATAAATAAATAAAAAAAAAAAATTGAAGTACCTATAAAATATCTCTAAAATCATTGTTTATGAGTTTTATGACATAATCTAAACAATAGTACTTTTGCGAATTCAGCCCAGTGACAGTAAATACATCAATTTCGACCTGAATATGATTGATGGTGCGAAGTTTAGGTTTTTGTTTTGGTGTTCCTGCCCATAGGAACTTACATCAAGGAAATCAAAAAAATAAAATGAACGATTTCCTTTGCAAATCCTTGAATTTTAAAAGTTTCTATAAGCAGTAATTATTTTTTTAACGTTTTTATAAAATCAGCGCAGCAACCATAGTCGTCGGACACTCAAGCGGATAAATGCCCTTGTTCAAATAAATTCAGACAGTCTGTCAAGTCTTGTAATTTATTTCATTTGAAACCATTAACTCTTCTACTACCCATTATAGGGATTTACGTTACGTTAGTAATTGTGGTTCGGTACAAACAATCCTTTGAGAGTAATTACTCCACCAACTTGTGGTTTACTCGACCGAATAATTCAAATTATTTGGGTCCTTTAATTACAGTTTACTTAATTGTGGATGGTATTTAATTGGAGGATGTTATAGCTCGATATTATTTAGTAACTTGGTTAATGTTGGGAGAGGAAAGTGGTACAGTCAGCAACCAAAGTTCGATTAACACTTCAGTTTTTTAAATGTTAATTATTGAGCAAAATATTTAATTAAAATCAGAAGAGAAGTACAATAATTTAAAGATCTACTAGAACTCTTAGGTATTTTAGGAAAAAAAAAAGGAGTTATTAAATCATTTTGTATTAATTTACATGTTGTGTAAAAGTAGCAGAGGAGCTCGTGGCTCAGTAATAACAGCCGCACGGGTCGATCCATCAGGTTAAACTACGCTTGCCACGGTTGGTCCGTGGATGGGTGACCATCTTTACATATCGAGACTCCTCCGTGCCTCGGAAAGCACGTTAAGCCGTTGATCCCGGCTGTCATTTGTGGATCTATGACAGTCGTTATGGGTCGTCAGAAGCTCGAAAGTCTGGACAACCAGTCTTACCAAGGGGTATCGTATTACCCAGTCACTGGGTTGTGGAGGTCAGATAGGCAGTTGCTCCATGTAAAATACTGGTATTCAGCTGCATCCGGTTAGTTTGTTTTTTATATTTCTATGTTTAAGACTCTATCTAATATACTTAGGTGAGTTTTACACTAAAGGAAACAAGCGTAATCGATTCTACTCCAAATTGTTTGAGATGGGTTATTTATACATCTCAACAATTTAGAGTAGAATCTATTTCGCCCCGAGTTCAAACTGGGTACCGCACCCAAAAACCAACCCTCCTCACTCTCACCACAGATTAATACAGATGGGACATTCCGCAGTTTAGGTATGAAGCTACAAGTACGCGGCGGGCTCATCTCACTGGGTCAGTTAAGTGTGGGCTGCCGCGCACCGGCCGGCTCGCACGTTAGTTCGATATTCACTCACGCGCCGCGTCGTAAAAGACGACAACCCTAACGAGTCAGAAGGTTTGAGTTACGCGATAGAAAGAGAGGCAACTTGTAGGTGAATATAACTGTAGGTAATAAGCGTTGTGCGACCTGAATTGCACTTTATTGTAACGTAGCAAGAGTCGCTTTTTATTTAAATGATTTTTCGGAGTGTCTCATCTGTATTAATCTGTGCTCTCACATACAAACTACTACCACATACCTGCTCGTAAAATCTCTCCGCATGCTGTTGTTTCACAAAAATAACCGTGCCTAAAGGTCGAGCTCTTTAAATAATACACACTGTAGCGCAGCGTGCACACTGAGCGGGTAATTCAGTGTTTCACAGTAGGTAATATCTCATCAATACTAAACTAGTGGCTTGGCCTAAGTAATAACAGCCGCACGGGTCGATCGATCAGATTAAACTACGGTTGCCGCGGTTGGTCCGTGCAGTGGCGTGCACAGAGATTTCAGACAGGGTATGCACGGTTAAAATAAAATAAAAAACTTAAGTACCAGCAGCTTCTTTCGGTCGGTGTTCCACCGACTAGATACCCTACCCAGTAGGTACCTACTACCTAGTTACCTACATACCCGACTCTTAATCAATCGAAACAATAAATATGGCGAAAAGCATAGCAATTACGAACTAATACGAACAAATAAATTTATTAATACGACTAAAAAAAGTTGATCCTCTACAATCAACAAATAAGCGACGCTTTTACGGCTTCTCAATTTGGTCGGTTTGCAATGTAAGCTCTGCTTCTAAAACTCCAACACGCGCACACATTTTCACGCACACAGTCACACATTTGCTGTGTACTACACGAGAATTCACGAAATGCGTTGTATGAAAAATAAGCAAGACATAGTAGTGCTTTTGATCCCACGGTAGCGCTGCTTGCGCGGTGAATCGTTGGCACGTGTTCGCCGCTCCAACGAGTTAGTTCCATAAAAAGTAATAGATGGCGCGGAATCGCATTATAAACACGGGAATTCAAATGACGGATTTTAAATAAGATTCATTTAATAAAATTTTAAAAAAAAACATGGTACATAGACCATGTTTTTTATTTAAATTTGAATAGTGATTTATCATTTAGAGGGGCATGTATGTATGGGACTACAGGGTATGCAGAGCTTATTTGCATGTATGGAGTGCACGCCACTGGCTCCGTGGATGGCTGACCATCGATCTTTATACAACGAGACCCCTCCGTCATTGGTCCCAACAGTCATTCGTTGATCTTTGACAGTCGTTACGGGTCGTGATAAACCCAAAAGTCTGACAATCAGTCTTACCAGTATTACCCAGTTACTGGGTTGTGGAGCTCAGATAGGCAGTCGCTCCATGTTAAATACTGGTATTCAGCTGCATCAGGTTAGACTGGAAGCTGTCCCCAACATACTCGGGGAAAGGCTAGACAGGATGATACTAATCTATGTTATTATTATAAACAGGTAACATTTTGTGAGTTTGTATGTAGGTAATCTTCGGAACTACTGATTCAATTCTGAAATTACCGAGTGTCATAGGATAATAATATTAAATTTAAACAATAAATTTCAGGCGGACGAAGTAACAGTCAGAATTTAGTTGAATGTAAAGGTGCAATAAAGAAAATAAATAAATATAAATAAATATACTTGGACATTTCACACAACGCCATCTATTCCCAAGCTAAGCAACCTAATGCTTGTGTTATGGTAGAACGAGATGGCTGATAAACTACTTATATACCTACTTTTTTTTTTTTGTAAATACATACATATTATAGATAGAAAAACACCCAGACTCGGAACAAATACTTGTAGGTCGTACAAATATTTATATAATAAGATAAGTTGTTACTCGGCTCGATTACTAATCATACCTATTTAAAAATTAAGGAAAGAAAGCCAATAAAAAGATACGCGTAGCGCGTTCCCTATCGCTTTCTTACACCCTTATTCATAAAAAAACTAAAAAGTTCAACAAACCTAATTTAGTTAAAATAGTGTTTTGTCTTCTTCTTTCAAACTCAAATCATAATTCGAAAGAAATTGACAAAACACTATTTCAAGTAAAATAGGTTTAGGTTATAATATAATATATCGCCTATATATCGTTTTAATTGTTAATGAATAAGGGGGTAAGTGTTTAAACTGAGAAAAAATGGCGCAACAAATTCCTTATAAATTCACGTATTCATTTATCCATTCACTCAATTGCCCAGTGAGCACACAGCCTTATACCTCACAGTAATAAGGATCTTAGACCCCTAGGTCTCTGCACTTGCATTATTTAAAATACAGCGTACATTGTAAGATATATACTGAACCCTTTTTGGCTTAACCGCTGGGTTCCGTATAGAAACACAAGCCAGGCCTACGGAGAAAATCTGAGGAGTTTAGCTTATTTACCTACGTCAACGAAAGGGTAAATTGGTGGAAAGATGATGAAATATTTAACGTAAGAAGATTTTAAAGGAAAGTACCTATTCTTACTAAATTGTAATCCAAAACGAATAAAATGGAGGAGTCGTGGGACCCCCGGTTGGAACGAATTTCATTTCGCTTTTGCACACTTTTGTTACGTAACAAAAGTGTCGTCACGACACTTTGGTCCAAATGTTACACTTCTTAGGGTTCCGTACCTCAAAAGGAAAAAACGAATACCTTGTAGGATCACTTCGTTGTCCGTCTGTCAAGACCCTTTGTCTCAGGACGGCGTGGAAGTATCAGCTACGTACGGTCACTTGGAGCACTAAAAAAATCAAGCTTCTAAGTCAAGTCTGTGTTTTGTGTTTCACGAACTGTGTCCAAATAAATGTTTTTCTTTCTTTCTTTTCTTTCTTTCAACGCAATAAAAAAATACGGGCATCTATGTTCTTTGCTAGAGGATTGGTTTTCCCTATTTAGTCCTTCATGTGGACCATTGTGCGTAGGCCATGGCGCCCACAAAAAGAGTAATGTAAGGACTGTACCAGGTGGCGATCTGTAGTTTCTGTCTACCCCCATGGGAAGAAGTAGGCGTGAGTTTATGTATGTAGATAAGTATGTTTTGATACTCGCAAATAAATCAAAACCTATAGAGTACTGCCCGTGGAACTAGAATCATGAAAGGCAAGAAGCAAGGTCTCACAGCACAAGTAAAAAAAAAGTCCGGAAATTTAACTTGTACTTTTATTAATTTAAAAAAAATCACAATAATTTTTTTTTGTGATTTTTTTTTTATTTGCATTTTGGAGAATTGTCTGTGACGTATATCTATGTATGGGAGAACAAGTTTTTCAACTACAATGTTAAGTTTGATTTCGGGATAAAATCATCCCAAGTACGGAACCCTTCATTGTGCGTGGTCTGACACGAACTTGGCCGGTTTTTTCGGTGTAGCTCTCATTCGACATATTTGTGTGCAGAGTATACGTGCGATAAAGGAACTTCGTACCAAAAACTTCGTTTATAGAAATGAAACTTCTTCTGAAATGCTTTCGAAATTTCGTTATTTTTATATACCCTATAGTTTTAGGGTGTATTATACTTTGGAACCTGTCAAAATTGTTCCGCATCTCTGAAATGGCCAGCAGTATGTTTCGTAAACTATATGTGTGTGTGTTTATAGTTATTTATGCAACTGACGCATAGTAAGGGGTATTAATAGTATCACATGAGTGTTTTAATACCTAATTATGTACAGTTGCAATACAAGACTTTATCTACATCCATGTTATGAATCCTCTATAAAAGGTTCTGAAACAGTTTTTTGCAATACTAATACTCGTATCGAACATGGCGGCCGGCGTCATAGTATACGACGTGAATTCGAATAAGTTCTTTTTTTTAATTAGTAGTGAAACGCGCGTGCATTACAATGTTCTTTTTTTGAAAACGAGTTGAATTATGAAAATCAGTACAACATTATAACACCCGTTTGGATGCTATTATGGTTACTATGGCACTGGCTGTTTTAATGTTGGCAATAAGCTAACTGTTTCGGAAACTTTTATATAGGATTTATAGCATGGGTGTAGATAAAAATCATAATTACCAGTTTAAGGCGTATGAAACACTCAATTTCACTTCTTTAAAAATATCTTAGCATTATTGTTTATTGTGTTCTTCTACCAAAGGTTAAAATAATTTTACTAACAATAATTAATTCATGTTTAAGTTCACCTTAATATTATTTTCAATTGCAATTATAGTTAATCCTAGTGGAAGAGTGGAGTCCCCTAACAACAAGCAACTCTTGCTTAAAAGGAGATCTCCAATACATTTATGACAATAAGCACTTTGTAATTGAAATAAACATTTTTATTTTTTTATTTTATTAATTAAAGATACCAAGTCAGTCTTACCAACGTATATCGTATTACTAAATAAATATTTTTTTCTTTCTATATTTCTTTAATACAGTTATTTCCTTATAGTAATTGGGTTCTGGAAGTCAGATAGGCAGTCGCTGCATGTAAAATCCTGGTATTTAGCAGCATCCAGTCAGACTGGAAGCCGACCCCAACATAGTTAAGAAAAGGCTAGGCAGATGAAATAAACAATAATAAAACATAAATAATAGACATTAATTAATGGTTGTAACATTTTTCTTCCTTATCAAAGGCACGAAAACTGCTGACATTTTCTGTACACCAGAAACCAAAACCCAAAAAAATACGGCAGTCAAAAGAAATTACCAAAATCGTTGACATTTCAACAATATTCTCAAACACTTACATGTAATCGAAATGTAATTGGTTAGTCCGATTCTGCTTACCCTTTAGCGACAAGTGGGGGTGCTCAATAGTGCGGAGAGCTTCGGGGTCAACCCTCGAGGAGTCAAGTGACCCTTCAATGTGAACCGAGTATGTGTAGTGATTCAGCTTTGTGGAACCTAGGTAAATAGGTAGGTAATAACTGGACGTACCTACGGAAACCGGCCAAGTGGGTGTCGGACCACGCTCAATGGAGGGTTCCGTAATTGAAATGAATTTAACCCGAAAACAAAGATAACATTGTATTCCCAAAGAAAACATTTTTTTTTTTGTGATACTTACTCGTAAAATTACAAATTGTCAATTTTCGGACTTTTTCTTTACTTGTGCTGTAAGACCTTGCTTCTTGCTAAATTTCATTAATCTAGTTCAACAGGAAGTAAGTACCTACCCTAAAGGTTTTGACTTACTTGCGAGTATCAAAATATGACGCATAAATAACCGTACTTTTTTATTGCATTGATTAGTCAACGCGATAAAAAAATACGGCAATTTATGCGTCATATTTTGATACTCGGAATGGAACCCTTAGGGGTTCCGTTTTTTTCGTTTTCGAGGTACGGAACTCTAAAAATAAAGTTTCCCCAAAGCTAATCGCTTTTCATACGTTTCTGTATGCTGCTTTAAAGCTCCATTTACATGATCCAACTTTCTTGCCTTTGGCAAACAATAAAATTGAAGCAAGGTCTGACTTATATCGTCTAAACCACATTTAAACACTGTTTAGACAGTGCAACTTTTATTATAGCTTCAACTTATTTTTTATTTTATTTTTATCAGGGACATAAAACAGCTACAATATGTTTTAAAATAGAGAATTGCAGCCCACTACATTATCCGCATATTAACAAAAGAAAATTGATAATGAGTGCCACTAGCTATGTAATAAAACTAATAAATAATCACATCAAATTAATAATAAAATTAATTACATCATGCAAAATAGAAATTATAATTGATTGCTTGGCAACAGAAACTAACACTAAAAAAAAAACAAATAAATAAATAATAAAGTTGAGACTAGTTTGCATTCCTATTATTGGTTTATAATAATTTCCATAACATTACATTTTTAACGCCACATTTATTGCGCACGGCCTCAAAGCGTGGAACTCTCTGCCAGCGTCTGTGCTCGCTTCCATAGGTATACGTATACCGAACCCGTCAGCCTTCAAAGCAAGAGTGAACAGGCATCGGTTTATATGGCATACCTACCCAATTTCCATAACATTTTTATTTTTTTCTTCTTTGATCTTCTTTATAAAACATTGTAATCTAAATGTGAAAGCTTGTAATTAGCTATTGTCAGTTGTTATTTTTTGTAACCATTTACGTGTATGTCTGTAAGCTTTCTTAAAATTGTAAAAATAAAAATAAAATAAAAATAAAAAATCTTTTGGGCTTGCTCGTTCCGTCATGGACCTCATCCATCGCTTTCCATCAGGCGAGGTCGAGGTCAAGAGCTGGCCCTAACAACAATAACTAAAAAAATGCCCCTGGCAATTAAATCGCACCATGTAAATCAGGCTTAAAAGCGACGTATCGTAGTTGTATGTTATAACTAAACTAATATTGATAGCCCAATTCTCGAGGACGACTATATGCTATTTAACATCACGCTGAAACCCTTAGGAACCGAGTAAAATGAAAACAAGTCGGAAAGAACGCTAAGTGAATACGAATTACCTAATAGCGAGGGCAGGCGAGGCGAGGTCGAAATGTAGATTTGTGTTTGTAAACGGTACTGGTGGCCCTCCTTTGGGTATGGGGTCATCGGGGTCAGAGACAACAAGGCATGTTCACTCTTGGACGGCAGACTTTACTGATTTTAGAGGGGACATACATAACTAGTGTTATCGACCACCAGAGGGTTACGATGTTTCCAGGCGGTATCGAAGAAACGCTTGGAAATGCGTTTCAAGAATTGATGGATAGTGGGGATTTTATGGTCTAGGGTGGAGTATTTCGTTCCGAACGAACCAAGGGGTTCCCGTAGCCTTTCGGAGGAAACGGTTTTGTACGCGGGTAGAAACTAGTATGTCATAATTACATTAACTAGTATAATTAGGGACCTACTGACAGCTGTCTTATTTTAATTTAATCTTTTACCAGGTGCGCCCCGCGGTTTCACCCGCCTAAACCGGAATAAAAGGTAGCTTATGTATTAAACCAGGTTATAAACCTATATACCAAATTTCATACAAATCGGTTCAGCCGTTTGAGCGTGAAGAAGTAACAAACATACTCACAATCTTTAGCCTCTTTAATATTTAAAGTGTGATGATTTACGGACGCTTTTAACGTGCACATCTTTCTAAATTGTTCTCACATGTATATTTTCAACATGAATGATGTAACCAATATTTTGTAACAATATTTTGATTTAGAAGAGTGTCCGTGGAGTTTCTTCTCCATAGGGACTTACTACGATTTGGAATGAGCAACTAAACTGCTTTGCAAAAAAAACGGGCACCTTACAGTTATTGGCTTTTCTATGTATAATATTAATATTTTTAGTATGTCGTTAGCATAAATGTCTAGAAATTTCTTATTATCATTGAGAATATAGTTTTTAACCCTTAAATACTGGAATCAAACAATAGTCAATGTAAACAGAAAGTCGTGTTAAAATGGAAATTTTTAGGGTATAATTAAATTAAGACTACGAGTATTTTTATGGTATTTTAATAAAAAAAGACATTAAAAAATAAAAATTAATAACGAGTATGACCTCTCCTTGCAGCGATTACGGCATGTAATCGTCTTGGCATGCTTTCCACCAGGTTTTTGATGGTGTCCTGTGGAATGTGTTCCCACTCAGCCGAAATCACACCTGATGTTTTGTGGAAGGTCGTTGGACAGGTTGTACTCGCCGTTTTAGGAGGTCCCAGACGTGCTCAATGGGGTTAAGGTTGGGGCTCCGCGCTAGCCAATCCAGACGACGAACACCGACCTCTTGCATATAAGCATCTACGTCGCCAGAACGGTGGTCCCGAGCATTATCGTCCATGAAATGGCATCTTCACCAATTACAGTCAGTGCGGGCTGTGCATGTTGACAAATTATTCCTGTTATGTACCTTTGCGCATTTAGTGAGCCATTTGCAATGAACACTATCTCGGTACGATAGCTGGAAGTTACGCCCGACCAAAACATAACGGACCTTCCACCATAAGGGGTGATTTCTTCAAAACACACGTCGGCATAGCGTTCCCCTGGTCTTCGTAACACTCGCCTACGTCGGTCCTCACCATTCAGGCAAATTCGAGCCTCATCGGAGAAGAGTACGCTACTCCAGTTACCTAGTGTCCAAGATAGACAATTTCTAGTGAACCTCGGTCGAGCAATCCGGTACTCACGGAGTAAATTGGGGGCCCGCGCTGGTCGTCGACTGCGTATATCAACCGCTAAAAGCCTGCTCCTCACTGTCCATAGGCTAACTTGTGCTCCTCGTACCTCTTCAAGGTTTCTTTTGAGGTCTATGTAACTGCATTTGCGATTACTCAATACCTGAGTCACTAAAAAGCGGTCGTCTCGTGGTTGTGTGCAACGTTTTCTCCCACAACCTTGCCTTCTTTGAACGGAACCTGTCTCTTGGTATCGAGTCCATGTTCTTTGGACGGTGGAACCACTCACGTTTAACGGCTGTGAACCGTAACATTGGCTACACCCCACTTCCAGCAGCACTATAATTTTACTAGCTCTTGTTGCTTTTTCTGCCATTATAATCGACACAAAGATATCTGTTTTAAGTCACAATGAGGCAGGATTATGCGACAAACATAAATTATTCTAATAAAAATAACGAGAAGTTAGTTTTAGTTGCCTGATAACCATTTAACCGCAAACCCGCGAATAGTAAGTAAAAAGTCATAAACTGAAAAAGGGATTATTATTATTAAAAACAACAGTTCTGAATTTGAAATTAACTTTTTTTCATACCCAGACTCTTTATTATGTGCCAGGAACATAGTTTGCCTATTAAAACCTCATGAGAACTAAATGATTACCAATAATGTAGAAAAATCCAAACTGCCCGTTTTTTTTGCAAAGGAGTGTAGCTTCATCTTTCTGACTGAACGACCCCTTGAAAATTCAAAAGTGCCTGTAATAGGGATGATGACTAAAAATTTATTTTTTGTCCGTCATAGAGATTATTAAAAAATATTGGACACGTATTTTTTCTTTTTTTACGTAATCAAAATATTACGGCGATACATTGAGTTAAAATATGGCATGACGTCACGCGTAGCTAGGTTTTATACGTACAAGTGACGTAGCGAGCCCCCACTCCCCAACTTTAATGCGTGATAGCTAAGTATTTTTTTATTAATATGATAAAGCAAAATATACGTGTCTAATATTTTTTTATTATCTGACTGACGGACTAAATAGAATTTCTTTTTTTTTTACCCAGGCATCATTCCTATTGGTTTATTTGTAGGTACACAAAAAAGGTAGTAGACTTCAATATTTTCTACTCCGCCCTAGTTCTACTAAAAGTATTAAAATGTCACACTGACACAGACAAATGCTACTTCTCAGACAAAGAAACAGCATTATTGATGACCACGCTTGGCCTTACCGCAAAATATTCAGAGTACGAGATAAAAATTGCAAAAGATGGTGCGGTAATACACAAGGTGATAAACATAGACGTATAAAAAAAGAAGACTCCGCGCCACGCATATCGAAAGTGAAGCACCGTACCGATCTATGTATGCGTGATTTGAGTACCTGCAATGACGCCGTCGCTCGTGTCACGTAATGGCGGCCGGTCGGCATACCATGATGTAAATGTGTGCGTGAGGCGTGTTTGTACAAACGGACCGGCAAACTTACTGTGCTTCACTTTCGATATGCGTGGCGCGAAGTCCTCCTTTTTTATAAGTCTATGGTGGTAAAATATTCTTCTTATTCTTGTAATAGCGACCCAGCCCTGCTCCATGCGCCACTCAAGGGTTGGAAGGAGTTTTGAAAATCCATCCCTTTAAAAGGATAAATATCGGATGAAAGTTGATATGGAAGCTCGTCATTCGGATATTCCATCTAGCACACAGCTTGTTACAAATCAAATATAAATATAGAAAATTACATATTATGTTGACACAATGGAAGAAGAAATACAAGGCTGAAATGAGCGAGAGGCATTAAATTAAACCACATAATTATACATATAACATATCTCCATCGGTAATTGATTGGTTTCGTACTTATCTGTTCGGCCGCTGGCAACGTATTTGCATTGGAGAGATCTTGTCTTCCTGGAGTAATACTTCTGCCGGTGTACCTCAGGATGGCGTTCTATCCCCTTTACTTTTCGCAGTTTTTATTAACTCAATCTCCAACGAAATAATTTCTTCCTACCATCTTTATGCAGATGATTTACAAATTTACTCGCGAGCTCCTCTTGTAAATCTGTCTGAGGCTATCCTAACGATCAATAGTGATCTGGCCCGTATATGCGAGTGGAGCAAGAGGTATGGACTTGTGTTCAACCCCATAAAGACGCAGGTTGTGGTAGTAGGCAGTTCTAGGACGGTCTCAAGGATCGACTGGATGACTCTCCCCCAAGTTTCTTTTGACAACACAGTTGTTCCCTTCAGTGAGAAAGTTAAAAACTTGGGGATATTCATAGATAAGAACTTTTCTTGAACTGCCCAGCTACAGAAAGTTAGCCGCAGGCTATTTGCATCTGCTGCATCTTTGAAGAGATTGCGTAATTTTCTACCGACTGCCACCAAGATTGCGCTTGCACAATCGCTTCTTCTTCCCATCCTTGACTATGCTGATGCCAGCTATCTTGACCTTACCCAAGAGCAACTCGATAAACTTGAGCGGCTTCAAAATGTGTGTATAAGGTTCATATTCGGTTTGCGCAAATATGACCATGTTTCTGAATATCGTGTGAAGCTCAAGTGGTTACCAATTCGCCTTCGCCGGAATGCTCATATCCTTTCCCTTTTGTATAAGGTGCTCTTTTCCCTTCTACCCCTCTCTATCTCAAGAAACGTTTCCAGTTTCTTTGCGACTCCCACACGAAATTTTTAAGGTCATCAGATAACTTGAAGCTCAAAATGCCTATGCATTCCACAACTTTCCTCGACAAATCCTTTACTGTCCAGGCCGCTCGTTTGTGGAATGCATTGCCCGTTCAAATTAAACGCGCGCAGTCGTTACCTATGTTTAAAAGACTCGTAAAGGAACATTATTTGTCGTTGTGATCTTGTTCTCGTAACTGTAAAATTAAACATCTTTAGTCTTCATTAATTTTCGTTACTTAAATATTTAGTATGTATGTATTTATGTATCTCTTATTTAGGATATGTATGTATCTGTTTTAGTTTAATATTGTATAAGTAGGTACTTATTATTTGCACCAACAACAGCCCCATTTCATATCCTGATAAATCACTGTCCATCCTAAGGTTGCCTGGAAGAGATCGCAGAAAGCGATAAGGCCCATTGTATGTTTTGTAGTGTTTAAGTTTCTTTTTTTTTGTTATGTACTTTTGTGGTGTACATTATAGTATATATAAATAAATAAACAATTATACTTTGTATCATTTTCAGCCTCTAACATTAAAAATCAGATAAATAGAAGCAAAACGACATAATTTTTGACCGTCAGTGGAAATCTCTACAAAGGATGTTTACATTTTAATTCGATTACTAAGCTATTTTATTTGTTCGAAAAAAGTTTTTTCTTATTTGTCTCCTAAACTTTTTTGTTAATAGTTCCGAGTTAACAGTATGCGCCTATAGTATAATGGTTTAATTTAATGCCTCTCACTCATATCAACCTTGTATAGTAAACAAAAAAATAAACTCTTCGACTTTATTATTAGTATACTAGCTTCTGCTCGCAATTTCGTCCGCGTGTGTTCCCGCGACCCACCCCGTCGCATTACATCGCCTACCCGTGCTATTACTTCGTTTTCGTTTACCGTTTTTTCTTTTTGCTCGGCTACTAAGGGTCGTAGCGTGATGTTAAATCGCAGCATAACAAGGGTTATGCTGCGATTTAACATCACGCTTTGCAGTCGGTTAGTAAAGAAAATGCTTCTTTGGAAGAAACAAAGTCAAATTTTCAGAAAAATATGATTACTTAGTACAAAAGCAATGTGTTCTATAAACGAAGACTGTTTGTACAAACAGTTCATGTCAACATGAAACATGTTGACAAGTATTGTGCGATGTTTGACTTTCCGGACATGTTGGAACATGACGGGCGTGTTGATACAACGGGTTATGTTGTGTCTGAATGGTGGAGGTATTATTGCTTTTTATTATGTAATTTATTAAGGTTAGAGGAAGGTGAAGACCAAATAAACGATGAATGGACTGTGTGAAAGGCAAGAGATGTATGGAAAAAGAACATAATAATGTAAGTAAATTGAAATGAGGGTAACGAAGATACACAAGCATTGGCATAAGGTATTATTCGTTACTGATATCTATACCTACTAATATACCGGATGACTTTTTTACCGTCTTGAAAAAAATAGGGTAGGGTGAACGGAGTAGAAGCCATAGGCATAGCTAGTTTTTTTTTTTAATATCTTAGACTGAAAAAATGATCTAAGTGTCAATAAACACTACAAATTCGATGTAAACTTTTCACATTAGAACAACAAAAACAGAAATTTTGAAAAAAAAAATTGTTTAAAAATATCGAAATTACCTAAGCTATGATTTTTTTTAATTAAAAAAAAAACATTGGGTATGCGGGCTTCTACTCCGTTCACCTAATATAGCCTATTTTTTCATTACAGTAAAAAAGTCATCCAGTATATTTAAACTAATAATAAAGCTGAAGAGTTTGTTTGTTTGTACGCGTTAATCTCTGGAACTACTAGTCGGAATTGAAAAAACATTTTTGGGTTTGATAGAATTCTTGAGAAAGGCTATTTAGTTAGTTTAGCTAGGAGGCTTAGTAGCCGAGCAAAAAGAAAAAAAAGTTAGAAAGAACGCTAAACAAAAATGAAGTAATAGCGCGGGCAGGCGATGCGATGCGACGGGCGGTGCGGGGTGGGGGAACAAAGTCACGCAGTTGAATTTTCAAGTTTCGGTGCAGAGCCGAGCGTTAACAATCTAACAGCCCGCTCCTATAAGCACTAATTTAGATGTCTCCTAGTAATAAGCCAAAATTACATAACGAAATTAGTGGCATAAAATTATTGGGCGACTTCTTCGTACAAGTGTGCAGGCAGCGGTACCGACTGGCGGGAGCGTCAGTCGCTCGCCCGCGTGAACTATGGAACTGTCACGAACGAAAAAGTCGCCCTTTATGTGTCATTTCATGTCGCTAATTTCGTAATGTAATTTTCGCTTTAGAGAATACTAGACTAATGCAATGACACTTCTAATGCAACGGGCAATAGAATCTGAGCCACGTGTGTCTCACACTCTAATACCACGACACTTCTAATGCAATGGGCATTAGAATCTGAGCCACGTGTGTCTCACACTCTAATACAACGACACTTCTAATGCAATGGGCATTAGAATCTGAGCCACGTGTGTCTCAAACTCTAATACAACGACACTTCTAATGCAATGGGCATTAGAATCTGAGCCACGTGTGTCTTAAACTCTAATACAACGACACTTCTAATGCAATGGGCATTAGAATCTGAGCCACGAGTGTCTCACTCTCTAATACAACGACACTTCTAATGCAATGGGCATTAGAATCTGAGCCACGTGTGTCTCACACTCTAATACAATGACACTTCTAATGCAATGGGCATTAGAATCTGAGCCATGTGTGTCTCAAACTCTAAAACAACGACACTTCTAATGCAATGGGCATTAGAATCTGAGCCACGTGTGTCTCACACTCTAATGCAACGACACTTCTAATGCAACGGGCATTAGAATCTGAGCCACATGTGTGTCACACTCTAATACAACGACACTTCTAATGCAACGGGCATTAGAATCTGAGCCACATGTGTCTCACACACTAATGCAATGACACTTCTAATGCAACGGACATTAGAATCTGAGCCACGTGATGTATCCCTTTTACTTACCCGTAACGAAACTTTAAACCATTATTCAACTCAGAAATCAACGCAGTCTCCAAAATTTCCTTTTTTTTCGGTCCATTTCGTGAATCGGCCCCTCGGTGAGGTTTCTCCAAATATGTCCAATTTGCATCGGGCGGGTTAACAAGTCTGTTCGGAATCCTATTAGATTCCTATTTGAAGTGTTTGACAATTTTAGGGTTGACTGTGATGTAATTTATAATCTCTTCTTTGGAGGATTAGAGGAATTGCTGACATTTGCTGAAAAGATAGTGATAAAAGGAGCGAGTTTTAATTTTGAAGTAGGTAATTGCAATCAGATTATAAATTTTAGTTTAGTTACAAAAAAGAAAAACGTAATAATGCACTTACTGCGAGCTGAGTTGTGCTGCTTTGAGTTTGGTTGCGTCTCGCTGAGATCCGTTGCGCTGTACTGCATTGCGTTCCGTATCGGTGCGTTTTTATAACGCTCATGCCTCCAGCACGTCTGTCTGTAGACCCATTCCCTTCAACCAGCTACGCAGGTGGCTACAGAAGTTCACCTATACATAAGCGGAGAGTAAGTGGTCCTTGACACCAGGCTGCAGACAGTCCAGGTAGGCTATGCCATCTCTAGATGGTACGCTAACCAGACGTTTATTACGTCTTGACAGGAACGGCCTAAGCCTGGTGACGGGAACCATCACAGGACACTGCTCACTAAACAAACATTCCACACAATAGGAATAACGGACAGTCCTCTGTGCAGGGCCTGCATGGGGGCTGAGGAGACCGTTGCGCACGTGCTCTTTGAATGCACAGGCGTCACCCAGATTAGAACAGAAACCCTCGGAACACCCCGATCTGACCTGATGGAGACTTGATCAACTTCTGGAGAGAGGTGGGCTGGTTGGAATAAATACCGGGCTGCCATGGCCCACGCACAAAGGTCCACATGAAGGACTAAGTGCGGAAACCAAATCCTCTAGCATGCTAGCTGCTGCAGCTAAACGTGTTTTTAAGCGCATCAAAGTAATGAGAAGTCGATAGAACCGCGCACCATGTTTCATTTTAATAATTTACCGACAGCAATAAAAGATCAGCCATCTTCAACAGCAGGTACAATTTAATTTCAGATGCAATACAATACGTAATTCCGTCCTATAACAATAAAACTCCATAAGAATGATTGAAACGCCCTCAATAGTCGTTAAAGGCTCCCGCAGACAGGCACGATGGGTGGTGCTACGCGACTCTAGACTTAACTAGTTCCTTTGCCCTTCCCCACACGTGAAAATCGAGCGGAGTGAGGTCGGGCGATCGCGGAGGCCAGGGGATTGGTCCTCCCCTGCCAATCCACGAATTTGGGAAACAATTATCCAAATGCTCACGTACAATCAGACTAAAGTGAGCTGGACAGCCATCATGTTGAAAGACAAGAGGCCTGTTTATGTCTACTTGGAACACTTCTTCCACTAATGGTGGTAAATCATTGATCAAAAAATCCAAGTAGTTGTTCCCATTGATGTTGTCGGGCAAATAATGAGGCCCTATTAGCTAAAGGAACTAGTTTACACTACAGAAGTAGAAAGTAGAGAAGATTTGATAAATCGAATTAATACTGCTTTCGAAGTTATGCGACAGGAGATGCTGCTGCGCACAACGACTGTAGAAATCAGACGAAGATGCCGCGCCTGTATTGTAAATGAAGGGCGTCAATTCGAACATTTGTGATTTATTATTTAAATAAATTATTTAACATTTTTTAATTGTTTCCTTAACACACCTAACTGGTACAGCATAATTTGAATCGACCATTTAATTTTTACCAACCTTGCAGTATTAAATTTCGCAAAACATTTCACTTTCCGTAAAGGTAGAGTTTCGTCAAAAATGTCCTACTTGATAAAATTATGAAATAACTCTTTAAGTTTTTTTTTTTATAAAAGCAAATTACATACCATTAGAAAGCTCACACACTAGGGATGTTTTGCTAGAATTGGAACTCCTCAATCATTTTTTGTTTTTTTTTTAAATGCAAGTTGAAATTAAGATTTAAGTATTTTTTTACATCTTTCTGTAAGTTTGAGGACTCATAACTTTTTTTCTAGCTAACATCTGAATAAAGCAATAATTTTATAAGAATCTGCCAACTTAAAAGTATGAAAAAAAAAACTAAATATTGCCTGTTTCACCCACTTTTAATAAAAATTACACTTTAAAGTTAAGAAAGTGGTGAAACAAGAAAAAAGATAAAAAAAATTAATTAAAAATATCCAGTGGGCCAGGGCCAAATAAATTAGGGCTGAGTAAGTAGCAGATGACCCCAACTGTTGAAGCCATTTCCAAACGGAATTAATCCTGTCAGCGGAGCGCGGGCGCTCGGGGGGTGCGCTGTCAGCTGTCATTGCGTTGACAGCCACTGCACCATTGAGTTGGAATTATATCAAAATTAAACTGAATATTAATTGTAATACAAGATTAAAAACTGCATTTCACTTCAATCAAGACGTTTCATTAAGTGGAGTGGCCCCCTTGAAACAACGAAATCATTTGGTGACCCCGACGTGATCCGACCGAAGAAAAGTACGAAAGTTCGTCGCAACGGTCGGTCATTGAAACTTCGAATTACCTACAAAGGAAGTAAGGAACAAACCTCGAGAAAATCGCCAGCCAGCAGCTGCAGCCATCGTTTCCGAGGGAAGTGCAATTTTTCCTTTATCTATACTTTTATCCTATTCTGTGCTTTAATTTGTGTAGACATCGTTGGTAACTCCGATAACTATAGCAAAAGTACATTACCGCAATTTGAAATAGGTATCGTGACGTACCTACCTACCTATTCATTGTTTGTTTCTGGAAACTTTATACTTAATAGTTGTGTTTACGTGTTTGCGCCGGCATCATGTTGGATTTAAAGGATTTAATTAAACAGAGAGGCAATATCAGAGCTCGTTTAACATTATTTGAAAAATATGTAGAATCAAGCAAGTTAGATATGAATGAATTACCTCTAAGACTAAATAAGGTACGAGACCTGTCTTGCACCTTTGATGATATTCAATCACAAATTGAAATGTTGGATGAAGAGTCAGATAAGCAAATTAATGAGCGTGAAATTACAGAAAATATATTCTTCCACTTGATTGCTAAAGCACAGGCCATGTTAGACAATTTTGAAAAAGATCATGGCAAGTTTGAGTCCTCATCCAACTCAATATCTAAAATATCACATGGCTTAAAACTACCACCGATTAAAATTGCTACATTTAATGGTGAATCAACGAAGTGGCTTTCCTTTAGGGATATATACTTATCGCTAATTCATAACAATGAAAACATTGATGATGTAAACAAGTTTCACTATCTTAAATCCTACCTAGAGGGCGCTGCTTCTTCAGTCATAAGCTCTGTGTCTATATCATCAAACAACTATTCTATCGCTTGGGATTTACTTTGCCAGCGATATGACAACAAACGTCTTTTAATAAATGAACACATTAAGTGTTTGTTCTCAATTGAATCCTTACATAAGGAATCGGATGTTGGCATACACAATTTAATTGATTCTTTATCTACAAACCTAAGTGCATTGAATTCACTAGGGGAACCTACTGACAAGTGGGATACACTTATCATTTACCTGGCCTCAACAAAATTAGACTGCATAACTGCCAGAAAATGGGAGGAATTTAGGAGTGATAAGGACTCGCCAACTTTAGAACAATTTTATTATTTTCTTCGTAAGCGGGCTACAGTTATGGAAACAGTTAATGTTGGTAGGATTGTTAAAAATGAAAAACGTCACAGTTTGCCCAAAACAAAATCATTTATTTCATCTGCTGTGGATTCTTCTTCTAGTAAAAAACAGTGTGGTATCTGTAAACAAGATCATAAGTTGTATGAGTGCACTAAACTTAAATCTCTTCCCGTTGAGGAAAGAATCTCACAAATTACATTGTTAAAGGTATGTAGTAACTGTTTGCAGGGAGGTCATAAGGCATTCCAGTGTGGGTTAAGTGGCTGTAGAATATGCCGAAGAAGGCATAACACTCTCCTACATAAACAGTCTTCTTTACAGAACACACAACAGAATGAACAGCCGTCATCTATTTCTACATCTAGTACTATACCGACTGGTGATAATAATTCCAAAAAAATTGAAACTAACTTACCTGTAGTTGGCTCCGCTGCAGCATCTGGTCCCTCCACATCCATTTCAATGTCTGCTATCTCCACCAATCAAGTTCTTCTGTCCACTGCGTTGGTCAAGGTGATAGTCGATGGCAAATTATTTATTCTGAGGGCTTTACTGGACTGTGGCAGCCAAACATCTTTCATCAGTGAGAAAGCTCAGAAAATGATAGGTACCTGTAAGAAAAAAAACTATTATCATTGTGTTTCCGGTTTGGGCAATACAGTATTAAATGTTACAGAGCATTGCAACATAGAAATAAATTCTATACACAAATCGTTCAGCAGGCCTGTCAAATGTTTTGTTTTACCTCAAATTACTGACAGTTTGCCCCATACCGCAGTTAGTGTACAAGAATTAAACATTCCTAGTAACATCCAACTAGCTGACCCTTTTTTTTTTTTTTTTTTTTTTTTTTTTTTTTTTTTTTTTTTTTTTTTTTTTTTTTTTTTTTTGAGGGTGGGAAATCATCAAATAACTTCTCCCGCTCTGGGTGGAGCGGAAGGGCGTGTCAGACTTTTACTGACTAAAACCCACCCGTGTTCCTTCAGTTGCCTATGCCAGGGCCGCGGTAACCCCTTCGGACAATCCGCGACCCCAGCGGCGTCGGCCCTATTGGGCCCCGTCACTTGCTGACATCTCTTTGAGGCGCGCGTGGAACACAACGCGCCGTCGACTCGGGCCTGGTCCTTACCGGACGGCGAGCTACCCGCTGCTCACCGTCCGCAGGCCCGCGCCTACGGTGGCCGGAAATCGCCCCGCGATTCCCGCCGCCCAGGGCGTCTCCTGGTCCCTTACACCCTACTACTAACTAGCTGACCCTAAGTTTTATTTACCAGCCGAAATAGATTTATTGCTAGGCGCCGATATATTTTGGGAGCTGATTCAAACGGCTACAGTTAGTTTGGGTTCACAAAGGCCAACGCTACAAAAAACTCACTTAGGGTGGATAGTGGCTGGTCCCACGGGGGGAAGCCACTACACTAGTAATAATCAAAAATTACATTGTCATTTTTCGCAAGAAGTCAAAGATCAATTAGCTAAGTTCTGGGAACTCGAAGAGATTCCTTCGAACATTGACCACGACAATAAAGATTGCGAGAAGTTGTTTAACGACACTACACTTCGCCTTAGTGACGGCAGATTTTGTGTTAAAATTCCGCTTAAGGATTCTTTAGACATGTTAGGTGATTCGTACAGCATGGCTGAAAAAAGGTTGTTTCAACTTGAGAGGAAATTTAAAAACAAACCAACTTTGAAACAACAGTATTGTGATTTTGTTCGCGAGTATGAAAGTTTAGGTCACATGACTCAATTAAGCAGGAAACCTGTCTTCGGTTGTTATTTCCCGCATCATGCTGTAATACGAGAAACTAGTGAGACTACTAAACTGCGTGTTGTTTTCGACGCCTCAGCAAAAACATCTACTGGAGTATCGTTTAACGACATACAACATGTCGGACCAGTAGTGCAGGATGACCTTTTCTCAATTTTGCTGAGGTACAGACAACATCAGTATGTGGTCTCTGCAGATGTGGAAAAAATGTACCGCCAAATATTGGTTGATCCAAATCAGCGAATGTTACAACAGATTCTATGGCGCGACGATCCGTCAGAACCGATTAAGATTTTTCAATTAAATACTGTTACATACGGAACGGCTTCGGCTCCATTTCTAAGCACGAGGTGTTTGGTTCAGCTCGCCAAGGAATGCAAGGATGATAAAATATCAAATATCATTAAAAATGACTTCTATGTCGATGATTTCCTTTCAGGAGCTGAAACTGAAAGGGAATTACAGAGTATTATAGAGTCAGTAACTTCAATTCTCGATTCAGCTTGTCTTCCTCTACGCAAATGGCGTACCAATTCACCATCCGCAATCCATGACGATTCAAACCCTTCATCAATAAAAAACTTAGATTTAAGTTCTCAAACTTCAAGTGTGTTAGGGTTGAAGTGGGACCCGGCCCAAGATGTCTTCCGTTTTTCAGTTGACATACAACGTGAACAAGTCGCAACTAAACGCTCCATTTTATCCAATTCAGCTAAGTTATTCGACCCATTGGGTTTATTAGGTTTATGTACTATTGTTCCAAAAATAATACTGCAAAAGTTGTGGCTATCAAATTTAGATTGGGATGAACCCGTAGATAATGAAATACAAAAGGAATGGACAAGTTTTTTAAGCAATTTAGAAACTCTCTCTAAAATTGAAATTCCTAGATGGGTTCTCATTAGCGAACCAATTATAATTGAGCTTCACTCATTCTCAGATGCTTCCCAAGTGGCCTATGCTTCTGCAATTTATCTCCGCTCGGTTGACAGTACCGGGCACACTCTCGTTAGATTACTTTGCGCTAAAACCAAGGTTGCACCAGTAAAGTCGGCAACCATACCTAGACTCGAGCTGTGTGGTGCCTTGCTTTCCGCACGCCTGAGTAATAAGGTTCTAAGGGCGCTACGTTGTAAAATTGACTCAGTTATTCACTGGACAGATTCAACAGTGGTCCTGGGTTGGTTGTCCGCTCAGGCTTGCAATATGAAACCCTTTGTTTCGAACCGTGTTAGTGAGATACAAGAATTGACTAAGTCAGACACGTGGAGACATGTCCCTGGCAATACAAATCCTGCAGATCTAGCATCTAGAGGATTAAATCCTAAGTCAATTCATTTAGCTAAAATTTGGTGGGAAGGACCATCGTTTTTATCTGAGGAATCAAGTATGTGGCCTCAGACTATTAATAGCAAAGGTATTTCCGAGTTGCCTGAAATCAAAACTAATAAAAAGACAGCAACAATTACTTTGCAGTCTACAGCATCTCGTCCTAGGCTGGTAGATTTTGAAAGAAGTTCCAGTTTCACTACGCTGCAAAGATCTATAGCCTATGTTCTACGTTACATAAATTACAAGCGATATAAACAGGCCAAGGTTACTACTGGTCCATTCACACCGGGTGAACTGGATGCTGCATTAAATGTTTTAATAAAACAACATCAAGATGAATGTTTTCCTAATGAAATTAAATTGATTAAAAATAAGCGTGACTTACCGTCGAAATGCAACTTGTTATCTCTCAGTCCATTCCTAAATGATGATGGCATTCTCTGCGTAGGCGGCCGCATCCAAAATTCAAATGAAACCTGCAACAAAAAACATCCCATATTATTAGACACTAACCATAATTTTACGAAGTTACTATTCATTCATTATCATAAAAAACTTTTGCATTGCGGGCCTCAATTATTGCTCAATGACTTAAGACATAAATATTGGCCCTTAAAAGGTAGAATACTAGCCAGAAAAACTGT
The DNA here is from genome assembly GCA_905163495.3 of Cosmia trapezina. NCBI lineage: Eukaryota > Metazoa > Arthropoda > Insecta > Lepidoptera > Noctuidae > Cosmia > Cosmia trapezina. Next base: position 3,675,925 of record LR991034.1, on the reverse strand, counting down.
GAACAATTGTAAGTTGTGCAGAATCATAAAAGCTAAAAGCGTTAATCCTCTAATGGGAAACTTACCTGCTTCAAGAGTTACTCCTAGTCTTCCGTTCCAGGTAAGCGGTGTTGATTTTGCCGGGCCATTCTACATCACCGATCGCAAGGGTCGTGGGTGTAAAATCACAAAATGTTATATGTGCCTATTCGTCTGCTTCAGCACAAAGGCTGTGCACTTAGAAGTAGCAAGTGACCTCACTTCCGATGTTTTCATTTTGTGCTTGAGGCGTTTTATATCTCGCAGAGGAAAGCCCTGCGAATTGTATTGCGATAACGGGACAAATTTTGTCGGCGCAAACAATGAATTAGCAAGGTTTTTAGAGTCAAGCAATGAATGCGTTACGGGTTTTGCTGCCGATGAGGGCATTACGTTTAAGTTTTCGCCAGCTTACTCTCCCCACTTTGGTGGACTTTGGGAGGCAGGTGTTAAGTCCGCTAAACACCATACGACTAGGATTTTAGGTGATAAACATCTTACGTTTGAGGAGTTGTCAACGTTGTTTGTGCAGATTGAGGCGATCCTCAATTCACGTCCTTTGAGCCCCCTCTCATCTGATCCTAATGACTTGAATCCTTTGACACCCGCGCACTTCCTGATCGGTAGGCCATTAACTTCATTCCCATCGGAAGCCTTAATCAATGAAAAACCCAACAGACTTGACCGATACCGAAGTCTAGATCAAATGCGGCAACATTTCTGGGAAAGGTGGAGAAACGAATACCTAAGCGAGTTGCAGCAAAAACAAAAATGGCGGATCTCGCAAAGAGGACTCCAGGAAGGCGACTTAGTTATTATCAAGGAACCAAACATTCCGCCATTGAAATGGCGTATGGCGCGGATCAGCAAGCTGTATCGTGGGACTGATGGAACAGCACGAGTGGCGGACGTCTACACGTCAAAGGGCACCTTCCGTCGAGCTGTTCATAACCTCTGCTCTCTACCCGAGCCGACTTCAACCGCAGAACCTCGAAACCCTGAAGCATTCGAGGGGGGGGAAGATGTTGAAGCCATTTCCAAACGGAATTAATCCTGTCAGCGGAGCGCGGGCGCTCGGGGGGTGCGCTGTCAGCTGTCATTGCGTTGACAGCCACTGCACCATTGAGTTGGAATTATATCAAAATTAAACTGAATATTAATTGTAATACAAGATTAAAAACTGCATTTCACTTCAATCAAGACGTTTCATTAAGTGGAGTGGCCCCCTTGAAACAACGTAATCACCAACTATCCACCATTTTCGTATGTTCAACGTTCTGCCAAACACCCTGTATAATAAATATACCTGGGTTTACCCTTTTTAGGGTTCCGTACCAAAATGGTAAAAAAGGAACCCTTAAGGTGTCACTCAGTCTGTCTGTCTGTCTGTCACTGCAGAATATCTCAAGAACTACTAATGCTACCAACTTGAAATTTAGAGTAGTTTGAGATGACGTTGACCCAACTATTTTGCAAATAAGAAAGAAATTAAAATATTTATGTTTTTTTTGCAACAGGGACTGAAAGGGGGTCTTAAAAAACCACTTTGATTTTTAAGACCCCCTTTCAGTTCCTGTGTTTATGAAAGAGCGCTGTTTTCACATTCTAAAACATTTTTTTTTCTTTTTTTTAGACCGCATAGTTTTCGACTTCTGATGAAAAATGTAAAAAAAAAATACCGTTCCCTTATGGAACCCTTATGGTGTGACTCAGTCTGTCTGTCTGTCTGTCTGTCACAGCTGGATATCTCAAGAACTACTAATGCTTTCAACTTGAAATTTGGAACAGTTTTAGATGACGTTTACCCAACTATTTTACAAATAAGTTACAAAAAAATTTTTTTTTTTTTGTAACAGGGACTAAAAGGGGGTCTTAAAAATTCAAAGTGAAGCTACTAGGGCGTGTGGGGTATCATTTGAAAGAGCGCTGTTTGCACATTCTCAAACATTTTTTTTTTAGGCCCCATTGTTTTCGTGTTTTGATGAAAAATGTAAAAAAAATACCGTTCCCCCCTATCTCCGAAGTTTTCAAAGAGAAAAATCTGAAATTATTCTATGTGATAGAAGTTTATGTAAAGATTACAGGAAAAATAAAACGATGTCTCTAAATAGCACACTTTTTTAGAAATCAGAACGGAACTCTCGGTGCGCGAGTCCGACTCGCTCTTGACCGGTTTTTTTTCTTTGGTTCTACAAACTAAAATAGATTTCAGGACACATGAAATCACTTCTTATGTATTCTGGATTATTGTGTATTTTTTCTATCAAAAAGGTGCTATAGTTACTGTAAAAAATGGAAACAAAGTTACTTATTTTCGCCGTATTTTTGAGAGGACAAGCCTTAAGACTCTTACAGACAGAGGCGATATTGCGTCGCTCCTGTGTGTATGGTCACGCGCGATTCCATAGAAATTGTTCTACGGATATAATATCGCAATATCGCGTCGCGACGTGATATCGCCTCTGTCTGTAAGAGCCTTTATGAGACCTAGGTAGGTACCTACTACGCAATGTTTGACCATAAGGTACTGTAGGAGCTTTGAACTTGATCAGCCTTATTACAAAACGTGGTTTTTCTTCTGCCATGGTTTAAACCATCGAGCCAGTTTTTGTAATAAAAACTGTGATAGTAATACGGTTCTTTATTCAAAACTGACAGCTTAGTCCGGTACTAAGTTGTCAGTTTTGTAAAACTGCCAACTTAATGTGTCGGAATAAGGTTCAAAATTCAAAAAAGGGTCCATGGTTTAAACCTGGGTTTGGAGATGAACCTTGTTTTGTAATAAGAAGGGGGTTTTAGCATGCAATCTCCGTGGATGTTTAAATATTATATGAGACAAACTAGGATTTTGAAAATAGACGGCCACGGACCGAAGTGATTGTTAGAAAAGTTCTGTTATTTAATAATATTCCTGGTTTGCCGCTCTACATGTTTAATTTTATAGCGCAGCTATCCCCCTGTGAGGTTTGAGTCCTCACTGTACCTACTACGAATGTTTAAATAGGTGTTCCTAGTGTAGTTGAAAAGAATTTATCCCAAAAACAAACTTAACATTGCAAACCCAAAAAAAAAACCGACCAAGTGCGTGCCGGACCACGCACAATGAAGGGTTCCGTACTTCAAAAGAATTTATCCCAAAAACAAACATAATATTGTAATCCCAAAAAAAAATTATGTAATAAAATTACAAATTAATAATTTTAGGACTTTTACCTTTACTTGTGCTGTGAGACTTGCTTTTTGCCAAATTTCATGGTTCTAGGTCAACGGGAAGTACTCTATATATAGGTTTTGATTTACTTGCGAGTATCAAACGATGTCGCATAAATGGGCGTATTTTTTTATTGCATTGACTTAGAAGCTTGATTTTTTTTTTAACTCTAAGGGTCCATAGACTTACGTATTTGATATTAATTTCTACTGATACATCCACGTTTTCTTGAGAAAAAGGAAGACCCTATTTCTCAAGAACACGTGGACGTATCAACAGTCCAGATCGTGTCGTGGACTGACATGAGATGACAGTCTGACAGACAGACAGACGGACAACGAAGTGATCCTATAAGGGTCCGTTTTTTCCTTTTGAGGTACGGAACTCTAAAAAACAAATGAATTCTTTTCGCAAACTAATATAACAGTAGTAGCGTTATAATATACGTAATATGATTTTATAGGCGTGGTGACGCATGTGTAGATGTCATTAAATCCAAGACACGACAACTTTTGGTAGTCATCCAACTATAACATTTAGTGAAATGTTGAAGAGGACTTTCACCAGTGTGGCCAGCGGATTGTGATGTCATATTAAACTAAAGTCGGTATTAATAACTCTGTTGTGGGATTGACAAGACTTGAGATGTTGATTTGGTTATATTTATCGTATAGGTACACACTTGTCATGATTTCAAAGGTGTCATCTTACTACATCAGAGACTACAGCTTCTGGCTGCGACTTCGTCCGCGTAAAATTTCTTGTATTAAAAAGTCAAAGTCAAAGATTTATTTGCAGATAAATATGGTTACAAAAGTTCAACAACCTAATCCTAACTATACTAACTACCTAATATTATAAATGCGAAAGTTTATTTTTTTGTTACCTGTTCACGCCTAAACCACTGAACCGATCATCCTGAAATTTTGCATACACGTTGTCAGGTGTACAGAAACGGACATAGGGTACCTTTCATCCAAAAAAAAAGTACTGTGCCCGAAGAAAACAACAATAACATTCTTAGGATAATAGATGGCACTACGTGTCTTTCGAATCATATTATTACAAGCACAGTACAACCCGAATTGATTATCAAATTCTAAATTAACGCGAGCAAAGCTGCGGGCAAAATCTAGTCCTATGACACTCAGCAATACTGTTGCTTCTGATTATTCTCGTTCATACAAACTGAATAATTTTACCTCATTATAATATTAGTAGGTATATAGGGTGACTGGTAATTAGTGACCGATACCTAAACACATGATTGTGCTCATGATAACAAACAACTTTTACTATGGGACCCCAAACCTGAAATCGCGAAAAAAAAATCAGCTGCTCCCTACATTTTGACGAGTTATGCGAACATGAATGTATGGGGCAGCTGATTTTTTTTTCGCGATTTCAGGTTTGGTCCCATAGTAAAAGTTGTTTGTTACCATGAGCACAATCATGTGTTTAGGTATCGTTCACTAATTACCAGTCACCCTATATATCAGTATGTGAATTGCCGTCATAATGTTAATAACGATATTTTTTATTGTTTCAGGTATGTTTCCTAGCCGCTACTCTTTCCTGTGTACCTAACTGAGGTAAATATTATGTTTATAAATGTTTCAGCACCCTAATTGCATAGGGTTGGCATATCCGTGTGGATGAAAACCCCTTTTAATAACATAGAATAATAATTAAAAAAAACCTTAATTGCGTAACACACTATCAAACGGAATTTGAATCATTTTGAAGCAAATTGCTAATCCATTGCTTCATATGCTCGAAAAATTTGTCTGCTCAACAACGTAAATAACGCAATGAATGTTGTTGAACTGTCAAAATGAAACCGATTCCAATGAGGTCTATTGTGTATGAGTTTTCTGATAGAGCCGCCAGTGTAGCGTGAGGTATCCGAAATGTCAAATGTCACTGTTTGTTACGGGCTTTTTTTCAGTTAGCGGGTTTATTGCTATATTATTTTTAGGGTTCCGTACCTCAAAAGGAAAAAAACGGAACCCTTATAGGATCACTTCGTTGTTCGTCTGTCTGTCTGTCTGTCTGTTTGTCTGTCCGTCTGTCTGTCTGTCAAGACCCTTTTTCTCAGGAACGCGTGAATACATCAAGTTGAAATTAATATCAAATACGTAAGTCTATGGTCCCTTAGAGCTGTAAAAAAATCAAGCTTCTAAGTCAACGCATTAAAACAATACGGCCATTTATACGACTTATTTTGATACTCGCAAGTAAATCAAAACCTATAGGGTACTTCCCGTTGACTTAGAATCATGAAATTTGGCAAGAAGCAAGGTCTTACAGCACAAGTAATGGAAAAAGTCCGAAAATTGTTAATTTATTATTATATCACATAAAAAAATATTTTCAAGTATGTCATCTGTCAAGGCCCTTTTTCTCGGGAACGAGTGAACGTATCAAGTTGAAATTAATATCAAATACGAAAACCTATAGTCCCTTAGAGCTGTAAAAAATTCAAGCTTCTAAGTCAACGCAATAAAAAAATACGGCCATTTATACGACATATTTTGATACTCGCAAGTAAATCAAAACTTAAAGGGTACTTCCTTAGAATCATGAAATTTGGCAAGAAGCAAGTTCTTACAGCACAAATAATGGGAAAAGTCCGAAAATGGTTAATTTATAATTTTATAACATAAAACAATATTTTCAAGTATGTCATCTGTCAAGGCCCTTTTTCTCAGGAACGTGAAAAGGTATCAAGTTGATATTAATATCAAATACGTAAATTTATGGTCTCTTAGAGCTGTAAAAAAATCAAGCTTCTAAGTCAACGTAATACAAAAATACGGCCAAGTATGCGACATATTTTCATACTCGCAAGTAAATCAAAACCTATACCCTATAGGTTTTGATTTACTTCCTGTTGACCTAGAATCATGAAATTTGGTAAGAAGCAAGGTCTCACAGCACAAGTAAAGGAAAAAGTCCGAAAATTGATAATTTGTGGTTGTATCACATAAAAAAATACTTTTTAGTTTTTTTTTCTGGCAAAATGTGGGTGTACTATAGGTACACCTCTGCCCAACCCTTCGGGGAAACAAGGCGTGATGTTATGTTTAACAATAGTTTTTTGGTAATAAAAACCTAAATAATTATGCAGTTGGAGAATTGTCCGTGACGTATATCAATGTATGGGAGAACATGTTTTTCAACTTGTCTTTGGGATAAATTCTTTTCAACTACGGAACCCTCATTGTGCGTGGTCCGACACACACTTAGCCGGTTTTTTATAATTAAATTCAAATAATGTTGTGAATATTTTGCAATTCCTGAGATTAATTATGGCAAATATGAGTTACGGGTCAATGAATGTAAGTGCTTTAAAAGCGGAGCTAAGAAAAAGTAGTGGAAAATTAAGCGGGTTGAAACAACAACAAATTTTTGCTGTTTACCAACAGATTTAGTGTCAAAAGTAGGTATGCTTATTTACCGAGTTTACAGCTATGTTTTTTGCTATACTTCATGACCTTACTCGACAGTGGCACCATCTGGTGAACACAAAAACGGTAGCCCTCGGGTAATACAGTGGCAGATTGGTTGCCTTCCTGAATTATACCCTAGTTTCGCAAAAAAAGAAGAAAAAAAGATTTTACAATGGAAAGCTAAAACAACATTCTAGAATTTCGTTACGCACAAACATTGACTGTTTTTTAACGTAACTCCAAGGTTTTCAAAATAACTACAAAACAGAAATTACGTACAAAACTACATACGAGTAGTTAGTTCCAGTTTACAAAGTAGTAGTGCTCGGTAACCAAACACACGTGCCAAAGTTTTTTACACGATCAAATTAACTACAGTGGAACAGGAAATACGGATAAGTTTACTTTGGCACCTACTATGTTATGTTTTGTATAAGTACCTACAGGCTGACTTTGAATCAATTGGAATATTTCAGGGAGTGAAAAAAGAAGAAAAAAAAAATTGTAATGAAGTGGCTTATTAGAAGGTTGATACTCAGGAGTAATGTAACATGTTTATGTAATTGCAAGGAACCAGCACGATGGCACTAAAGACTATTATTTTATACTACGCAATTAAAACATACATTACAAAAAAGACATAAAATACACACATACATAGTAGCCAAAAGCCTCGTCTTCATCCAATAAAAGTTTGTCAATTTTGTTAATTTCTTGATGTACGGGCCAGGGACCAAAGACAATATAATATGTCTTTGGTCCCTGGCCCGTACAGGACCTACGCTGCCGTACCACCTGGTCAGATAAGTTTGTGGCACCCTATATTGCATAATTATTATGTTGCGACATTGGCAATTAAAGTGTGTGTCGCATCTTCTGTGCAAGAATAGGTCGTTGCTCAACAAAATGCTGTGACTTCGGAAGAACCTAACATCATCAGCGCTGATTTTCAGCAACTACCTCTCGAATGACGTAATGATGTCCCCTGTATGTAGAGGGTGTGTGTGTGTGTGAGTATCTAGAAGTACTATTATACTCATGAATCAATCTAAAGTTCTGAGTTAATCTACACGATTACTGCCAAATGCTTTCACTGACTGGACAGATCTGGTTTTTCCTCAAAAGTCCATCTTAGACACTAATCGGCTCCACTGTACAATCACACCCGCGCGTACGAAACTTCACATTGGTGAATCATTTGGGTTAGGTTAGAATAGTGACCATTACCTCTATTGCTGGTGAATCATTTGGGTTAGGTTAGGTTAGGTTAGAACAGTGACCCTTAACGCGCGACGGCGAGCGAGCGAAGCGCCATATCCCCTCTATTTTTGGTGAATCATTTGGGTTAGATGAGGCGGTGAATGTCTCGTATATTAGACGATGAAAGCCTCAGGGTTATTGACCTTGATTTCAAGGTCAATGTGGTACTCGTACTGTAAAATATTTTTTTTTTCGGCGTCTATTATTTTGCGCACTTTGTTGTTGTCAATAATACACTAAAAAAGGTCTATTGTACCCAAAAAAAAATAGCTAGTATATAAAAGCGCCGGGTGCGTTTGTACAGTGGTTCCCACTAATCTTCATGATCTGACCAAGATTATATCTGAAGTTTAAGGGACGGTGACCTCTGTGTTTGTTTCGGCTTATCTTCTCAAAGTAGTCGGATAGAAAAAACATCGAACTCGTCCAGTTCTCACGCCAATTAGCAGACACCATAGATTTTCATTGTTATCTGCACACCTAATTTATTTTTTACGTGCTGTAAAAGGTGTTTTTTTAAACAATTTATTGAAATAAATATATTTCATCAATTAGGGAATTAACTTTTTACCATGGGTTTTAACCGTACTATGCTAGAAAGCTAGTCAAGCTAGGGAACGTTAAGCTACTCTTGCCGCGGTCGCTTCGTGGATGGGGAGCCATCACATATCGAGACTCCTCCGATCCTCGAAAAGTACGTTAAGCCGGGTACGGGTCGTCAGAAGTCCGAAAGTCTGACAACCAGTCTTATACCAAGGGGTATCGTATTACCCAGTTACATGGGCTGTAGACATCAGATAGGTAATCGCTCCATGTAAAATACTGGTATTCAGCTGCATTCTGTTAGACTGGAAGCTGACCCAAACATAGTTGGGAAAAGGGCAGGTAAATGATGACGATGCTAGAAAGCTATACTTATGTATAAACTAGCTGCGCCCCGCGGTTTCACCCGCGTAGACTGAAAAAAAAGGTAGCCTATGTGTTAATCCAGGGTATAAGCTATCTACATACCAAATTTCATCCAAATCGGTTCAGGCGTTTAAACGCGAAGAAGTAACAAACATACACACATACACACCCTCTCACAAACTTTCGCCTTTATATTATTAGTGTGATAGTGTGATAAAAAGTAACTAATGTCCAGTGTCACAGTACTTCCAAAAACCATTGTAACACAAGACCCTATAAGACCATGGGTACAGAGCAAAGGGTTCGGGTCACTGACCCAATTCGCCGCGTGCGCTGAACCCAACTGAATATTTCCTTTCATCTCGAAATTTCCGGTCCTTCGGAAAACGGATGGTTTATTGGTATTAAATGGTTGATACGTGGTTTGATTTCCAGTTATTAAAGTAATATTGGATTTTTGTTATAAAACCGGCCAAGTGCGTGTCGGACCACGCACAATGAAGGGTTCCGTAGTTGAACAGAATTTATCCCAAAAACAAACAACATTATAATCCCAAATTTTTTTTATGTGATGTAATTATAAATTAACAATTTTCGGACTTTTCCCTTCATTGTGCTGTGAGACCTTGCTTTTTGCCAAATTTCATGATTCTAGGTCAACGGGAAGTCCCAATTGGTTTTGATGTACTTGCAAGTATCAAAATGTGTCGCATAAATGGCCGTATTTTTTTATTGCGTTCACTGAGAAGTTTGATTTTTTTAGGACTCCAAGGGACCATAGACTTACCTATTCAGTATAAATTACCTTCCAGTGATCCAGTCTAACCCTTGTTAGACTGTCAAGTCCATCAGTTCACTGGCACTTATTGTTTAAAAGCCGAATTTAAGTGCCCCGGAACGCCGCCGCGCGACGAAAAAAATGTACTGGGTTCAATTCACCCGGGCTTGCACGGGGATGGGACGTGTGGGTGGGAAAAATCAAACTGTAGTTTCATACAAAACTGCAATACCTACACGGTCAAAATGTATGGAACAACTCAGTGATTCATTTTGTGCTGAATTTATGGTAATACATAGTTTGCGCGTCGCTAACTCACACCGTTTATAGAGTATGGCCCGGTTTTTTGATCCGTAGTTAACTCAACCAATAGGACCTTAACAAATTTTTTACAAAAAAAACACAACCGACTTCCAAAAAAACACTACAAAGTGAAAAATAACTTTAATTTCGGAAGTCGGTGTCTTTGGTTTTTTATTTACTTTCGTTTTTTTTTGCCACAAGTCGGTTGTTTTTTTTTTGTAAAAAGTTTTTATTTTTCACTTTTTAGTGGTTCCTACCCCACAAATCTGAATACCACTCTGCAATATAAATTAGAGGAGCATCATCCACATAGACTAAATGGGAAAAATCTTCCGGCTTCTTCATCAGATAGGTTCGATGGTACCACTTTCATCAGAACCATTTATTTAAAGCTTCGTCATACTCGCTTAACTATTTTAATCGAGATATCGCCACCCGTGAAATACTTATCATCGTTGAGGAGTTCCCGTAGCTATCTGTGGTCTTCTTCATCAGTTCCACTTCACCAGATGATACTTTTTGAATGCAAACGCTTGATTTGTTGATGAAAATACCTAAATCGCTATATGTATGCCTACAATATTTGAGGAGTTCCCTCGATTCCTCATGGATCCCATCATCATAACTGGATTTTGATACAAATGGGACCAATCTGGAAGTATAACATTTCAAATAAAAAAATAATTTTCCGAATCGGTTCATAAATGACGGAGTACTGAGGTAACAAACATAAAAAAAAATACAACCGAATTGATAACCTCCTCCTTTTTTGAAGTCGGTTAAAAATAGTAACTAATGGTTAAATTTTGGCAAAATGTGAACCAAATTTAACCATTGATGCGAATCAAATTTAACCAAAATGATACATGCTAGAGTGGATATAAATATTTAGCGAAATGCTGGCATAGGTACAGACTAACAAAATAAAGGATAATTATTTTATTTTTACCAGTTGTTGCCCGCGATTTCGCCTGCGTGTATTTTGTATTTTTTTAATACAAATATCCAGAGTGAAAAGTAGGCTATGTCCTTCTCCAGGTCTAAGGCTATCTATCTGTAAATTTCCCAACGATCCATTTAGTAGTTTAGGCCTGAAAAGGGAACAGACAGACAGAGTTATTTTATTTATAATATTATTATGGATTTTAGAGTCTCCAGCGCGTTGTGAATTACGTTTTTCATTATGTAAGTTTAACGTTAATTACAGGGCATTATAATTTTAATACGCATATCCATTATCCCAGCGTGCCCTACAAAATTAATGCATAAAGTAAACCAAACCGCGATGTACCTAATTAATAAAACACGGGTCGATAGCGCTATAGCATGCAAATTGAGCCAGCATTAAATCGTCTATTAATGAAGAAAGGTGCATTAGCTTAGAAATATCACTACGGACAACCAGCCTCCGTAAATCTGAGTTTTAGACACAGAGATGAAAAACATAACGCAAACTTACGCTTCGATCTATCAAAATCACGCAGAATGCATGATTTTAACCGTTTGATTATTTGTTGAAGAACCTTGTGATTTAGAAATAAACCGGCCAAGTGCGAGTTGGACTCGCACACGAAAAAAATATGTAGGTATTGTTAATTATTGTACGGTGGGAACCATATAATATTTAACAATACATTTTTTTTTAAATACTTACATGTTTCTTCTATTTTTTTTTTAAATGAAATAAAGTTATAAAGCGGCAATACAAATACACAATCTGTGATAATTTCAACTGTCTACCTATCACGGTGCATGAGATACAGCCTGCTGACAGACAAACGGACGGACAGCGGACGCTTAGTAGTAGGGTTCCGATTGGCACCCTTCGGATACGGAACTCTAAAAATGACACCCATTTAGAATTTAATTCAACGCTTCCTCACGTTGATTTCAATCAATCGCACGCATGGTAACAATTTGAGGTTGACATCACCTTTATTTTAGCAGAAGCCGGTTTTCAGAGTTCAAGTTGACCACAGGACAGATAATAGAGGTCCCTTCTAGGGCTACACACCTGGCTTCTTTTCCGACTCGTCATAATAGCGCAACACGGCATAATTCTATTTTTATCGCGGAGCTTCGTACGCTGTCACAGTAAGAGCGCGATTATTGGCCAGTAAAACAAATTTCGGCTGACATATGATCGTCTGATCACATGTGCGGCGCGCCTGTCCCGCCCGCCCTTCTAACCTCTTTTATCTGTTTTGTGAAGCTGACCATAGATTTAACATAATTTCATAATAACAGGCTACTGTTGCTAGAATTTCTTGTACATTTCTCATGCTTTCATAATTTCAAGTCATAAGTAGGTACCTACATTTCCTTGAACTTACCTTTTACACCCATGAGTAGGTACCTAAATTGTCCGTAATTTCCTCTCGAGCCGAGTAATGAGCCCACACTCTAGTTACTTAAGCCGTGTTTAGAACTCGAGCAACTTGAGACTGAAATGATATTGTGGCTCACTGAATTACTGATGAATTTTGAATATTACAAGCGTCTAGGGTTGGTTTTAATCAAATATGTGAGAAAGTAGGGCGTTATTTCTCGGAAATGTATTTTGCAGTTGACTTCTTTCACAAATAATGCGCGCCTTTATAATTTCTAACTCGACGATATTATTATGCACGTCACGGGATCATGATCAATCAATCTGCCTAGCCTTTTCCTAACTACGTTGGGGTTGGCTTCCAGTCTAACCGGATACAGATGATTACCAGTATTTTACATGGAACGACTGGGTAATACGATACCCCTTGGTAAAACTGGTTGTCAGACTTTCGGGCTTCTAACGGGCGACCCGTAACGACTGTCAAAAATCCACGAATGAGAGCCGGGACCAACAGCTTAACGTGCCTTCCGAGGCAAGGAGGAGTCTCGGCATGTAAAGATGGTCACCCATCCACAGACTAACCCCGGCAAGCGTAGCTTAACCTGATGGATCGACCCGTGCAGCAGTTATTATTTAGCCACAAGCCCATCAGTAATTTTACCTGGGTATGCCTCCAAATTACTGAAAATCTATCATTTATTTAATCTGTATGCAGGTATTTCAGATTAGCAATTCAGACTACTTAATTATTTATCAAAACGTTTTAATTATTCATGACCACCAAATTATTAATATTTTAGTATTAAATTAATAGCATGTTAATGAGCAAAAGTGATTAATTTATAATATCTGGTCTTAATTATACTTCCCACTGAATATTATATTAGTCATGGAACTCATTAATTACTAAAATAATTGACAGCATGGCAATTATGCGGTAATTAGGTTATGTTAATTAGTTATTTAAATTAGTTGTTTAAATTAGTTGTTTAAATTACGGTTCCGTAGCAAAGAATTTCTGACGGCTGGAAAACATTTATTTAATCTGAATTAGGCCAACAAAATTTACAATTCTTCGAAATTCAAAACAGCATTATGTTGCCTGATACAAAAATATTTCCACAACGTACAAAAAACATGCAATGCAACAAAAAGAAAATGGACGACGGACCATCCACCATTTAAAAAAACACAAAAGTAGCCTTCGGAATGCCTAGCTTAAAACTGCAAGCGTCAATGTAAAGCTGTTTTCATCCGTCGTCCATTCGCCTCATTGTCAGTCAGTTGAACAATGAGCTAGTAGTGAATGAGAGAATGAGTGAACCATCCTAGTAATGGTCGCATAAAATTGCTCGTTCCCATTTTTGTTCAGGATTTTTTTTGTTGGAAGATTGGTGTTCAGTTTTTTGTTGACGGATCTATGGATTATTCTTACAACATTAACGCCCGGTTTCTCGACGGCTATTCAATTGTTTCCTCGGAAAGCACACGTTAAGCCGTTGGTCCCGGCTGTCATTCGTCGATCTTTGACAGTCGTTACGGGTCGTCAGAATTCCAAAAGTCTGACAACCAGTCTTGCCAAGGTGTATCGTATTACCCAGTAACTTGGTTGTGGAGGTCAGATAGGAAGTCGCTCCATGTAAAATACTGGTATTCAGCTGAATCCAGTTAGACTGGAAGCCGACCCCAACATAGTTGAGAAAAGGCTATAGGTAGATGGTGACACACGTAACAATACTTTTCACGTTTTTTTTTCCAAAGATTTTTATTTTTTTCACAGAGTCGTGACAGACTTTTGAGTGGTTTGGTTATTAATCTTATACATACACTTTTACCTCGTTTACGTTCATACATCTGCACACCGGTTGCGAGTACTACGCAGCTGACCTTTCTGAAGAACATCACCACACGTCACATCTTCCTAGGGCGTCCCTAAAAAAATAAATAAAAAAATAATAAGTCGTACTTACTTATAAAAATATCGAAATTCAAATGTTATGCAACCTGCTTAGGATTAGAATTTTGATGTTATTCTTAAAAAAAAACATTAGATATGCCATAGGCATCTTTCTACTCCGTTCTCCTATTATGGTCTATTTATGGTCTTGAAAATACCATAATAGGTGAACGGAGTCATCCAGTATAAGTCCAGCAGTGCGATTCTGTAACCATCTCACCGTGAAATCTTAGGTGAAGTGAGCGTGGAGTGAGCTGTCAATAGTGTCAATTCCTAGCAAAAACAAACTCACTTCACGTAAGTTTTCACGGTGACATTTTTACAGAATCGACCGGCAGGTTTCCTCACGATGTGTTTTTCTTCACCGATATCTGTAATGTCCAAGATAAATTCAGAAAGTACATTTAAATTTAAAAAGTCACATTGGTACTTGCGAGGCCTGAACCACTGGGCCATCACGACAAACCCACACCAAATAAGTTATTATTTACCAAGCTAATCCAAGATTATAATCTGAAAGCCCCACTTGACCACTTTCATACCTTGTCACAAAGACACAATTATTCGCTCAAAGGTTCAATAAACTTGATAAAAGACACTTCAGACTAAAGCTCCATTTACACGGTGCAACTTTCTGGAACGTTCAAGAGCAATAATCGCATGCCATAAAGCACGTTCAATTTTATTGCCATTCAAGAATTGCATGCAAGTGTTTACACGCCATTTCCACAAAATGGCATACAATAATTGAATGCAAGTTTTTCCATTCAATAAAATAGCATGCGACTTACACCAAGAAAATAAAATTGCAAGGTGATTATTGCTTGCAAGTTTTGTACAATTTTGATTCAAGTATTACCCGTATTTGAGCTGCCAAATATTTCATTCAATTTTATTGAACGTTTTGTTTTGTTCGCTCATGTTTTAAGGCTACTACTCTTTCGAAAAAAGCTTAAAAACAGCGTGCAGATGAAGCAGTTTTTCGCCGGCACCTACAGAGAAATTACATCTGAAAAAAATTGTTAGTAATCTACATGATATGAATCGTAAAATGATGGCTAAACCAAATTTAGCCATCATTTTTCTATCGGTATCACATAATAAGAAAAAAAAAACCTCAAATCACCTCCAAATCGTTAAGATGAAACCATTTTACTCCTTCATTTTTTATCAAAAGAATATAAAAAAAATATCTACTTTGCAATACAAACGAAAATGATTTGGTTTTGTTACTTTTTAAAATCATGTATTTTTTTATTATAATAAATTAAAAATGCGTCTAATTTGGGACAGCGCTCCTTGATGGGCGAGTCCTATTACTGGCTGGACGTACGAGGCGTTGCGTGAGCTCAGGCCAGAATGCGCAAGCTAACCACTCAAGGTCATTGGCGTATAGTTCGGCCTTAATGATAGAAAATTTTCATGCCATAATTGCCATGCCATTCCTCGACGATAGCTTATAATTAGGCCACAACATAGACATCTAGCGATTACGCGATCTCAATCGTGCGACAATCACTTTAAATAGGACGCAGCATAACGCTCGCGCGATTCGCTTGACGCAAGTCGAGTTCGTGAGCAGACAGCCTAAACTGTGATCCTCTTAAACCCTTTCAATTATCTAACAAGGGTCAATCTCTGGAGAATGTCCTGTTATTAAGGTACGACGCCGCCAGGGTCGCGGGTTGTTTGAAAGAGATACCGTGGCCCTGGCAGAGGCAACTGAAGGAACACGGGTCAGTCAGTAAAAGTCTGACACGCCTTTCCGCTCCACCCAGAGCGCGAGAAGTCATTTGATGATTTCCCATCCACAAAAAAAAAAGGTACGACACTTTATCGGTGTAGGTAGTGGACACTTTTCCAGCTTTATTGTACTTTGGGACTTTTATTGTGTTGAGCTTATGTTGTTATCAGTTAAAATTATCTCTCATAAGCTTTGAAAGGGGAATCGCTAGCCTTAAAAAGTGCATTAATTATGTGTTATTGTATGATAAGTGCATTTTGTTATGTTTTCTTAAGGTAAGTAAATAAACATATTTTAAAATATAATAAAAAATATATATTAAAGTTTTTGGGTTTAATCTTTTATACTTACCTAAATATTTTAAACCAAATACCAGAAAACTTGACTTTTGGTCTGGGTTAGTTGGATTATGCTTGCATGAGTATTTTCGAGATTAAGTTTGAGTTAGGGCTGCTCCTTCCTAAAATACGGCGAAACTAAGTAACCATTTTTTACAGTAACTATAGCATCTTTCTGATAGGAAAAAATACACAGTAATTTACAATACATAAGAAGTGATTTCATGTGTCCTGAAATCTATTTTAGTTTGTAGAACTAGGGAAAAAAAAACCTAAATCCAGGTCTATTTCGGTCTATTTTTTCGAGTTGTTACCATATTACTCCTACAGTTTTCATTAAAAGTGTTCATAAATTTATACAGTTCTTTACAAACTAATAAGGAATGATTTCTTGTCAATACTTTTTTAGTTTAATCAACAGATTTTTTGTAAATCGATAATTACTTCATATTTTGCAAGCGTTGTGTCATCGCGCTTCTCTTTCTTTTGTATGCAGTCCGACAGTGACCGCGCTTTTTGCGACGGACAAGCCTTAATATTATTATTTCAGCGTCTAAAGAATCAATTTTGTAGCCAGTTGCTGGGTGATAAATTGTTATTCTGTAGATACTTAAATGAAAGATAATATTTTTATGCTATTTTATTTTATCGTCTAATCTTATTTTATGTGCCAATAAACTAACCGTATAAGCTTTCACTATAAATTAGCACAAAATACTTTCCGCTTTTTACGGTTCGAGTTATCTCGTGTCGTATGTGACGTTTACAACCAACACGAGACAGGAGTATAAATGTCAATTAAGTATCTAACCTCCAAGGGACTATAAATTTAATTGTAAGTACTTTTTAGAGGTCATGCTGGCAGGTGAAATAGTTTTACTTAGGTAGTTAAACAGACGAAGATATTTTGGCGAAAAGGATCGTTATTTTATTAGACAAAGTATTTTGTCGATAATTGACATTTAGGAAAAAGATAATTCTAGTCCCGTGAAACTTTAACTTCAATAAGTACCGACATCATCAAATGTCAAAACGGATCATATTTCAAAGTTCGTGACATTATTATTAACAAAAAAAAAACATTATAAAAAGGTCAACCTTCAAAGCACTCAATCATGTGCATCAACCCTAACCTATAAAAAAAAAAACATTTAAAAAAAGAATCTCGACATGACGTAACGCATGACGCCGTACAATACACCTCTACGGATGACGTAGGCGTCGTAGCGCTACGACGCGTCGTAGACCTCGCTACGAAGGCTACGCCGCGCCGCCTACGTCAGACGTCCATTCATCTGATAATGTCACTTTGTATGTCAGTAACTTTAGTTATATTTATGTTGTGGCTTTTCTATTTTGTTGAAGAGTGGAGTTATTCAGTGTTGGAGTGGCTTTTAAAAGTCTCGATTTTTGAGTTTATTTTTCCAGTTGTATTTTATTTTATTTTATTTTATTCAGGGACAATAAACAGCTACAATATGTGTTGAAACAGAGAAAAGATATACAAAATAATAACAATATTGCAGCCCACTACATTATCCGCATATTAACAAAAAAAAAATATGATAATGAGTGCCACTAGATGGGTAATAGAAATAATAAATAATTACATCACATTAATAAAAAATAAATTAATTACATAATGCAAAATAGAATAGAAATTATAATAGAATTCTTGGCATAACTAACACTAAAAAGCAAAAAAAAAAAAAACCTAAACAAATAAATAAATAATAAAGTTAAAATTAAGACATTCTTACATTCCTATAATCATTATTGGTTTATAATAATATCCATAACATTACATTTAAATTTAGATTTAGAGCATACAAAAATATCAACATCAACAAAATTACAATTATAACATTCAACCATTCGACGGATAGGGCAGCGCAAACCAGAATTAGTTCGGCAGGTATTGACAGCGAAAAGGGTACCTGCACGGATACTACGTTTATTAACAGTGCGTGGAACTACATAACACAGTTTGCTCGTGAGATCGATACAATCAAAAGCCCCACGAACAATACCATACAGTACAGAAGCCTCTAGATACTTACGTCTAGATTCTAGGTTGACCTGCCTATATTTATCTAGTAATTGTGAGTACGACAAATACGTTTTGTGACATCTGTAATGCATGGCTCGTAGAAACTTCCGCTGGACTTTTTCAATCTCGTCTATGTATTTCCGGTAAAACGGGTTCCAGATAGGGACGGCATATTCTAATTGTGATCGTACCAGGGTCTTATATAGGTAAAGGTATGTGGAGACTCGCTTGAACTCAGTGGACGATCTCATAACGAAACCATACATTTGAAATGCTTTATTAACAATTTTTTCTACGTGTTGATTTAGGGACAACTTATCGTCAATTAACACACCAAGATCTCTCACAGTAGATACATTACTGAGTGTTGCGCTATGCAGTGAGTATTTAAAATTAATAACTATTTTATTCTTAGTGAAGTTGATGCAATTGCACTTGGAGAGACTAAGGTGTAGCTTATTGTTTAGACAATAGTCAGTGAGACTGTCCAGATCTTGTTGAAACAGTCGACAATCTTCCACAGTCTGTATGGACCTATAAACTTTTAGATCATCAGCGTATACAAGAAACTTAGTATTTTTAAAACATTTGTCTATGTCGTTAATATACAAAATAAATAATAGTGGTCCCAAGATTGAACCTTGCGGAACACCTGAGGTTATATGCACTGTTTCAGACTGATGACCGTTCACGACAACTTTTTGTGTTCTATTTTTAATATAGGATGAGAACCAACGAAGCAAATTCCCTCGTATACCATTAAAGGCAATCTTATTCAGTAGGAACTATATTGTAGAACCTATATTGGAAGTGGTTTAGATACTGGTTGGGCATTTTTGGTTTTGTTTTTTGATATTCAGAACTTTGATTACTTAAATCACACTAATATTATAAATGCGAAAGTTTGTGAGTGTGTGTGTGTATGTTTGTTACTTATTCACGCTCAAACGGCTCGACCGATTTGGATGAAATTTGATATGTAGATAGCTTATACCCTGGATTAACACATAGGCTATACTTTTTATCCCGGTTTACGCGGGTGAAATCGCGGCGCGCAGCTAGTAATATTATAAAGCCGATCGTCCACCGCCAGCTAAACAATAAGTTAGTTTAGTTTAGCTCGCAAGGTTGAGCCAGTTTTTCATATATAAATAGTCCAACCAAGTCATACTAACTTAGTTGTGTAGGCCGTTCCGAAGCTACGCGAACTAAGCTAAGCCCCTCTCACACCCTTACGTTATCCTTCTGGCACCTTTCGCTAGTGTTGTTTTGTAGTGTGTAATCGTGCGCAGGTAGTGAAACACGTATTTGCAGCATGGAGATATTTATTGAATACGTCAAGCAATTTAATAATATACAAGGTGTAAAATAAATAACCCACAACCTCTTAAGGGGTCATTGTACTCATCATTATGAACAACTTTTACTATGGGACCAAACCTGAAATCGCGAAAAAAAAATCAGCTGTTCAGTACATTTTGACGAATTATGCGAACATAAATGTATTGAACAGCTGATTTTTTTTTCGCGATTCCATTCAAATTTTTTTTTTGTAATGTGTTTGTTTTTCGATGTCGAGTATGTGGACGAAGTTCTTGCAGTTAATTTTTTTACACCTTATATAATAGATAATATTGTATAATCCAGAGGGTTTTCCTATGACGAATGTAATCCTTCTCGGAACTCTCGTCATACCTCTTTTCTTGTTCTTCCATCACGTGATCACGTCCGATTAACTCGACACTCCAGCACAAACTGATCATCATTAACATAGTTTTAGCTTATTTTTCGGTGGACGGACAGCTTATTCCTAGTTTAACTTAGCTTAGTTCTTAATTAGTTTAGCTGGCGGTGGACGATAGGCTTAATGCTTTTTAAATCAAACATAATTTTGATTTATTTTAATAGCATGAGAAAATAAAAATGAAGATTATAATGCATTCATACATAATCTCACGTCTTTTTCGTGAGAGTAAGCAGAAATTACAGAACGCTTCCTGCTACGATCCTTACTTTTCACTTTTGAAACGTTGGAAAATCCAAGCGAAAGACGTTATTAATGGTTTTAATTTAATTTTAAGAAAATTTGGCAATGGATTCCGTGATTAATATATCTTGTTACGTGTACTTCATAAAATCATAATTGAATTAATTTTGAAACTCGCAATTATAACATAATAAATTTATAAAGTTGGAAAACTTCCAACCAACCAACTTCCCATAAACTGACACATTATCAGCAGGCATTTCAAACTGAAGGGTTCAAATAAATTAGACACAAATTGACGACGGCTTGGTTGCCGTTTATTGTGTTTACTACCCACTTGTTACACCCCTGCGAGTTAGGAACTTGTACAACAATTACTGTTGAAAGTGTTGACCGTATTCAATTAAACCTAAGTGGAAACTAAAAAAATAGGGACTTATTTAGTAGATGTTGACTTTGAAGACACGTCCGACATTGGTTACTGTAAACTCTTATCTCTAACTGAAAATCGATTAATGGTATTGATTAATTACGTCAAGTGATTGATATAATGTAGACCAAACAATTTGCCTATAAGTCTTTTCCCAACTAAGTTGGGTTTGGTTTCCAGTCTAACCAGATGCAGCTGAATACTAGTATTTTACATGGAGTTACTGCCTATCTGACCTCCACAATTCAGTAACTAGGTAATACGCTACCCCTTGGTAAGATTGGTCAGACTTTCGGGCTTCTCAAGTCCCGTAACGACAAGATCCACGAATGACAGCCGGGACCAATGGCTTAACATGCTTTCTGAGGTGTGGAGGGGTCTCGGTATGTAAAGATGGTCACCCATCTACGGTACAACCAGGTGACACTTAAATAAATGCCTGTAAATAAAAAGCGTACTTTTGCATTTTCAAGGGCCTGGGATCTACTATGACGTGAAATAAAGGGCATGGATCCATTATGGATCCGTTGAGAAAAAAGGATGGTGCTATATAGGTCATTTTTAGCTCCGCCTCTCACTCCACTCTCACGAACTCTCACTCGAACGGTTCCACGTTCAACTTCTGCCCTGAAAATCAAAATCAAAATCAAAAGTCATTTATTCAAATTAGGCTGAGAATCAGCACTTTTTGAACGTCGAAATTACAGTAAGACAGTCCCCACAAAACGCCCGCCCTTCACCACTTCCTAGTGCTTTAGCTGGGAAGAAGAAGTAGCGGAACAAACTCCCCAGCAGCACAGCTGTCTGTTCAGTTAGAAGAACTAGATTCTATACAATAGTACCTATGCAAAATAATTTACGCAACACAATACATTAAATTATATTTTTGTCAAATAAAATAAACAATTTTAGTACTTAACTCATATAACCTGTCATTATGTAAGCTGATTCTGGAGAAAGAACATAACATAAACATTGTCTTGAGTTAATCACAGCGACCAACTATTCTTATCGTTTAAGTAATCGTTGATAGAATAGTATGCCTTTGAACAAAGATTGGATTTTACTTTAATTTTAAACGCATTAAAAGGCAAATCTAGCAAAGAAGAAGGTAGCTTGTTATAAAAAGTTATACCAAGACCAACAAATGAGTTATGAACCTTATGAAGCCGATGAAATGGAGCACGTAATTTGTCCTTATTTCTGGTGTTAGTATTGTGAATATCACTGTTTTTACTGTACAAATGTATATTTTGCCTAATGTATAAGATGTTGGCGAAGATGAACTGTGATGCCACCGTGAGAATACCAATATCCTTAAAAAATTCTCTCAGAAAAACTCTAGCACCTAGCTGGTAAATTGCTCGAACAGCTCGTTTTTGAAGAACAAAAATATTTTGAATATCAGCCGCTTTGCCCCATAGCAGAATACTGTAGGACATAACGCTATGGAAATAACTAAAATAGACTAACCGAGCTGTATCAACGTCAGTGTATTGTCTTACTTTCCTGACGGCGTAGGCGGCTGAACTGAGCCTTCCCGCTAGGCTTGATATATGTGGGCCCCACTGCTTTAAGAGGTCATAGTAAGCCCGCTGGCGTTCGTCGATGGTACTCCACAAACCGCTACTTAAGAGTAATGCGAAATTTCATTCGTCGCTCCAAACCGCGCGTAAATTATTAACATTTTAAGCTCTGAACGCGTAAAACAGAATTCATAGGAGTATCGTAAATATTCTGTCTGTGCTAATAATCCAAATTGCAGGGCTTGGTGGTGACCGGTTTGAGCTAGGCTTTGGATGGAAACGTACACGCTGAATGTCATGGGCCTTTCAAAGGATGACTACAATAATAATGAGGTACCTATTCATGTCGTGTCGTGGTGGCCAGTGGTTAAGGCCTCGCCTATCATGCACGAGGTTATGGGTTCAAATCTGGGCAAGTAAGTAGTTTATCTTGGACATCATTGTCATTGGTGAAGAAAAACATCGTGAGGAAACCTTAAAAACTTATAGGTAAATCTGAAATTGGCAACCCGTCTTGAGCAAGCCTGGTGACTAATGCTCGTACCTTGTCTTCTCATAGGCAGGCCCTGGAGTGGGGCAATATTAATTTATTAGTAAATATTTACGGAAATACGCGAATCTAGAACATCGTATTTAATCTTCTAAATGTCTCTCTAGGCCTACTAAGTGCAATTCTTTGGCAGACTAGACTGGATAACTTTTGCAATGTTGTTAAGGGCCTTAGCACACCTCCGCTGCGAAACCGCATGATGAACCGCTGATAAAAAAAAAATTATATATATATCGTTGGACATTTCACACGCCATCTAGTCCCAAGCTAAGCAATGATGATGTTCCGCTGACGTTCCACTACTTGAGTAGCAAAACATCATGCGAGTCTGTTGAATTGAACTATTGCGGTTTCACTGCTATGTTCGCAGCGGAGGTGTGCTAAGGCTCTAAAACAAATAATACTTAAGTGACTTATGATGATGTGTTAAGTTAAGTCAATGCTCATGACTTATCTGTACCTGAGAGAAGAGCCCTTTGCCCTGTAACGGGACAATGGGCTGTTGTTATTATTATCGGTTACAACCACCGCGTGTGGTGGCTCCACAATAGTCTACTACTTTTCTGTGATTTGCACACTTACATGGCAAATCTAAGGAAAAGTAGATAACCTGATTTGCTAGAAAATTTATTGCATCATCATCACACTTCTGCCCTAATTCCAATTTATTTGGGGTCGGTGCAACATGTCCCTTTCTTCCATACTTCTCTATTAGTCGTCATCTCGGTAGTCACCCCCTTTCTAGCCATATCATCTTTCACAAAGTCCATCCATCGTTTTTTTGGTCTTCCCCTACTCATACAGCCATCGACATTCATATTCAAAACTTTCCTCACGACATAAAACCAAGAAAATATTATATTTCATAAACAAGGAAATAAACCTAAAATGTCACAAAGAATTTGTTATCCTAACCGCATGGAGATGAATGAAGACAATATACGTACGTGCCCCTATCACGTTGTGAAAAATGGTGGGCAAGGGGAAATGGGGGATCATATAACAGACGTGTTACGTGTTGACTGAGTGATGGACGGACACAGATTTATAAACAAGAGTTTCTAAACAGACTTATGTTACATTTATCCCCGTTCGTTATTCTCTTCGTCACCACTAGTTCAATTTTCCCTCTGAAACAATGAACATCGTATTTATCTTAGTTTAATAATAGTACAAAGTTTTTGTGACGACACGGTTGGCGCAGTGGTTGAGCGATTGACTGCTGCGCAGCATGTCGCGGGTTCGATTCCCGCACGGAACAAATATTTGTACGACCTACAAGTATTTGTTCCGAGTCTGGGTGTTTTTCTATGTATAATATGTATGTATTTACAAAAAAAAATGTATATAAGTAGTTTATCAGCCATCTCGTTACCATAACACAAGCATTAGGTTGCTTAGCTTGGGACTAGATGGCGTTGTGTGAAATGTCCAAGGATATTATTGTAGCAGAAAGTGCAGGTAGTTGCACTTTCAGACAGGCCAATCTTAAGGTAAAAGCTTTCTGACCAACGCAATCTATATTGATGCTCTATTCGCTAAGAAAATAGTTCTGAAACTCTTTGAGAAAATGTTTAGTGTATGTTATTGTTTATTTATTTTCTATTTATTACTTAATTTATCTTAGTTACAGAGGTTCATAGGAAAACCAGTACACTGTTCACAGTTTTTTAGAAAGTATTTTGAGACTCAACCCCGAAGCGGGTTAACGGCCGGGTGTTTAAGGGGATAAGTACGCACGGCTACAGATCAAGCTATACATTTCCAGTATAAGCTGATCTCGCATTGTATAGGATTTCCTAACAATGAGAAGTCAGTGTAAACTGGAAATGTATAGCTTGATGTGTAGCCGTGTGTACATCGATAATTTTGTGTTTTTAAAATTCCCATAAAACCAAATGTATGTGGTTAAATCATTGGGATTTTCTATGTTTTATGTGTTATTTGTAGACTGCTGTACCAAAACCGAAACATGATCAAGTACTTAATGATAAAAACATAGGGGCATAGTACCTATATATCCTTCTTATTTAGTTTATGAAATATTTTTTAAATTGGTCCAATATTGGAGGAGGAAATAGGCGAGAGCCAAACCTCGAAATGTGACTTTTTACACAGGCTATTTAGTCGAATCTGCAGTTGTCCTTATCGCACGAATTCGAGGGTGGAGCGCGCGCAGAGCGACAGCACTACCTTCTTAAAATACCTAATTTTTCGCCCCCATTTCCTCTTAAGGCCCAGGTTCCAAGATTGGTTTAGCTCGGTGTGTAAGTGAAATGGCGTTATGGCTGTCTAGTTTGACGCACGAGATAGAAGATTCTCACGCGCACCGGAATTATGACGTAAAAATGCAAATAAAATCGTATAAAATTAGAAATTAACTATTTAATAAAAAGTAATCCATCACTGGATGCAGTTTAGAATTTGACATTTCATGGTATATTTTTGATTATAATTATAATTGTTAATGAAGGGATAAACTGCTTTTAAAGATTATTAGGAGGTATGTTTAAAGATTTTTTTGGTGCATTAAAATATGTATAATTATGTTTTGGCTTCCATCACTGTATG
Source organism: Cosmia trapezina (assembly GCA_905163495.3). Lineage (NCBI taxonomy): Eukaryota > Metazoa > Arthropoda > Insecta > Lepidoptera > Noctuidae > Cosmia > Cosmia trapezina. Next base: position 3,650,509 of record LR991034.1, on the reverse strand, counting down.
CGAAAAAGACTTGAAAATATCATATTTTTTTTACATGTCAAAATTATTTACGGTTTATGAGATACACTGCTTTAAAAAACCACCTTTTTGATCGTTTTCAGGAAATCTGGGCCTTAAACGAAGCGCGTTTAAATTCCGGTGCGCGTGAGTCGCCTTCTATCTCGCGCGTTAAACTAGACAGCCATAACGCCATTTCACAACACCGAGCTAAACCACACTTCGATATAATAATCCTCTTATGTTTATATGCGAACGGAACCGCAGGCAATAGCTAGTACCTACCTACATGTTACTCAACGTGTCCTCTCATTTCCGCTTTAATTTGCTCGAGAGTGTCATTGGCTCGTGCCAGTCATACAATTTGCACGTAAACGATGTATTACACGTACAGCCAGCGACAGAAGTGGCCGGATATATGGGGTTTTTGAATTATTATTCTTATTATATAATAATTCAAAGACAATTTTATGGCCCACAGTAGCTGTTAGTAGTACTTAATTAATACTATTATGTTAGTCCTAAAGTAATATTTATAATTATTAATCTATTCTGTCTAAATAAAATACATGAAATTGTAAATGCTGTCCAATGTGAAGTCGAAGCGAAATCAATAGTAAAAAGTAAAATATCCAATACATGATCGTAAAATTTCCAATATTGTTTTATTATTAACAACTCAGACCGCAACTTATATCAAATAAAAAACCCAGACATAACACTACGAAGCATTCGCAAAACTACACCTCGCTCTGTGCATACACGCTCACACGCACCATTTACACCAAACTGCAACTAAAACTACACCTCACTAAGTGCACACATGTTTACGAAACCGGCCTCACGTCACGGTTGACAGCGCTATGTCTTGGTTTTTATTTGGTTTGAAGCCCTCAGTGAGAAAATTAGCCCGTTTGGAATATTGGTAGGGGGCTGTTTAGCCAGCGTGCGTAGATTGTCGTCGTCGAGCTTCTTTCAATCCATAGAAAGCTCAAGTACATCTGCTATTAAAAAAGTGCTTGTTTACTATGCTCAGACTTTTAATCTGCTGCAGTAAAATTACACTTCTTAACTGTCATTTCGTTAAAAAATGTTCCCATTTGATAGCGAAATGACAGTAAAAATGACATTAGAAGTGTCACTTTACTGCAACTAATTAAAAGTCCGACCATAGTTAGCTATGCTCATTTACTCTCCGCGTGTGAAAAATTATCATACTCTTTTCGTACCTATACATAATATGTAGAGATAGATAGAATACTCTTTATTATGCACACCATAAAAATTACAGATATAAATGTTGAAATTTTACATAGGGTCACACAATGGGCGGTCTTATCGCTAAAAGCGATCTTTTACAGACAACCTGTGGATGGATTATGGGGAGAAAGGAGAGAATACTGTAGGTAGTCTGTGGTGTACCATATATACATACAATTTATACATACATGAATACAGAAATTATATAAATATATACTTATATATACTACTTGAAAAAGAACAAGGAACTATACGTAATGACGATATTTATAGAGAGAGGAAATGTTTTTTCACCAAAATTTTAAAAGTTGACAAAGATTGTGCACGCCTTATCGACACGGGCAAGTCATTCCACAATCGTACTGCTTGAACAGTGAATGATCTGTCATAAAAACTGGTGGAATGTAGCGGCATCTCTAGCCTCAAGTTTTCCGATGACCTCAGATATCTATTATGTGTGTCATGAAGGAACTTGAAACGCTCTTTAAGATAAGAAGGGGTTTTAGGATTGAACAGAATACTGTAGAGCTGAAACAAGATATGAGAATGATATGTATCTTAGCATACTACATATTCCTGGCTTAAACACAAAACTCGTCATTGCATCGCGTATTATACTCGGCTCCAGTCGTAAGTTTTCGCTTCTATCATGTCGTTTTAGCCACATTCCCTATTTTTTTATTTTGCTGTTGTCTGTACATGCAAATGCAATACCGAAGTCATCTGTGGCAGAGCTCAGCTGATACGTGAAGTTTTAAACTGTACGTTATTGTCATTTCCATAATAATTAACTATAGACATACATAATTAATCGAGCCTTTGTCAATCATGCCAGCGTGATCAATTCGTTCACTTATATACTTACAAGGTCTTTACTACAATTTATTTATTTATTCTCCAGAAAGCTAACAGTCTAATGTACGGGAAAAGTTTTGAAACAGTGCGCAAATTTTCATAGGATTTTATAACCATAAATATGAACAACTTTCACTATGGGACCAACTAAGAAATCACAAAAAAAAATCTGCTGTTTCACACATTTTGCTCGAATAGGCAACTATTGGACTTTTGTATGAAACCGCAGATTTTTTTTCGTGATTCAATGTTGGTCCCGTAGTGAAAGTTGTTCATATTCATTTGTAGAAAAACGCTGAAAATTTGCGCACTGCTTAAAAACTTTTCTGTATAAGGTAATTAGCGTTTACAATATTTGCTTTTATAAAAGCTTCCAAAAATGAAAGACTATGCCCCTTATTCTTAAAAAAACTCTTTTACAAAAAAAAAACCGACTTCCAAAAAAAACACTACAAAGTGAAAAATAACTTTAATTTCGGAAGTCGGTGTCTTTGGATCTGTATTTTAGTTTTTTGCCACCGACTTCCGAAATTAAAGTTATTTTTCACTTTGTAGTGTTTTTTTTGGAAGTCGGTTTTTTTTTGTAAAAAAGTTTTTATTTTTCACTTTTTAGACTTTTTAAACTGAACCAAGTTTGTAATTTATCTAAGTTACAATAACCCAATGTCAACTGCTCATCACGTTTTACAAAATATTGCTTTTCCCGATGCAGGGACGTTAATTGTTGAGGAGTTCTCCTAGTAAGAACCACGAGAACTGGAGCTCATGGTGAAGTCACCATTACCATTATGCATTTTGATGAGCATAAACCATAATAAAGTAATCGAATCGCAACCTGTGATATACTTAGATATAATTGAGTATTTCCGATGGCCCTCTGTGGTCTTCATCATCAGTTCCAGTTCACCGAATGGTACTTTCCGAGAGCAAATGCACTAGTTACTATAAAAAATACCGAAATCGATATAGGTGTGCCCATAAAATTCGAGGGTTTCCCTCGATTTCCATGGGATCCCATCATCAGATCCTGACTTGATGATCATGGGACCACTTGGGAAGTATACCCTTTCGAACAAAAAAAGAAAAATCCAAATCGGTCCAGCCATTTTCGAGTAATCGGGGAACATACATAAAAAAAAAAAAAAAAAAAAAAAAAAAAAAAAAAGAAAGGTTCCGACGAATTGAGAACCTCCTCCTTTTGGAAGTCGGTTAAAAAACTAAACGCTCTACAAACCTATTTTAGTTAAAATATTGTTTTGTCTTCTTCTTTCAAACTCAAATCATAATTCTGCAGCATCCTATATTTTGGCGTCGCTTGTCTCCTCAGATAGTTGTGGCACAGTAGTGTTCCTTCGATGTCACTTATTTGTGTTACCACTTCTTTATGTCTTCCACGATGATCACATATATTTGCCGTCATCTTGACGACTGATATTAATGGATGAATAATGAAATCAGATATTATTGCCGAGCTGTCCATACCTAGTAATGTATTTATGCTCGTGACTATACTTACCTAATACTTTTTAGACCCTGAACGATGTCAAGGATACAGGGTGTTAAATCAATTGCGTGCCATAGCTTAGGGGCAGGTTCAGTATCGATAAAAGAACCCAGGAAAAATAAAAAAATAAATAAGTATACTTATATTTTTTTTATTTAAAAAAAAAACATTCAAAAATAATGCAAGATCAACCTAATTCAGTACCTACTAACTTAAATAAAATAGCAATCGTTTAAAATTAAAAGTATTGTAAGTATTTGTTTAAAATGCTTTAATTACTTACCTACTATCGAATGCGTTGTCATTTTGTCCTGCACTTCTCACGTCCGAATACTAAGGGCCGGCGGCGCATTATTTGCTACTGGAAACGGCTCGGAATGATTTTAATTCTAAACGATTGCTATTTTAAGTTGGTAGGTACTAAATTATGTTGATCTTGCAATCATTTTTTTGATGATTTTATTTTGAATTTTTTTTTTAATTAAAAAAATAATAATAACAATCTTTTTTTTCTGGGTTCCTTTATCGATACTGAACCTACTCATAAGCTATGGCACGTAATTACTTTAACACCCTGTATTTTTTACTGACTTTCAAGAATGTTTACTCTGAAATGCGAGTGGAAGAGCTTTAAAACTTTCTTTTAAAACGATGCTACCTGAGATTGCAATCTACTTATGTTAAGGTATATCAAAGCAAAGTCTTCCAGAAATCATCTTAGAATCTCTTTGAGGAATGTTTTTAATACTTAGCTCTTCAAATATTGAATCTACTGAAAAAAGTAATACACAGATTCAAAAAGTCCTCATTACTCCATTCATAAATCTAACTCACATTAATCCTGTATATTGGTTTCATTCAAGAAGCGTTTGAAGTTTAAAGTGCAGACAGCATCCCCGGGTTCACGAGAACAATTCGTTGCGCTTTTTCATTGGCTAGTAAAATTGAATCTCTTTTTCATTGGCTAATTGGATCATTGAAACACTTTTTCATTGGCTAATTGAATTCATTCACTGCTTCTCGCTAAGGGAAGAGGACTTTCTAGGAAATATATTTCCACAGTCAATTATAAGGATCCCCTGGAGCTTTGAATTTTGTGTTTTCTTCTTGTCTCGTTTCGTTCCTGGTATGTTTGCAGATGTTACTTTTAGCTAGACTTGGGATATTTTTGTTGTTAATGAAGAAAATGTGTCTGTATATTATGTTTAATATATTGTCCCAATTACTCTTTATTCATGAAACAGAATAAAGGTAATAGGACAATATAGTGCTAATACCAGTCCAGTCTAACCGGATGCAGCTGAATATCAGTATTTTACATGGAATGACTGCTGAACTGACCACACAACCCATGTACCCTTTTTTGGTCTTAACTCATACATACAGGTAAATATTTAAATAAGTAAATTTTTGTCCCTAGCAAGTCCAATTCTGAGAGCAGCTGCTTCAAAACCTACATTTAATATTAAATTCTGCATACGTGGCACCGCGCCGTGATACTGATGTGACGTCACACGCCAGGAGCAACTTACCGTAACAGGGATGTTTATATACGAACTGACTTTTTGCACATGAATAAGCATAATTATCTTTTGATGTACGGTTTGCAGCGGAACTTACTCTAAATATACATAGATACCTTACCACAATACTAATAATAATAAAGCCATTTACTTATTAGTATCCCGACCCCCAATATACAGGCAAATGCCTAGTTTGGGGGTCACCGTCCAATCTGTTTTTGTACAACCTAATTATTAATAAATAAATTTGAATTTGAATCTTGGCAATACCGTAGCTAATTTACGTCAACTCCATATAAATTGCCAATAATTTACAATTTTAGTCAGATAACTGAAATGCGCGATTTTTGTAAGCACGCTGTCATTGTATACCGGATGACTTTTTTTACCGTCTCGAAAAAAATTGGGGATATTAGGTGAACAGAGTAGAAGTCTATGGCATACCTAGTTTTTTTTTTGATAGCTTATACAGTAAAATTATCTAAGTACCAATAAATAGAACAAATTCGATGTGAACTTTTCATTTTTGTACCAGAAAAACAGAAATTTTGAAAAAAATAATACATCGTTTAATAATATCGAAATTCAAATCATATGCAGCCTGCATATGATTTGAATTTTTTTTTTTTTTTTTTTTTTAAAGTTACGTATGCCATAGGCTTCTACTCCGATCACCTAATATACCCAATTTTTTTCGAGACGGTAAAAAAAGTCATCCGGTATATTAGTTTAATATACCTCTGCCTATCCCTTCTGAAGAAAAAAGTAGTAATGTTACCTATAATATGTCTTAATAAACGATATATTTTCGAACTTTCAGTAGGTAGTCATTTGTGAGTAGAAAGTATTTGGGTCAAAACCAAATCATAATAATTATGTACGACAGCTCGGTGTCTGTTTTGGCATATGCCTTCTCCAACTGTCTCCATTGTGCTCTGTTTTCTGCAACTCAGGTTCAGTATGGCCCCAGGGTTAAGGTCTAACGTCTTCCCATCTTATTTTGGGCGCCCCCTTTCTTTAGACCCGACTCGTGGGTTGGTACCCAGGGCACAGAATAAATAATAGTAATAACGTATAAATAGAGCCTCAGAGGCGCGGCGCGGGCAGCGGTGCGTGGCGTGATTGCGTCGTACGTGACTCGCTGAGCGCGTATAGACCCCGACTGACTAGCAACCCTTAGTTGCCGCGCGCTGTAGGTACTTATCTCGAGCGGAATGTACCAGTGCAAGAGGCCTGCCCAGGTTCCATAGATCTAAGAAAGAAGTGGCGATTGCGACCACTAGACCAACGAGGCAGTAGGACGCGCCACAAAAGATGAGACTTGACACACCACGCGGTTTGACTTGCGCAGTAGACGATTTTAGGTCTCTTTAGCGGTATGAGGTCTGAGCGCGGGAGGGCACCGGGCGCAATCGGCGCGGCGGAAAGAGCGCGCGAGGCGCGGTCAAGTCTCATCTTTCATGGCACGTATTGTACTTATAGTCACTATAATAATGTTACGAAGACGCTAACGCTATCTGTTATCGAGTAGCAGAACTACACGATACGTCGATTCATGACAGATTTTTCTAGAACATTCTAAACTCTTCCAGAATTTTCTAGACGGTCAAGTGTCGTTTTGCAGCATTCTAGATCATTCCTGTAAGTACTAGAATGTTCTCGAATTATGTCCTCGAACTTTCGAGAAGTATTTGGTATAAATTGGTATAAATTTATTTATCCCAAACCCTTGGGTTACAATAATTGTTATGGCGCTATCCAAAATGTTTGTAAAACTTGAAGGCTATTTTCGTCTTCTTCTTCTTTTCGGGCTATTTCCAAATATATGCACGGTTTTCGTATAATGATATATTCAAATTTGAAGGAAGTCAAGGCTTGAAAGTTTAAGAATATTTTAATAAATTTATCGTTCGCAGAATTTTGTGTCGCTGACTATACCTGCCAACTGCAAAATAAGAATCTGAGAATTTTAGTCTTAAAACGCAGATAAGTGCCAGCTGCCTTGAGTGGTTAGCTTGCGTGTTCGGTGCTGAGCTCACGCAACGCGTCGTACGTCCAGCCAGTAATAGGACTCGTCCATCAAGGAGCGCTGCTGTCCCAAATTAGACGCATTATTAATTTATTACACACTAGCTGCGCCCCGTGGTTTCACCCGCGTTAGACTGGGATAAAAAGTAGCATATGTGGTAATCCAGGATATAAGCCCTATCTACATACCAAATTTCATCCAAATCGGTCGAGCCGTTTGAGCGTGAAAAAGTAACAAACATACACACTCACAAACTTTCGTCTTTATAATATTAGTGCGATAAAACGAAAAGGTTTTTAATAAACACGTACGAGTATGTATAGGTACTTAAAGATAAATAATTAAATTATCTTTAAAATGAAAAAGATTTCATAAAAATACGCTTGATTGTTTTTGCGTGATTCTCAGTTTTTTATCCGCATTAAACATCAATTAACATATTAATTACACTACTTAATATAAACATAATCTAAAATATTCAAATATTAATAAGTTGATGAAAATGCTCTAATATAACATATATTTTTTCCAAATTATTAACACTTACGAGTACCTACTCGTTTAGACGTGATCTTTAGTTTAAAATCATTAAAAGTCGCTTGTTTATTTTACCTTCGCGGTCTTTATACCGAATTTGAAGCTTACCTTTTTAATAATTATGTAAAAACTTTGAACAAGAAAGTGGAAAGCTTACAAAGTATAAAAGCCATAAATTAAAAAGTTCACATTCAGTAAACTAATAGTCAAAATTCTGTTCTATTATTTTTTGTAGGACATTATAATAATACAAAAAATCTTTAGGAAAGTACTTACATTACCTTGTTACATTTATTTTATAACTAGCATTTGAAGCGCGGTTTCACACGCGTGGATGTCGGAAAATATCCCACGGGAACGCACTATCGGGAATTCCTTTCTTTTTCCTTGTCTACATTATAAAGGGCACCTGTATGCAAAATTTCAGCTTTCTAGATCCAAGGGTTTGGGCTGGGCGTTGATGAGTCAGTCAATCAGTCAGTCAGTCAGGACTTCTCTTTTTATTAATAGAAGACTTAGGTTAGACAACAAACTTACTTGGCAAGCACATATTGATTACATAATAACAAAAATAACATCGCTAATGGGATCAATGCGAGGGTACATTAATAACATTCCAAAAAAAATCCGTTACAATATTTACAACTCACTAGTTCGCTCACACATAAATTACCTAATCGAAATCTGGGGATGCGCCACCAAATCTACAATTAAAGATCTACAAATAGCACAAAACAAAATAATTAAACTTCTATTCAACTACGACTATAACACACCTACATCCGAACTATACAAATACACCAAACTAATGAGCATTAATCAACTTTACACATACAATTCCTGCATTCTCATTAGAAAAATTCTTAACAAAACCATACACACACAATTATCCTTTAACATAAAAACATCTAAATATAGCCAAAGAAACCCAAACCAAATACAGACGCACCCACCGCGGACGCATTATGGCAGGAAAAATATAAAATATGAAGGTGTACAACTTTATAATAATTTACCGGCGGACATCAGGAGCACATCCTCTTTTAACATATACATATAAAGCTAAACTCAAACAGCACGTCACTAACAACGCAAAACTGTTAAGTTAACTACGTAAGCTTATCTTACAGATAAAATGCGACATCGTAACTACCTAAAAAAAAAAAAAGATATATATATTTACATATATTATACACTAGCTACTGGACTACTCTTAACCTAGTTATGTATTTATTCGTAAGTGAACAATGTATGTTCTTTTTAGAATAAATAAAGAATCTTTAAACCCAAGATGTGACTAGCTTCTGCCCGCGACTTCATCCGCGTGAAATTTCTTGTTCCCCCGACCCACCCCGTCGCATCGTATCACTTGCCCGCGCTATTACTTCGTTTTCGTTTAGCGTTCTTTCTGACTTATGTCCTTATGCACGACTCCTAAGGGTCCTAGCGTGATGTTAAGTCGACTCCCAGAAGTTGTGTTCCTCAAGAATTGGGCTATCAAATGCAAAAAGAATTTTTCAAATCCGACTGGTAGTTGCAGAGATTAGCGCGTTCAAACATACAAACAATCTCTTCAGCTTTATTATTATAGGTAGTATTAGTTATAGATAGATTTATATAGATCAATGTCTTTTAGTCATTTAATTTAGTTAAAATAGTATTATTGTGGTAGGTATATATTTTAACCGAGGAGCTCGTGGCTAAGTAATAACAGCCGCACGGGTCAATCCATCAGGTTAAGCTACGCTTGCCGGGGTTGGTCCGTGGATGGGTGACCATCTTTACAGACCAAGACTCCTCCGTGCCTCGGAAAGTTGGTCCCGGCTGTCATTCGTGGATGTTCGTGAACGGGCGCCGTCAGTTGGGACTGGTCGTCTCTTAGCTGCCACGGCTTATTTTAATTTTTTATTTTTTTTTAAATTTAAGTAGTTGTTTTTAGTTTTTATCTTTTTTTATTATTTTTACTACGGACGCTTTTAACGTGCACGTCTTTCTACATTGTTCTCACATGTATATTTTCAATATGAACGATGTAACCAATATTTTGTAAAATATTTGATTTTAAAAGAGTGTCCGTGGAGTTTCTTGCCCGTTCTTCTCCATAGGATCTACGCTTTGGAATGGGCAATCTAGCTTCATTTTTCTGACTGACCGACCCAAGACCGACCCTTTGACAATTCAAAAGTGCCTGTAATTGGTTTATTTGAAATAAATGCTTTGAGTTTGAGTTTGAGTTTGAGTTTTGAGTTTTGACAGTCGTTGCGGGTCGGCAGAAGCCCGAAAGTCTGACAACCAGTGTTACCAAGGGGTATCGTATTACCCAGTTACTGGGTTGTGGAGGTCAGACAGGCAGTCGCTCCATGTAAAATACTGGTATTCTGCTGCATCCGGTTAGACTGGAAGCCGACCCCAACATAGTTGGGAATAGGCTAGGCAGATTGATTGTATGTATTTTAACCATAGATATCCGGAGATATGTCTTCACTCTATATTTGTTAAAGTTCAAGTGTCGCCACCATAGAAATATAAAAAACAGGAGAAGTGGCAAGCGGGCGAATCTGTGTCTGGGTGACATGCTCAGTATGAGCCATTCATAGTACAAATTCCGTCTCCGCGAACTAATGCGCTTTCGACTGTGACCGTGACAATTTATAAGAATGCCGTGTTGTTCAGTGGTTTCTTGTAAAAACCGAAGCCATGTAAATCATGGAATCACTTTCCATATGCAAGTACAAGTATTTTACCGTATTTGTCTTTAAAATCATGAAAGCGACAAAGGGAAAAAGAGAAAAAGTGGAGACACAGGGTTCCGATACAATTTTAACATATTGGGCACATCTCCTTCTTTCTTATATCTATGGTCACCTACTAACCTACCTAATAAAATAATTATGGGTAGCTGTCTGATTTAAATAAATAAATAAAATCAAAATTACAAACAAAATAATTTATTCTATTGAAATATTCATCGACTTATCGCCTGAGCATTTTAAATCTCTAGAAGAAGTAATATAATTAATTAAGGCGTATACACAAACCCAAGTCAGTCGAGGGCGTTCGTTAGCCGAATCAATATTACAAAAGCTACTCCCAAGCTCGGTTGCTTTAAGGGGAAGCTGCTCCAATTCCATTATATTAGTTATCCGATTCTGAAACAGGAAATGTCGTTGGCATTTAAGGTTCGCCTCAAGTCCGTGGTCCCATTCCCTGACACGTACAGGTACCGGAAATCCGGATTAGTAATCCCGAATGAGATGAAGAATACCCGAATGGCTGAGGTGTTGGGAACGTCACTATTGGCTCAAAAATACTTCCAGTGCAGGATATTTTGGGTTAGTTAATTGTTATATTATTATAGAGGTATGAAGAGGGGTGTAAAGTTCACTCATCCTCTACCCTTTTAACTGGACTACGATGGTCCGATGTCTAAATCTAGAGAGGCTATAGAAAAGGGAGCATCCTCCGAACAGACGGTTGTTTGTGTTTGGTGGGCAACTGCCCGAAGATTGATGTCGGGATGTTGTATACAGGGTGTAAGGGACAGCCCTCCACAAACTGGTAGGGTGAATTCAGTATGTCATACTAAGATGACCGGTACATGAAATTTTTGTGCACAAATCGGAGCGTCTATTACTGGTTGGGAGGGGTAGGTAATAGGTATGCGGTGAGTTCGATGAACTCTGTAGCTAGACAGAAAGTGAACAGCTGATTTCACGCGTCGTTGGTTAGAGTATTTCAATATCCATTGCTGGTTTTTCTTTTTGCTATTTTTTTTTCAGTTTTTTTTTTTTACATAAATGGAGTGCTGCGAACACACAATGCAATTTTACATTGAAATAATGAAAATGTAACTGAAAAATAAACTGAAAAGATGAAAATTTTCCTGAGAAAATTTCCGGTGGAATATGATTCAAAATGAGGAGCTGAATACACCCTGTTAGTTTGCAGAGGGCTGTCCCTTACACCCTGTATAGGTACAACGTGTGGTTTTGCATCCTCGTATTGAAGGGTATGGTAATAGACCATCAAACCGAACACACTTCCCCATACATTTGCGTCGAGTAGGTATTGAAGTCTTCTATGGGACAGTTGAAAATTTTTTCGCGATTGCGATGTTAGTTCCATGGACAAAGTTGTTCGGTTTGATATTCTGTATCACATCTTGAAATTTGACGAGGATGCAAAACGACACGTTGTATTATGTCAGTCGCGCGGTAAACTCTGCTTGCGCGATGCAGGATTTGTGTGACGTCAGGTCTGTTGCGTAGTTCGCATGTGGCGTTGTAGAAACCGCCACATTATGCCAGTGGCGCAGTAAACTCTACTTGCGCAATGCAGGATTTGTGTGACGTCAGGTCTGTTGCGTAGTTCGCATGTGGCGTTGTAGAAACCGCCACATTATGTCAGTGGCGCGGTAAACTCTGCTTGCGCGATGCAGGATTTGTGTGACGTCAGGTCTGTTGCGTAGTTCGCATGTGGCGTTGTAGAAACCGCCACATTATTAGCCTCCACAAATAATACCGAGACCGGACCGAATGATCGTCTATCGCGATGACGACTATTATAGAAGTATGGAAATAAAGACATGTTGCGCCGAGCCCAAATAATTGGAATAACGCCAGGAGAGTGATGGTGATGATAAGTCTCCACAAGTGGGGTGATCCAGTGCATCCTTAGTAGCAGTGGTGGCCCAGTGGCCACGGCCGTGACTTACGAGTTGTAGGTCGTAGGTTCGAACCCATACAGATACTTTTACTTTGTGTAAATTATTTCATCACCATTGCTCTATAAACGGTGAAGGAAAACATCGTGAGAAAACCGACATGTCGTAGAAGCACAAATACAGACGACGAAGACGGTTGACGGAAGACGGTTGTTTTTATTTTTGTAAAAAGTTTTTAAGTCAAAAAAACCTAAAAAAACACCCGCATAAATCCATATTGAAAGATATAAAAGTCGGTTAAAAAAATACAACTCATAACAGTCCAACGATAAACATTTTAATATAAGTTTTCCAATTCCCTTCCTACAAAATCGTTTAAGATGTTTTTCAAACTAAGTTTTACGACCGTCACTTGAATTTATGGAAAACACGACACTTTTCTCAACAGACACGTTACCGGATTCTACGTTAGCAAGCCGCACTTTATACAGCAATGCGGTTCAGTGAGCTGGAAGTACCAGGTACGGCTTACCTACGTCGAATTGTTGCAAAAGGGCTTAAATATCAAGGCATAGGGGTGGATTTACGTAACCTTTTTTATTCCGTGAGAAGTGAACGGTTTTTTATCGCGTAGTTTTAAATGGAAATTTACGAGAATCCTTTTGAAAAGGATATCCTTGGCTGGAGTAGAAGAGTGTCTGGGAATACCTTTTTAGAAAGCGTTGCTGTTTAAATTTTTAGTTCGTTGTACTATGTTTTATTAAGTAATCTGAGTAGTTTTCAACTCTTTTATGATACAGGTTTGATTCAACTTTTCTTTTAGATATATTTTTATGGGCTTTCGGTAATTAAAATTAGATCTTACGCTACTTGTTAATTGGTATAAATACCATTTATACCAACCAAACCAAACCAATCAACAAATTATTTTATGGGTTTTTTTTAAGATATTAAAAAATAAACCTATTAAATAAAAATCTGACATTCATTCACTAAGAGAAAATGCACATCCTAAACCGCTGGATCTAAAAACATGAAATTTTGTGCAAGACTTCCATACTTAGGAAGAATTTTTGAAAAATCATCCCCTAAAGGAGTTAAATAGGGGATGAAAGTTTGTATGGAAGTTCGTAATTTTTTTGTGAAGTTAGTACTTAGACTTCATTCATAATCTTAATTGTATTATCGTTGTTGTTGTATGCTTGTTGGCAGGCCTACACTGTCCTCCCATAATAACACTGTTATTTGTAAAACATTGTAAAAGCCAATTATTTTTAAAAGAGTAACCATGGAGTTTCTTGCCGGCTCTTCTCCATGGGAAACGACCATTTGGAACCGTGCACCTAGCTTCTGACGTTTCATAAGAGCCCATGTAGGTTTATGTGAAATGAAATATTTTGATTTGATTTGATTTAATTTTTTTTTTTTTTTTTAAACTCATCCGCTAAGTTTCCTGAGATGTTGCCGATGGTAAATGCCATCAGGCACGCGGCTTGTCTAAACTAGTTTTGATTTTTTGTAAGTCAAACAAACAGACAAAAAATCAATTTTTTTTTACGCTTTCACGGCTAAACGGCTGAACCGATTTTGATAAAATTTGTTACTGGAATACTTTGAACACTGGGAAAGAACATAGGCTACTTTTTATTGACATACCACGCGGGCGAAGCCGCGGGCGGAAGCTGACATAAAATATCGTCACAATTTCTATATCCTTAAAAAAATTACATCCGAATCGGAAATGCTCAATAATCCTCCGTGCTCGCCTCCGGCTCATAGGCCCACAGAATTGCCACAAATTATTCCGCACCGCTGAGCTTTAGTTATCGCGATGTGAATACGCCAGGTGGCGCTACGGGCGACGGGGAAGTGTCCCTAGTTATGTCTGTGATTTGTTAAAATAGCTGCTATTGATAACTTGTTGTGTGTTGCGCCTTGGAAAGCAAGTTAAGCTGTTGGTCCCGGCTGTCATTCGTGGATCTTTGACAGTCGTTACGGGTCGTCAGTAGCTCGAAAGTCAGACAACCAGTCTTACCAAGGGTATCATAAGTTACCCAGTTACTGGATTGTGGAGGTCAGACAGGCAGTCGCTCCATGTAAAATACTGGTATTCAGCTGCATTCGGTTAGACTGAAAGCCGACCCCAACATAGTTGGGAAAAGGCTAGGCAGATTGATTAAATAAGGTTTGATGTCTGTTTGGTTAGGGGCTTGAGATTGATTTTCGTTTAAAAGAAAGGCAACCATCACCCTGGGGCCAACATTTATAATACAGTAGCTCCTGCTCGGGACTTCGTAAGCGTAAAATTTTGGCCGCCGATCCACGCCGTCGCATCGCTTCGCCCGTCCGTGCTATTACTTCGTTTTCGCTTAGCATTCTTTCTGACTTTTTTTCATTTTGCTCGACTCCTAAGGGTCCTAGCGTGATGTTAAATAGCCTATAACATTCCTCACGAATTGGGCTATGAAATGCAAAAAGTATTTTTCAATACCGACAGGCAGTTCTAGAGATTAGCGCGTTCAAACATACAAACAAACAAACTCTTAAACTTTATTATTAGTAGGTACGGTCAGCAACAGAAGTCGGTTAACACTGCTACTTTTTGACCTCAGCTAAATTAACACGAAATTATTCGATAACCTGCTTTTTAGAATTTCATTTAAAAGAGTTAATTTTCTTAAAAATTAACATCTCTTCCGATTTTAATTAAGTATTTTTCTCAATAATTAAGATTTAGAAAACACAAAATTTTGACATTACGGACTGGCCAAACTATTGCAGTTTTTAAAAGAAGAGTGAAAGAACACTATCTTTCCACTTCGTCATAGTTATTAGTTATTTTAGAAGTATGTATGTATTTAAGTATATATTATATGTTTTATTTTGGATTTTATGTATCTTATTTTCTCTTCTACTCTTACACACTTTGTCTACATCTCTTTTTATCCTCTGTCCTATCGCAGGTATGCTGGAAGAGATTTCTTTTGAAATAAGCATCACCTTTGTACGTATTTTCTGTTCCTTTATGTTTGTCTGTTTATTTGTGTGTACATAAATTGTTAAATAAATAAAAATAAAAATAAATAAAAATAAATGTTAATCGACTTTTGTTGATGACATTTTAAAACAGAAATACTGCAATTAAACTTTTTAAACTTTCACGATTTGTACACACTCTAAAACAACATCGAAAACAAACGTCGGGAAACAACTGGGTACCTACTGTTTACCTCGTAAAAAGCAATATCGCGATAAGACTTTTCTCGATATTGTTTTAGAAATACAGTAAACAAATAGCATCAAGTTGTCTTACCGTTTCCTTAAGGCGCAGATTTCCTGAAAACGATCAAAAATGTGTTTTTTTAAAGCTGTGTATCTCATAAACCGTAAATAATTTTGACATGTAAAAAAATATGATAATAATTTGCAAGTCCTTTTCGCATACAGTGATGGAAGCCAAAACATAATTAAACATACTTCAATGCAGCAAAAAATCTTTAAACATACCCCCTAATAATCTTTAAAAGCTGTTTATCCCTTCATTAGCAATTATAATTATAATTAAAAATATACCATGAAATGTCAAATTCCAAACTGCATCCAGTGATGGATTACTTTTTATTAAATAGTTAATTTCTAATTTTATACGATTTTATTTGCACTTTTACGACATAATTCCGGTGCGCGTGAGAATCTTCTATTTCGTGCGTCAAACTAGACAGCCATAACGCCATTTCACTTACACACCGAGCTAAACCAAGCTTGGAACCAGGGCCTTAATGATGTGTTCCCGAGGTACACATACCTAACACTATTCCGATTTTCATTTGACTTTTAACACGGTTCAATTCTGTTTCCACTCCATTTCGTCCGGACATTTTGAGCTCGAAAGTTGTCTCCTTCGTTTTTTCACGTCATCATCGGATACATTCGCCACCGCCTGGCTTCGAAAACTACGAAAAATATGGAGGGAATGGACACAAAATTCACACATCGTTTTTTGAAAGTTTTTTGTATTTGCTTTTTCGCATGTTTTAAGTGGAGTACTTTGTTGGTTCAATGCTTCTCTTTAAAAAAAAGTAAAATGAAAATACTTATAGCTCGTGGCTATATAAGTAATAACAGCCGCACGGGTCGATCCATCAGGTTAAGCTACGCTTGCCGGGGTTGGTCAGTGGATTGGTGACCATCTTTACATACGTATCGTATTACCCAGTTACTGGGTTGTGGAGGTCAGATAGGCAGTCGCTCCAAGTAAAATACTGGTATTCAGCTGCATCCGGTTAGACTGGAAGCCGACCCCAACATAGTTGGGAAAAGGCTAGGCAGATTGATTGTCGTTTTGCGTCCTCGTTACATTTAAGGGTGTGGTATAAACTATCAAAACGAACAACTTTTTTCATGGCACCAACATCGTAATCGCAAAAAAATAATTAGCCGTGCCATACATTTGCGTCGAGCAGGTACTGAAGTTTTTTATGGGACAGTTGAAAATTTTTTCGCGATTACGGTGTTGGAATGACAGCCGGGACCAACGGCTTACATGCTTTCCGAGGCACGGAGGAGTCTTGCTATGTAAAGATGGGCCAACCGCGGCAAGCGTAGCTTAACCTGGGCCTCAAGTCTGCTATTACAATAGTGTCAGAATGGTCTATCATTGATTTCATAATTGTTGATTTTGACAAGTTTGGTAATCTACTAATATAATGGCGTCATTATGACTTTCCAATGGTCAACCACTGACACTTCATTGTAAGAAATGGCATAGAATGGTAATCTCGTACATAATGTTAATGACAAATGAATCTGCTAAAATTTTGACAGTTCCTTTGATCAGTGACCTTGAGTTTTTCAAAAATCGTACATAATGTTAATGACAAATGAATGACTGACGTATGCAGTAATCTGCTAAAATTTTGACAGTTCCTTTGATCAGTGACCTTGAGTTTTTCGAAAATCGTACATAATGTTAATGACAAATGAATGTCTGACGTATGCAGTAATCTGCTAAAATTTTGACAGTTCCTTTGATCAGTGACCTTGAGTTTTTCGAAAATCGTACATAATGTTAATGACAAATGAATGTCTGACGTATGCAGTAATCTGCTAAAATTTTGACAGTTCCTTTGATCAGTGACCTTGAGTTTTTCGAAAATCGTACATAATGTTAATGACAAATGAATGTCTGACGTATGCAGTAATCTGCTAAAATTTTGACAGTTCCTTTGATCAGTGACCTTGAGTTTTTCGAAAATCGTACATAATGTTAATGAAAAATGAATGGCTGACGTATGCAGTAATCTGCTAAAATTTTGACAGTTCCTTTAATCAGTGACCTTGATTTTTTCGAAAATCATTTCTACTAACGGGTTTTATAATAATGGCAATTAAATACGACAGTGTCATTCTACCACGATTCTATTACGAGACCACTGACCGACCAATGATCGACCATTATGAATTTAGCAGATTACGAACTTTTAGCAAAATGACAATGCAGTGACAATGGGATCGTGTTGGAATGACGAATATAGATATTCCTCATTCCAACGCAACACGATCCCATTGTCACTGCATTGTCATTTTGCTAAAAGTTTTATTAAAAATAGCAGATTTGGGGCCCTGATCGATCGGGCCGTGCGGCTGTTAAATCTGATGCTCAGCATGGATTTAGACCGGGAAGAAGTACCACCAGTAATCTTCTCTGTCACATGGCTCACCTGGTGCCGACGGTGGATAGTGGGGGACAAACTGATGCTGCTTACTTTGATTTCAGAAAAGCATTCGACCTAGTCGAAAATGACATGTTGCTTAGAAAGTTAGCACGTGTTGGTTTCACCCCACACTCACTACAGTTTTTTGCCAGTTATTTGAGGGATAGGCAACAATATGTGGAATATGCGGGACACGTGTCAGATCCATATTTCACGAGGTCTGGGGTAAGTCAAGGTAGCAACCTTGGCCCTTTGGGCTTCCTTCTGATGGTAAATGACCTACCAGAAGTAGTCCAAGACGCTAACTGTTTGTTGTTTGCCGACGACCTCAAATTGTCCCTCGCGGTAAAAAGCGGTGATGATTGTGCCAGGCTACAGGGGGACATTGATAGGGTAGTGAGCTGGAGCAAGGAAAATCTGTTACAGTTTAATAACTCGAAGTGTGTAACCATCTCTTTTTCTCGCGCACACAATCCCATCTCGCATCCCTACCATATGGACGGGTTGCCTATGGCGCGGGTCACAGAAGTCAAGGACTTGGGAGTAGGCTTTAACACATGTTTGACTTTTCGGGATCACATCATGCGTCTCTGTAAAAGAGCATACAGAAATTTAGGTTTCATGCTTCGTACCGTCCGCGGGTTCACGAACGTGAAAGCTGTTATTGCATTATATAATGCATTGGTGAGGAGCCAGTTAGAATGTAATGCAGTCATCTGGGCTCCGCATGAAGCTAAATATAGTCTCATGCTGGAGAGCGTACAAAATAAGTTTATAAGATACTTATATATGCGGTATTACGGTGTTTATCCCTTTTACCCGTTAATGTATCCTACCTTATTTGTTTTAGGTATGGTAGGATACAATGAGCTAAGGGTTAGGAGGGATCTTGCACTCACCTCATATATATTTAAGGTACTGAGAGGGAAGGTGCATAATGCAGTTATTTTAGGGCAGCTGAGTCTGTGCGTTCCGGACAGGTATGTGTGGCGACGACGGCAGCCGCCTCTACTAGTGGAACCACGCGCTCGGACCAACCTTGTAAGGGAGGCGCCCCTGACGCGTGCGCTGCGCACGCTCAACCTCATAGCGAGTGAGACGGACTTATTCTGTTGTTCTCTGAGTGAATTCACAAGGAATGCATTATTTATAATTAGTTATAGATGTTAACTTAGATTAGTTAGGATAAGCGCATTTACCGCATTGGGTTACATCCTGTAATGGTAGATGTAAGTAGATAAATAAATAAATAAATAAATAAATAAATAAACTTAACCACAAGCCCCTTATACAACACCTACTCATATAACTCATAGTACAAAACACAATACTCTCTAAACAAACTATCCCTAACATAGCTAGCTATATAAACACACCTAAGTTCACGCCCCATGCGTTACAAAGTCAATCGCCGCTCTTCGAGGCGCTTAATCAAATTGCTTGGTATAGCGCCAACTAGGTGACTAACTTAATTACCGCTAGCGTGGCACGCTTTGTGTTAACTTGGGAACTCGGAACAGTGAAGTAACGGCGATTAAAGGTTAAGTAATTAAGAGTGGTCAATGTACTTAATTATCTCAGCTTACACCACTAAATGAGCAGTGGTGGCCCAGTGGTAACTGCCGCGACTTACGAGTTGTGGGTCGTAGGTTCGAACTCAGACAGGCGCTTTACTTTGTGTAAATTATTTCATCACCACTGCTCTCAAAACGGTGAAGGAAAACATCGTGAGGAAACCGGCATGTCCTAGAACCAAAAATTCGAAGACATGTGACATCTACCAACCCGCACTGGGCCTGCGTGGTGGATTACAGCCCACTCCCTCTCACAGAGAGGAGGCTTGTGTCCCAGCAGTGGGATTACCAGCATATCCCACTACAGGGCAAAGGGCTCTTCCCATATAGAGAAGGCACGAGCATTGATCACCACGCTTGATCAAGGTGGATTGTAGAATATCTCTCTTTTTTTTTTGATAATTTTCTTACATCAGTAAATTTTTAGTTTTTAAGGTTCCGTATCTCAAAAGGAAAACACGGAACCCTTATAGGATCACTTCGTTGTCCGTCTGTCTGTCAGTCAGTCAAGAACTTTTTCTGAGGAAGCTGAAATTAATATACAATATGTAGGTATATTATATAGTCCCTTGGAGCTCTAAAAAATCAAGCTTCTAAGTCAACGCAATAAAAAGATACGGCTGCTTTTATGCGACATATTTTGATCAAAACCTATAGGGTACTTCTCATTGACCTAGAATCATGAAATTTGACAAGAAGCAAGGTCTCACAGCACACGTAAAGGAAAAAGCCTGAAAATTGCTCATTTCTAATTTTATCACACAAAAAATATTTTTTTTGGGATTACAAACTTAAACTTGCAGTTGGAGAGTTTTGTTTAAATAAAATAAATAAATAAATTCTTTATTTCACCAAAAGCTCATCAATATCCTTATGACTAACACTTATTAGGCTTATTACAAAGTTCAAAGTTTAAATACTTTAAATGTTAAATAGATATAGATTGAATATTCTTTAGGAAGCACATCTACAATGCAACTACAATGTTATGTTTGTTTTGGGATAAATTCCATTCAATCTACGGAACCTTTCATTATGCGTGGTCCGACCACGCACTTGGCTGGTGTTTATATTATTTTATTAGGCTTGGCAGATCGGTGTGATCGCTGTAAGCTGTTATAAGCAGACAGGGTTGAGTAGGATTACGGTTACAGATACCGCCCTGTGACAGACAGACAGACAGTAGGCGGCTTAAGCTTACCAAACCATGGCTCCCGTTTGTTATGGCACCTTATAAATAAATTATTCCATTTTAGCAATTTATTTTCATACATTATTGGTTTTAGGTATTTTAGTGAACGAATCAATCTGCCTAGCCTTTTCCCAACTATGTTGGGGGACGGCTTCCAATCTAACCGGATGCAGCTGAATACCAGTATTTTACATGGAGCGACTGCCTATCTGACCTCCACAACCCAGTAACTGGGTAATACGATACCCCTTGGTAAGACTGGTTGTCAGAGTTTCGGGCTTCTGACGACCCGTAATGACGAAACATGGTACAAAGAAACAAAATAGGTCAACTGACGTTTACGCTAATTTTCCAAAATATCCAAAGCATCGGAAACAAAGTAGAATTAATAGAACAATTACTTATAGATTCCGAAATTGATTTTATCTCTCTATCCGAATTGTGGAAAAATGAAAATTATTGTCAGTCTATCTTGCCAGAGGGATATAAAATAGCGTCCATTTTTTGTCGCAAAACCCGCGAAGGCGGAGGAGTTTGTATTGTTGTTAAAGACTCATTAGATTATATTGAACGAATAGACATTGTAAATCATTCAAAGGAGTATGTTATAGAATTTAGTGCTATTGATGTTCCCAAACTAAACTGTACTCTTATAGGACTTTATAGAGCAGATCGTCATTTTGATATATTTCTTCAACAATTAGGAAAGGTTTTACATAAATTAAATATCAAACAATCACACAAACACTTAATAATAGGAGGAGACTTTAACATAAACGTATACAATAAAAATAAACAGACTCTGGAGTTCTTAAACTTTATGAAAACATATAACCTGCAACAAATAATCCGCGAACCAACACGAGTAACCAAGACAACATCCACTTGCATTGACCTATTTTTTACAAACTACACACCGCTAATAAACAAAGCAACTGTCAAAGATTATGGACTATCGGACCATAAGGCAATCAATGTTCAGTTAAACGTAGACTTATCAAATAACAAAAGTAAGCCTTGGTATACCAAAAAAAGATTATTTACAAAAAATAACGTCGAATGTTTTAAAAATTCACTAAAATCAGAAAATTGGGAAAATATACTAAATAAAAATAATAGTGTACACAAAAATTACGAATCCTTCATCTCAATAATAAAACACAATCTGAATAAATATATTCCATTGCAAAAAATAAGAATAAAATGCAAACCAAAAAAAGGATGGCTTACTAAAGGTCTCAAAAAATCATGCGAACATAAAAGAGTGTTAAGAACTATTTTTAATGAAACCAAAAGTTGTGTTATAAAAAAACACTATAAATTATTTGGTAAAATATTAAAATTGACTGTTAGAAAATCAAAAAAACTAACATATATTAAACAAATGCAAAAATCAGACAATAAGGTAAAGACAATGTGGAATATAATTAACACAAAAACAGGGAAGACAAAAATAAATAGACGTGAAAATATATCACTGAAGATAGACAATGAAGAAGTAAAATGCCCGTTAAATGTATCCAACAGATTTAACGAGTTCTTTGCAACGGTAGGGCAAAATCAAGCAACTAACTCGACCAATAACATTGGAAAACCTGTGGTTAACCCCTCTACTTGTTCAATGTATGTACGCCCGGTAGACCAAAAAGAAATAGTTAACATAATAAGGTCAACTAAAAATAAACATAGCTGCGGTATCGATGACATTCCACCAAGTTTATTAAAGCAATGCGCAATAGAACTTTCCCTTCCTCTAATGTTTTTAATCAATCAAAGTTTCCAAGACGGCCAATTTCCAGATGCACTTAAAGTAGCTTTAGTAAAACCCGTACATAAAAAAGGTGACAAGCATAACGCTAGTAATTATAGACCCATAGCACTGCTACCAACCTTTTCCAAAATATTTGAAAAAGCTATGTGTAATCAGCTTTATATATTCTTGGAAAAGTTTAAAATTCTCGACGATGCACAAAATGGATTTAGGAAATGTAGATCAACAACATTAGCAGTTTATAAATATGTTCAACAAGCGCTACAACATATAAACGACAAACAACATGTAATTGGGCTACTGCTGGACATGACAAAAGCATACGACAAGGTACTTTATGACATCTTACTCACTAAACTATATGGCTGCGGCGTACGAGGACCAGCTTATTCATGGTTCAAATCATATTTACATAATAGGACACAAATAGTACAAATTGAAAATTACGACCATGGAAAAAATGAGATCAAAACCATTAGATCACAAGTAAAACAAATTACTTGCTCAATCCCACAAGGAAGTGTGCTAGGATGCCCACTATTTTTAATTTATATTAATGACCTTCCCAAAATATTGGATAAAGAAAACGCTTTACCAGTATTATTTGCAGACGATATTTCAATATTAATCAAATGTGGAAATGTTAATAACCCTGGTCTACAAATACAAGATACCCTCCAAACTGTAGAGACTTGGCTCCAGATGCACAACTTGGAAATTAATAGTAATAAAACTAAAATAATACAATTTAGATCATACAAAAAACCTCCACTTAATCTAAAAATAACATTCAGAAACACGCAAATAGAAGAAGTTAATACGTTTAGCCTACTTGGCATAAATATTGACACACACATCAACTGGAAGTCACACATAGAACATATAAAAACTAAACTCTCTAGATTCTCTTATGCCCTTTTTCAAATTAAACAAAGCACTAACACACAAACAGCTATGGCTGCTTACTACGCATACGCATACTCGTGGCTGCGATATGGCGTCATGCTATGGGGAAATAGTGTAAATGTAGATGAACTATTCATAATGCAAAAGAAGTGTGTAAGAATTCTAGCCCAAATAGATAATACGGAGAGCTGCAAACCATACTTTATAAAATATCAGATTCTAACTCTGCCGTCAATATACATACTTGACATTTGCGTATTTGTTTTTAAAAATATCGATAAGTTCACTAAAATAGAAGATATCCATAATATGAACACTCGGCATAAAAAGAGGTTGTGCGCTCCATCCTCAAGAATTAAAATGTTAAGTGATAGCCCATATATATGGCAATAAAAATATACAATAAGTTGCCCAACATGTTTAAAACTGAAAAATCAATAACAATATTCCAAAAAAGGTTAAAACTATACCTAATTCAAAAATGTTTCTACTCGGTAAAAGAATTTTTAGAGTCTAGCTTAAAATAACGATTGTCTCTCATGTACACAAGTGGCGATCTGTCATATATCACTCATACTATAAAACAAAGTCGCTTGCCGCTGTCTGGCTGTCCCTATGCTTAGATCTTTAAAACTACGCAACGTATTTTAATAATGTGTACTAGCTGAAAAGGATGACATTAATATTGCTGAATAAATTTATTAATATTGACATTTAATCTTGACATATGTAACTATAATTTCTTAATTTAATTGTAATGATTGTACTAAATAAAAATTAAATAATAATGATGTAAAATGCATGCTAATTTATAAAGGCAGGCGAATGATAATAAATTGCAATGCTTGTAAAAGGCTGCTAAGTCATAAGTACCTACTAACATATCGTAACACCATTATTGTACACTTAGTTCGCAATAAACGTTTTGAATTTGAATTTGAATTTGAACGACTGCCAAAGATCCACTAAATTCAGATTCACTAAACAAAGCTTTTAACATTATTTAAACTTTAAACCAGAAGACCAATTTTATTTTCGCAATTATAAAACGTCCAAACTCAAGTCGCAATCTCAACTCAGCGATAATCAATGCCAAAAACTGGTCAGAAATGTTGGTAGAGTCCGTCTCACGAAAGAAGTCTCGCGGCAATTAGTTGGAACTAACTATTGTTACTGTATACCTCAGACACCATTTTCTATAGGTGTAAGATAGTGCATTTTACTAACCAGTGTCTGTATACTATGATGTTTAGATAAACAAATAAGTAAAGATTTAATATATAATTCAGTCGCATGCCAGTGGCGCCGCGTCTGCGACACTTCTTTCGTGAGACGGACTTTAAATTAGAGATTTTTTGAACGACTTAGATTTGAAAGCGAACGTTTTAAAAAAAAATCGGTCAAGCGCTAGTCGGACACGCGCACCGTGGGTTCCGTTCCGATTGCTGAAACAGTGTGCTATTTAGAGACATCGTTTTACTTTTCCTGTCATTTTTACATAAACTTCTATCACATAGAATAATTTCAGATTTTTCTCTATGCAAACTTCGGAGATAAGTATGGGGGGAACGGATATTTTTTTTTTTTACATTTTTCATCAAAAGTCGAAAACTATGCGGCCTAAAAAAGAAAAAAAAATATTCGAGAATTTGCAAACAACGCTCTTTCATATGATACTGCCCTAAGTAGCCCCACTTCGAATTTTTAAGACCACCTTTCAGCCCCTGTTGCAAAAAAAATAAAATATTTTTATTTCTTTCTTATTTGCAAAATAGTTGGGTAACTTCATCTATAAATGTTCCAAATTTCAACTTGAGAGGTTTTTTTTGAGATATCCAGCTGTGACAGATGCACAGACAGACTGAGTCTGGAGACTGGTACGGAACCCTAAAAATGAGGGAATTGCCCCTTTTGTGTTGGACCCACAATGCAACCAATCACAGAACAGCTAACGGATAATGTTAGCACATTAACGGAACAGAGCGTGATCAGGCTTTAACCCGGGTGTAAGCAGACGGACTTATTGATCAGGCAGCTCATTGCGCTCAAAACCGCTTTAACAAGCACCGCTTTGCCGGCGGCGCGTGCCGGGTGCAGGTTGTCCGATCTGTGTACGAGACTCGTTGTAATTCTAATAGGGTTGCCTCTTATCAAAGTCTATGTCGAAGCTAACTAGCTTAATTAGCCTTTCAGCGTAACCTTTGACTAAACGGCGCGGTTTCCTAGCGGCCTGAATGATCAATCAAAAAAATTCAATCTGCCTAGCCTTTTCCCAACTGTGTTGTGGACTTTCAGTCTAACCGGATGCAGCTGAATACCAGTATTTTACATGGAGCGACTGCCTATCTGACCTCCACAACCCAGTAACTGGGCAATACGATACCCCTTGGTAAGAGTGGTTGTCAGACTTTCAGGCTTCTGACAACCCGTAACGACTGCCAAAGATCCACGAATGACAGCCGGGAGCAACGGATTTTCGTGGTTTCCGAGGCACGGAGGAGTCTCGGTACGTAAAGATGGTCACCCATCCACGGACCAATCGGCAAGCGTAGCGTGGCTGATGGATCGACCCGTGCGGCTGTTATTACTTAGCCACGAGCTCCCTCCCCCCTTTATTGCAATCTGGACTAGATTGCAATAAAGGGGCAAGGATTGTTGCATCTTTATTGCATCAGATATTAATCGTCAGGTAAGTATTTGCAACGCAGATGTAGGTATGTAGAAACTCCGGGACGGGACGCCCTGGAAGGACATACCGTCGCCTTAGAGTGAAAACCTCGGGAATGTATTTTTGCTCAAAATTTTATTGCGTTTCTAGGGAGAAAACCTCGCAACGCACATCCTGATCTGACTAATTTGTTCATTCGATACTTGTAGCGCCATCTATGACGGTACTTCGTATTTGCATGCTTAAGTTCGAGTTTTTTGTACGAATACCTCGTAAGTAGCATTTTATGCATTTCGGACAATCTTAAAGAATCGAACAGTTCTTGATATAAAAGCGGTTAAATTTCCACATTAATTAATAAAAAAAACATAAAAGCCGCCGTGCAAAAAATTTACATCGCGCAGTTTTTTCTTCCTCCTGAAAAGTTACTTCTTATACACTTACGAGGTTTTCACTCTAAGGCGTCGATACCTATATTGACCTTATTGGTGATGTACTTCTGAAAGGTCAAGTGCGGAGTACGCACGGCTACAGATCAAGCTATACATTTCCAGTATAAGCTAATCTCGCATTGTATAGGATTTCCTTACAGTGAGAGGTCAGTGGTGTAAACTGGAAATGTATAGCTTGATGTGTAGCCGTGTCGTGTGTACCACAAATTAATAGTAAACGAAGTAAAAGGCTTATGTTAGGATCGTAGAAAGTGGCGTTATGTAGTTTCTACCTACCCCCCTGGGAACCCCCATGGGAAGAAGGTGTGATTACGTAGGGGGAAGTGGGGCACCTTCATACAAGGGGCACCCTCATACACTAGAGATATCTGTTGTTGGGCACACAGAAATTGAACGACTATGCGTGTGTGCGTAGCTTATTTATAAGTGTATTGGCTCACGGAGTTTGACAGCAGTCGGTGCGAAACGCGCGATGCAGTGACACGAAAAGTGATTCGGCCACGTCTAAGTAATTGTATAACCTCACTTTGAACATATTTTTATTGATGTAAGCTGTTTTCTAGATTATTCAATACTATTCCATTTAAAAGATAATAGGGTCAAGTTTGTAAATTGATACGTGAATAATGATTTAGAAGGTTGGTTTTTTTTTAGGAATGTTTTTATTTCATTTTCTTGTGATGGGGTAGGTTCATACAGCAGTACGCGGGGTACATTCATACTGTATGAATGTAACTACTTATTAAAATTGTTGATTATTGATACTACTACTAAATAAGAACTAAGCAATCGACTTAGGTATTTAAATACTGATATGACTGATCAGAAAGACTGATAAGTTTTAAGTTTATTCAGTGTTATAAAAACAAAACTACCTACATTTATGTTATTCTCTTTTTCACTTAGTATTTTTCGGTTATTACTTAGTATTTTATGCTCATATAGACTAATTGCTTTTGTTTTCGAAAATATTGTATTTTCATATTTTGATTTTGATAAATAATTAAACATTTCACACTCAATTTGTGTATTTTTTCACATGTATGAATCTGCCCCATAGCGTGTATGAAAGTGCCCCACATGCGGGGCACTTTAATACATTTTTTTTATTTTTTATTAACTTTGACAGAAAGCCGCACAAGTGTATTTACACAAATTACATATTTTTGATATAAAGTCAGATAGCAAGACTATTAGTTTTTGATGAATCGATACAGATATTGATACTAGAGAAAATTCTGTACAACAAAATATAAAAACTGTATGAGGCTGCCCCACCTTCCCCTATGTGCAGTATAACTATTTTCCTAATATCCCTCGGCAATCATCGACTTTAGCAGCTTTTCTCCTATTGTTAAAATAAATTACATTAAGTTAAAAGAATATTAACAACTCTATATCGACGGCGAAGTGCCAATAACACCTAACTACTTACCACCTAACTGACAAAGTCAAAAATTTACACAAACTGAAAAATAGACACTTTAAATAGACCCGTTGATTTAGTTGGGAGGTATGTACCTATTTCCACATTTTAACTTAATGCTGCTGCTGTTGCAACTGAAAATACACTAGGAGATTTCACTAAAACAAGCGAATGACAACTTTAAATTCACAATGAAAAAAAAAAGAGAATTTCTCGAAAAATGTCAGTTAAAAAGAGATATTGGTACTTCACCGTCGCTATACTTCCAAGTCGAGTGAGAGCGTCCGGTCTGCACCAAGTGCAAAAGGCAACTGATAGAAATCCGACGGCTGACGAAACACGAAGTTTATCGAAGGTCACTATGAAAATAGTTGTAGGATTAATGTTAATTAATAATTTGCTCTCGAATCCCGTAAGCTATAGAGGCAACCCTAGAAGGGTCAGGTGTGTAGTACCACATATTAATACAGATGGGACACTCCACAGTTTAGGTATGAAGCTACAAGTACGCGGCGGGCCCGTCCACGGGGCTAATTCACCCATCATCATCATCATCATCATTTTCATTGTGTCACCCTATGTAAAATTTCAACATTTATATCTGTAATTTTTATGGTGTGCATAATAAAGAGTATTCTATCTATCTATCTATCTAATTCAGTAGGTCAGAAGGTGTAAGAGTTTCGCGATAGAAAGAAAGGCAACTTGTAGTTGAATATAACTGTAGGTAATACGCGTTGTGCGACCTGAATTGCACTTTATTGTGTCGTAGCAAGAGTCGCTTTTTATTTAAATGATTTTGCGGAGTGTCCCATCTGTATCTGTGGTAGTACTCGCAACCGTAAACGAAGTAAAATGCGTATGTTAGGATCATAGCAGGTGGCGGTCTGGTAGTTTCTGCTTACCCCCACGGGAAGAGGGCGAGAGCTCACCTATGCATGTACCATTAATCTTAATCATTTGTTCTCGAATCCCATACGCTATAGGGGCAACCCTAATACCATCCAAACACAAGGATGTTGAGCCCCAAACATTCAGGTAAATTGCTCTTACCCTGATTACGATCTTGTTCCCATTCAGCTGAGGTAAAGGGGAATTTTGTTAAAAGCTTCAAATACAACTGAGTAAAACCTTTTTTGTTACATTAGAAATATTGAAGAGGATTCCATCAATCTAATGTAAACTTTGAGGCTATAACAGACTTGATACACTTTAATTATTTTACTGGCAACACTGAGTCAAGTTCCGTGGGTTTAGTAGGGTAGTGGTTTGGTAGTTGGGATTAGTCTACGCCCAGGCAGAATCGATTCCTTACGGATATCATTCTTGTTCTTGAGCTCACGGCGGGCAGTCACTACTACTACATATTCCTAGAAATAATCATTATGTTAATAGATATTAAGCATAATAAAACATAATTTCATTGTAATTACGACAAGTGTGTTACGTTAAGGTGAAAGCGCCAGGGTATCCCGCGAAATCAAATTTATTCTCTGTACTTATGTATTGTTAAAGTAAACTGGAAGAGCTGGACCACCTAATACAGGCAAATCTTTGCTTAAAAGGTGCCTCCAAACTGAAAGCTATGTAAATTACAAAGTTGACCAAATAAACATTTTTTTTAAATCAATTTTTCTTGGATTTTTTGGAATTTGTAGGTCATTATCAGGTTGTATGTTGATCTGAATATGACTCGCAACAATAACAAGACTATGTATTTACAGAATTATAATTACTATAGTCTTCATTCAATACAACTCTTTAAGACCAGGTAATCTTATTGGATAACTATTTCATGAAATCTTGACATTTGAGCATTATATTACATAAGGAGCTGTATTACTGATTCTAATGATTATAATTCTGGAAATACATATTTTTTACGTTCACGAATCATACTTTAATCAACATAGACCCTGATACTGACTTCCAAAAAAATATAGAAAAAAACAAAAAAACAAAAAAAAATATAGAAAATTTGAATTTCGCGGACAACCCTGGCGCTTCCCCCTTAAAAGGTGTTACATAATTAAGGTGCTGATCGAAACCAGAATACGGGTCGTTGCCATGGTAACATCTATGTCAATTATGTTTGCCTTAGAAGAAGCCATCTTTATTAATATTGTTAATTAGCCCCTTTTGTTTGTTTCAGGTAATAATCTTGTCACCATGGAGAAAGAAAATAAGTGGGAAGCTCAATTAGATAGGTATATCGTGTTGGGAAGGTTTAATGTAGCGCAGATGATGATACCTTTAAAATTCCAGACACGAGCGTATATTTTTTTTCATACCGTTCTCTCAGCTCAGCAACGTTTCGGCAAACTGCGGCGGTACAGTAGTACCCAAGTAATAAGGCGCTTCGTGAATCTTCGTTCGCACAGAAAAGAAAGTATGGCCCCGAAGATTAACGAGAATACTTAAAACTTACAATCAACCTTAGATCACTACTATAAGGTTCATAATACACTGCAGCTGTTAGTTCCGTCTCACTCGCAAATATGACGGCTGTCAAGCGGCGCGCGCTAACATGGCGGCAGCTGCGACCAATAGCGGTACAGGAAAAAGCGTGGACGTGCCGATTGGTCAATAGCATTTCCCGCGCTTTGAAAATTCATCTTCTGCGCAGGTACATCGATAAGCCATATTAGTTGAGTACTACTGTAACTACTTTGCATTACTTGGGCCGTTGAGGTTTTTGCAACCTTTTTAGCAAAAGTGCTGCTGAAATCTCTCCAGGTTTCCCTTCTCCAGGCTTATATTGTGTATCTTACGACTTCGCCGCGACTTCGTTCGCGTGGAAGTCGTAAGATACACAATATACTAAAATAACAGTCACATTTTAATAAAACTCCCTCGTCCCCGACCCGCCGCCGTGTTGCATCGCCCGCCCGCGATTATTACGCGATAATACTTCGATTTCGATTAGCGTTTTTTCAGTTTTTTTTTCTTTTTGTTCGGCTCCGAATAGTCGTAGCGTGATGTTAAATAGCCTATAACCATTCTCGAGAATTGGGCTACCAAATGCAAAAAGAATTTTTCAAATCCGACTTCACAATTTCGTGGGTTTTTTTTTGCGCGGAACTCTAATAATATTTTCTAAAATAAAAGTAGCCTAAGTTACTCCATCAGCTACTTGCCATTGAAATTCCCATCAAAATCGGTCCAGCAGTTTCGGAGATAAGCCGGAACAAACAGACAGACAGAGAAAAATAAAAATAAAATGTTTTTTTTTGTTTTAAATACCGTATCTTATACTTTGTAAAAAGCTGTTATTTTGTCATTACAAACAGACACTTCAAGTTTAGATTCGTAATATCAAAAAATCTTTCGAATTTTTGTACACTATAAAGTGTTGCTAAGAACAAAATATTTTTAGCTACACTTTGACCAAAAGCCTCGAATTTAAAAATATATTTGACCCATAAATCCCAGCGATAAAATAAAATCCGAAAATGTATGACATTATTCGCAAATTTCATCTTGACGGAGGGGTGGGGAACGTTCACACTCCATTTGCTCGGCAGTGTACAAACTCCGAGTCAATGGGCTAGAAATATGGAAGTTTGTAGGCAGCGAGACAGATAGCGAGCGGCTTGCTCAAAGTGCACTGCAGTGTATATTAGTCAAACGTTTTTGGTGTATTTAGTTCGCTTTTCAAATAAAATTAGCGATGTTTTAAATAAATGTACGGTGACTACAATAAATGTACGCATTTGAGGATATTATTTTGGTTTTTGAAGTGAAGCTTTTTAGGCGGTGATTCGATAATTGGACGAGAATTGAAACTGAAACTAGGACGCAATTTCGTTGCATGTGAGAGAAAAAAGATATACTTAACTCTCTATTTTTCTCACACTGAAGTTTCACTCCTATCACGTACGGTGTAGCACGCGCATTATTTTTTTTATCAACTCAGTTTGAGAATTATTTTTTACTAAAAAAAAAAAAAAAATCCTTGAAAATTCCTTCTATATAATATAAAAGAATTCCTTGAGTTTAAATTTAAATAATCTGATTGTTTATTTACCAATTTGCACGTCATTATGTTATGATTATATATGTTAAGCTACTATATTACTATTGTAAGAACTTTTGTAACCATATTTATCTGCAAATAAATCTTTGACTTTGACTTTGACTTTGACTAGCTTCCGCCCACGGCTTCGCCCGCGTGGAATCCCAATAAAAAGCAACTTATGTCCTTTTCCAGGTCATAGTCAACTTGTGTGCCAAATTTCATCCAAATCCGTTCACCCATTTTAGCTGAAAGCGTAACAAACTAACAAACAAACTCCCTTTCGCGTTATAAAATTAGTTAGGATTAGGATCTAATTGATCAGACCATTTAAATGTGTTTCAGTTAGTTGTATAAACTAATAAAATGTTATTTAAAAAGAGAAAACATAATAACAATATCATTTACCCCACATCAAGATGACAGGAAATAAGCTCAAAACACATTTCTGGCAGACTACCCATACCGAAGCTTTACCCATTGCTTCATATTATTGGACCTATACTCCTCCACGAAGGTAAATTAAGACGTTAAACAACGATTAGTGTCAACCCGATGTGTTATATTAACCAAACATTCACTCAGAACTACTTACTCAGTAGAACGAATATAAACTTCTAGACTAAGAGGTCACAGGATTTTTCATAACGATCATGGATACGGTTAGATTTACTTCGATGGGTTGTAGAGTAGTCCCCTAATGCGAATGACGTCGGTCTGCCTGCTCTGAGTGGTTGCAACTTCGAGTCACGAGAGGCGTCATTTTTTTTTCGCAACAATGACGCCTCTTGTAAGCGCTATAACTCGAAGTTGCAACCACTCAGAGCAGGCAGACCGACGTCATTTGCGTTAGGGGACTACTCTACAACCCATCGAAGTAAATCTAACCGTATCCATGATCGTTACGAAAAATCCTGTGACCTCTCGGTCTATTCGGGACGTAAATAAATTAAATCCCGAATGATTCCCTGATGATACAATCAATCTGCCTAACCTTTTCCCAAGTATGTTGGGGTCGGCTTCCAGTCTAACCGGATGCAGCTGAACTCCAGTGTTTTATATAGAGCGACTGCCTATCTGACCTCCACAACCCAGTAACTGGGTAATACGATAAGACTGGTTGTCAGATTTTCGGGCTTCTGACGACTCGTAACGACTGTCAAAGATCCACGAATGACAGCCAGGACCGACGGCTTAGCGTGCTTTCCGAGGCACGGAGGAGTCTCGGTATGTGAAGATGGTCACCCATCCACGGACCAACCCCGGCAAGCGTAGTAACCTGATGGATCGACCCGTGCGGCTGTTATTACTTAGCCAGGAGCTCCTCACCATCAATACATTACCTTCAAATAACTATTATTTTCATGTTATTTCTGTTGGCCTGACAAGTTTTCATAATATATGTTCTTTCATTAAGAGGAAATGGGGGCGAAAAATTAGGTATTTTAAGAAGGTATTGCTGTCGCTCTGCGAGCGCTCCACCCTCGAATTCGTGCGATTCGAAGTTGTCCTTAACTGCAGATTCGACTAAATAGCCTGTGTAAAAAGTCACATTCCGAGGTTTGGCTCTCGCCTATTTCCTCCTCCAATATTGGACCAATTTAAAAGATATTTCATAAACTGAATAAGAAGGATATATATACTATGCCCCTATGTTTTTCTTTTTTCGTTAATAGTTGCCAAATTGGTACACTAGGCGTCTGTTGACAGCGGTCTGAATAGGCAATTTTGAGCATTTTTGGAGGGTTCTAGTTCTTATAAAAATAATATATCATCAAAAAGGAAAACATAGGGGCATACAAGTAACTGTTATTTATATTTCTGTAAAAAATCGTTGCTTTATGGTCATTAACCAGAAAGAAAACAGGCGAGAGCGTTTGTATCTTTTTGTATGGAGAAAAGAGCACCCACGTTTCCTCTTAAGTTGTGTAGTACTCAGTTATTTAGTTTAAAACTTTCAATCCTCCCTGTGGTGACAAGTCTCAAATTGCTCAATAATGCTCAAGTGATCACGAGCGCAACCGGTAGAGATTTCCTCCCGCGGAAATTTGAATTGTTCCCAGCAATAGCGGTAGACTCATTTCCTTTCACATGGGACATAAGAGAGCTATAGTAGCATCACGTTATAATACATTTGACATGACTTATGGGGATACATCGATAATTTTTTGTTTTTAAAATTCAAAACCAAATGTATAGGGTTAAATCATTTGGATTTTTCATGTGTTATTCGACTATAATATTGTCTACTACTGTACTAAAACTGAAAAATTATTAAGTACTTGAAATTTTTTTGATACAAAAAAAAAACACAAATTATAACCCTTTATTTTCTGTTTTATACGATTATACGTAAACAGTTCCTTATTTTTCGGTAAAATTTGCTTTAAATTTAAGGTATTTAAATATGTTAAGAACTTACTAAGCTAAAAATTTGTTTGAGTATAGCATTTCGTCACAAATCTACATTTAAACGAAGCTCGTTTAAATTCCGGTGTGCGTGAGAGTTTTCTATCTTGCGCGTCAGACAGACAGCCCATAGATATAGGAAAGAAGACAGCCCATAGAAATATAGAAAACAGCACCCATAACGCCATTTCACTTACACACCGAGCTAAACCACGCTTCGATATATCCTCTTAAGACGTTGTCCGACTGTAAGGTAGACTGTCATACCTTATGTGTAGGCAAGGTTCATCTCGGGGAGCAAAGATCAAAGTGACATTCATTTATTGTTCAGAAACAATGAATGGATACTACAAAGTGATAATTTTCTCTCCGAACTGCTGATTTCGAGTTACCGAGTGTTTCCTCTCGATTCATCTTCAAAGCCAACTCATCCAGTTTAAGAATAATTTACTTTTAATTCAATGCACTTAACCAATTCAGATTTTACATAATTTAACGTTGGAATACGTTTTACTCGAAAACAACATTTGTTTTACATCAAAGAGTACGCATTTCCAATTTTAAAACAACCGACCCGAACCGTCCGTTCCGAAAATAGTCGAACGCGCCCGAGTCGGTACGAAAATAGCCGAACGCACGGCATCGCACTGCCGACGTAATTCTTGACCCTATTTCAGAAATGTCTAAGTTCTAAAGTTAGATTTTTGCTAAGACCACATCATGTGTAAAACCGGACAGTCCTGTTGAAAATATTTTTTTTTAACCTCACTAAAATATTTAGGCATTGTAATTTATTTAATTATTAATTTTGAAAGTCTTTTTCTTCCAACAATACCCAAGTACGATATAATTAGATATTCTCAGAATAACCTTGCCCAAAAATGTTACCTATATCACAAGACTTAACTTTGAAAGCATTTGGTTTTAAAATCATATTTTTTTTAAATCTTCCAAAGTAAAGTAAAGGACAAACGTCAGAAGACTATGCCTTACTTTTAAACTAAATTGGATTGTATGTACCCTATGACTAAAAACCTAATAATTATTTAGCTTGAACTGATTATTTTGCCTAGGTACCTTTCTTATATTTTTTTCCTGTTTTATCTACCTAGACATTATTGGTGGAATTATTGCTTCTACAAATTCAAATTAAATTACCTTGCGAAACTCCGGAGACGTGATGGATAGCGATACCTATTTTAAAACAATATCGAGAACGGGTCTTATCGCGATATTCCTTTTTACGAGGAAAATAGGTACCTACTTGTTTCCCGACGTTTTCCTACCGTACTGTTTAGGTACCGGTTTACCTCGTAAAAAGGACTATCGCGATAAGAACCGTTCTCGATATTGTTTTATGTAGGAAATCTAGGTTCTAACACTTCAATAAAACGAGTTATGGGCTTTTTAAAATATAAAGATTATTATTAGCCAATTAAAAGTCACTAGGAAGTTTATACGTCCGTATTGAGCAGAGCGCAACGAGAAGTGAAGTACTACTAATGGTGGGTAGTATTTATATAATAAGTAGGTACCTACGATATATCGATTATTAAAAAATCGACTAAAGATTGATTTTTGTAAATAATTAAATCAAATAAATCAACACGCCCCCTCAAAAATTAATCTACCAATTATACAAAAAAAAAACTTAAATCAAAGTAGGTAATACCTAATTGACCGGAACATATTCACTTCCTAGTGTTTGCTGGGAATACATCATGGTCCAACATTTGCTGCCAAGGATTAAGGAAAACCCAGAAAACCTTAATCAAACCATTTCATTAAATTATTCCTAATAATAATTAATCATAAATCAAATTATTATGTAGAATCAATAAACATTCAATCAGTATCTAAGCCCATTTTACTTCTCATCTCTTGAAAAGTAATAGCGGGTAATGCCTTGGTCAGAACATCTGCCAACTGCTGAACTGTTGGAATGTAATTTTATTTTATTACATTTTTC
This sequence comes from Cosmia trapezina, assembly GCA_905163495.3. NCBI lineage: Eukaryota > Metazoa > Arthropoda > Insecta > Lepidoptera > Noctuidae > Cosmia > Cosmia trapezina. The sequence continues at coordinate 3,614,045 of LR991034.1, read as the reverse complement.
TCAATCTGTTCCTTAGAAAAATGATACTTTATATCTATGTGTTTTGTACGTTTGTGATTGGTTGGATTATTTGCAAAGCTTATGCAGCCATTTTTATCCTCATAGAATATGATAGATTAAATTATATCTATCTTAATACTAACTGCTAGTGATTTAAGCCCTAAAGCCTCCCATGACAGTTTCATACAATGCCATACAATCTGCCTCAGTTGAAGAGGCAGCAACTGACATTTGTTTCTTTGTACTCCAGGTTTGCTTGCAGCTTGAAATACCCAGTTGTACTTTTCTGTCATTTGGATCACTGCCATCCCAATCTCAATCTACGTAGCCACATATAATGTTAGTGTAGGCACATCTTCTACCTATAACTTAATTTTAAATCAACAGTACCTTTCAAGTACCGAAGCACTCTCTTTAGACACTGCCAGAGTTCTTTACTATTTTTGTTCGTATACCTACTCAGTATATTAACGCTTGTAAGTAATTAAATCTGGACGAGTGCATAACATGACATACACTAAACATTCTATAACGTTTCAACATGGATCATTATATTTTTCTTCAGAGTTTAATGCGTCATAATTAAGTTTATTTTCCATTGGTGTATTGACAGGTTTAAAATCGTGCATATTAAATTTATTTAATACCGTTTCTAAGCACTTTGATTTAATGCTATTTTATAAAATTAAAATTATTTCATCATCATCATTAATTTCATTCATCGTCATTTTAAATTAACTCATTATTTTTTTTTTTAATTATTTCAATATCAGCGCATACCGTAACTAAATCACCTATATATAAAACGACAAATATTTTTATGTACATCTCCATTGTCTAGCATATCTTGACACCTATTCAAGTGAAGAATTTTGAAAACCTTCTTCTTTATGAGATAGATCGAAAACTTCAAACCAACGTTTAGCTGCCTGCATTTTTCAGCCCGTAAAATACTTTATTTAATTTACACACTTAATTATCTAAACAAGAGGTACCCTCAGGGACTTTCTTATAAATATCTTCCTTTAATTTGTCATTTAGGAAGGTAGTTTTGACATCCCTAAGACGAACTAGCAAATTAAATTGATTCGCAAAAGTAAGATACATCTGAAACTAGTTATTCATGCTTATACTGTTGTGAAAGTTTCATTAGGTATAGTCCGTGAGGTATTCTTGACTGAAACACCTTGCAACAAGTTGTGCCTTTTTTTTATCGTAAAGGTTTTCCAAATTCATCATGTTTTATAGGAAACCTCCATTTACAATAAATTGACAGTGTTTTTATTTTCAGGTCTTGGTACTACAGTCCGTATTATTTAGTTTTAGAGAATTTAGTTTGTCCCTAATTGCACTTTCTCACTGAGATCTGTTATCTCGAGTTTTGATGTCTTCTAATGAATTTGGTATTTTACATAGAATAGACTGAGCACACAAAATGGCGATCATCGTCTTCATTATACGACATAGGTATACGACTTTTGAACCTATTGCATCATCTAACGTCAGGATTTTATTTGTGTTTTCTTTTGGTGAAGATGGGTTATCAAAAAGTATATCATTTATTTGCTCCGATTCAATTTTATATTTTCATGGTTGAATTTGCGAACTTTACTAGGACACTCGTGCTCATCAGATTTAGACCATAGACATATCTGATTTAGAACTGTCAGAGTTATGAGACTTGACCGGCACTGACTTGGATATTACATCATCAGCTTTGCCGTGAGAATTTTTTTTTTTAATATTCCCTTCAGACTTGAGGTCTGGCCTGGATTGAAGAAATCCAGTCTCATTAACAATAACATCCCTGACTACTATATAATTTTTCGCACTCTGGGTTCCAAACTTTATAGCGTTTGGTTCATAACCCACAAGTATCCCTTTCCATGATTTTTCATTAAACTTGGCCTTACTGCTTTTATCATGAACGTAAACAGTTGAACCAACTACCTTCAAATATTTTTTTTTATTCGAGGTTTTGTATCATGCCACATTTCGAATGGTGTTTTTGAAAACTTTCAAAGTTTAATTGGGGTCAAATTAATCAAATAAACAACAGTTGATACTGCGTATCGCCCCAAAACACTTTGTCTAATTTAGCACCGTTTATCATGAAACGAACTTTTCCAGTAAGTAATGGTTCCGACCGTCGTTCAGAAACGCCATTCAATTGTGGTATTCTCGGAATTTTTAAATGTTATGATATCCCTCTCTCTACACAATAACCTTTCATTTCAGTCGATAGATATTCGCCACCATTATCGCAGCATAAGTTGACTAATTTTAAATTAAACTTAGCCTCGCTTTTAGCCACGAAATCTTTAAAAACAGAAAACACGTCTGATTTATAGGTGGGTTAAACAGTACGTAACAAAGTACCTAATGCGTATACTCATCAACAAAATGTACAAAGTAGTTTTTATTTGTCGTTAGTTGGGGGTATAAACAGTAACAATAGTCCACAAATATCTGAGTGCACAATAAATAAAATAGCTGTTTAACATGACTTTTATTTTTGACCTGATATGAACGGAAATCGACTTTGTTTCCTATTTATACAGGCCTCACCTCCGTGGGCCTCACATAATTTATCATCCAGGCTCGCATAACAGTTTCAATTTGGCTGGTGTCATCAACCATTTTATTATTATTTTTTAATTTCGATGAATTAATTTTTACTAATTGTGACCAAAGCCATAATTTGTACATACTGCACACTTGAGAAACACATTGACACTTATTTACAGACCCCATTAAGTCTACAGCAATTAAATAATTTTTTCAACATACCTTGCATGATAGTTTTATTAACCTTACGTATTGTGCTCCTTGCTGGTCGAAAATGACTGTCAACCCAGCACGTTGCATTTTCGATAAGAACCGCACCGCACCGCACCGCACCGCACCGGTGGTACCGCAGCATAGGAGAACACGTTCTCAAAAACTTCTTGAACGCCCATGTTGCTGGTCACATACATCGTTCCCTGAAATAAATTCATCATTTTAAGCAATAGAAATTTTAATGGCGTTTGCAAGACGGTGTGACTAATGAAAAGATCTTCCCTGTTTATAATATGGTCCGATGTTCCAGAAACCAACAGTTACAGGAAAGTATCTTCCATCATGATCCGCTTGATAGTCTGTCATCATAAAAGCAAAGCCAGAAAAATAGCTCGACGTGGATGGTTCACTGATTCCAACTGCCTGGACCGTCCTTTTCCTCTCCGTATTTTCTGCTGCTGCTGTAATGTTTGAGCTCTTTTGAAGTAGAAGCAGTTGTTTTTTCACATGCTTCTTGCGGCCACAGTAATAACACTTCATGAACTGAGACTTATTCTTCTGCTTGTTAACCTCCTAGTTGAAGCTATTATTCCCTTTATTATTTTGAGAATTATCGAATTTTGTTTTTCGAAATTCCTGTCCATTTTTCCCTGAAATTGCAAAACTTTTGACACTGGTATCACTGGACTCATTTTTAAACTTGACTTCATGATCCAAACGCCTTGGTTTAACGAATGCTAGCATTATCTTGTCCTCCGATAAAGTTTCGATCGCAGTTATCACGCCATCATAAGATGGGGGTAGGTTGAGCAACAAATGAGCTACCTCGCGTGGCGTGGTTTGGCAGCGGCGTGCCGGCTAACAATTCGATGATCAAATCATCAAAAATTGTTAAATTTTTTTATGAGTATGCCGTCACCTACTCGACGATAACATTGGAACTTTTTTTTATCACGTCCATTTCACTTAACAATGCCCGTATTTTTTATTTCAATTTTATCCACTTATATTGCAGTAAAACGTAACCTGGGCCCATAACCTGTAGGAAATCTAGGTTCTAACACTTCAATAAAACGAGTTATGGGCTTTTTAAAATATAAAGATTATTATTAGCCAATTAAAAGTCACTAGGAAGTTTATACGTCCGTATTGAGCAGAGCGCAACGAGAAGTGAAGTACTACTAATGGTGGGTAGTATTTATATAATAAGTAGGTACCTACGATATATCGATTATTAAAAAATCGACTAAAGATTGATTTTTGTAAATAATTAAATCAAATAAATCAACATTTTATAATGTGTACAAATCGCGAAAGTTTAAAAAGTATCGATACCTAAAAATGATAAAGCAAAAACAAAATTAATTTGATGATTTTTTTGGGGTCATCAACCGCAGTGTAGTTGAAATCACACTAATATTATAAGGGCGAAAGTTTGTGAGTGAGGGTGTGTGTGTATGTTTGTTACTTCTTCATGATCAAACGGCTGGACCAATTTTAATAAAATTTGGTATGGACGTAGCTGACACTCTGGATTAACACATAGGCTACTTTTTAGCTAGTATGAGTATAAAAAATCAGTTTTCAAGTAACAACACAACCAGTAGTCCTTGACCCCAAAAAAAAAAAAACTTTTTTATTTTGTCTTTAGATATCGATGCCCATCACGTCTGCGGAGTTTCGCTAGTTAATTTAATTTGACTCTGTTAAAAAAAAACAAAAAAAGTTAAATAAAGTTAATAAAATACTAAAATAATCAGGTACCTATGTATGTATAATACCTTTGCAGTGACTCTAAAGTTTCTGCATGTCATAAATTCAAAAACTTTATGTATTTATTTGCCATTGCCATGGCTCATACATTCTAATATTGATAGTGATATTGCTTTTAAAAAATGTATATAAGTAGTTTATCAGCCATCTCGTTACCATAACACAAGCATTAGGTTGCTTAGCTTGGGACTAGATGGCGTTGTGTGAAATGTCCAAGGATATTTATTTATTTATTATTTATTTTAATAAATGACTGCAATAGAACACGTCATATCACTAATATTAATGGGAACGAAGTACTATCTAAAGCTTAATACAATTGTTAAATAATCTAGATGTATTAGCATTCTCACAAATTTCAAATTTTAAACTTATTTATTAACAATCAGGCAAACAAGAACAGATTATACGGTGACCCCCAAACTAGACATATTTATGCCAGTATCTTGGGGGTTGGGTGAACAATAAATTAAAAGTAAAAAAAAATTTGTAGAACCATGATAATTATTAAACTTAATAAAATCTTTAAGAATAAGTTTTCTAAATTTTAAACAGCCCATTTAAATTAGGAAGTCAAGACTTTGCTATTTAGAATACTACGTTATGCCTGTTTCAAGTAATTTCGTCAGTTTTAGTCAATGAAAAGCTAAAATACTCATTACTGAAAATGGACTACATGGACCACAAAAATATGAAATTTGTTGACATGAGTCCCACATCTATCGTGAGTTAGAAAAAAATAAATAAAATAAAAATTCTGAAACATGGTCCCCCTACATAATTGTGAAACGTCGAAGTGGGAAGCGAACTGCGAGTTGCGTAAGCGTACACTTTTGGTGTTCATGCGTGTTCTGAGTATCCCCATTCACTGATTGTATTGAGAACTTGCCAATATTATAACCACACCCTAATTTTATCATTTTCATAGAAAAAGTATTATTGCAAAGGAAAATATTGAAAGTTTCCCGACTGATGTAATTTTTCATTGTCAGTATCATTGAAGCCGTTGGCTATACAATACAATACAATACTTTTATTTCAGACAGAGTCCATAGGGTTAGTAACAATTCTACTTAATATCTCGTGTTTGTACTTAGTAGGTACAGGCACAGATTAACAAAAAAATAAATTAAATTAAAATTCAGCGTGGAGCTGCATCCACCTCCGCAAAATTGGGGAATCCCACCGACCTGTGAACACACTGAGGAGACTGTTGGTGCTGCCGCGAGCACGGGACATCAGGGATGCACATTTCTTTCTAATAATAGCGGCAAAACCATCAACGTCATTATCTGCGAAAATCCCTGACGCACTACAACGCCACGGCAGCCGCAGCAGGACCCTCAGTGCATTATTATATTGAATGCGTAGGTCGCTGAATGGCCACTGAGTGGAGTTGAGCCACAGGCTGCACGTGTAGAAGGACTGACAGTAGGTAAGCTTTGAAAAGCGTTACAATAATAAACAATAGTAATTAGCAGAAACATAAGCGGCTCCCCGAAACGATCAATTTCAATGATCAGTTTTTGCGTGATATGGTTAGTGGTAAATGGTTACCTATCAAATGCAAACTGCAATTGATCGTTTTGGGGATCCACACCAGCGCGGTCGGTGTATCGAACTGCCCACTGTTTGTGGAAAAAACTGAATTAGGTATATTGCATTTGCATTGGAGTTCTAGCAAGGCACTTATTTTAAGTCTTAAGTCCAATCATAGTCATAATTATTGTCGACGTAATAATTGTTTCCATTTGTTAATTAACTACAAATAAATAAATAAATAAATCTGAATCCCAAATCACAGACACGACAGCATGACTACATTAATCTGCACTGCATCACATCGTCTTATTTTCACTGTAAGTACCTAGGTTCTTTCCAATAACTTCGAAATGAAATATTAGTACAGACGCCAGCACATCAAGCTACTACAAACTGTCAAATTTCTTTAATAGATTTTCATGTTTATCGCTGAAGCATTAGGTTCAAGGTTAATTGAGAAAATTTGACAGTTTCGGGGGGCTTTTGCTGGCGTCCGCGTCTGTACAAACACCACATTTCGTTTTATTTCAAAATTCGAACACCATATCGTGATGCTAAACTGACAGCTGTCTTATTGTTCCAAACGTAATTTCCTCCAATCAGGGTAGCCCATTGTTGATTTTATCGTCTTTTGTTTTCAGGCCGCACGGCCTCAACGTCAAAATAACATATGCGTGTGGTGTGAGGGCCACTTTATTGAAACTCTTTGAAAATATGCTTAGGATTTAGTGAACATTCCCAAAGAATTGTGAAAGTTGGAATCAGATTTTGTGAAAGTCAACTTTGCGAGATATGGACTGTAAAGTGGGGCCCTCAGTTCTCACATAGAGGATTGAGGGCCCGCCTGTACCTGATAAACTATGGACACTACAGATAAAGTCTTTATGCCAAAATCTAAGCTTATACCAAACAATATTTGTGAAAACAAGATATTATCGCAAAACACTGTCCTACTTGGTATATCTTCGTTCAAAATGGGCCCTCAATCCTCACACACGTAAAAGTTTATCACGCAAATAAAATGAAACCATTAACTTCGGACAAAATTCGGGCCCTCAATCCTCCATTTATTTTGTTTTCCGTTTTAATACGCCTATCGTATGAAAGATTAGACAAATACAAAATAGTCTCTTTTTGTGAAAAAAATTGTGCAACAAATTCGATACTAGAAAGAAATTAAAAGACCCTTTATTGTAAATAAAAATCGAGTTTTATTTTTGTTCCCTGAATTAGGAAATAGGGTGACCACAATACGGTATTTTACTCTATATGAGCAAAAATCTAAAAATATATTATTTAGATAGATTAGGCCAAAAGCAGTCGGAAAATATTAGTTTTAGTTCAATAACAATATAAATATTAAAATTAAATAAGCATAAGCAGCATTAAATTCTCGGCTCGTAAAGGGTGGTCCATTATCACTGACGATTTGTTTTGGAATCCCAAATCTACCCCACAATTCTGACAACTTACCTATAGTTGTCACCGCCGCCGTACTAGGCACTGGGAAAACTTCTATCCACTTGGACTTAGCGTCTACAACTACTAGATAAGTTTTCCCGTAGATAGGCCCCATGAAGTCTAGGTGTAGGCGCGCCCAGGGGCTCGCGGGCCAGGGCCAGGCGCGGGGCGCGTGTTGCGGCGGTGCGTCCGCCTGCGCCGCGCACACGACGCAGGCGCGACACGTCGCCTCAACCGCTTCGTCTATGCCGCCCCACCACACGTAACTGCGTGCTATTGCTTTTGACTTAAGAGCGTAGACGGGCTGCATTTTTCCATACAAATGTATTCCCCTATTCTCTTCCTGGATAATGCCTCTAGAGTAATCGTTTTTATTTATAAAAATCCAGGTCTATTGAAGGCATGCCCCTGTCATTTTTTTTTTTCAAAAAATTTATTACAAAAATAAATATGACTTACCAAAAACCTAAAAAAATACCCCGTTTTTACCTACGTAATCAGACGACTACCAAAGAAAATTGAAAAGTTTTTAAAATAAAAACAAGTAATAGGGGCATAGATCTATTCTTCCTTTAAATTTTGATACCAAATATAATTTAATTGGCTTAGGTTTCGAGGAGAAAACAGGAGAATACGAAACGTCGATCGGTCAAGGTTTTGTATAGGTAAAATCGTTCTGAGCTGCAGTTGTCTCTATCGCACTCTACGGGGGGAGACGAGAGGTGAGGGAGGGTTAGACTAATACCTACACAATTAGGGAAGTGACTAGTGTCGAAGTTTTTATCGAAATCATAGTGATGTCAGTCGATATCGACGTTTATCCTATACTGATTTACTGAATAGTGTTTGATGCTCATTTTGTTTTTTTTTAAGAGACAACGAAGTAACAATTCGATGACATTTTTAGGGTTTATAATTAACTAATAATTGAAATGAACTTTAGCGAAGTGTCTCTTACAAAAATACAAACCGTAAGCATTAGGTATAATACGTAACTAAAGTTTGCACTATACTGCTTGGTGTGATAATTCTGCTTTTGACTTGACATAAATATTTACAGGGGAGTTTATAAAATAATGACTGCTCTTATCAAGTAAATCTGTATATTAGGTATGAAATTTACCTATGAAATTGCCGTTCTGCAGTACTGGCCATTTCAAATCAAAATAATTTTTGTTTGGCTAAGAATTCTAATTTCAAATTAATTTTATTTTAAAAACATGGATTTTTTTTTCCAAAAGTAGTCATTTGTTTATTGATTAGTGTTACATTTTCATCGCATTTCAATCTTTTTCGTCATCATGGATACGTTAAAAATTCGAGTAATTATGGAATATGAGTACCGTCGTGGCAGCAACGCGGCACAAGCGGCACGCAACATCAACGACGTTTACGGAGCTAACACTACAAACCAACGCACCACCTGTTATTGGTTTGCTCGCTTCCGTTCTGGAAATTTCGACCTGAAAAATGAACCTCGCGGTCGTCCGAAGACTTTGGTCGACAATTACGAATTAAAGGCGATTGTGGAAGCTGATGATACACAATCTACGGCTGAATTAGCAGCAGCTTTCGACGTTAGCGTCAAAACAATCTTGGTCCATTTGCGTCAAATTGGCAAGGTAAAAAAGCTTGACAAATGGGTGCCCCACGAACTCAATGATCGCCAGCGCGAAGTACGCGTCGAGACGTGCCTTGCACAGCTCAACAGACACACAAATGAAGGAATTTTGAACCGCATTGTTACCTGCGATGAAAAATGGATTCTGTTCGATAACCGCAAGCGCTCAGCAAGTTGGTTGGATCCTGGTTCAGGACCTAAACAATGCCCTAAACGAAAACTTACCCCTAGAAAAGTGATGGTCACTGTTTGGTGGTCTAGCGCCGGCGGTGTGATTCATCACAGCTTCTTACCAAACGGGGTGAGCATTACTGCAGATGTATACTGTGAAGAACTAAACACAATGATGGAGAAGCTGGCACATCTCCAACCAGCATTGGTCAATCGCTCGTCTCCGCTGCTCCTGCACGACAACGCGCGACCTCATACTGCACAGCAGACGGTCTCCAAGTTGCAAGAACTGGGGTTGGAAGCTCTCCGTCATCCGCCCTACTCACCAGACCTTGCGCCTACAGACTACTACTTTTTCCAGAATTTGGATAACTTCTTGGCGGGAAAACAATTCAATACCCGAGAGGCAGTACAAAATGCCTTTGAAGAATTTGTTGCCTCCCGACCAGCTGATTTCTTTAAGAAGGGCATCAATAAACTGCCACTGCGTTGGCAAAGATGCATTGATTGCATGGGTGATTACTTCTATTAATACAAATAAAAAATACTTACATGAAAAAAATTCGTTTAAATTTTTTCATACAAAACGGCAATTTCATAGGTAAAGACCTATTATATAAAAGGAAGTCGACAATCGTGTTAATTACACCGATTTTTATATTTTTGCGTTTTTGGATTAGCCGTCGCCGTCGTCCGAAATAGGATAATAAGTTTTTTTTAATTATTTTTTTAGGTAAGTAGGGTAGTAGTCAGTTGTCGGGAGCGAAGCCGTGGGCAAAAGCTAGTTCTTAATATTTATGCAGAAGAGGCAGAAAAGGTGCTTGTGGGTATTTTAAATAATACAAAAGTTATATAATAATATGTACATTTAGTCTGTCGTCATTTCCATCCTTTCTCTTACAGGTAAATTTCTTGGTATCCGACCGTCAATTATTTCAGGGAGAAGGCATTCATGGAAAAATTTAGTATAAATAGCACGATCACACGAAACACTGCGCACGCCGATATTTTCAATCCGACTGAGACAGAAACGAACGTAACGTAGGTAGTTTGGTTGGCGCGAGCGGGCGGGAGATGCGCGCTACTGAGCTACGCACACAAATACAGACTTCACCCACATATTGATACCGCCCGGTTGCTAGAGCGCAGCGCGACGGCAATAGTTTCTTCAAATACCTATTTTTCAATTCCCGCGCAGCCCGTCTACGCTCTTAATTATACCCATATGGGGCTCGTGTATAATGCTTAAAACTTTTACTCGACATTTTTCCGGTATGACTACTCTGTGACCCCACATGATGCACCCGAGTTCTTCATACAATTCCTTTCGTCTATTGTAATATGGTCTTAACCCGTCAATATCACATTCGGTTGGCCATCCGTCTCTAATGTATCTGAGAACCCTTCCTAATAGCGGATCTGTAATTGTTTGTTTTTTTATTTCCGTGTAATCTAATAACAGCGCATCTTGCGCGAAATGTAGGTATGTTTGTTCCGGAACCCGTACTAAACTGTTTTTTTGTCTACTGTTGGGTAGTCTTGATAACGCATCCGCACAATTATCTTTTGTGTTTACATATTCTATATCGTAGCTATAGGCTGATAGTATTATTGCCCACCGCTGCATCCTACTAGCTGTCATGCTAGGAATTCCCGTGTTTGGCCCAAATATGGAAACCAACGGTTTATGATCAGTTCGTAAGACAAAACGCCGCCCGTATAAATACTGATGGTATTTCTTTATACTGAAAATGATAGCGAGTGCCTCACGATGGATCTGGGAATAATTTTTCTCTGCATCGCTGAGTGTGCGCGACGCGTACGCAACGACGCGCTCGCCGCGCGGCCCCGGCTGCGTGAGCACGGCTCCGAGCCCGCGCGCACTCGCGTCACAAGTGACTATCAATGGTTTACCCTGGTCGTAGTGACACAGAACGTTGGCACTTGTTAACATCTTCTTTACTTTGGCGAATGCTTGTTCGCATTCCCCGCACCATACCCATTCCCTTCCCTTCCGCAGAAGATTATATAAAGGGGAAAGTGTTGCACTGAGGTTTTTAATAAACCTACCGAAAAAATTTACTGTTCCTAAAAATGACCTCAGTTCTGATACATTCCGAGGCTGCTCCATATTATTAATTGCTTCAATTTTCGATTTATCAGCCTTTATTCCTTCTCTCGATATTATATAACCCAAGTAAGTCACCTCCTCTGCTAAAAAAACACATTTGCTCTTTCTTAATTTTAACCCGTTATCTAATAAACGTTGAAAAACTAACTTTAGGGCGTCTATATGTTCCCTTTCCGTTTTCCCTCCTATGATCACGTCGTCTAAAAACACTTGTACGTTAGGTATACCACTCAATATGTTTGTCATAATACGCTGGAATATACCTACGCTCGAGGATAACCCGTAAACAAGCCTGTTGTACTGGAAAAGCCCGCGGTGAGTGTTTATAACTGTATATTTTTTTGTTTCATCCAGTTCTATTTGGTTGTAGGCTTGTGACAAATCGATTTTACTGTAATACCTATTTCCATTTAGATTTACTAAGACATCCTCAATTTTAGGCAGTGGGTAACGATCGACCAGTAAAGACGGATTCAATGTGGCTTTATAGTCTGCACAAATTCTAAGTGAGCCATCGGGCTTATTGATAGGTACCAGCGGGGAGGCCCAGTCGGAGCAGTCGACAGGCTCGATGACGCCGGCGCGCAGCATGGCGTCCAGTTCGGCGTCGACGCGCTCGCGTAGCGCGTACGGCATCGGCCGCGCGCGGTGGAACACCGGCACCGTACCCTCCCTCACGCGCAGAGTCGCCTTGCCGCCACTGTACCGCCCCAGCCCGCCGCTGAATAGTTCTTTATATCTGTGGATTAAATTTTCGACTTCTGTATTTGTGTGTTCACAAGTCACTTGATTCAGTAAGTCACAATTAAATTTAGGTATTATTATGCCTAATTCTCCCAGCCATTGCCTTCCCAGTAGGGAAGTCGTACCGCCTTCTATAACAAACAATTCTAAACATTTACTAAGTTCATTGTACCGTACTGTTGGCTTAATTATACCTACTGGTTTTATTTTTGTGCCGTCATAAAATTTAAAAATAGTGTTATGTTTTTCAATCGGCAAGTAACTAAAATATTTATCATACATAGACTTGCTAATACATGAAATAGCAGTACCCGTATCTATTTCCATCGGAATAATTCTGTTGTCTATTTGAATAGACAAACTTACTGGTTTGTAGTCGTTCAAGCATAAGTGATGTAATTCTTCCTCGATGTCCCCGCCGCAACTGCCCCACGGTTAATGTCGGGTTGTTGTATACCTATATGCTACTCGCGCGGTAAACTCTCATTGCGCAATGCAGGTTGCGGGACGTCATGTCCTTGTGATGCGTAGTTTGTATGTGGCGATGTAGATGCCACCACATGTGTATTACAAGAAGTAACAGGCTAGAATGGAGATGTTACAAGGATTAAAACAACAAATGTGAAAATGAAACTTTTTAATCAATAAATTACCAGATAAAAAAAATTAAAATCCTAAAACCCTAATAAAAAAATAACATTCTTTTTTTGGGCCCTCGTGGTAACACGTTAAGGTAATTGCGCTGTGGTAGCCCGCGAAATTCATATTTTCTTGCGTTTTTTACAATTTACAGGTCAGTGTAAGGTTGTATCTTAATCAAAATATGATTCGCGACATTAATAATTAAGTATTTACATAATTTTAACAATAAAATCATTAATTACCTATGTAACGCAGCCTTTGTAATGTGTGAGAACGTGCCCTTAAGCGCGGCAACGGGAGTATACACGCCCGCCCGCGCCTGAGGACCTGCGTCAGGCGGAATGTGAGGACGCCGTGGCGCCTCTCTAACCACTCCTCAAAGAGGGGACTTATCGTCGCAATTGTGGCGTGCCCAGCGCTGGGTTGCGACAGTCGCACTCTCCATGTCGCCATGATCCCGCCGGAGCTCTGTCCGCTGTGCCGTGATTTCTCGCGGCAGCGGAGTTACGCCCCGCCGTTTCGCCTCCTCGCGCCACTCCCACACGGCACGGCAGTGCGCGCAAGGCCTTACCGGTGTCTGCGGTAAAATTTAGGGTTTACCGACTGAATGCCAATGAAATTAAAGACAATTTTAGAATAATTCGGGGTTTTACCGGTGAGATTTGGTAAATATTAGAATTTACGGGTAAATCCTAATATTTACCGCAGTTCGGGCTTTTACAGTAACATATAGGTAGATGAGTATGTATCAAAACAAAGTTACATGTACTTATTTGTATGACTATAATAATATTTCAGTAACTATTTTCGTAGTTTTCTCAATCAATTGACATGACATATTATATATGCTTTACATTGTTCTCTGAGCACCTTATGTCAAAAATTATTGTTACCCTACCCTACTACACAATTCAAAAATAGTCGATTTCGGTTTCTATTAAGATTTTTAGTTTAATCGTTATTCTTATTAGTAACAAATAACACCAATTTGTTGCACAATTTTTTTCACAAAAAGAGACTATTTTGTATTTGTCTAATCTGTCATACGATAGGCGTATTAAAACGGAAAACAAAATAAATGGAGGATTGAGGGCCCGAATTTTGTCAAGGTCATAACTTTCAAACAACAAGAAATGGTGACCTGCTCTTGCTTTCACAAATTTTCACAATTTATTTAGTATCTTATAGGATTACAAACAGTAGCTTTAAGTTTATGGTTTCATTTTATTTGCGTGATAAACTTTTACGTGTGTGAGGATTGAGGGCCCATTTTGAACGAAGATATACCAAGTAGGACAGTGTTTTGCGATAATATCTTGTTTTCACAAATTTTGTTTGGTATAAGCTTAGATTTTGGCATAAAGACTTTATCTGTAGTGTCCATAGTTTATCAGGTACAGGCGGGCCCTCAATCCTCTATGTGAGAACTGAGGGCCCCACTTTAGTCCATATCTCGCAAAGTTGACTTTCACAAAATCTGATTCCAACTTTCACAATTCTTTGGGAATGTTCACTAAATCCTAAGCATATTTTCAAAGAGTTTTAATAAAGTGGCCCTCACACCACACGCAAATAAAATAACTCATTTTTTCCAACCAGTCTTATCTTCATCAAAATAAATCATCTAACTGCTGACAGACAAGTATGGCGGCCGTAAATAATAGAAGTCAAAATGAGTTTGAATGTTTGCACTGGCCGCGTAAACTTTACACAAAGGAAAAAAAAACATTGCGTGATAAATGAAGTGTTATGTTTACTGAAGTTTTGTGGCAATTTGATAAAAATCTGTTGCTCTATCCATCGCAAATGCACCCGCATTTACCATGGACAGTCAAATCATTACTTTTTTTAAACAAAAGTATGTTTATTAAATAAAATGTTTTATTTTTAAAATGTTTTTGCGACGAATTGTAGGTAGATGTGCAAGGTACGATTCTGAACTATAAATATTTCTGTACATAATTCCGGGTTCTCAATAAATGTACCGAAGTAAAAATTTCACTTCGGTACATTTATTGAGAAACTGGACATATCTAAAATTATATTTATAGTTAAGAATTGTACCTTGCAGATCTATCTACAATTCGTCGCAAAAACATTTTAAAAATACAAAGCATTTTATTTAATAAACATACTTTTGTTCAAAAAAGTAATGATTTGACTATCCATCGTAAATGCGTCCTTAATTTACTGGGAAAAAACAGTCAAAATAATGTTTTATTTTTGGAAGACATACGGCGGCAAGCTACAACTAAAATCATGAAAAAAGTTATCAAAAATAAACATGCATTAAAGTTATTGAATAAAACTCTGTGCCAGCCGAATTAAAAACACTATAAAACCTAACTAAATGCGATGGTTGCTTCAGCTTTGCTAATTCTACAATCCATCCACACAGTTTATTCCAGTCCAGTCTACACTAAACTCCAACTTATTTGAACTGTTTTGTCCACGTTAGCATTTGATTAATCGTAGTTTAGATTTGTTTAGCAAGCACAAACATACCTAATGGTTTCTAGAATTCAATTACTTTTGTAAATAAGTATTTCATTTAAATATGTGAATTGTTATTTGGTTTTATGTTTTTATTTTCTCTTCTACTCTCTTACACACGGTGTGTATGTCACAGCCAACTGGTTTATTTACCCGTTTAGTTAACAGCCTAGCCTTTGGAACTAGATCTCACCGGCCGCTACCGTGGTACCACTCGCTTCGCTCGCTCGGCACGCACGCGGTTTGTCACAGTTCTAACCTAACCTAACCCATTTGGTCAGGATGCCCTGGCTATGTTACTGCAATGAATTCAGCTCGCGCGTGGTTGGTCATAGTTCCAACGTAATCTATTCTTGAATATCTTTCTTGAACGACGCCTTCTGTTAACTGAAAGGCTAATTAAGATAGTCATTGGCTGCGACATCTATGTACAGTGGGCTGCAGCAATTCGGTACCCCCAGTTGTATTAAAAATTTAAAACAACTGGGGTACCCAATTGCTGCAGCCCACTGTACACCTCATTCTATTAAAGACATATTTATATTTCTACTAGCTTTTGCCCGCGGCTTCGCCCGCGTGGATGTCGGAAAATATCCCATGGGAACGTTCATGTGGAAAACATAGGGCATATCCCTAACTTAAGAAATGCTGGGTTTCCCATACAAACTTTCATCCCTTTTATCACCCCTTGTAGGATTATGTTTTAAGACAAAAAGTAGCCCATATCCTTTCCCAGGATGCTATCTATAACCTTGCCAAATTTTATCGAAATCCGTGCAGTTTTGTAAATTTTAAAATCAACCCCTATTTTACCCACTTAAGGGATGATTTTTAAAAAACGCTGACCCGCATATTTTTTAACTTCTTACCAATAGCATAAATTTGTTATCCCTAACTTAAGAAATACTGGGTTTCCCTTACAAACTTTCATCCCCTATATCACCCCCTGTAGTACTATTTAAAAAAAAAATAGTACCCTATGTCCTTTCCCAGGATGCTAGATAAAGCCTTGTTAAATTTTGTCGAAATCCGTGCAGTTTTGTAAATTTTAAAATCAACCCCTATTTTACCCCCTTAGGGGATGATTTTTCAAAAACGCTGAACCGCATTTTTCTTTATTGCTTATCAAAAGCATACATTTTAATTTTCACATCCCTAACTTAAGAAATGCTGGGTTTCCCATACAAACTTTCATCCCTTTTATCACCCCTTGTAGGATTATGTTTTAAGACAAAAAGTAGCCCATATCCTTTCCCAGGATGCTATCTATAACCTTGCCAAATTTTAACGAAATCCGTGCAGTTTTGTAAATTTTAAAATCAACCCCTATTTTACCCATTTAGGGGATGATTTTTAAAAAACGCTGACCCGCATATTTTTTAACTTCTTACCAATAGCATAAATTTGTTATCCCTAACTTAAGAAATACTGGGTTTCCCTTACAAACTTTCATCCCCTATATCACCCCCCCGTAGTATTATTTAAAAAAAAAATAGTACCCTATGTCCTTTCCCAGGATGCTAGATAAAGCCTTGTTAAATTTTGTCGAAATCCGTGCAGTTTTGTAAATTTTAAAATCAACCCCTATTTTACCCCCTTAGGGGATGATTTTTCAAAAATGCTGAACCGCATATTTCTTAATTTCCTACCAATAGCATAAATTTGTTATCCCTAACTTAAGAAATACTGGGTTTCCCTTACAAACTTTCATCCCCTATATCCCCTGTAGTATTGTTTTTGAAAGTATCCTATGTCCTTTCCCAGTATGCTATATAAAGCCTTGCCAAATTTTGTCGAAATCCGTGCAGTTTTGTAAATTTTAAAATCAACCCCTATTTTACACCCTTAGGAGATGATTTTTCAAAAACGGTGAACCGCATATTTCTTTATTTCCTATCAAAAGCATATATTTTAATTTTCACATCCCTAACTTAAGAAATACTGGGTTTCCCTTACAAACTTTCATCCCCTATATCACCCCCTGTAGTATTGTTTTTGAAAGTATCCTATGTCCTTCCCCAGGATTCTATATAAAGCCTTGCCAAATTTTATCGAAATCCGTGCAGTTTTGTAAATTTTAAAATCAACCCCTATTTAACCCCCTTAGGGGATGATTTTTCAAAAATGCTGAACCGCATATTTCTTAATTTCCTACCAATAGCATAAATTTGTTATCCCTAACTTAAGAAATACTGGGTTTCCCTTACAAACTTTCATCCCCTATATCACCCCCTGTAGTATTGTTTTTGAAAGTAGCCTGTGTCTTTCCCCAGGATACTATATAAAGCCTTGCCAAATTTTATCGAAATCCGTGCAGTTTTGTAAATTTTAAAATCAACCCCTGTTTTACCCCCTTAGGGGATGATTTTTTAAAAACGCTGAACCGCATATTTATTGATTTCCTACCAATAGCATAAATTTGTTATCACTAACTTAAGAAATACTGGGTTTCCCTTACAAACTTTCATCCCCTATATCACCCCCTGTAGTATTATTTTTGAAAAAAATAGTATCCTTTGGCCTTCCCCGGGATGCTATATAAAGCCTTGCCAAATTTTGTCGAAATCCATGCAGTTTTGTAAATTTTAAAATCAACCCGTATTTTACCCCCTTAGGGGATGATTTTTCAAAAACGCTGAATCGCATATTTCTCTATTTCTTATCAAAAGCATAAATTTTAATTTTCACATCCCTAACTTAAGAAATACTGAGTTTCCCATACAAACTTTCATCCCCTATATCACCCCCTGTAGGATTATTTTTGAAAAAAAAAGTAGCCTATGTCCGTCCCCAGGATACCATCTATAGCCTTGCCAAATTTTATCGAAATCCGTTCAGTGGTTTAGGCGTGAAAAGGTAACAGACAGACAGACAGACAGACAGACAGACAGACAGAGTTACTTTCGAATTTATAATATTAGTATGGATGCTTTCCATCTATTGTCCTCTCGCAAGTATGCTGTAAGAAATTTCTATAGAAAAAAACCGGTCAAGAGCGAGTCGGACGTGCGCACCGAGGGTTCCGTTCCAATTTCTGAAAAAGTGTGCAATTTAGAAACATATTTTTATTTTTCTTGTAATACTTACATAAACTTCTATCACATAGAATAATTTCAGATTTTTCTCTTTGCAAACTTCGGAGATAAGGAGGGGGAACGGTATTTTTTAACATTTTTCCTCAAAAGTCGAAAACTATGCGGAGTAAAAAAAAGAAAAAAAATGTTTGAGAATGTGCAAGCAGCGCTGTTTCATATGATTTCATAGGTACCAGTTTGTAAAAGGGGCTACTAATTATAGCTGCTGCCTGTACATGACACAAATAAGTTTGTATGGAGACAAAATTCAAGATTTTAGGGACCGTCTAACTGGTACCTATTGGGTTTTTCCTGGTTAAGAGGGCTCATCCTTAATTAAGTACATGGAACTTAAACATTGCTGGTTTAGTCCTCCTCACCGTACCTAGCTGGTGACAGCGACACAGACTAATTTTCTATACTTTCGTGAGCTCTCAGTATTTATTGATATTTAGATCAATTTCTGTCTAAGCTATTAAAAAATAAAAACCGGCCAAGTGCGTGTCGGACTACGCACAATGAAGGGTTCCGTAGTTGGGATGAAATTATCCCAAGAACAAACTTAACATTATAGTTGAAAAACATGCTCTCCCATACATTCCAACAGTAAATGGAAGTTTGTACTCACAATATTGAGAGATTCACCATGTTATTTTAAGACCACAAACTTCTTATAGATTACAGGAGCTATTCCTGTAATCTACAGGTATAGAACTATTTTCTGTAATTTATTTTTCGAAAATTTTAGGCTACGTAGTTTCGGAGATAGCATGGTCAATTTTCGTCTATTTTCTTAAATAACTTTAAAACAATTTTTTTTTTAAATATACATATTTGAGTAGCCCATTCATTTGATATGTACAGTTTGCAAAACTTTTGCGACAGACAGACAGACACACGAGTGATCTTATAAGGGTTCCGTTTTTAGGGTTCCGTACCAAAATGGTAAAAAAGGAACCCTTATGGTGTCACTCAGTCTGTCTGTCTGTCTGTCACAGCTGAATATCTCAAGAACTACTAATGCTATCAACTTGAAATTTAGAACAGTTTTAGATGACGTTGACCCAACTATTTTGCAAATAAGAAAGAAATGAAAATATTTATGTTTTATTTTTGCAACAGGGACTGAAAGGGGGTCTTTAAATCAAAGTGGGGCTACTAGAGCATGTGGGGTATCATATGAAAGAGCGCTGTTTGCACATTCTAAAACTTTTTATTCTTTTTTTTAGACCGCATAATTTTCGACTTCTGTTGAAAAATGTAAAAAATAAATACCGTTCCCCCTTCTTATCTCCGAAGTTTGCAAAGAGAAAATCTGAAATTATTCTATGTGATAGAAGTTTATAGTTACAGGAAAAATAAAACGATGTCCCTAAATAGCACACTTTTTCAGAAATCGGAACGGAACCCTCGGTGCGCGAGTCTGACTCGCTCTTGACCGGTTTTTTTTCCTTTTGAGGTACGGAACCATAAGAAACTAGGTATGCCATTAGGCTTCTACTCCGTTCACATATTATACCCTATTTTTTTCAAGACGGTAAAAAAAAACTCATGCGGTATAGCTATATGATGCTGATGACGAAGGCGTGATGTTCAGTTACTTAATAAATATTCTCCTCACATCTGCAAGGCTTTAATTTAATTACCAAGACAGAGAGTTTGATTTTGTGTGTTTGCAAAGGACTGTTTTGATAGGACTGAAATCAAGAAAATGTTCTCTGTAGCAAAATTGTAAATACAAGAGTCAGTTTTTCTTTATTATTTGATTTATTATTCAGATTCGAGACCCTATATATAATGTGTATCTATTCATACACCAACTATCTTAAGGAGTCATTGTACAAAAAAAAAATCTGCTGCTCCCTACATTTTGACGAGTTTGTTAAAGATACTGAACCTTTGCTCTAAGCAAGGGATAGATAACTGGCAAAAGAATAAATACTAATAAATACACGTCTTTTACCCGTTCGGTTTCTTTTTTTTACAACTATTTGAGTTCGGTGTTTACTAGCTAACTAATTAAATAAACTAAATGAGGTGTTTGATATTTTAGTAGGAAAACATGCGGGTGTTTCATAGCCATAGTCTAGTTCATAGCGGCTTCATGGCCATGCCCATGGGCTAGTTCATAGTGGCTTCATAGCCATAGTCTACTTCAATGACATTAAACATCTAGACGTTGCCATGATTACAGTGTGAAGCGTGGAAGTGAGACACATATACAGGGTGTTCGGCGCATGGACCGAAACAATTTTTTGGGGGATTGGGGGGGTCATTTGCTAGGTTTCACCTAAAGACCTCCATGTCCTAAGTGTGACGGTAATTGAGATATGTTTTTTTTTGTTCTTTCTTTGAATTACCCAAAATCTCGCCTTTGAATCGATATATTTTTTTTGTTTATGGTTGCAATAGAACAAAATAAATTTTATAATAGTCTGCAATGTATTTTTATTCTAAATAAATTATTATTTGATGTAATTGATCAGTAGAAAATGACTTATATGTGCTTCCAGTCTTAAAAATGTTTAAATGTATGAAAAATTACTACTCTTAAATTCATTTTTTTTTTTAAATGAAGCCATTTTGACCTTATTTTTATCTCAAAAAGTTCTTTAGCTTGTACCCTTTCTAAGGGTATGCTACACGCTATGAAAAACAATTCAAATGTACTCAAAATACTAGTTAGAGAGTCAGTTATGGAGTGTTTTAAGAAAAGACTTATTACGGTAATTATATTTTTTTATTTTATTTCAAATAATAATACATTGTAGACTATAATAAAAATTATTTTATTCTTTTACAACCATAAACAAAAAAAAATATATCGATTCAAAGGCGAGATTTTGGGTAATTCAAAGAAAGAACCAAAAAAAACATATCTCAATTACCGTCACACTTAGGACATGGAGGTCTTTAGGTGAAACCTAGCAAATGACCCCCCCCCCTCCCCCAAAAAATTGTGTCGGTCCATGCGCCGAACACCCTGTATACGAAATTTTATTATTATCTCCTCACCGCTGTCACTGTGGCGAAGTTGTCAACAGCCTCGGACACCACGGCCTGTCTTGCAGCCGAATTGCGGGTCGCTAAGCGCGGCACGCTAACATCAATGACATCATCCGACGAGCCCTTGTCACCGTTGGCGTTCCAGCTGTATTAGAACCCAATGGCTTGGCACGCGACGATGGCAAGAGACCGGACGGCATGTCATTATTTCCATGGAAGGTGGGTAGGCCTTTAGTGTGGGGCGCTACGTGTGTCGATACTCTTGCGCCATCCCACCTTCATGGCTCGGCGTGCTGTGCTGACACTGCTGCTGCGGCTGCGGAAAACCTCAAGCGGCGGAAGTATAATAACCTTATCGGTAATTATATTTTTGAGCGGTTTGGGGTTTGAAAGCGGTGGAATAATTATTAAATTATTCCACCGCGGATTAATTTTTTTTCAAATTGCATGAGCTGCAAAAACTCACATTCGAAACGAACTAACTGTTATTTTTTAATAGCCTAAGCCTACAAAAGAAAAGTATTTAAATCGACTCACAAAGAACTGAAATTAATATTTTATAAATATTTTTTTTAAAATTTCAACCTGACTTATCCAGATACATTCACAAAAAATAACTGAACTATGTTTACTGAACATACTGACTGAAAAAATCATTTATTGTATCAATCATTCATTCAGGTTGTCCCTGCACTATGCAAATTCCTTTAATTCCTTCCTGTACTACGTTTGCGCTACCAACGTACCACTGTATTTTTCTATCGTATCGTTTCGTATCGTAATTATTCTACCATATTATTATGCACCTATATTCTGGCAAATAAATAAATTTCATTTCATTTCATTTCGTAATGTCAACAACGATTATTTCGACATTGTACTTAAATAAAAGTATTTGAATGTATTATTTATACTAACATGTGGTAAGAAACACCATGGTTTCGCAAATTTGAAGTGGCAGATCGCTTTTCGCACGAGGAAACTGCACAATTCACCATATTTTGGGAGCACTTTCTTGCGACACAATACGATACACAATGACAGCTGTCGCCAAATGAATTAGTTTTATATAACGTGCATGGCCATATGGCCAGTCGACTTTGGCAGAGGGGTTCGCTCAGCTATGCCATCTCCATAGGTTAAATGCTCTAAGTACTGAACAGATGATTTTTTTTCGCGATTTCAGGTTTGGTTCGATAGTAAAAGTTGTTCATAATGATGAGTACAATGACCCATTAAGAGATTTCGTGTATGAATAGATATACCTTATTAGATCGTGTCATATCTCTTGGTAGTAGAATTTGAAATTAATATTATCAAAATGCACACGTGACTTTAATTTTGTAGGGGAGTTTTATTAGCGAGATAATATGATAATCAAATCGTTATCGCAGGAGGTAAATGACACTTAAAAGCTAGCTCTATAATTATAAATATACAGGGTGTTTCCTTTAAGGTGTCAAGCCAGTGCGAGCTGATAGCAGAGTACCATACCTATCGATTTAACCACCATGACTATGTTCTACAATTTTTTGTAGTTTTCGAGTTATTTTGGATCACTCATTTCATATCAATGGCAATGGTTAAGGATAGTAATAGGTATAAAATTTATGTTTTTATTATCAACCGAGCTCTGCTTAAACGTAGAGGAATAGTAAATATCAGGATTGACAAAAATATGCTAAGATAATAATAAAATATGAAAATCACAAGATTTCAGATACACCAGCTTCAACGACCGATTTCATCAAATAATGCCCTATTTAGTACATTCTTGTTCAAAGTTGCCCCAAAAAAAGATGTAATTTTTGAAAGCCATCATCTCGTTAAATCAGGAAAATATCTAAAAAAAAATAAAACTCGAAAACTACAAAAAATCGTAGAACATACATGGGGGTTAAGTCGATAAGTATGGTACTCGGCTAACAGCTCGCACTGGCTTGACACCTTAAAAAAAACACCCTGTATTTTCGTTTTCACAGAGCTTTAAATTTGCATTAGTTGTTGACTGTTCACAACGACACAGTCAACATTTTTTTATTTTGGTACTGTGAAATATAATATAAAAATGCATCAGTGGCGAAAGCACCTTACAACACGATTACCGGCTTACCTTCGGAAGTTCGCATCAGCAACTCTATACCGCTATTGAAAAATGGCACAGTCAATATTGTCTACTATTGCCAAAAAATATAGTTACGCTACGGATATTCCATAACATTCAAACAACAAAAACGCCTATTAGCTTTGAATTACAACAACAACAAAAAATGTTCTACAATAACCCGTCATAACCGGGAACTAAAAATTCATACCAATAGCGATGCTGTCATGACGTCACTGCAGGTCACGTGGTTTTAAAGTTACCAAATTATTTTTTACTTTATTGATAAGTAAGTTAAGACCGGCTTCTCTTTTACAAAAATTCACACCTCGCCACTGAAATGCATATTGTTTATATGTGTAAAATAAAATTAATATGCAACTTACATAAACGAGTAATAAAGAAATCTCGATGTTTTTTCAAATTGTAAAAACCGTGCGAAGCCGGGGCGGGTCGCTAGTAAAAAATAACCCTCAAAACCAAACTCAAACTCGACGAAAATATTCAAACATTTTTACATAAAATTCTCGACAGAAAAATTTATGAAAACAGTTTTACACCCCACAAATTACGCAAAACCGCAACGATTTTATGTTACATTTTCACGTATAAATAAACGGATGGAATATTTTTGTTTGAAGAATATGCAGCTGTAACCGTATGGAGTGTCCCAGGTGTAATGTAGCCTTGATATATTATTCTACACTTATTCTGCAATGCATCTGGAATTACATTTGTGTATTTAGTTGTTTTAGCTAATGTTTAGGTCCTAGCAGAGGAGCTCGTGGCTAAGTAATAACTGCCGCACGGGACGATCCATCAGGTTAAGCTACGCTTGCCGGGGTTGGTCAGTGGATGGGTGACCATCTTTACACACCGAGACTACTCCGTGCCTCGGAAAGCACGTTAAGCCGTTGGTCCCGGCTGTCATTCGCGGATCTTTGACAGTCGTTACGGGTCGTCAGAAGCCCGAAAGTCTGACAACCAGTCTTACCAAGGGGTATCGTATTACCCAGTTACTGGGTTGTGGAGGTCAGACAGGCAGTCGCTCCATGTAAAATACTGTATATACTGGACTGGAAGCCGACCCCAACATAGTTGGGAAAAGGCTAGGCAGATTGATTGATAAAACACTATCGAAACGGGTCTTATCGCGATATTCTTTTTAACGAGGTAAACAGGTACCTACTTGTTTCCCGACGTTTCTGGTCGTCCGACGAGGTCCGCCAGTGTGTAGACGTCCTTAGTGTTGTGTGTAGAAGTACCGACAGTGACATTTATAAAAATTGTGAAGACCAAGTGAGGGTAGATGCACATACCCGCACTTTACGAAGACGTCGCTGAGCTGTCATCAGTCCTCCCGTGACCACGATCGCTGCAAGGCGGTCGAAACGTCGGGAAACAAGTAGGTACCTGTTTACCTCGTTAAAAAGAATATCGCGATAAGACCCGTTTCGATAGTGTTTTATAAGTACACCTCTAGCCTATTATCTTCTGTATCCAAGTCTTAATGAAGTCTCGAGGCTCATCATCATTATCCTGCCCTTATCCCAATCTCTTTGGGGTCGGCGCAACATGTCCCTTTTTTTCCATACTTCTCTATTAGTCGTCTTCACGGTAGTCAACCCCCTTTTTAGCCATGTTATCTTTCACACGGTCCATCCATCGTTTCTTTGGTCTTCCCCTATTCTTATAGCCACTGACATTTAATTCTCAAAACTTTTCTCTTTCCTCCGCACCACATGCTCATACCATGCCAACCGATTTCCGAATAACTTTTCAGTCACTGGTGTCATTGCTTTTCA
Organism: Cosmia trapezina; assembly: GCA_905163495.3. NCBI lineage: Eukaryota > Metazoa > Arthropoda > Insecta > Lepidoptera > Noctuidae > Cosmia > Cosmia trapezina. Next base: position 3,588,697 of record LR991034.1, on the reverse strand, counting down.
CAAGAGCACGTTCATTGTACGTTATTTCAACTTTCATAAGTCTCATAACGCGCTTATGAGTTGCGATTACTGCCTCTAACAAGCTTCTAAGTCTGCAGTCAAAGTCGCCACCACATAACTTTATAAGGATTATGGTTCCTCACTATTCTAATCAGCTGGCATCACAAATGAAGTCATTCTCTCCACATACAAAAGCCTTACTTCAGTTTAACAACGACCGTTGGTTGGCTAACTTGAACTAAGTTTAAATTGCGTTGCACTGTCTCGAGTGCTGGTTTTGTGGGGGTTTCCGTTAGGGTTGTCAACTGTCAGGGAAATTATTGACTGGTTTTGATAGGCTTAATATTTATTGCTCTCAAGGGAAGTAGCTGTTGGCTTGTAGAAAATGTATATATTTACAACACTTTGCTTTTTTTTTTCCGATCTTCGTGCAAAGTTTGACTTTATTTTATTTTCAAATCCTGGCAGTCTAATGCCCGGTTTCTGAGTTTATATCAAAATTACACAAAATTATACAAAACAAAATTATCTATTTAAAAGCAAATTCTTTAGTTATGCTCGGTTTTTTGAGGTCCTCAGATGAACCGTCGATATGCTTAAAAGAATAAGGACGGACTAAGTAATAATAACAGCTTAGTAATAACAGCCGCACTGGTCGATCCATCAGGTTAAGCTACGCTTGCCGGGTTTGGTTCGTGGATGGTTGACCATCTTTACATACTTACCGAGACTCCTCCATACCTCGGAAAGGTCCCAGCTGTCATTCGTGGATCTTTGACAGTCGTTACGGGTCGTCAGAAGCCCGAAAGTCTGACAACCAGTCTTACCAAGAGGTATCGTATTACCCAGTTACTGGGTTCTGGTGGTCAGATAGTCGCTCCATGTAAAATACTGGTATTAAGTTGCGTCCGGTTAGACAGGAAGCCGACCCCAACATAGTTGGGAAAAGGCTAGGCAGATTGATTGACCTTATCAAATAACCTGCCCCGTGACTTAATGGCTTTCTCCGATTGGTTGATTGTGTAATTTTTAATCGAATCATTTTAAATTGGCATCCTTTTTTATATTTAAATTAATTTAATCTTTAATAATGATTTTTATAATATTTTTGACCAACGTTGACATTATACTTATAGGTTTTTATTTTAATAATTGAATATTTGACAGTTTTGTAATGTAGCCCCCATATATTTCTATATGAATTGATAATGTAATCAATCAATTTAATGTTATTTATTTATTTATGTCAGCATTGTTGTTATTATTATTATTTTTTGTTATTTTGTAATCTAAACATATCAACATATGCACACCATGACAATATGGTAAACATGTTAGCACATCTTCATTGTACCTACTTATTAACACCTTGCATGCATTTTTATTTTATTTTTTCTGTATAATTGTATGTACACACATGTTTGAGCAAGTAAAGTATCTGAATCTGAATCTGAATGTGTTTGAATTTTCTCTGTTGTTATTTTATTTTCTGAGAATGTGACAGCCCTACTGGCTACGGTCTGAAGCACAGCCGGTTTGGTAGTTTGGAGAACGATTGTTGTGTTCGATGGTCTATCGGCTATCGGTCAGGATTGGATTCATTCGTTCAATTCAGATTTTCGTCTATTTGTCAACAAGTTCGTTTAAATCTACGTCTGCTTCTGATTATTGAATGGTTAGTGGTAAAAACCTATGGTAAATCTTAAATGGTTAGTGGTATATCTTATTAATATCCTTCTGTATTAAGTGTGTTTGTCACCTAACTCCTCATAAATGGCTGGACCGATTTAGATGAAATTTTGTGTGTATATTTCAATGGGTTCCTGGATGGTTTGAAAATACAATTGGACCCGGTAGGTGGCTAGGATCGTTCAGACAGGACAACGTCTGTCGGGTCCGCTAGTGTTTTTATAGCAATTCGTAGACTTTGCTTGCCAGATTATTATTTCTAGGATTGTTTCACGTAACATTCTGTTCTTCCTGCCTCCCTTACACGAAACAAGCGCTTATGTAAATATTATACGTATGTGTATAAATACAAATAAATAAAATAAAAGTGTCTTTTTGTAACGTCAAAATAACAGCTTTTTTCTAAATGCTTATGAAAGTATATTCGGTACTAATAACCAAAAAGCAATTTTAAAAAAATCCCTAGCAACTGGTGAAATGACAGCTCACTATTTAGCTCACTTTACCTAAGTTTTCACGATGAGATTTTATAGAATAGACCGGCTTGCAATGATAAATTACCTTTAGAAGATGCGTTACCCGCGCTCAATAATGGCAAAGTAAATGGAAGGTAATTGCCCGGCTTGAAATTAGTCGGGCACTATCCAGTGTCGCGGCGACACGTCACTGTCTCTCGCAATTTCCAGCAATTATTTGTGAAGAAAATGCTTTCCTGAGTTTAAAGGCAATGTAAAAATTATACTACTACTGTGAGAGAAAAGAAAAACGTCCGTGCGTAAATACTGTTTTTTATATTATAACATTTAAAATGTTTTTGTTTTGTACTTGTACCGCCATTTTTCCGCGAACCGTTGCGAACCACGCGCGCGCGCGCGCCAATGAACATGCAGCAGCTAATGACGAAACTAAATATGTATGTTCATCTCTTTTTAACAACAGGTATCGGCATAAGTCTTTTTTTTTTCTTCGCGCACAGTATGATTGTATGTACTGGTATGTAGCTATTTCATGGCTTACGCTGCTTTTGAGTGCACTAATGTTCAGGTATGACGCGTCTATTTATAATACGTCATAGCCGGCTGGTCTTTAAAAAATGTACATTCTTATTATTTCACTCAATGAACAAATTGAATGTATCGTTCACAGTCTAATAAAATTGTATTTTAAACATTACTTGCACTGTGTGAAAGAAATATGAGTAGATTTTCACTCAACGTTGCAGAATTTCTTTTCAAGTCCAATGCGAGCAGTATTCATTCAATGTAATTAGTTTTAAACTTATTATACACAATGAAATCTTATAAATACAATTACTATTCTTTTAAAATACACATAGATGTTTGTTCTGTTTTCTTTTTCATTCCTGTAGGTGTTGTTAAAAGATTTAGGTTTAACATTCGCTCGCTAGCAGCTTCTAGAGAATTTGTTTTTGCAAACCAAACTGTTCGTTTCGCTAATGAATACAGCAAAGGCTGTTTTATTTCGTGATTTCAAAGCTGGTCACATTATCATTATAGTAAAAGTTCTTCAGTTCAAAATGGTCTAAATCACTCTCCTTAAAGTTTTTAGAGTTAATTTTTGAACATGTAACATATCTTGGTATATAACTAAGTAATCTATATAAATAAAAAACCGGCCAAGTGCGTGTCGGACCACGCTCAATGAAGGGTTCCGTAGTTGAAAAGAATTTAGGTATCTCAAAAACAAAGTTGACATTGAATATCAAAAAAAAAATTGTTTTATGTCTTAAAATTACAAAATCATAAAATTACTTGTGCTGGGAGACCTTGCTTCTTGCCAAATTTCATTATTCTAGATCAACGTGAAGTACCCTATAGGTTTTGATTTACTTGCGAGTATAAAAAAATGTAGCATAAATGGCCGTATTTTTTTTTATTGCGTTGACTTAGAAATTTGATCTCTTCAGAACTCCAAGGAACCATAGACCTACGTATTTGGTATTAATTTCAGCTTGATACCTTCACGCGTTCCTGAGAAAAACGGTCTTGACAGACTGACAGACAGACAGACAGACGGACAAACGAGTGATCCTATAAGGGTTCCGTTTTTTCCTTTTGAGGTACGGAACCGTAAAAAGAGAAGTCCTGACTCATCAACGCCCAGCCCACCCTAGAAAACTGAATTTTTTGCACAAAGGTTCTCTTTATAAGGTAGACAAGTAATAAAGAAGGAATTCCCGGTAGAACGTTTCCGTGGGATATTTTCCGACATCCACGCGGGCGACGCCGCGTGGGAAGTGCTAGCCTACTATAAACAGACCTCCAACTTTTCGTTACAACCTCAGGGAATAAACTGATTGTTATAGACGGGTAATACACTCCTTAAATCTGGCGAAAATCTGAGAAAAGTAGTATAAAAGTTCATAAAAGTTTCGTCTGTACTTCTCAAGGGAATAATATTTGGGTAGGTACTGGAAGGGACGTGACTTGTGTTTATACCTAACCTTGAATTGTTGTTAACAACTTAAATAAATAATAAATCTGTTTATGATGTTGTTTTAGTACTGTTTTTGGTTTCACAATATATTTTTTTAATTTGTGGTGAAGACAAATGCTTTAGAAATAATTTTTTTTCTTCTACTTTTTTGAACTGACTTTAATATAACAAGGCATCACGTCCCACGCCTTTATTTCCCAAATGGACACAGGTGTAACCACAGTACAGTGGTACCCAACTGATAAGGCGGGTCGTGAATCTTCGTTCGCACAGAAAAGAAAGTATGGCCCCGAAGATTAACGAAAGAATGCTTAAAATTTATAATCAACCTTAGATCACTACTATTAAGGTTCATAATACACTGCAGCTGTTAGTTCCGTCTCACTCGCAAGTATGACGGCTGACTAAAATTCCACGCGGCATACGCTAACATGGCGGCAGCTGCCGACCAATAGCGGTACAGGAAAAAGAAGCGCGGTGCGTGGAACGTGCCGATTGGTCAATAGCATTTCCCGCGCTATCAAAATTCATCTTCTGCGCAGGTACGTTGGTAAGCCATATCAGTTGGGTACTACTGTACTTAAAACCACATTTCGTCTTTTATGTTTAAAAGTCCCATGTAATAGGGGGCCAGCCTTTTGCCACTAAGCGGGCATAAAAGCAGACTCCGGGCTTCCACTGAAAAATTCCTGACGGAAAACCCCAAGGTTGTCTAAAACACGTCCCAGAATAGGGATGATGCCTGGGTAAAAAAAAAGAAATTCTATTTAGTCCGTCAGTCAGATAATAAAAAAATATTAGACACGTATTTTTTGCTTTATCATATTAATAAAAAAATACTTAGCTACCACGCATTAAAGTTGGGGAGTGGGGGCTCGCTACGTCACTTGTACGTATAAAACCTAGCTACGCGTGACGTCATGCCATATTTTAACTCAAGTATCGCCGTAATATTTTGATTACGTAAAAAAAGAAAAAATACGTGTCCAATATTTTTTAATAATCTCTATGACGGACAAAAAATAAATTTTTAGTCATCATCCCTATTAAGGGCACACCCTTGTCCTCGTCGTTATGAACAACTTTTACTATGAGACCAAAATAAATCGCGAAAAAAATCAACTGCTCCCTACATTTTGTTTGTTGTAGATATATTAACATCTATTTTGCAGGGTTCCGTACCTCAATAGGAAAAACGGAACCCTTATAGAATCACTTCTTTGTGCGTTTGTCTGTCTTTTTTTTTGTGGATGGGAAATCATCAATTATCTTCTCCCGCTCTGGGTGGAGCGGAAGGGCGTGTCAGACTTTTACTGACTAAAAGTCACCCGTGTTCCTTCAGTTGCCTGTGCCAGGGCCACGGTATCTCTTTCGAACAACCCATGACCCCGGCGGCATCGTCCCTATCGGACCCCATACTGCTGACATCTCGTCTGTCAGTCTGTCAAGACCCTATTTGTCAGGAACGCGTGGAGGTATCAAGGGCTGCTATTAAGAATTTCTCAAAGAAGAATCTAATCCAAGGAGGTAAAATACTACCCGGGAATCATACCTACCACACTGCACTTACGTTTATTAGACTATAAGGTTTTCTTTGTATACTTATTATTAAAATCTAAAAATGTATAGTATTTTTATCTTACGAAGCGACGCGCGCTTTTATTTCTTGCAACGCACTTTACACTTTCTTTTTTTTTTAAGTATAGAATAATGTTCTGTTTTGAGTGCCTTTTAGTCTGTGCTTTCTAAATAAATGTATTTCTTTATTTTACATTTACTGTTTTTTTTTACATTTGTTTACCAAGTGTATAAACACGCTGAAAACTGTTGTTTATATTTCTACTAGCTTTATGTGAGCTACAGCTCAGAAATGAAGGGGTTCGCAATAGAAAACTAAAAACATTTATTTAAACACATACCCATTTATTTCCTTTTCCACAACATTTGTTCAAACACAGATTTGACCAAAATAATAAGTCCTGTAGGTATATCAATGAATTTAAGTCTTAGCAAGTACCTAAGTATAGTTGCTAAGACTTAAATTCATTAAATAAATAAATAAAAATAAATAAATAAATATCCTTGGACATTTCACACAACGCCATCTAGTCCCAAGCTAAGCAACCTAATGCTTGTGTTATGGAACGAGATGGCTGATAAACTACTTATACAGGGTGTCCCGTAAATAATGGATAATCTCTTAAGGGGTCATCGTACTCATCATTATGAACAACTTTTACTATGGGACCAAACCTGGAATCGCGAAAAAAAAATCAGCTGCTCCCTACATTTTGACGAGTTTGATGTAGATAAATGTACTGGTCAGCTGATTTTTTTTCGCGATTTCAGGTTTGGTCCCATAGTAAAAGTTGTTCATAATGATGAGTACAATGACCCCTTAAGAGATTATCCATTATTTACGGGACACCCTGTATACATTTTTTTGTTGTAAATACATACATATTATAGATAGAAAAACACCCAGACTCGAAACAAATACTTGTAGGTCATACAAATATTTGTTCCGTGCGGGAATCGAACCCGCGACATGCTGCGACTTATATCATTCCTTAAATTACACCAATTTGCTCCGATAATTCTTTAGGTATACGTGTTCACAGCTCGGCGTCTCGAACAAGAAGGCCAGCTATCAGAGGGGCAATTCTCGTACCTAAAAACGTTCACAATCTCATGTCAGCGTCAATCAAATGTCAAAAATTTAGGTAAACGCTATACAATTTTTGACAGATTGAGTCTTGAGATGATATTGCGAACGTTGTTAAAAATACGAGAATTGCCCCTCTGTTGTCTCCCACAGAGAATGACAGTGAGTGTTGTAATGAACAAATAATCGATTGACTGACAGACGAGTATCAGTCGATTAAATAAGTAGGGTTACTAGCTAACATTCTTCACACGGCTTCTCCTGAAATTATCCCACGGGAACGTACTACCGGGATAAAAGTATGTTATGTCCTAATCCAGGTCATGGTCTACCAATGTATCAAATTTCATTAAAACCCGTTTTGCCGTTTTAGCTTGAAAGCGTAATACATACAAACTCACTTTCACATTTATAATATTAGTTTGGATGCTGCTGACGCTACTCGTCTTCACGCACACATTTACAGCGTGTTTTTGCACTTAATTACCACAAGGCTTCCTCAAACAGGCGCGATTGGCTTTGCTTGTCCCGCCTGTTTGAAGGAGCCTTAAAATCGGATGGTCAGTTTTTAAGACGTGGTTTTGAAACGATTCATAACCATACCTATTGTGCCCTTCATCTCCATAGGAACCTACTACGCTTTGGAATAGGTAACTTAGCTTCATCTTTCTGACCGACCGACCCCAGTTCAAAAGTGCCTGTACATAATTGGTCTCATGGAAATAATTACTTTGAGTTTGTGATTAAAAACTCTATGAACTTATATGAAATCTTTTGAAAAAAATGGATGAACAAATAATGTTAACGAAATTGAACAAGAAAAACATTCTGGGTATTTTTTCGCTTGAATGAAAGTGAAATCTGGCGTGAAGCCAGAATAAGAAGTATTTTATTTCATGATAAATAGAGAATGTTCGCATTAGGTTTCCAAATTGTAGACAACATTATTTTTAATATATTTTTATTTGAAACGCAGTAGTCTTTTCAGTAAATAGATAAATATGTAGACAAAACTTAATATTTATTAAGTTTTTTGTGAGTGGTTAGCTTGCGTGTTCTGTGCTGAGCTCACGCAACGCGTCGTACGTCCAGCCAGTAATAGCACTCGTCCATCAAGGAGCGCTGTCCCAAATAAGACGCATTATTAATTTATTACACAAAAAAAAATTAAAATACGTATAATAAAAGATGAATAATTGAACTATCTTTAAAATGGTGACGGTTTCATAAAAATACGATTGATAGTTTTTGCGTGATTCTCGGTTTTTATCCGCGTTAGATATAACTTTACAAATTAATTACAGTATGAAATATGTATAAACGTAATCTAAATTATTCACAAATTAAGTTATTAAGAAAATGCTCTAGTTTAACATATATTTTTCCCAAATCATTAACTCTATTTTATTTAGTATAATATTGTATAAGTACTTACCTATTATTTGCACCAACGACAGCCCCATGGCATGTCCAGGTAAATCACTGTCCATCCTAAGGTTGCCTGGAAGAGATCGCAGAAATCGATAAGGCCGCCCATTGTAAATTTTGTAGTGTACTTGTATGTTTCTTTTTGTTATTTTTGCGGTGTACAATAGGTTTCTACGATTTTTTGTACTTTTCAAGTTATTTTGGATCCCTCATTTCATATCAATGCTAGTGGTTAAGGATAGTAGTAGGTATAATATTTGTTTTTATTATCAACTGAGCTCTGCTTAAACGTAGAGGAATAGTAAATATCAGGATTGACAAAAAAATGCAAAGATAAAATGATAAAATACTAGCTTTTGCCCGCGGCTTCGTCAGCCGCAGCGCATGTAATACATATAAACCTTCCTCTTGAATCACTCTATCTATTAAAACCACATCAAAATCCGTTGCGTAGTTCCTGAGATCTAAGCATACACAGGGACAGACAGAGAAGCGACTTTATTTTATACTATGTAGTGATGAAAATCACAAGATTTCAGATACACCACTTTCAACGACCGATTTCAGCAAATAATACCCTATTTAGTACATTCTTGTTCAAAGTTGACCATAAAAAGATATAATTTTTTAAAACCGTTGTAAAAAAAAATGTCCGCGCCATTTTCTGTAAATTTTAATTTTTTGTGTGATAAATTGATTATGAGTTCAAGTACAAGTGATGAAATGGAATCAACTCATCCCGATATTTTATCTGAGACGAAAACTGTGCAAGATGAAATTTTTCCGCCAAAATCACGAGAATATGGCGACTTACGATCATTTTATTTTATGGAAAAAACAAAAGAAAACTAAATAATTTTCAGCAATGATGTATTGAATTGAACCTTTACAATACGTCATTGAATTTCAGAACATATTTTTTGAGTGGCAAATTAAACCATCTACATTGTGGTCAATTTATTCCATGTTAAAAACTACTCTCAAAATAAATTCTTTGATTTGTTTTTGACTATTTCCCACAACTGTATTTGAAAAACGTCTTGTGATACAAGGGTGTGCAGGTTGTTGCAAACTCGTGTCATTAAAAACCCTCGCCTTCGGCTTGGGCTTGTTAATGACAGCTCGTTTGCAATAACCAACTTTGCACCCTTGTATCACAATGCACTATTATATGTCATATTGTTTAAGTGTTGTGGCTTATTTTTATTTTTTTATTTAGTTGTTTTTAGTTTTTATCTTTTTTTTATTTTTTATTACGGACGCTTTTAACGTGCACGTCTTTCTACATTGTTCTCACATGTATATTTTCAATATGAACGATGTAACCAATATTTTGTAAAATATTTGATTTTAAAAGAGTGTCCGTGGAGTTTCTTGCCCGTTCTTCTCCATAGGATCTACGCTTTGGAATGGGCAATCTAGCTTCATTTTTCTGACTGACCGACCCAAGACCGACCCTTTGACAATTCAAAAGTGCCTGTAATTGGTTTATTTGAAATAAATGCTTTGAGTTTGAGTTTTGAGTTTGAAGTAAATAAATATGTTAAAAACAAGTAAAAGTGAGACTGCACTACGTACCTATTATACAATAAAAAGCATGTTTAAAATGATACCAATCGTTAAGCGTTAAAACAGAAAAGTATTAAATAAAAAAATAAGTTTAAAAGATTGTATCCCGACAACGGAAAAATAAAAGTGTAAAATAAAGTACAAAACAAGAAAATATTTCAGACAGAAATCAAGACATAGGTACAAAAATGGTCAAAGTAAAGCCGTCGTCGCATGCCTGTATACCATGTGGGTGCCAGGAACACCTACAAAATTATAATGGCATACGACGACGGCTTTACCATGACCATTTGTGTACTTATGTCTTAATTACTGTCTGAAATATTTTCTTGTTTTGTACTTTTTAGATTTCTATTCAAATAATCAATATGGAATTAAATTATTATTATAAACTAACACTAATATATTATTTACATATTATGTACAAGTATATAATAGAAAATAAAAAGCGGAAGAGCTCATAGGGCATCAAAAAATTCGTCCACATCGCTGTCAATGGGAAATGTGCCCAAAAGGCTGGCGGCATTGCCACGTTGGATGGCAATGCTAATTCTTTGTGCTAAGCTTGAGGAAGTGATGCTGATGACGTCATGCTGAACGGAGTTGCACGAAGGGGGTCACCAGTATGGAGGCATGAGGAACAGGGTGTAAAAAATAAAAAATAAAAATAAATATCTTTGGACATTTCACACAACGCCATCTAGTCCCAAGCTAAGCAACCTAATGCTTGTGTTATGGTAACGAGATGGCTGATAAACTACTTACATACATTTTTTTTTTGTAAATACATACATATTATAGATAGAAAAACACCCAGACTCGGAACAAATACTTGTAGGCCGTACAAATATTTGTTCCGTGCGGGAATCGAACCCGCGACATGCTGCGCAGCAGTCAATCGCTCAACCACTGCGCCAACCGTGTCGTCATAAAGTTGTTGCGTTGTCGGCGTGTCAGACTTTTACTGACTACAACCCACCCGTGTTCCTTCAGTTGCCTATGCCAGGGCCGCGGTACGTCGCTTCGGCCGTCAAGGAAACCGGGGTTTCGTAACTGGTTTCCATGAAGGCTTTTTTTATACTACTATGTAACTGGTTTCGAAGGAGTAATTATTCAATGTCCCTTAAGCCACCTACGAAACTGACTACGCAAGAAGAAAGCGAAAAAGTTAGTAGGTAGAGGTACTTTATATTTGTTATTCTGTATTTAATACAACTGAGAGATACGATTAGTGAATTTAATTGAAAACATAGTTGTAGGTATTATTTATATCTATAATATGTATGTATTTACAAAAAAAAAAAATGTATATATGTAGTTTATCAGCCATCTCGTTACCATAATACAAGCATTAGGTTGCTTAGCTTGGGACTAGATGGCGTTGTGTGAAATGTCCAAGGATATTTATTTATTTATTTATTTATCTTGTTTTATTTAAAATAGGTATAAACTTAAAATATTAAAATAAAAATGCATAAGGTGAATTCAGTGGCCCACAGTTATTTGCCCGTTTTGCAAATCGAAAAAAAAAAATCGATCCATTTTCAGTACTTAATTATAACAATAGTAATATTTAGTACTGAAAATGGATATAAGGGCCCTCGCCCACGGCGACTTTTTGTAGCGATGCTGTCGCGCGTTTACGAAATGCGCGACTGCATCGCTACTAACGCGCGTTAGTTGCATTTGCAACGCGCTACAGAAGCGATGCCAACGCGCTACTAGCGCGCTACAGTATCGCGACTGTACCGATGCAAACGCGCGACCTTGTCGGACGACATCGGGGAGAGAACAGAGGGAGGGTGGCGCGTGAGTGGAGAACCGATCTCTCGTTGCCTACGCTTCGGCTGCTTACATAAAAGCAGCACCAAAGACAACGTGACTAATGTTGCCTCAACGGAGTCCATCTGGCAACTGTAGCCATCGCAGGTATTTTTGTGCCGTTACTGAATCGCGTTTGCATCGCGACAGAAGCGCGCCAGTATCGCGTTTGCATCGCGACTGAATCTGGACCCGTGGGTGAGGGCACACAGCTAGCGATTGCTTCGCGACTGTATCGATGCGGACGCGCGACAGCATCGCTACTGCATCGCTACAAAAAGTCGCCGTGGGCGAGGGCCCTTAGGGATATTGAATTTATCTCAACGAAAAGAGGAGGCGTTGCTGCCCTACATTTTGGCTATGCTGTAATTATAATCGTGGACGCCATGGCAGCATTACTTTAAATGAAAAAAACCAAGTCAATAGTTACAATTCACATAATGAGTGTTTGCCAAACAATGAACTGAATAAAGTTTGATCGATTTTGATATTTTTTTTTTCAATTTTCAAAACGGGCAAATAACTGTGGGCCACTGAATTGAAATAATTTCACCATATGCATTTTTATTTTAATATTTTTAAGCTGATTATATTTTTTAAATAACACAAAATATAAATAATACCTACAACTATGTTTTCAATTAAATTCACTAATCATATCTCTCAGTTGTATTAAATACAGAATAACAAGTAGAAAGTACCTACCACTAACTTTTTCGCTTTCTTCTTTCGTAGTCAGTTTCGTAGGTGGCTTAAGGGACATTGAATAATTACTTCTTCGAAACCAGTTACATAGTAGTATAAAAAAAGCCTTCATGGAAACCAGTTACGTAGACGTATAAAAAAAGCCTTCATGGAAACCAGTTACGTAGACGTATAAAAAAAGCCTTCATGGAAACCAGTTACGAAACCCCGGTTTCCTTGACGGCCGAAGCGCTTAAAACTACCCGCGACCCCAAATACATATTACACATACTAAAATTAAATTAAACAACAAATAGCACCAAATCAACGGAATGTAAGAATAGCAGATAATATAATGAAAGTGTAGTTTTTACATTTGTTATTTAAGCCTACGCAACTCGCAAACAGTTGATTGAAAGAAACATTACTACTGAGTGTAATGGAGTACTGGCGAGCCGACTTTAATTTTGTTTAGTGGTATTTTCAACTGTTATTTTAGAGTATTTATAATGCCAAGATCTGTGTGTGGTCCTTCTTCATGTTGAATAGACAAATAGTCAACGCCGCATATAGCTAACGAGAGTTTTTTTTAAATATTTTTCGTGATTTCTGTTCTTATCGATGATTTGAGGAGTTCGTGGCTAAGTAACAGCCGCACGGGTCCAACCATCAGGTTAAGCTATGCTTGCTGAGGTTGGTCAGTGGATTGGTGACCATCTTTACATACCGAGATTCCTGTGTCTCGGAAAGCACGTTAAGCCATTGGTTCCGGCTGTCACTCTGTGGATCTTTGACAGTCGTTATGGGTCGTCAGAAGACCGAAAGTCTGACAGGCAGTCTTACCAAGGGGTACCGTATAGGTCATAGTAGTCAGGTCGTAGTAGGTCAGATAGGCAGTCATAGTCAGTAGATAGTTTTGTTAAGTACCTGGTAGTTGTTGAAAGGCCTACATTGTTCTCACATACCTATTAACACTGTTATTTGAAAATATTGTAAAAGATAATTATTTTTAAAAGAGTAACCATGGAGTTTCTTGCCGGCTCTTCTCCATGGGAAACGACCAATTTGGAACCGTGCACCTAGCTTCTGACGTTTCATAAGTGCCCATGTAGGTTTATGTGAAATAAAATATTTTGATTTTGATTTTTGATTTTGAGTCGCTCTATGTAAAATAGGTACTAGTATTCAGCTGCATCCAGTTAGACTGGAAGCCGACCCCAACATAGTTGGTAAAAGGCAAGGCAGATTGATATATTTTGTTCTTGTCAATGATTACTATTCTCAGTAATTATTTGTTGATGTCTTAAGCCACTAAGTTAGTCTTAACAGGCGTCATACTAAACGAGGTTCTAACAATTTTAAATCCTAGATAATTATGGATAATATTTTTGTGTTCACCAAAAATATTATCCGTACATCAAAATACTGATCGTGCACCAAATATTCCTGAATGTTACACAAAACACCCGCGCGTCCGAAACTTCACATTGGTGAATCATTTGGGTTAGAATCATTTGGGTTAGGTTAGGTTAGGTTAGAACAGTGACCCTTAACGCGCGACGGCGAGCGAGCGAAGCGAGCGGTACCGCGGCAGCGGCCGCCGAGCGCCATATCCAATAGATCGTATAGTATCCGATAGCTCGTTATGACATATTTTAATGAACATATTTTGGTGCACATTCAGTATATTTGGTGGAACACAGGCAAAATTAGGTAAATGAAATGGGAATAAATTGAAGTACTTTTAAATACCATCCGATAATTATGTCTTCGAAAAACTTGAACTTATAGCCTTAAATGCCAAACTCGCAACAAAGAACCTAGGTAATAATTTATTTCTTTAGTTGATAGCTGCGCCACAGTATTTTACTTTTGCAGCTATCTTCGTGTCTAATGTTATGTTTAAGGGGACTACAGGACCTAAATCGCGGTCACTGTCGGACTGCATATAAAAGAAACAAAGCGCGATGACACAACGCTGGTAATTTATTCCAAAATATGAAGCAATTATCTATTTAAAAAAAAAATCTATTGATTGGACTAAAAAATTAAAACACTATTACGTTAATATGTTGCTTGTAGAATAATCTGACAAAAAATCAGAATGATTGCATGTATATTAGTACGGTTTTCATTCGTTAAAAAAAATTTTTAGAGGTATCTTCGTGATTTTTTTCCATCGTATAAAATTAGTTGTATTATGTTTTCAACACACTATCTAACTAGCATATATTCTGAAGAATATCATATATTTTTCTGATTTTGTTTACTGCATTAAATCATATACTTTTAGGCATTATAAAACTTGCGATTAGGTGCGTTTAGGTCCTGACCTGTCCTGTCCTGTCCTATACCTAAAATTTTTCTAAATAATAAACTTTATTTACTTTTTTGTTTTATCCAAGAAAAAATATTTATCTTGCAAGTAGTACCTACAGCCTAAAATGGCGAAGAAAAACATATTTTATAACATATCAATGGGACAGTCACTGTCCGGCAAGAGGTGCGAGGGACGACCCTTAATTATTCAACTTCGCAGACGAAATAACCGAAATGTCCCCTGTGATCACACAAATGATCAAGTCGTGATAATACCACGAACTGCGAGAATATCTCAATTCGGTTAACTATCAGGAACGGAGCCAAAACAACATCATTCAAATGTTTGTCTATTTGTGTTTATCATTCGAAATCGTTTCAGCAACCATTGAATTGAGCGTAATCTTCATGATCTTTGACTTCATAGATCTTATCTTAATGCAAAGGTTTTTTTCTTGATTTTGGATTGCAAACAAGCCAGAGAACGTTTTGGAAAGGGCAAAGTCTTAGTGCTTCCACATATGGTCGGACTTTTAATTAGATGCAGTAAAATGACACTTCTAATGTCATTTTTACTGTCATTTCGCTACCAAATGGAAATTTTTTAACGAAATGACAGATCTGAGGGGCAATTCCCGTATTTTTAACAACGTTCGCAATATCATCTCAAGACTCAATCTGTCAAAAATTGTATAGCGTTTAATACAATTTTTGACAGATTGAGTCTTGAGATGATATTGCGAACGCTGTTAAAAATACGGGAATTGCCCCTCAGAATTAGTTACTTTAGTTAATTAAAAGTCCGAGCATAGTTAATGTCATTTCAGAAAACCCTCATTGGGTAACATACTTTCTTTCAGAAGCCGAATGATTTAAAAAGAAGTTCCGAATCCATTGCTTCATATGTTTGAACAATTCGTTTGCTCAACAACGTAAATAACGCAATGAATGTTGTTATCTGTCAAAATGCAATTGCAATGTGTTCGCAATTACCCCAGCAGTGGAAATAATGCTGAACGTTATTACCCTTTTTACCCCATGTTGCGAACTCCTTGGTTTCCTCAAACTTTTTAGAAGCTTTTTTATTTTTTTGTTACGAATATTTTTTTGTTCTTTTCTTTTTCTGTCTGCTTATGGCTGTCAAAGGTTTGTTTCCAATATTTTGTTATATTTTTTCATATTTATCCACTAAAATCCTTTTATCACATTAAGCTTTAGTTTTATTTCATTTCACCAACCATTAAATCATACAGTCCATCCTATCGCCTTCATTTTGGTCCTTCGACGGTAATTTGCATCATACATTTTCACGTACGTAGTTTTCATTTTGTCACTGCATTTTTTTTTTCTTTTATCCCTATATGAATACACGTAGTAAGACTAAAGCTAAAGCTATGTCGTCTCGTAATTTGGTTCCTCACACTTCACCGCCTCATTCTCCACCACCGTCGTCATCTTCATTAGTAGAAAAGCAGCACGTAGTTACGTCAACCAAAATTCAAGCTACTGAAGATGATGGCGCGAGAAGTATGCGCTCTGCGCAAACAAACTCGAGCGCGTCTTCTATTGTAAAAGCGCGCAGGGCCACTGCGGAAGCCGCCTACAAGCGCCGTCAATATGAAAATATGAAGGCACTCGCGCGGCAGCTAGCGGAGGTCGAAGAAGCCGAGTATCGCGCAGAGCTGGAACAGATCGATGCGGAGGCGGAGGTTGAAGGTAGTAGGCGAAGTAAGCAAAGTGCTACGAGCCAAAAAAGGACACAAAAGTGGGTAAAAAATATTTCATTTATTCATGGAAACAATGAAAACAACAAGGACGAGGTCTCACAGCCTGCTCTTTTAACGGGCACTCAGGGTGCTGCTCCATCGTTAGCAGCACACCTCAACTGTCAGGCCGGTTTCGTTCCTCAAGCGCCCGGGTTTGCCGCCACAGAGCCGCAACCCTCTGTCGTGGGCTCCGAGGGACAACGCCACAATGCGCCTGTTCTTTGTAATCAGTTTTCTCCTTTTCTTTTGCGAGCAATTGCAGACACTGCCGCAGCAGCCAAATCTTTGGCCGCTACACAAGTTAAGGCACAAAAACCAAAAATAGAGCTCTTTGCATTTACTGGCAATGCGTCACAGTGGCTTCAATTCAAGAAGCTATTTGATACCACCAAACCTTCATTTACTCCCGCAGAGAATGTTGCGCGCTTACAGAGCGCGCTCCGCGGCCCTGCACGCGAAGCTGTCGCGTCGCTGCTCATCTCTGCCGAGGATCCCGACGATATCATGCACGCCCTCGAGCGTAGCTTTGCGTGCCCTGAGATGATAGTCTTCGGGGAGGTACAGGTATTAAAACAGCTGCCGCGTCTAAGTGCCGATCTTAAAGAGCTGAGTGTTATTTCCAATAGGGTTCGCAATAGTTTAGCTACAATGAAATTTCTCAACCATCGGGAATATTTACATTCGCCTGAGATTTTCCATGTCATTTTAGGTAAACTAAACCCTTTGTTAAAATTAAGATGGGCTGACTATGCGTCAGACGTAACAAGCCCTTCGTTATCTAAACTTGAAATTCTTTCCGATTTTCTTATCAGGGAACACGAGCGGTACATTAAGTTCGCCTTCTCACCTGAATCAGGAGTACCGGTCGCACCTCACAAACGCGAAAGCATTCACTCTTTCTCACATGATAAAGGTAAAAGTAATGAAAAAATAGAATGTGTTTTTTGTAAAAAAGGTCACAATGTCAAAAATTGTGACGAAATAAAAACTTTGTCAGTCGACGACAGATGGCGTTGGTTACGTGAAAACAAGGTGTGTTACAAATGTTTAAAGTGTAATCCACACCAATGGAAGTCATGCAAAGTAAACCCTTGTGGCGTCGACGGTTGTTCCTATCGCCACCATCCTCTCTTACATGGTAGGCAGGGTTTGTTGTTAGTGACATCGCATGCACCCGATACACGGTCGTGCAACAACACTGTGTGTGCAGCTGCGTCTGAAAGTGTCGCTCCCTCAACATCACCCTCTACAGCCGCTCCGCACATATCACCGGAAGAAAGGGTAATAGTCTCAAACACAGGTATCCAGCACAAACATTCAGAAACAAACACATTTCTAAAATTAGTTCCAGTTGTCGTATCTGGCCCAGCTGGCGACTTTGAAACGTTCGCTCTGCTGGACGACGGGAGCACAGCGACGTTAATTGACTCAGACGTAGCTTCACGCATAGGTTTGTCAGGACCAGAAGACCTAATAGCGGTCAATGGTGTGGGGGGTTTGCAGAAAAGAGCAAATATTTCTTATGTTGATTTTTACGTAAAGGGAAAATATGAAACTAAGAAATATTTGGTCAAGCGTGCTAGGGCCATGCCTTCTCTTAGCTTAACTACACAAACACTGCCTAAAAAAACGGTTGACTCATACAACCACCTGCAAGACTTAGCTGGTTTTCTAGTTCATACTGACGCTACACCGACTGTGCTTATCGGCGCCGAGCACTGGCATCTGTCGATAACTCGCGAAGCCCGCACTGGCCGCCGTAATGAACCTGTAGCTTGTCACACTTTGTTAGGCTGGACATTGTATGGAGTTGCTTCTAGTAAAACTAAACCAATCGAATTTATTAACTATTGTGAGGTAGATCACGCCGAGCTTTCTGAACATGAACGTTTGGAACATCTCATAAAAGAACAGTACAAGCTTGACTCACTAGGTATTTTTAAGCGTGAGACTCTTCACAGTAAACAGGATTTGCGTGCTATTGAGATTTTAGACTCTACTACTACACGTTTATCAACTGGTAGGTACCAAGTAGGACTTCCGTGGCGTGACAACATTCAATGTGTTCCCGACAGCTATCCGCAAGCTCTCTCACGTTTCTTGAGTCTGGAGAGGCGCATGCTGCGAGGGCCTGAATTTGCTAATGCTTACAATAAGTTTTTTAAAAACATGCTTGATATGGGTTATGCGGAGGAGTGTGACCCTGACACTTATTATAGTAATTCCACTTGTACAGGCAACCTCACTAATCTTACTAGCGTCAATACAGATAGCACGATGCCGAAAATAAGGTGGTATTTACCACATTTTGGCGTGTATCATCCACAAAAGCGTAAGCTTCGTGTCGTACATGACGCAGCCGCTACGAATCAAGGAGTGTCTTTGAACAGCTTGCTTCTCCAAGGGCCTGATCTTTTAGAGAACTTGTTAGGAATTCTTTTTAGATTCAGAGAGGGTAGCGTCGCCTTATCAGCTGACATCAAGGAAATGTTTCCTCAAATACGAATCCGAGAGCAGGATAGGGATGCGCTACGTTTTCTTTGGCGTGACGTTCAGTCAAAAGATACAACGCCTATAAAAGAGTATCGAATGACTGCTGTTATATTCGGAGCGTCGTCCAGTCCATTTACTGCCCTGTACGTAAAGAACAAAAATGCCATGTTTTATCAAGATTTGTATCCGGAAGCGGCCAACGCTAGCGTGCACAGCAGTTATATGGATGACTATCTCGATAGTGTGGACGACGTCACCGAGGCTGCCCAGCTGTCATCTGATATAGTCACCATACACCGTAATGCCTGTTTCGAAATGCGTGACTGGATCTCTAACAATCCGGAAGCGCTACGACTTCTACCAAACGAATTGTGTGCTGCACAGTCAACTGAAGTGGACCTTGGTAACGATTCCACCACTGTCAACAAAGTCTTGGGCATTTCATGGAATCCAGTATCAGACACTTTAGGTTTTAGGACTGGTTTAGAAGGTTGCAAATTTCAAGGTTTTTTAAATAAACGAAAAGCTTTGTCCCACCTTATGAAAGTCTATGACCCGTTGGGATTACTCGGGCCAATAGTTGTAAAGGGTCGCATACTACTTCAAGAAGCCTGGAGATCAAATATTGACTGGGACACACCATTTCCACTTTCAGAGGTTTTGAGGTGGGGGGAATGGTTTAAAGAGCTCTCTGAAGTATCAACTCTTAGAATTCCACGTTGGTACGCCAACGTAAATGGCGAACCATTATACAGGGAACTTCATGTTTTTGCCGATGCGAGCGAGCTTGCCTATGCCTGTGTTGCCTTCTGGCGTTTTGTTTATTCCGACGGTTCCATCAAGCTCGCCCTCATTGCTAGTAAAGCGAGAGTAGCACCATTGAAACCAACATCGATTCCGCGTCTAGAATTACAAGCTGCTTTAATTGCATCTCGCTTTGCTGTCACTATCAAGGAATTTCACAAAAAAAAACCTATTCGTACATTCCTTTGGACGGATTCAAAAACGGTCCTTGGTTGGCTCAGAAGTGACGCACGTACGTTCAAGCCTTTTGTGGCCCATCGAGTCGGGGAAATTACTGAAAATTCACGCGTACAAGATTGGCGATGGGTCCCAACCGATTTGAACGTCGCTGACGATGCTACTCGATTCATTCATTTAAATTCCAATCACAGGTGGTTTACGGGCCCTCCATTTCTTTTCCAAGATCCGAGGGATTGGCCTGTAGAACCAGCTGGCCAGCCTATGGTTCAAGAGGAACGTAAACGATTTCCCGAACTTGTGGTTGCTCATCTGGTTATCACAGCAGATTTCAGTCGTTTTAGTGACTGGCTACGTTTACTCCGCGCTACTGCTCGCGTTTTGCAGGCTGCGGCCAAATTTCGCTCACTTTTGGACCGTACTAGGCTCACTGACTCTAACACCGCTGTTAGAGACCGCCGTTGTGCGACTGTATTAGCGTCCACCACTCTATTGCCCGTATCAGCTCAATTCATGGAAGCTGCAGAAAAGCATATTTTACAAAACTTACAGTCAGAGACGTTTTCAGTAGAAATTCGCTCCATCATGCAAGACGTTCCGTTGCCCAAGTCTAGTCCCTTATTGAAGCTTTCACCCATGATGGGAGAAGACGGTTTGCTACGCTTAGACGGAAGAATTAGAGCAGTCGAAAATGTCAGCGCCGATGTGAAACGACCTATTTTATTAGATGGCCGCCACCATGTCGTCCGCTTGCTGGTACAATATTTTCACCGCAGGGCAGGTCATGCCAATAATGAAACTGTTATTAATGAGTTGCGTCAGAAATTTTGGATACTACACATGCGCAGCACTGTCCGAAGTGTGGCCCACCAATGTTTATTCTCCAAAATAAAGAAGGCAAAACCAATCAGTCCTAAGACAGGGGATCTCCCGGCACAACGGCTTGCTCACCATCGCCGTCCATTTACTTATACTGGCGTGGACTATTTTGGACCCATCATCATCTCCATTGGCCGAAGAAGAGAAAAACGTTATGTTGCCCTTTTTACCTGCATGACGTCCAGAGCCGTCCATTTAGAATTGGTGCATTCTCTGACGGCGGATTCCGCCATAATGAGCCTACGTCGTTTTATTGCAAGAAGAGGCACTCCCGACACGATATATTCGGACAACGGCACGTGTTTTGTTGGTGCAAACCGAATTCTACGCGATTTTTACCACCCTGATGTTGAAAATTTCGCCGCAAATAGAGGTGTAAAGTGGAGTTTTATCCCCGCCGCCGCTCCGTTCTTTGGTGGATGTTGGGAAAGGCTAGTTCGCAGCGTGAAAGTAGCATTAAATGCCACCCTGCATGAAAAAGCACCGAAAGAAGAAGTGCTCATGACCCTCTTGCTAGAAGCCGAAGCTATTGTCAACTCTCGGCCACTTAGTCATGTTTCGGTTTGCCACGAAGAACAAGAGACGCTCACTCCTTTTCATTTTCTACTAGGCTCATCGTCAAATCAAATTCTTCCTTCAACACTGGATGACCGGGACCTATTAAGACGATCAGATTGGCGGAAAGCACTACGACTGGCTGACCATTTTTGGCATCGATGGATAAGAGAAGTTTTGCCCACTATGCAGCCGCGACAGATTGGAGTCAGCAGGGAGCAGTCTCTCAATATTGGGGACATTGTCCTTATAGTTGATGAAAATTTACCTCGTGGGACTTGGCCACGTGGCCGCATTACTGCAACTTTTCCTGGCAAGGATGGAATAGTAAGGGTGGTGGACGTAGCCACTTCAGGTGGCTTGCTTCGTCGGGCAACCAAGAAGCTTGTAAGGCTTTCCACCTAGAACCAACTAGGTAGTAGTTTGTGCACTTTCGTGCACAAGGTGGTGGAATGTTGCGAACTCCTTGGTTTCCTCAAACTTTTTAGAAGTTTTTTATTTTTTTGTTACGAATGTTGTTCTTTTCTTTTTCTGTCTGCTTATGGCTGTCAAAGGTTTGTTTCCAATATTTTGTTATATTTTTTCATATTTATCCACTAAAATCCTTTTATCACATTAAGCTTTAGTTTTATTGCATTTCACCAACCATTAAATCATACAGTCCATCCTATCGCCTTCACCCCATTTAATGCAACAAAGAAATTAATGAACCCCATGATGCCCTAGACATCCAAGCAAACAAATCCTTGTTCCCAACACTACGGTACGACATAAAACCACCATAAAACGACGTCACTCATTTTATTTATATTTTTATTCGCCGTCAAAGTATCACACTATATTGGCCACCCGGGACGCTTCGCGATATTAACAGCAGTTTGCGTTCTGTGAGCCAATGTATTGGCTCGTTAAATGTTGTATCATTGTGTTGTGGTAGGCACAATACGACAACGTCCGAATGTTCCATCGTTTATCTTCGGAAAACCCGAAATATTGCGACCAATAGAAATTGATTTATATTCTTACCTAAATTATCCGCACGCACTAATTCCGTCACGTCACTCCCATTAATGGACCAGTCACATTTAATTCGGCAAAGTTCGGTTTTTCCGAAGATAAACGATGGAACCTTTAACGATGTCGTACCTACTGTAATGTATTGTTTGCATAGTACACCCCAATTAAATCTCCCACCATTCCCCCACAAAAACATAAAGTGCAGTTTCACATACACACGTTTTTCAAGTCTCCACATACGTGTACGCAACACATAGCTATTACAAACTGTCACCAACACCAGTGGTATTATGTGACGTCATACGACGTTGACGTCGACGTCTGGACGTCAAGTGGTTGCACTGGAAATTCAGACGACGCTGGAAACTAACTTTCAAATTCAAATTCAAATTCAAATTCAAGATAATTTACTTTAAATTACTTTAATAATAATAATAATAACCCCACCGCAGTATCTCTACGTTGACGTCGTGGTGGGGCTTGCGCGCTCCGAATTCTTGGTCTGTTCCTGTAGAGTTTACTCTGCCGGAACAGGTCAAGGATGAGGAGCCAGACCAAGAGAGATACAGAAACCCGCAGGGCAGCATGTGGCGAGCTGTTGGGCAGTAGCGACCCCACGGACCCTATCTCCCGGGAGAAGTCTTGTTCCTCACCTCTCGCTTGCCTTTATTGGCCGGCTGGAGTGAACAATGACGGGAACAGAGCTCCCACCTCATTCTTGCCTTTATTGGCTGGCTTGAGTGGAGATTCGCAAGAGCAAACGTGCTCGGAGGAAGGAAGTATTCCAGTAAGTGTTTGTAGGGATCTTGACCATCTTCCGGGCTCTGGGATTGTTCTGAGAACCGTGGAATACCTCTCCACTCCTCACTAGCACCTCAGGACATGTTGCTCCCTTGCCGCTACGACACTATGTGCTAGCGACCGTTTTCGGGGGCCCATTATTGAGTGTGCAAGTCACCCCCTGCCATTTTTTTCCGTGTATAATAATAAAACATTGATCAGGCAGGGGCCATAGTCCTTTCATAGTTCTAGGTAACCAGTCCACAGCCACCCAAACCCATAGCCCAATATGTTTTGTTTCCATGTTCTGCAATAGTCCTGCACCAACCGGGGGTTGTCCTTGGGTGCACTTGCATAGTGTATACAGGGATAATCGTCGGTTGGTGCCTCCTCATAATTTAAAATTGTCTAAGGGGCCTCTGCGAGTTGGCTTCGGCCCCTCGTACGCCTTCCAAAAGTCCGGGACCCCAGGGTCCCGAGATACGTCAAAGACACTTTAAAAATAATAATAATAATAATGATAATTTACTTTTTAATTTACTTTGAACGTTTAATATTATTGGAGTCGAGCATAAGGCGACTTAAGTAGTCGATCGAGTATATTGGGAACTCGGATCGCCTTCTGCTCAATTTCAGGGGTTGGTCTCAACGCTACAGTATTCGTAAGTTATTGACTTACGTTATTTGACGATGACGTACGATTTTTGTCTACGAGTCCCATGAAATTGACAAAGAAAAACAATAAAACATTAATTATTGATTCTCCTAGTTTGGGAGTCAGGGTTTACTCTATTTGTATGGCCTTTATTCATTGAAATTCATGCGACCTAGTTTTTAAGCATTGTTGGAGGTTTTTGTATAAAATAAAGATTTTGAGTGAATAATACAATAAGACTAACTGACCCCTGACTGCCAATAGCATTGGCAGTCAGGGGGAATATGGTTGCCCGCAGGTTTTCTCGCTGCTCGAGGGCAGTGAAGATTACTCTTTTTAAGGCGTACTGCCAATCGTTATACTCGAGCAGTCTGTGGGTGAGCTTCACGCGCCGGGCTGCTAGTGCTCCGCGTGTCCAATACAACAACATCTTCAGGATGCTGATGCGGCTGCCTCGCTATTGTAGTGCGTCCGGAATGTTTGCGGAGGCGCGAACGGACGGCTTTCATGCGGTTATAAGGAAGAAAGTGGCCTCCTTGTTGCAGCGCGTGCGAGGCAGTAGCAACAGTATCCTGCAGATGGTTGTAACTCGTGTGGATTGCCCTATCCAGAACAAATGAATGCGTATCTTGATGGGTGTTGATTGTTGACTAACTTAGTGCATAAGATTTTACTAACACAATAGTTATTTATAATTGTAATAATTGATTGACTTCTCTGTATTTTATTTTATTTTTTTATTGTCTGTATTTTGTATTTTGGTAATTTGTAATTGTATGGATTGTTTGACTTATCTGAAATAAAATAAATAATAATAATAATAATATTAAAATCACGTATAATATAAAAATCTCGATTTTTGTCAAGCCGTAAACCCCGTGTGAAGCAGGGGTGGGTCGCCAGTTTAACGATAAAACTTTCTACCTACCCACAGCTCGATATATTCAAATCTATTTCTATTGCCGCCATTTTATTAGCAATATTATTGATATTATCGTTACGCCGTGCATTTTATGTGTTGGCAGAGAACCAAGAGTAACTATTTTGCGCAAAATTGTAAGTGTTTACAAATTTAAACACGAACCTAAATATAAGTGGGTTTTGGTAACGGTATTAGTTGTAATTTTAGTTTCTGACCTTGGTATATATAAGGTGTATCTATTCATACACGAAATCTCTTAGAGGGTCATTGTACTCGTTAAAATGAACAACTTTTACTTTGGGCCCAAACTTGAAATCGCGAAAAAAAAACAGCTATTCCCTACATTTATGTTCGCATAACTCGTCAAAATGTTGGGAACAGCAGATTTTTGTTTATACCTTGTTCACTGATTTCCACACAACTTTTCAGTTACCGGTGCCACTTTCAGACTTCCTTAAGACCTGATCAGACTGCAATCACTAATCTGGTCTCTATTAACTCTCGAGATTATAGTAATGCTTCTGATGGCGATACTCTTATCGGATTTCCATTTTGAAACGACTCCCGAAACTTAAACCCTTCGGCATGAGCAAATTAAGCAGAAACTATTTAGATCAACTCGTTTTTTGAAAGACCGTTAATTAAAACGAATGTGATCAACTAAAACAGCCAGTTGCAGAAACGAACTTTAGTTTAATCGAGACTTATATTTTTCTTGCGTTTTTTGCAATTTGCAGGTGTGTGTCAGGTTTTAACTTGATCAAAATATGTTACGCGACAATAAAACATATGTATTTACATAATTTTAAACATAATATAAATCATCAACACATCTCGCTAAGTTAGATTTCATGCAGAATCTTCGAACGAACGAAATCTAACGAATCTGCTCGAAATCTAACTTGGAGAGATGTATTGATGAATAGAATAGAATAGAATAGAATTTTATTTGTATGAATGTATGATGATATGATATGTATGTGTTTGATGATTTGTATGGTTAAAATTATGTAAATACATATGTTTTATTTCCGCGTATCTTAGTTTGATCAAAATACAACCTGACAGGACCTGCAAATTGCAAAATACAACCTGACAGGACCTGCAAATTGCAAAAAACCCAAAAAAAAATTGAATTTTGCGGGCTCAACTGCGCATCATCCTTAAACCGTCCCTTACACCACTATTAATACAGGTTGTGTATTCATATACTTATACAATGTATCAAAAATTATAGTTTAAGAAAACTAAAAAACACGCTTTAATACCATTAAATGGAGCTAAAAAGTAAAAATAAAAAAAGCGTGGGGTGCTTTCGAATTACAGAGTTGTAACAATGTCGTACAAAGCACCCAACGTTTTTTTTATTTTTTACTTTTTAGTTCAGTTTCATGGTATTAAAGCGTGTTTTTTAGTCTTTTTAAACTACCTATAATTTATTTTTAAATTTTTTAGAGTCGAATTTACCCAAATAAAATGAATACTATAATTATTATATTTAGGAGGTAAGTATTATATTTTTTTATTATTTTTTAAGTATATTTCATTATTTTTATTTTAAATGATTGTATTATTACGGGTCAATCCCCTGATAAGTGTGCATAATTTCGAATTAATCTGACCACTTAAAGTGGGTAAAAATCGAGTTCAAAAATTCCGTTACATACCTACATGCATACAGACGAAGCGTGAAGAGTGACAGCATCAATTTAAAGTCTCCATTACACTCCTACCAACTTATCTGTGAAATGGCGAAAATTGGAACTACGGCCGTCATGTTGAAATGTCATTCGATTGTCGAACATACAATTATTTGATTGTATTGTTGAATCGACGGTGCCGCCCTCTTTCAGTTCACAGATAAGTTGGTAGGACTGTAAACTTTGATTAAACTAATGTTGTTTCGTGCAACTGACCTCAACTCACTTATTACTCCTGCAGTGCGATTCTGTAACCATCTCACAGTGAAAACTTAGGTGAACTGAGCGTGGAGTGAGCTGTCAATAGTGTTAATTCCTAGCAAAAACAAACTCACTTCACCTAAGTTTTCACGGTGAGATTTTTACAGAATCGACCGGCTGTTTTCCTACTCACGAAATGTCAATGTTTATAGAAACAACACCACAGTGTACAAAGATAAATAAATAACGGCAATCTATCAACCGAGCGACCCCTTGCCCCTAATCTAAGGCTGTTAACCACCATACATCACGCCCTCAAATGACCCATAAACTTCCCAAAAGAACCCACTTTAAGTTATAACACTCTTATCTTGCGTTTGTGGTGACACTGGGTATCTGTAGTAGATTTATTGAAGCTATATTTTTAAGCTGTGGCACTTTCTGTGTTGGCAGGTAAGTTTAGGAAAGACAGGGCGCTGGAATTTGATTAAAAAAAATTGCTTTCTAAATTCGTAGAACGAGTTGAACGATGCATTTTTTTTTCATATGATGCACCTTTTAATGGTTGATTTTAATATTAATTTTCCATGTCGCATTTTATTCCGGCATTGTCACACGATATTAAGTCATCAAGGTACAGGTACCTAAATGAGCATAAAGTCGTTAAGGACGATGCGCTAAATGAATAAGGTAGCTAACTAAGGTAGGAAACTAGAATTTAAAGCATGCCATAGGAAATAAATAATAATTATACTGTAGCATTAGATATCCACATTGTAATGTTTTGCATGTCAAATGTCTGACTTTGTACTAGGAACTCAACCACTGACTTTAAGACCAACAATGTACCAGTACTTACGGCAAATAAAATGATTATGATTATGATTAAGGTAGCCCGCGAAATTCAAATCTTCAAAACTTTTTGCAATTTGCAGATCAGTGTCAGGTTGTTTGTTGATTAAAATATGATTTGCGGCCGTAATTAAAATGGCTTTACAGAATTATAATCATTAGAATCAGCAATACAACCCCATAGTTAGAATTGGCCTCATGATTTCATGAAATAGTCTTTCAATAGGGTAATATGAACTTAGAGAGTTGTATTGTTGATTTTTATGATTTTAATTATATAAATAAATATTTGATACAGCCGCGAATCATATTTAGATCAACATACAAATAATATTGACTTGCAAATTGCAAAAAACGTAAGAAATTTTGAATTTCGCGGGCCACCCTGGCACCTGGCACTTTCCCCTTAACAGTTTTTTGTCAAAACACGATACATAACAAACAACCTCATTAGTTTACTTTTAATTTTTCCATAAACACGCTTTTCCAATTTTCCGTTAGAAAGCGTGACTAAAACCGTCTATAATGACTATTTTACATTTTTCGAAAGTCGTTTAATCCTCGTTGGAACGATGCACGCAATCCGATAGTACAGTAAAGTGAGTTGGAAACGCAATATAGCGTTTTTCAATCCCAGTTCAATTTTGGGCACGGAAAAAAAAATGGAATTTCGAAGGCTGACCTGTGTTGTAAATGGCTTTTCATTTCCTACATGCCAGTGGACAAAATTAAATGGTGTAGAATAGAATAGAATAGAATAGAATAGAATAGAATAGAATAGAATAGAATAGAATAGAATAGAATAGAATAGAATAGAATAGAATTTTATTTGTATGAATGTAGTTTTACATGGTATGTATGGTGTTAATATTTGTTTAAGTTCTAAACATTCTACCACAACTTTATGGTGTACAAATATTCAAATGGCACTCTTAATTATGCTACAATACAATTAATAATACAATTAATAATCTTAATTATGCTACAATACAGTACAATTCATTTTAAGTCCAATCCGAATTAATATTATTATAATTAAAACACTCATAAATCAATGTCAAAAAATAAGTACATGTCATCTTGGATTTTCACAATATTCCATATATTCGCTAATGTCATAAAAACAGTTATCCAATAACCAACTTGTCAGCTTTTTCTTGAACATGGGAATGGGAAGTTCCTTAAATGAGTTCGGCAACTTGTTATACACCTGAATGGCATGAACATATACATTCCTCCTAAATAATTGCAGTCTACATTGAGGTACATTTAATTCATATTTATATTTATTTCTAGCAGCAGCCTTTTTGTGGCTCACTTCTGATTGCTTGCGAAAGTAGTGCGGATACTGTCTTACTAGCATACATAGTTCCTTGATATACATGCAGGGTAACGGTAATATTTTAAGTTTTTTGAATAAAGGTTTACAGCTGTCCAAAAACCAGACGCCAAAGATTGCCCTAACACACTTTTTTTGTACTCGAAATGCCTTTAACACTTCAACTGAATTGCCCCATAGTATCAGACCATATGACAACACAGACGATACGTATCCGTGATATGCAGTGACCGCCGCGTCTACGGACACTGTTGTTCGTAGACGTTTTATTGCGTATACGAATTTGTCTATCTTGTCGCATACGTAAGTGATGTGTGATTTCCAGTTACAATTTTGATCCACTATTATGCCTAAGAATTTTGTGTTTACTACTTGCTCTAGGATATTGTCTTCATATCTTATACTAAGACTCTGACAGTTTGCTTTATATGTTTGAAATTGTATTATTTTTGTTTTATTTAGGTTAATTTTTAAATTGTTGTTATTAAGCCAAATTATTATGTCCTTGATTGCTTCATTAATTTCCTGTTCCAATTTATTTTTGTCTTTACATTTTATTATTAGTGTCGTATCGTCAGCAAATAAGATAGTTTCATGTCGTGTTGCATTGGGAAGGTCATTAATATACAGTAGAAATAAAAATGATCCAACCACGCTACCTTGTGGTACTCCTACTGCGTTAGTTTTAAAATTCGATTTATATTCTACTTTGTTTCCCTCAATGACTTTTGAAATTTGTACGCATTGACGCCTATCACTTAGGTACGATTTAAGCCAATCATTCGCTTGTCCCCTTATGCCATATTTATCTAATTTGCTAAGTAATAGCTTATGATCAACGAAGTCAAAAGCTTTACTCATGTCTAAAAAAATTGCTACTACATGTATGTTGTCATTCATTGCCTCAGTTATTATTTTTATTAAATTAAAACAAGCTAAAGAGGTGGTGCTGTTTTTCTTGAATCCAAATTGCTCCAGCTTTAGCAAATTAAACTTTTCCACATAGTCATATAGCCTTTTTAATATTGTTTTCTCGAATATTTTTGATAGTATAGGAATTAAAGTTATAGGTCTATAGTTAGTCATGTCACATTTATCACCATTCTTAAATATCGGCTTGACTATTGAGTTTTTTAATGTGCTTGGGAACGAACCTTCTGAAAACGATATGTTAATTAAATAGCTTAACGGTTCGCATAAGTGATTAGCACAAGCTTTTATAATTTTTGTACTTATTTCGTCAAAACCGACAGACGCAGTATTTTTTAGATTTTGGATTGCCCTGAACACTTCTATAGGATCAGTCGGATTCAGGAATATTGTATTATTGTGATTAATGTCCATCGTTCTATTTATAGCGTCAATATTGTAAGTAAAATCATTATTATTTGTCAATTGAATATAATATTCGTTAAACATGTCACAAATTTTTTGAGGGTCAGTGATATTGTTGGTTTTAAATACTATTTGTTTTATGTCATTACTTTTTTGTATGTCGCCAATTTTTTTATTGATGATATCCCAAGTAGCCTTGCACTTGTTTTTCATCTTCAGTATATATCTTTTGTTGTGTATTTGTTGAGATTTGTTAATACAACGTTTAAGTATGTCACTATATTTTTTATATTTTTTTGTTAATCTGTTTCTGTTTGTTTTATTATGAATAGTTTTCAAATGTAGATAACGTTTCCGTATACATGACTTTTTTAAGCCTTTTGTCAACCACAGAGTATTATTTTTTCCGGTTGTCCTTTTTATCCTTTGTATGGGAAAACATAGTTTATAAACTAGTTGTAATGTCCCATGAAACTCCTGAAATGCATCTTCCAAATTATCCTTAAGATATATGTCCGAAAATGAAAGCGCAGAAATACAGTCACAAAACTTTTGTATATTTTCTTCATGATAGTCCCTTTTGTACTCAAACCAATTAAGCATAGATTTAGGTTTAGTAGTAGTCACCGTTAGGGTCTGCCCTGTCTCATGATCAGACAACGCCAGGTGATGAACTTCACCTTTAGCTTGTTTGATATTACTAGCAAATAAATCTAAACACGACTGTTTTCGTGTTGGTGTTTTAATATGCAATTCAATATTAAAATTTTTTAACAACCCCAAGAGCTCCTGGCAACTTTTATTTGGTTTAATTGTATCTAAATTCCAATCACCACAAATAATTACCTTCTTCGATTTCTTTGTGACTCTAATTAATAATTTTTCCAATTTCTCTAGAAATACTTTTGGATTGCTATTTGGTGTCCTATAAATACAAATAATGATGATTTGATTAATTGTTAATTCTATTCCAGTACATTCAAAATTAAGATTACAAGCAATGTCATTTATTAAGTTATCTAGTTTAACGCAAGTCATCTCATTCTTAATAAGAATGCATGTCCCCCCTCGTTTATTATCTCGACAATATGACGCGACGAGTTTGTAACCAGGAATCTTAAGAAGTGATTCTGATTTGTTTTTAATGAATGACTCGCTTAAACAAATGATGTCAATTTCCTTCGAATTCCTAGAGAATTCATTAAGGGCGACCGATATTTCGTCTATTTTATTCAAAATTCCTGCAATATTCTGATGTGTTGGTAGTCTGTCTTTTAAATACAACCATGGAATTAGTATGTACCTACTTTATTACATGATCTGTGACTATATAGAATACAACGACACAAAAGCGCCTATAAATCGCTGACAGAGAATAGCTACTGTAAGTTGTCTATGTTATTTTATTTTTCGAATTTATCGGTCAAAAGAGTGGATCCTACGACACATATCCTGTGTCGTAGGATCCACTTTTAGTCTCTTCCTAGTGCGGGATCCAGTGTCATACCTATTTTTTTTGTAACACATGTTTATTAATCAATTAACTTTTTTACTTTACTTTAGTTTTTTTTTTACTTTTTGTAGGTACTTAATTGAAATAAATGCTTTGTGTCTCGTAGCTAACATCAAACAAAAAATTAATATCCTCATACCTAAAGAAAATGAAAATAGACTTATTACGACGTGTTTTAATTATTTAACCTCTAAAGAACTACTTAGTAATTTTCCAGAACAGGATTATTAAACGTAAACGTAATTAAATAATATAATAACATAGTCATTTATTCAATTTAAAATAAATAATGTTTTATGTAATTGTATGTAGGTAATGATTGTTCTCCTCCAGGCCTAGTGCCTTACTATGACGAGAAAAAGATCATGGATCCACCATGGTTCCAGTGTGCGAGAGAAACGAAGCTATATACGACCTATAGCACCGTCCTTTTTTCACAACGGAACCATGATCGATTGATGATACTTTTTCAAGTCATAAGTAGTACGGCCCCTGGTCTGGGAGGCCTGTGTCCCAGCAGTGGGAACATTATAGTCTGATTAAACTTATAAAGATTGTTCGAATAACTAAGATTGCGTTGTTTAAAAAGACATATAAATTAATAACTAACCATCTACATTCGATTTTCCGACATTTTCTTAAACAAGATGGCGATTTAGTCACACCTACATCCGTCAAGGGGCTGAATCTACCAGTCACATAAAATAATTTTCCTTAAAAAACTCATTATTCGATAAGAAATAAATAATTCTTTCGATCACAAACGCCCACTAAACCACCACCATTAACATAATAATAACCTAACAATTAAACATAAATTCATGAAAAGCGAAACAAGCGATGTGCACTGAAGCGTACTATCATCCGAGCGATCCAAGCAGACACCTGTCGCGTTCGCTTATCAGCGGGGAGGATCAAAGGTGTCGCTTGCTTTGCGACCGACGCCGCCACCGCCGCCCACATCCGATGGAGATGGATCCATAAATCTAGTGTTCTATAGCAATAGTGGCGGCGTTTCCTTTTATGTTCTAGTGACGGTTTAGTTTGCTTTGAGATTTGGGTAAGGATGAATGGTTTAGAGTAGGTCCATACCTACTCTAAACCATTCATCCTCCACTGTACTATCACACCCGCGCGTCCGAAACTTGAAATTGGTGAATCATTTGGGTTAGGTTAGAATAGTGACCTTTACCTCTAATCCTGGTGAATCATTTGGGTTAGGTTAGCTTAGATTATAACAGTGATCCTTAACGCGCGACGGCGAGCGAGCGGTGCCACGGCAGCGGCCGCCGAGCGCCAGATACCCTCTATTGTTGGTGAATAATTTGTGTTAGATGAGGCGGTGAATGTCTCGTTTATTAGATGATGAAAGCTTCAGGGTCATTGACCTTGATGTTAAGGTCAACGGTACTCGCACTGTGAAAAGGCGACTATTTTTTTTTTCTCGGAGTCTATTATTTTGCGCACTTTGGGGTTTTCAAAAATACACTAAATTACCCTATTCTATTCTACCCAAAAAAATAGGTACTATATAAAAGCGCCGGGTGCGGTTGTACAGTAGTTCCGAAAGCTAAGCTTACTGCACGTTTTCTTAGTTATGTTTCCGTCTTTATCTTGCATTTTTAGTTTGACATTGTGTGACATTGACAAAAATAATGCTTAGCCAAAGTTCATGCTACTTAACGTTTTCAATTAGTTCCAGTTTTGAGCACTGGTTCAGATAAGTTTGTGGCGGCGACCGATCGACCACGGAAGATGGAACTGCCACTCCCCGCGTGCGGGGGAAATAAGCCACGCCCATCAAACTACTACTTATTTTCAAGCTAGGGCCAGTTGCATTTTAGTCCAAGATCGCAGAGCCACCAGACCTTACTTATTTTCTGATTAACAAAATGTAGGATAGAGTAGTGTTAGTATGTACACACGGCTACACATCAAGCTATAAATTTCCAGTTTACACTGACCTCTCACTTTAAGGAAATCCTATACGATTCGAGATCAGTTTATACTGGAAATGTATAGCTTGATCTGTAGCCGTGCGTACTAATCAAACAAAAACACAAATGTGGGATAGAGTAGTGTTAGTATGTACTAATCAAACAAAAATACAAATGTAGGATAGAGTAAGTGTTAGTATGAACTAATCAAAGAAAAATACAAATGTAGGATAGAGTAAGTGTTTTTTTTTTTTTTTTTTTATTTCTTAAAAAATAATAAAGGGTTTTTATCCACATGGATACGCCAACCCTATTGTACCTTATCACTACTCTTACACCACTAAAGTTAACATATAATAACACTATTCTTATTATCCTTATTATTTAACATTCATTGATCAAGCTGTTGTACTAGACCACACAGTTTTTTTGCAACATTTGATTTAGGTTTCGCTAAAATAGTGAAAATAAGCCCAAGATCTAAAATATTTAAATCAAACTCCCTAATCAATGAATCTCTTTCATTTTTGTTCTTAACGCACTCCATCAGCAAATGTTGCACGTCTTCTATTTTGTTGCATACTTCGCAGTTTGGAGATGCTGTCTTACGCATTAGGAAAGCAAATTTTGCTGATGGAAAGTGCCCAGAACGCAGTCTTAAAGCTACTTTGACGTAACTCCTACTTAAATTAGTGTCATCAAACCAGGGCACGCGAGAAGGTTCACTCTGAATTACTTTGTACCATATACCTTTTTTTTTTGAAATCTCGTTGAAATGATCTTTCCATTTATCATAACAAGACTCCTTGATTTTTGAGACATATTCCCAGTGATCAGGTAGGTAAGAAACTTCATTCGCTGCGTTAATTGCCAATTTTGCCAACCGGTCAGCCTCCTCGTTGCCGTGTAATCCTATGTGTGCTGGAACCCATTGCAATATAATTCTAATTTCATCTTTATTAATAATGTTTATAATTTTAAGAATGTCGTAAGCTATCGATGCACCTCTGCAACCAGAGGCGCATCGAGCTACGTGCTGTAAAGCGCTTTTACTGTCGGTAAAAATAGCTGTTTTGTGTAAATTTTGATTGAGAACATAGGCTACTGCTTCATATATTGCAATGAGTTCCAGTGACATTATACAAGTATTTGCATCGATTTTAAAGCTAGCTTTAAAGTCAATTTTTTTATGAAAGAAAGCTGCCCCACCACCACTAACATTTTTTGATGCGTCCGTGAAGATTTTATCCCAATCGTTATATTTATTATTTAATTCTGCTACCACTTCATTTACCAATAAATTAGGGTCATAATATTTTTTTGATTGTTTGACATATTCTAGATCACATTTAATAACTCCTTTAGTTTGTATGGCGGTTGGTTTGTATGGTTAGTATGTACTAATCAAACAAAAATACAAATGTAGGATAGAGTAAGTGTTAGTATGTACTAATCAAACAAAAACAAATGTGGGATAGTGTAAGTGTTAGTATGTACTAATCAAACAAAAATACAAATGTAGGATAGAGTAAGTGTTAGTATGTACTAATCAAACAAAAATACAAATGTAGGATAGAGTAAGTGTTAGTATGTACTAATCAAACAAAAACAAATGTGGGATAGTGTAAGTGTTAGTATGTACTAATCAAACAAAAATACAAATGTAGGATAGAGTAAGTGTTAGTATGTACTAATCAAACAAAAATACAAATGTAGGATAGAGTAAGTGTTAGTATGTACTAATCAAACAAAAACAAATGTGGGATAGAGTAGGTGTTAGTATGTACTAATCAAACAAAAATACAAATGTAGGATAGAGTAAGTGTTAGTATGTACTAATCAAACAAAAACAAATGTGGGATAGAGTAGGTGTTAGTATGTACTAATCAAACAAAAATACAAATGTGGGCTAGAGTAAGTGTTAGTATGTACTTTGAACGTACGCATACCTGCTAGCTTGGGGCGACGTCCAATTTTCAGGTATTAAGGTACTAAGTATTAAAGTTACGTAAAAATATTACGATTTTTATGTCTATGTTTTACAAAATATTGTTATTAATTAATAATCAATACTGCCAGACACTTCCCGTTGGCGGTTTTATCCGCCAGACGCTTTACAGCTCGCAAAATATTATGTCATCTGTCTGAGTCTTAATTTTTATATGATGCTAATACTCGGGAAACTATTTCAATAAGTAAGCAGTCAGACCTTCACCACTGGTCTTCGAATTAGAAACACTTAAAACTAAATCTACCTGTGATGATTCAATCATCAAAATTTACTCGTTACATGTACGACAAGATACGGCAAAATCAATTAAACATTTGGCAGGATACCCAAAGCTCTAAGGATTGACTCATCGTGCGTCATTCTTGCTCAAGACGAAGTCTCATATCATTATAATGTTATATATACTTCGTCTTATATACCGTTTATTTAAGTGTTAGTCAAGAACAAGACTATTCATTATTCATTTTAGATGCTAAACGTTTGAAGTACTTCGGGCATTTCCGCAACGATTGGTTCCGAAGTTTCATCATTTTAATTAAATGCTGTGAAGCTCGTGAGGAGCTCGTGGCTAAATAATAACAGCCGCACGGGTCGATCCGTCAGGTTAAGCTACGCTTGCCGGGGTTGGTCAGTGGATCTTTACATACCGAGACTCCTCCGTGCCTCGGAAAGCACGTTAAGCCGTTGGTCCCGGCTGTCATTCGTGGATTTTTGACAGTCGTTACGGGTCGTCAGAAGCCCGAAAGTCTGACAATCAGTCTTACCAAGGGGTATCGTATTACCCAGTTACTGGGTTGTGGAGGTCAGATAGGCAGTCGCTCCATGTAAAATACTGGTATTCAGCTGCATCCGGTTAGACTGGAAGCCGACCCCAACATAGTTGGGAAAAGGCTAGGCAGATTGATTGCTGTGAAGCTGAAAATATCTCGAAATACTGAAGAGTCTCTAATTCTCTCATTATCGTCTGCAAGCAAACAATAATTATTAGGTATCCTCAGCATCATTCTCCTGCCCTTATCCCAATTTATTTGGGGTCGGCGCTTTATTGGCGGTAAAATATACAAACTATTTTTTTATTTAAAAAAAAAAAAAAAAAACATCTATTGTTCTAAAACAAAATTCGTAATCTAGCCTAGTCTATCCACTTTAACAAACAGTAATTGGTTTCATATCCATTCATACAAATGTTTTGTGTGCAAGCTGTGTATAAGTGGCTAGGCACCCTGTTGCGCGCCGACAAAAAAGTATCGAACAATCGTGATGACGTAACGCGGGGGGCTGGTCGCGGTATTATTAGGGATCGTACCTATTATGAAGATATTTTTCGTGTGTAATGGATTTCATTTATCTTTCATTACTTATTTATTCTGAAATTTAAAGACCAATCACAGTTAAGTAGGTACCTAAAAATTAAATTTCTTCCTTACATTCTGAGAAGAACGGAGCATTGATAAGAAAACAGTCGAAAGGTGTCGTGGGACACCCGTTTGGAATGACGTTCCT
The DNA here is from genome assembly GCA_905163495.3 of Cosmia trapezina. NCBI lineage: Eukaryota > Metazoa > Arthropoda > Insecta > Lepidoptera > Noctuidae > Cosmia > Cosmia trapezina. The sequence goes on along the minus strand of LR991034.1, from coordinate 3,551,626 downwards.
TTCGCTATGTTTTAATAAAGAGCTATCTTATCTTTTGTTGAAATTCGTTTAATTCGAGATACCGCGTATCTGGAATTGTTTTTTTGCCTTACTTGAGGATTATAACAAAAAAAAAATCTATATTTATATCTGTACTTTTCACACGGGTGTACGAACGGACGGCCCGCGCGAAATTTTATGCTATTTTTGAGTAAACTGCGATTTTTTTGTATCGAGCCATCGTGTTTTGGCCCTTATATATAAATACTTATCTAAAGAAAATCTTCAACTTTTATAATCATGAAAAAAATAAGGCAAAGTAGCTTTTGAGGACAGAAATTGATTTTGCGTTTAAAAGCGTTTAAAGTACGCGCATGACAATTGCAACCAGTCAACTCCTACCACAGAACTTAGTTACAGAAATAAATTATATTACCTACATCGAGAGCTTTCAATCCACACATAAATAACACTAAATTACTCAAAACACATTTCAACTGAACAGGCAAAGTTTCTCAGACACCGATTCGGCGAATTGAACTCGAATAGAAAACAAAGACACATCGGAATCGATTGAACATTGAACGACTCGTCACTCTTGTCCCTCGTAAACGTTACATTAAATGTGTTACGAACATGAAAGGACGGTTTATTGTCGTGACGTCAATCAAACAGGGAATACAGATAAGAAATAATTGAATTTACGTGGAGAGTGTCACCTGAACATGAGTCATTTTATTTCATGTTGTCAAAAGATTGAAGGGTCGTCTTACGAAAATGTTGATCACTGCTGGATTTTTGATAATAATAATAATATCCTTCGACATTTCACACAACGCCATCTAGTCCCAAGCTAAGCAACCTAATGCTTGTATTATGGTAACGAGATGGCTGATAAACTACTTAAATACATTTTTTTTTTTTGTAAATACATACATATTATAGATAAAAAAACACCCAGACTCGGAACAAATACTTGTAGGTCGTACAACTATTTGTTCCGTGCGGGAATCGAACCCGCGACATGCTGCGCAGCAGTCAAACGCTCAAGCACTGCGCCAACCGTGTCATCTAATATTTATTTGATGTGTAGGTAACATCTTTCCTGTCGTTTCCCTACAATCTGTGGGAGTGATTTCATGAAAAGGGACGGAAGTGTGTTACAGGAAGTGAAAATATTTTTCTAAAAGTTTTGAGTGACGATAACGGATTGAAATGTTGCCGTAGGTTTTTAAGTTACTTATATGTAATGGAACTAGGTAGAAAGTAGTAAATAAGTCTTTTACCAAGGTGAGATGTCAGATGTACCTACCTACACATATGCGATTACTGTAAGGCTCGCTAGTTTTTAAGGTTCCGTAATGGTGAAATTAATATCAAATGCGTAAGTCTATGGTTCCTTGGAGATCTAAAAAATCAAGCTTCTATGTCAATGCAATAAAAAAATACGGCCATTTAAGCGACATAGTTTTGTTAACTTCTTGTAGAGGATTTTCCCGTGGATGCTATCAAAGAGTTAAAGAACTTGTACACCAGATATATTTAAAATAAAATACCATTATAAAATACATGAGCGCAGCCGTCAGGCGATCACATTGGTGATATATAACATCTGGCGACGAGGATGTCTGATACAGTATATATAATAGTAGTCTATGCACATTGGCGAATACAAAAGTCAATCTAAATTCAAACCTACGACAGTGTATAGAATAGAAATCTATGCATCAAACAGTGACTGCACAAAGAAGGTCAACATTCAACAAGTTTGATACTCGCAAGTAAATCAAAACCTATACCTAGGGTACTTCCCGTTGACCTAGAAGAAGAAGAATGAGAAGAAGAAGTTGGCAAGAAGCAAGGTCTCACAGTGTAAGTTAAGGAAAAAGTTAATTTTTCACATAAATCACATAATAATTTTTTTTTTGGGATTACAATGTTATGTTTGTATTTTAGGATTTATTTACTACCAGTGTCACTAAACTTAAAAAAAAACCCTATGTAACCTCTTCTTTGAGGATCACTGATACTTCTCATGTTATATTGTTATTTGCTCCGAGTTCTTTTACTTCTTACTTTCTCTTACCTGTCTACTGTCTCTTGTTCTATCCTAGTTTTATCAGTGAAAACTTGTAATTGGCCTTCTGTCACTAATGTTAACCTATCTATAACCTAGCTGTAAGTTTTCTTGAGATAATAAAATAAAATAAAAATAAAATAAATTCTTGTCAACTACAGAACCCTTCATTGTACGTGATCCAACACGCACTTGGCCGGTTTTTTACAATTAACTTATCACTTGTCAAATTAGGCTGTGTGCAGACTGTCAGACTAACACCAGGAAAACTATCATAGCGCGCTCACTCGCACTCGCAACATAACAGTCGCATATTGAATAATAGGTCTCTAAACGTCAAGGAAAACATCGTGAGGAAACCAAAAAAGCGTGTTCTTTTTGGTTTCCTCACGATGTTTTCGATGTTTTGAGAGCAGTGGTGATGAAGTTTATTTACACAAAGTAAAGCGCCTCCCTGGGTTCGAACCCACCACGTCTAGAAAGATTTGAAATTCGAAGACATGCGACATCTACCAACCCGCACTGGGACCGCGTGATAGGTTACAGCCCACTCCCTCTCGAAGAGAGGATGCCTGATTGCCTGTGTCCCAGCAATAGGAACATTGTAGGCTGATTATGCACGTAGGTAGTTACCGCTTCTTTTAATACTTTGGTTCACAGTGCAAACTATGAACCGAAGTATGTAAAGTTGTGGTAGCTACATGAGCAAAGCTAAACGAACTTAGTTTCGTTTCGCTTCGTTCTCAGGTGGCCTGCGCTTTAAGGCTCCTTCAAACAGGCGTGACACGCGATATAAGTAATCGCGAAGGCGTGTCGCGCGACGAGCGGTGCCTTTGCGTCACGCGGTAGAGTAGCGCGGTAGAGAAGCGCGGTAGAATGAACGAATGAATGATAACTTTATTTGCTAGAATATAATATGTACACACGGCTACACATCAACCTATACATTTCCAGTTTACTCTGAGCTCTCACTGTAAGGTAATCCTATACAATGCAAGATCAGCTTATACTGGATGCTGATGTGTAGCCGTGCGTACATTAGATGTTATACAGTTTTTTGTTTGTTTGTTAGAGAAGCGCGGTAGAGTAGCGCGGTAGAGTAGCGCGGTAGAGTAGCGCGGTAGAGTAGCGCGGTAGAGTAGCGCGGTAGAGTCGCGTGGTAGAGCAGCGTTTAAGTCGTAGGTATTTCTTCGAGAACGATTCGATTTTATTAGGGTTCCGTACCAAAATGGTAGAAAAGGAGCCCTTATGGTGTGACTCAGTCTGTCTGTCTGTCACAGCTGGATATCTCAAGAACTACTTACTAATGCTATCAACTTGAAATTTAGAACAGTTTTAGATGACGTTTACCCAACTATTTTGCAAATAAGACAGAAGTAAACATATTTATGTTTTTTTTTGTAACAGGGACTGAAAGGGTGTCTTAAAAATTCAAAGTGGGGCTACTAGGGCATGTGGGACATCATATGAAAGAACGCTGCTTGCACATTCTCAAACATTTAGGCCACATAGTTTTCGACTTTTGATGAAAAATGTAAAAAAAAGTACCGTTTATGTAAAGATTACAGGAAAAATAAAACGATGTCTCTAAATAGCACACTTTTTCAGGAATCGGAACGGAACCTTCGGTGCGTGAGTCCGACTCGCTCTTGACCGGTTTTTTTGACAGAAGTTAGTAATTTTAGGTTAATAAAAGTTTTAAAATAGACGTTGCGTGATGTCATGCTAAGTAAAATTTGGTTATTTCTCTCTGAACTAAATTCATTCAAAACACGCTCAAATAAATCGGAAACTTCGATTTTTACGAGACTACGGCAAAGCAACAGAAAAGGATTATTACGAGTGATTTACTAGCGACCCGGCCCTAATTCACACGGTTTTTATGAGTTGACAAAATATAAAGGTTTCTATATTATAATAATATCTAAGTTAAATATTAATGTATTATACTTATAGACCTCGTGGCTAAGTAATAACCATTCCGGACCCAAGGCACCCCTGGAAGACACCCCTGGAGGTGTCACGGGAACTTGCATTCGTACCCGTGGCACCCTCAGGTCAATTAGTGCAGCGCTTTTAATTATGTAGGTGTATATATAGAAAAATTAAAAAATAGGTAAGTACTGTCGATATGGAAAATTCATCAATTACATAGAAAGATTTTGGCTCAGCATACATTCACCTGAGATTTTTAGCGTCTTTGGAGAGCGTTATAGGACGAATAATATTTTAGAAGGTTACCACTCCAAATTAAATAAATTGATCAAAAAAATACGGTTTCCGTGATGCGTTTACTAAACGTATTGCAGAATATTCACAATTTGAATGCAGTGCCTAAAAACGGAAACAAGCAGATATAATGATAATGACGATTGAATAGTGCACATTCAATTGCAAGTTTTGAACAAAGAAATAACATTAGGCCACGCATTGGAGAAATTGCGTTAAATAAATATATTAAAATTAGACTATTGAAATTATTTTGTCACTGTTGTTCATCTGTCCCATCACTATTCGATTGGTGGATTCATGGGAATTAGAAAATAGTACCCGTGATACCACTGGTACACCTTTGTATGGGTTTGAGGACCAGGGGAGCCACGGGTCTGAATTCAAGTTCCCGTGGCACCCCCAGGGGTGTCCTCCAGGGGTGCCTTGGGTCCGGAATGGTAATAACAGCTGCCGTCAGGTTAAGCTACGCTTGCCGTGGTTGGTCCGTGGATGGGTGACCGTTTTTACATACCGAGACTCTTCCGTGTCTCGGAAAGCACGGCTGTCATTCGTGGATTTTTGACAGTCGTTACGGGTCGTCAGAAACCCAAAAGTCTGACAACCAGTCTTACCAAGGGGGTATTACCCAGTTACTGAGTTGTGGAGGTCAGATAGGCAGCTGCTCCATGTAAAATACTGGTATTCAGCTGCATCCAGTTACACTGGAAGCCGACCCTAACATAGTTGGGAAAAGGCTTAGCAGATTGACAAATACCTATTTGATAACAAAAAAAACTAGACTTATTTATAAAACTGCCTCGCTGGTGTAGTGGTAGCTAGCGCTACTGAGCATGAGGGGGCTCCGTATAGCTCCGTCTCTGTCTCTCACTGGAAACGTTCAACTTCTGCCCTGCTCTAGCCCTGCTATAAGAACTTATAGTAAACTCCCAGATCGGGCAAAGTGTTATTGTGTTTTCTATCTGGAATTTCTCAGTAGCAGCCCGAAGTCTGGATTAGTGTCCGGTTGATGGCAATAGGTTCGCCCCCTATTACATGGGGCTTAAACATACTGGCGAAATGTGGTGTACTATAAGGTACACCTCTGCCTAACCCTTCGGGGAATACAAGCGTGCTGTTATGTTTAGAAAACTAAAACTACTCCCACGCAAAACATGTTTTAATAATTCATTCAATTTTTAAATGAATTATGATTTAATTCGCACATGGCAACACTGATGATGATGTACGCGTGATGGATGTTATCGATAGATGTAGTGGATATAATGGGCACTTACCGATGGACAGACGAACTCCAGACATGTACTATAAGCTGGTTTTGACGTAATCAAGTCTTTTTAAAGCTTATTGAATCATATACATATACGTATAAAGATATCTAACATCAAGAGCAAAATCTATTAGGATTACTGCTACAAAAATGCAAGATAGTTAGTTTCAATGTATTTTTAAAACTAGTTATACAAGATAGTAGGGTACATAAAAAGGCGTACTTACGTAGGTTTACATACATAAATATACCTAACATCAAGAGCAAAATCTATTAGGATTACTGCTACAAAAATGCAAGATAGTTAGTTTCAATGTATTTTTAAAACTAGTTATACAAGATAGTAGGGTACATAAAAAGGCGTACTTACGTAGGTTTACATACATAAATATACCTAACATCAAGAGCAAAATCTATTAGGATTACTGCTACAAAAATGCAAGATAGTTAGTTTCAATGTATTTTTAAAACTAGTTATACAAGATAGTAGGGTACATAAAAAGGCGTACTTACGTAGGTTTACATACATAAATATACCTAACATCAAGAGCAAAATCTATTAGGATTACTGCTACAAAAATGCAAGATAGTTAGTTTCAATGTATTTTTAAACTAGTTATACAAAGATAGTAGGGTACATAATTTATAAAGCTGCAGTCTTAAAATATAGGATATAAAAGGTGGGGAAATAATCAGAAGGCATCAAAAAATTCGTCCGCATCGCTGTCAATAGGAAAAGTGCCCAAAAGGCTGGCGGCATTGCCAGTGCCACGTTGCAATGCTAATTCTTTGGCCAAAAAATAGGTCACGTGAAGAGTCGACCAACCGCTTGGCGATCTTGAAAAATGTTGTGTAATTGTGTATCTAAATATTCTATCGATCCCTTTTTAGGGTTCCGTAACTCAAAAGGAAAAAACGGAAACGGTACAGTAAATATGTCACCAAATTTACGGACACCCACAGTGATTTTCCTATAATACGTAGATTTCAAATTCATAAGGCTTGTCCGCCGTAAAAAGCGCGGTCACTGTTGGACTGCATAGAAAAGAAAGAGAAGCGCGATGACACAACGCTTGCAAAATATGAAGTAATTACCGATTTAGAAACAATGTAGGGATTGGACTAAAAAAGTAATCACATGAAATCATTCCTTATTATTTTGTAAAGAACTGTATAAATTTATGAACACTTTTAATGAAAACTTTAGGAGTAATATGGTAAAAACTCAAAAAAATAGACAGAAATAGACGTGGGTTTAGCCTTTTTTTCTTTAGCTCTACAAACTAAAACAGATTTCAGGACACATGAAATCACTTCTTATGTATTCTAGATTATTGTGTATTTTTTTTTTATCAAAAAGGTGCTATAGTTACTGTAAAAAATGGAAACAAAGTTACTTACTTTCGCCGTATTTTAGGGAGGACAAGCCTTAACTACACTTAGGGCCGGTTGTTTCAAACGGTTGGTTAACGTAACTTACGTACGTCAAATAATGACGATTACGTAAGATGTTTAACGCTCGTTAAATACAAAGCGTTGTTTCACTACATAAAAAACCGATCGTCAAAGTTATAAGGGTTGCCAGTAAAAAGCAATACCTTTTCCCAGTAAAAATGGTTAGGAGAATTTATATAATGGCAACATTTAGGTTTTAACGTCAAATTTTGAAGTGAAGTGCAAGCAGACAAGCACAGCATTTGTTACTTCTATCAAAACACCTCTAACAATTATTTACAACTTTTATTAAAACTCTTAAATTCTAAAGAAAAATGAATACTTTTACACCAAAGTAAGTATATAATGTGATAAGCACGATAATATGTGTTAAACTTTCCTATATTCCTGTTTCTCGTTACTGTTTGGACTTCACGTGGTATTTTTTTTACAGAGAACGCGCTTTAAATTTTGCAAACATTGAGAAAGACTGGTTTCAGCGTCTAATTGAGAAGTATAACCACATATTATTCTCAAAAAAAAAAAAACAGACAACTTACTTTGAAACACGGTAGGTATCTTGCAATAAATTCCTTCTCGTCCCATAGGTTTAGGTTATTAACACGAGTTTTAAATACTTTTTTCTTTCTTTCTACACTATTTGTTTCATCATTAGATGAGCTATCGTCGAATAAAGACGAAGATAACAAAAGAGAGTCCATAATGTTTTACTGTTCACCGCACTCGCAGATGTTTGAGTTTAGAATGACGTTAACCAGTGGGTTTGGCACCGGTTAACGTAATCGTTAATTTGTAACGGACGTTAAGGCCATAATTTTGTGAAACAACGCTTTTTTTGGTTTGACGATAGTTAGCGCCATTTTTGACGTATACGCGTGGGTTAAGTGGACGTGAAACAACCCGCCCTTAAACATCCAAAGTAAATAAAAAAAAACTTCTCGCCTAATAATTCCCACAATATTCAACGTTTTCAATAAACAAACAATTCAAATTCTTCATAGCAGCTGCAATAAGAGGCGCACGTAGAGGGGTAGGTAACGCGTTAATAATAAATTCTGTCCATTCGCATTCTGAGCGTCTGCAGCCCAGACACGTGGGCTGATGCCAACCATATCCCGAGTTGTTATTAACGTATGCCAGTATTATATCATAGGTACTATCGAAAGCCGTTGCGCCTCACCCTTTTCAAAACTTTTTCGGTTGCACGTTGAAATCGTAGTTTGCAACGCCCTTTTTTGGTTTGACCAATGAATGAAGGATGAGATTTTTTTTCAAAGTTAATTGTTTTTATTTGACCAATTAACGATGAATGTCGCCTAAGAAGGATGACCCTAAAATAAACAATGTCCCTTTTCTTAAACGTTTCGTAACAAAAATGGTTCTGACCTATTTTTATATAATGTGCGCCGAAGCGCTATTGGTAGACGAAAACAATGCAGGCCACTAGCTACTTGTCCGTGCATACGAAAAGCGCCTTTATGGGGTGACGGACAAAAGTCATTGACTGTACATGTTGTTAGAAATAATACAACGTGTTTCTTTTGATATCCCATAACTGTAGGGTATTAATAAAACCATCATTTTGAACAACATTTACCATGGGAACCAGAAATCGCGAAAAAAAAATCAGCTGTTCCCTACATTTATGTTCGCATAACTCGTCAAAATGTAGGGAACTACTGATTTTTTTTGCGATTTCAAGTTTGGTCCCATAGTAAAAGTTGTTCAAAATGATGGTCTCATTAATCTGTGTTCACATGATCTGTGTTAATACCCTAGAGTTATGGGATATCAAAAGGAACACGTTGTAAAGTATAGTAGAAAATAATTAATTATTGAAATACATCCATAATTAATGGATTGACTCACAGACATCGCACAGTACACTGAAGATGAGATAATCATGTTCTTTGGAGAACTAAAAAAAGATTTTCAATGTGCCCCGTCATAATCTATCAAACTGGTTTTTTTTTAAGGTGTGAATGGTTTTTAACCGACGAAGCAAAAGGAGCAGGTTCTCACGTCGACACGTATATTTTATTTTTATGTATGATCAAATTGATCACGCATAACCTTTTATAGAGTACTCTGATTTGAAAAATGTTTGTTTTATTCAAGAGGATATACCTCAAAGTTGGTCCCAATAGAAAATTTATTAACTTTGCTTGTGTAGTTTTTGAGTACCATATATAGCTTCAATAGTATGTATTTTGCCCACTTTTTATGTGGATGATGTTGATTCTTTATTTTTTATCAGAATCAGAATATTTATTTGTAAAACATAGGTATAAAGGTGTTAGGTTAACATATTTGGGCGCTACGTTTTGCCGTGAAGGCGTACAAATATAAAGTAAAAAATGTAATTAAAACTAAAATACTTAAAAACTACTTAAATAAAAACAAAAATAAACTAAAATAATATTAAAAATTATCATTTATAAAATCTGGAACATTATAATAACATTTTTCAATTAGTAGCGAGGAGAGAGCTTTCTTAAACTTTGCTATGGGCATATTTTTTATATTATCGGGTATTGTAAATTTTCGAAGCCATTCCAAAAAAACTCTTTTTCATCAACGAGGTTCTGCATTTTATATCGCATAATTGATGTATGTATTGAGATCGCATTGAAGTCTTTTTTACATCGGATAATTTTTGAAAAAGGTGTGTATTAGTTTTAACAAACAAAGCAGTCTCGTAGATGTACTATGGGCTGGCGCTGTCCATTATCACTTTCAAAACTTTTTCGTTTGAACGTTGAAATAGTAGATTGCAACACCCTTATTCAGTTTGACCAATGACTGAAGGATGAGCCAACTGTTGTAAACTTAATTGTTTTTGTTTGACCAATGAGCGAAGAATATCGCCTAAGTAGGATGACCCTAAAATGAACAATGGCCTTTTTTTACTAAACATTAAGGAGGATGTGCTGAGTAGCCCACGAAATTCAAATTTTCTTGCGTTTTATGGAATTTGCGGGTTTCGGACCTGCAAATTGCATAAAACGCGGGAGAAATTGAATTTCGTGGGCTACCCAGCGCATCGCTGAAATAAAACATATATAATTACATAATTTTAATAGATAATTTTGATAGAGAGATGAGTTGATGATTTTTATGGTTAAAATTATGTAAATACATATTATGTTCTATTTCCGCGTATCATATTTTGATCAAGATACAACCCGATGCGGACCTGCAAATTGCAAAAAAAAATGAATTTCGCAGACTACCACAGCGCATCCCCCTTAATTGATATTGGTATTCAGTTGCAACTTGCACTTCTAAAGATTTTTTGCGCCCTTTTTTCAGTAAAAAAAAAACAAAGAGCTGGGCTGCTCAGCAACAAAAAAAAATTAGGTAGAGGTATAAAAAACCGGTCAAGAGCGAGTCGGACTCGCACACCAAGGATTCCGTACTCATTTATATTTAATTTTTGTTGATGATTTCTGAAAAAGTGTGCTATTTAGAGACCGTTTTATTTTTCCTGTAATCTTTACATAAACTTCTATCACATAAAATAATTTCAGATTTCTATTCAAACTTCGGAGATAACGGGGGTGGGGGGACGGTATTTTTTTTTAAATAAAATTAAAAAATGTTTGAGAATTTGCAAACAGCGCTCTTTCATATGATACCCCACATGCCTTAATAGCCCCACTTTGAATTTTTAAGACTCCCTTTCAGTCCCTGTTGCAAAAAAAATATAAATATTTTTATTTCTTATTAGCAAAATAGTTGGGTAAACGTCATCTAAAACTTTTCCAAATTTCAAGTAGATAGCATTAAAAGTTCTTGAGATATCCAGCTTTGACAGACAGACTGAGTCATAAGGGTTCCTTTTTACCATTTTGGTACGGAACCCTAAAAAACAGACCAACGGCTTAACGTGTTTTCGGAGGCACGGTTGAGTCTCGGTATGTGGATATGGTCACCCATCCACGGACCAGCCCCGGCAGGCGTAGCTTGGCCTGATGGACCGACCCGTGCGGCTGTTATTACTTAGCCACGAGCTCTTTTCGGCGTTTGTTTTAATGACCACTCAAATTTTCAGAGACGAGATGGTTCAGAAACGATAATGTTTTCGCTATGTGAAACCAAAACAATGTTCTTTTACGGTTTTAGGAACTGGTTTGGTCATTCTTAACTGCGCCACTTATTCTTTCTATACCCTAATAATCTCATGCTTTTGCATGCATGTGTCTTTTGTTAAATAAAAAACCAAGGGGCTGACGGACTTCCCGCACGGCTTCAAGGGTTTGAAGCCATTGTAACACAATGCGCAAACACAGGCACCAGATGTAACATTTTTACGAAAATAATGATATAAAAGAGTGTCTCAGAAAACATTAGTGGTGGACCTTTATTAGATGGAATATAAATTAGCTTCACAGACCAGCTTTCCGATTGTACTATTAAATAAGTTCATATTTAAAAAAATGTGTAAGTAATGTTTTTGTGTAATGTTTCGCAAAAAGACGCGCAGGAGACACGGCTTTTGATACACAAACTGTATGTCATATAATTATGTGACTAAGTTCAAATCCCATTGCAGCCAAAATGTATTTAGGATGATTTAATAGCGAATGGTAACAACAAAAATCAACTTAAAATGATTGCGCTGTGGTAGAGCGCGAAATTCAAATGTTCTTGCGTTTTTTGCAATTTGCGGTGCAGTTTAAGGTTGTATCTTAATCAAAATATGATGCGCGACAATAAGAACTATGTATTTACTTAATTTTAACCATAAAAATCATCAATACTCATCTCTTAGTTAGATTTCCTCCGCATTGGTCTGATTTCGGAATTTAGACGAATCGGCAGGAAACCTAACTTAGAAAGATTTTTTTAAACAAAAGTAGTTAAATAACATGAAATATTATTATGGCACATAAATAATCATAATATACGTAATAGCTAGTTATTTTTTTTAAGTTCATCTAGGTCGACTATGTCGGGTGGATCAAGCGTTGAATGCGGCTCTCTCGCGCCAGCGACATTTCGAGTTGTGTTTATATGGTCACTTTATGGCAATAAAGAATTCTTTTACAAGGTCTGTTCAGAGCATAATTAGCTCAATATTCTATTCTTCAAAATGAGCTGATTAGTTTTTTCTATTCTTTAATTTTCATAATTCGGAGATCACAATCTCCACAAAGTTCTCTGTTTTTATCTCTTAATAGACGGTCTGTTTCATAATAACATTGCATCGTGCCTATATGTGGTAGTTTAATTATTTTAATGACAAATGACAGGAGTTCAATAAAGCAAATACTAAACAAAAATTGCACCTATATCTCCATGCTCTATGAATAAAAATAAAAATAATTTCAAAAAAGCTAAGAAAAAGAGTTTTGTAAGTATGTATTTTGTGATTATTATTGTTGTTAGAGTAGGGTGATTTAGATGCATTTTTTTTAAGTATTTGCTTTCTTGAACTCTTAGCATTAAAATAATCTAATTATTACATGCATCCGATGCATTGTTATTATGAAACGAACCGTTTGTTGAGAGATAAAAACATCATTTTGATGATCCGAATGAAGAAAATGAAAGATAATTGGAAAGGGCTAATCAGCGCATTTTGCAGACGGGAGTGTTGATTTAATTATGAGCTGAACAGATTTTGTAAATTAAGTCTTTATTTCCATAAAGTGAGATACCTAGGCATGGCTCAGAATGTTGCTGGCGCGAGAGAGCTGTATTTGATGCTTGATTTACCTAAGATAATCCACCTGGATGAGCTTAGGAAAAAACTAGCTATTACTTACTTATATTATGGTTATTTATGTGCAATAATATTTCATGTTATTTCATTACTTTAGTTTAAAAAAAAATACAAAGTTGCGCAAATAATTCGCCGCGACTGAATTTTTCAAGACTGCAGCCTTAAGTTTTATTTAATTATCTCAATGTTACGTAGATTCTATTTAGTTTAAATTGAAATCATTTTTTTTCTTTTCAAACTTGACAATTGTACTAGAGTTTATTGGGACACCCCAATAAACTCAAAATTCAATTCAAACTAAATAGAATCTACGTATAGAAAGAATAAGTGGCGCAGTTTATTTACCTGCGAGAGTGGGTAATCAATCGGCCTAGCCTTTTCCCAACTATTTTGGGGTCGGCTTCCAGTCTAATCAGATGCAGCTGAATACCATTATTTTACGAGGAGCAACTACCTATCTGACCTCCACAATCCAATTACTGGGTAATACGATACCCCTAGGTAAGACTGATTGTCCGACTTTCGTGCTATTGACGACCCTTAACGACTGTCAAAGATTCACGAATGACAGCCGGGACCAACGGCTTAACGTGCTTTCCGATGCACGGAGGAGTCTCGGTATGTAAAGATGGTCACCCATACACGGACCAACCTCGGCAATCGTAGCTTAACCCGATGGATCGACCCATACGGCTGTTATTACTTAGCCAAGAGCTCCTCTAGTACGATGGTGGGTAATGTGTGGGTATATTCAGTTTGATGATGGTGCAGTATTTAGGTCAAAAAGGAGAGTTTTCATTTTGAGTAAATTTAAACACTGTAGAATTGGACCACTAGGTCAATGAGTGAATGAACTTGAATCCTTGAACATGTGTGCAAACAAAAAAAAACCATGTTCGGCGGACAATGGATTGTGGTGCACCGCAGGTGGCCTCTAAATAGAGTGATTTCTTTTACTGAATTTATTTTGTTAGAAAAAAATACTTTTTTAATTCATGATTTTTAATTTAATATTTAATTTTGTGGACCAGTATTACTTATAGTTTGATTACATTATTATTATTACACATCTTCCAGTTCCATACCGTACGTATAAATGCCACTGCGTTTGGTAGAAATTATCATCAAACGAAATTAGATTTTTTTTTAAAATAATGATGAGATTGTATCTAAGCGGAAAAAGGTGCGCGTCTCAGGTTATTTATTTTCGACCTTATTTTAAGGCTCGCAATGTTGATTTTGGTTTGGCATTGACAAACCACGCTGTGCTGCGCCTCGCCAGATGTGCATCGGCCCCATAAGTCTCTTAGAAATTGGTATTTAAACATTTATGATAGGAAAACACAAATCGTAATTAAGTTTAAACAGTATTTATTTAATTTACATAATTTAAAATCTAAGTCTTAAAAATATATAAAAAAAAGGAGCGGAAATAATCATAGGGTATTAAAAAAACCGGTCAAGTGCGTGTCGGACCACGCGCAGTGAAGGGTTCCGTAGTTCAAAAGAATTTATCCCAAAAACAAACTTATCATTGGAGCCCAAAATTTTTTTTTTAAGTCAAATATTACAAATTGACAATTTTCGGACTTTTTCCTTTACTTGTGCTGGGAGACCTTGCTTCTTGCCAAATATCATTATTCTAGGTCAACGGGAAGTAGGTACCCAGGTTTTGATTTACTTGCGACAGTTGCGAGTATCAAAAGGCCGTATTTTTTTATTGCGTTGGCTTAGACGCTTGATTTTTTTAAAACTCTAAGGGACAATAGATTTACCTACGCATTTAATATTAATTTCAACTTGATATCTCCACGTGTCCTTGAGAAAAAGAGTCTAGTCTTGACAGACTGACAGACTTGAACATTTTTTTTATATGATAGAATTGCAAATTAACAATTTTCGGACTGTTTCCTTTATTTGTGTTGTATGACCTTGCTTCTTACCAAACTTCATGATTCTAGAACAACGGGAAGTACCCTATAGGTTTTTTATTTACTTGCGAGTATCAAAATATGTCGCATAATGGCCGTATGTTTTTATTGCATTGACTTAGATGCTTGAGTTTTTTAGGACTTCAAGAGACCACAGACCTACGTATTTGATATTAATTTCTTGATACCTCTACGCGTTCCTGAGAAAAACGGTCTTGACAGACTGACAGACAGACAGACAGACGGACAAACAAGTGATCCTATAAGGGTTCCGTTTTTACCTGTTGAGGTACGGAACCCTAAAAACAAGTCAACAACAAGTCTAAAACTTTATTTCTTATCTTAGGGTTCCAAGCATTTCAGTCACGGCCCTTACAACACAACAATACAACATGACTATTAAAGATCAAAAGCAGTTTAAACTATGGATATCGGAATCTACGATTCAATATAATCGATGGTGATATGATCCAATGGAAAATATGAACAGATTAGTTAAACTTCGATTAGTCTTTTACACATGGCAACATTCTCTAGTTTATTCGAAGTTAGTTCATCCATTCACTAAAATAATGGCAGCAAAAAGACCCAGTTGACAACAACAGTAATAACAAGTAGGTATCAGTAGGTCGTATCTCTAGAAAAAACTCTTTAGATACTAATTAGGAGTAAGTTTACTTAATTTAAATAAAATTTACCTTATCCGGATGACATATTTCGCTTCCGATTTCGCTTGAAATAGCTCTTGCTGAAACCGGAAACACGAAAACGACGTATGAATTCTATGTCATTCCATTGATTCCAATGATTGTATCTTGATCTAACGACATACGGTCTACTATAATAACTATGTATTTAGATCGTTCAACTTTTGTATTATTTCGATATCTGAATCCGAGTCACTGTCATGTAACCAAAAACAAAGCTTCAATGAATAGATACTACGTAGAATTTAAAGCAGTCAGGTAGAAATGTTTTGTTTGTAGCAATTTTTTTGAAAGGTCGTCGCGTCTATTTATGCCATCTGGTACGCACACGGTCAGTTTAATCCATCCAAAGGAGTTTAACTGTCCCTTTGGCTTAGTTTAAACGAATCGATGGTTTAAACTGCCAATAATCGATCAACTACCTGCTTGATCTTACGCAATAATCGATACCCAGTGATTAAACTCTCTTCCGAGGTTTAAACTACAATTGATCTTACGGCCCTAACTGATTTACGCACATTAGCGGTAACATATCGATGTAACATTCCGCGATAGTTTATTTTTTAGATAACTATACTTACCTATATTCATATTTAAATATTATGAAAATACAAAAAGGTTTTTCTTCTCCGTAATTTCTAAACTTACTTTAGTATAGTTTCAGCACAAGTCTATAACTTTTTATTTCCTACCTTATGGTTCCAAGCATTTCAGTTAAAGTCATCTCAAAATGTTTAGGATACTTAAAATCAATCAGGTTATTCAAATTACCAAACAAGGCTCATAAAATACCTACTTATTTCATTCAAAGCAATCAAATAAAGTTCCGTTTTGAAAGCTACGGAAGGCAAAAATAACATTCTTACTAGCTCATTGTTTACAGATTTTTTTTGTTAACTTGGCTACCCAAGTTAACAAAAAAAAGAACCCTTTCTTTTTTTTGTTTACTTGGGTAGAACAAACCTTTCTTTTGTAATATGCGCCGAACCGCTATTGGTTGACGAAAACAATGCCATCAATCATCATCATCAATCAGGACCCGCCTGCCCCTGGCCGTGCAGGCGAAAAGCGACCTTATGGGGGTGCAGCACAAAAATCGTTGATAGTACATAGCTGGCATAGTAAGTAATTTTAAAGATTTAAAATGGGGTGCACAAGTTTATCTTTTTATTATTGTTATATTATTTTGTGTGCCTCTTAATCTGCGCTAAATAAATGTACCTATTGATTTTTAAGTCTAATAGAAGCGCTTGCAGATAAAAATCTCCTGAAATGTCATAGAATTCTAGGGAACTGGGCAGCTGTTCCACATTGCTCCTTCCTCTAGCTTTCTTATTTTTATTCCTAGATCGACAATCGAATAAATTACAGGATTTTGAAAGCGAGGTCTATTGAAATGTAAATTGTTCGTGCACTTGTACTATTTTTCTAACGGGGTGAAAAAATATCCGGAAAAAAACATTGATGCTGGTCAAAGGTGGTTTTTTAACAGAGTTTTTAAATCAACACATAGTGTTGGCAGAATTTTCGCCTCTTGGCCGTACATTCGTATAACCGGAACTAAAACGAACTATCCAGATAATATAAATGAGCCAGGTCCTTTTTGTTCGGAAGTCGCCCAAGAACTAAAGTTTCCGAAATCCGACCATTTCCGAAGTTAGCAAGTTAGGCATTTACTTGGAGCAGTCACGTTTTGTTTGCTCAACAACTACGAAACGATAGTTAGCAGCAGTATGTTATCTGTTGTCAGCGTGATTTAGAAATCCTTACTTTCCTCCGCTTTAAGAGGCTTGAGCACAGCTGCTAGCGTTTTATCTTGATTTATTTGCATAAAGTTCTTTAACGCGGATTGTGGTAGGAGTTGACTGGTAGAAATCGTCACGTAACGAAAAAGCGTTATGCCTGAAAAGTCAGTTTCATTCAAGGTCTTAAGTTACAAGTGTTTTTAGCCATCTAGAAAAATTTTCGAGTTTTTATTTTAATGTAAAAACATAACCTATAAATAACAAAATTATATCCTAACAAAAACTATTAAAAACTAAAATATGGCGTCGAAAAATTCCTCCGCATCGCTGTCGACTGGTAGAGTACCCAAAACAAAACTAACTAACTAGCTAAAAAAGAAAACTTTATCTTTAGAAGCTTCTAAAAACTTGTACTAGATGGCTCTGTATTAATCTATTATAAATATCCTCTCTTGTCCTAGTATGGACGCCATTCTCTCACAAAGGATTTTATGATTTTTGTAACAACTTTATGATTCTTGTCTCTATATAATAAGATAAACTAAGTGAAAAAGAGAAGTCCTGATGACTGCCTGACATCAACGCCCAGCCAGTGGATTAAATAGATAGTATCGAATATAACTCAAATACTAAAGTTTATAAAATTTATATGAGACCACCGCGCAAGCTTTCTCTACCAAATGAAAAAAGAATTTTCGAACGAACATGTTACCTCCTTCCTCTTTTTTGAAGTCGGTTAAAAACCCGTGAACACTTTGTCTAACCCAGAACCTCTCAGTAGACATGCTCACGACCACTAGACCAACGAATCTTTTGATATTTATTAAGCTTTTGCCCGCGGCTTCGCCCGCGTGGATGTCGGAAAATATCCCACGGGAACGTACTACCGGAAAATTCTTCGTCATTCCTTGTTTACATTATAAAGGGAACCTCTGTGAAAATTTCAGCTTTCTAGGTCCAAGGGTTTGGGCTGGGCGTTGATGAGTTAGTCAGTCAGTTAGTCTGGATTTTTCTTTTTATCTATACAATAGAAGATACATACGATACCTACCTAAATATATTATGTAGGTAAGTACATGTACTGTTTTGTGTGTATTTATTAGCCTGTGGTTGACGACAGATTCCTCGAATTGTTCGCAAAGTCGGCAAATGTTTGGAAGTGGCGTTCTATACGAACACCGCTCAACTTTGATTAAGAGCTTACCTACATTATACCTACTTGTACGTGAAATTTCTAATAACCTTCTTACCTAAGTTGTTTGCATACAAACATAGATACAAACACATGTGTTTATCATAGTTTTATTATTCTGTAACTCAGTTTAGCTATTTAATTCAAAAACAGCGTGTTTTATCGGGTTTAGGTAAAGGAAATTCAGGGGATCGTGGCTGGGCCACCAAGATAGGCTGTGCCTAGTTTGGGGCCTGTTATAATTTGATTTTATTTTAGGAGGTTTTATAAATGAAACGAACGTGCTCGACTGCCAAGACGGAAGGGAGGAACTTTATTTTTTAACACGGATACAATAGTCATTGACATACAGCCTACACCTTACTGTCACCTGCATAAGTTGGCATTAGTAATTACTAGATTAACATATGGTATTTTGAGCCAATAACAACAGGGCCCACGGCTATTTCTTATGTTGTATAACTTGTGTGTTTGTGTAAATAAATTATTCTATTCTATACGATAACAGCGGCACCCACACGGGTCGATCGAAGAAAGAAGATTCAAACATTAATTGTTAGAATAAGTCTTGACATGTAAAGTTGAAATCCTCTAAAAAGAACCTGTCAAGAGTGAGTCGGACTCGCGCACCGAGGTTTCCGTTCCGATTTCTGAAAAATTGTGCTATTTAGAGACATCGTTTTATTTTTCCCGTAATATTTACATAAATTTCTATTTCATAGAAAAATTTCAGATTTTTCTCTATGCAAACTTCGGAGATAAGGGGTCCGAATGGTTTTTTTTTACATTTTTCATCCCCCTAGTCCCCCCCCCCCGAAAACTTGACTATAAAAATACATAGAGCTTTTGGCAAGCGCAACGACGGTATATAGTCTAACAACCTACCAAGGGGTATCGTATTACCCAGTAACTAAATTAAATTAATTAATTAATTATTACCCAGTAACTGGGTTGTAGTGGTCAGATAGGCAGTCGCTCCTTAAAAAGAACTGGCATCCATCTGCATCTGGTTAGACTGGAAGCCGACCCCAACATAGTTGGGAACAGGCTAGGCAGATGATGAGGTAAAAGAACTGCAACTCTTGATTTTAATCGAAATGATTTCCCATAGTCGAGTAAACAAATACTTAAATCTAAAAATAAATGTTGTATTTGTATTATTTCCTCGTTACACTTCAAAACTTTACAAATCCATAGACAAACTTATGAAAACAAAGTTAGCGAAACAAAATCTAAAATTAAATGAAGAAAGCGGCACTGGATGGATTTAGCACTCGTATTGTGTAAACAAGAAAGGGCCCAGCCGCAAAGTTTGTAAACAAGAACGTTTGACGTCAGCAGACTGACACGAGGCTGGGGAGGCTGGGAGGTTGGGGGGCCGGGAGGTTGGGGGGCTTACATTGAATAATGTTATTTTATTTTATTTTATTTATTTTAATATGTTACATTCTAAGTAGACGTAAAGACGTAACAAACGATGTTAGAATGTTCCTTTTCTCTAGTTTCGGTACGAACTTTACATAATGATAATAAGAATAGTTTCTGTTGTAAAAAAAACCGAGGGAGTCGGACTCGCGCACCGAGGGTTCCGTTCCGATTTCTGAAAAAGTGTGCTATTTAGAGACATCGTTTTATTTTTCGTGTAATCTTTACATAAACTTCTATCACATAGAATAATTTCAGATTTTTCTCTATACAAACTTCGGAGATAAGGGGCCCGGGGGAACGGTATTTTTTTTAATTTTTCATCAAAATTTCATCAAATGATAAATGATTCTATTTCAACTACAATGTTAAGTTGGTTCTTCGGATAAATTCATCCGAACTACGGAACTCTTCATTGTGCGTAGTCCAACACGCACTTGGCCGGTTTTTTTAATACATCTAGTAGTTTATTTTTTTACTATGTAGTTTATTGTGGGAGAAGGACTGTGAAAATTATTATAGTCTGGTGGAGGATGAAGCCTACCTTTGATTGAAATTCAAATTCATTTGTTTGCTAGAATGTAGGTTTACAATGAATGCCCAACGTCTAATCTTCTATTCCACAATCAAATCAGCAAAGTAAACGGCCCTTTACGTTGAAATGAGTGCACAGAACCCAAATATAGCCCGCATGACGCGATGGCAGGTTTATAGTGGTCACGCCCAACTCGCATTGACGTCAGACTCGTAAACCGAGTACTTGGGTATTGCAAGCGCCAAATATCCTAAGTACACTATAAAACGCACTGTATTTCCGTGCTGGACCCAATGGGAGAAAAAAATCTGGCCGTCGTATTTGGTTTGGTAGAATGTTCACTGTGAAAGCAGTTTTGCCAAGATATTAAGGCTCGTATTTATAATCAAAGTAATTACTTGAGTAATTACTTGCTACTAAGTAATTTCATACTTGAGGGTAGAATTCTTAAGTAAAGAAAATGGTGACTATTACTTGGCTAAGAATTCTAAGCTTTGACAGTTCTAACTTCAAGCAATTACTAAACTATAGAAAGAAAATCATTGCTTGAGTAATTACTTTGACTTAAGTAATTACTTTTACTTGACTATAAATACGAGTGTAAGATTACATTTTCACTATTGAAGAAGGTAATCGGTAGGTAGGGTTATTTATAACGACTAGTGATTCACCCTGGCTCCGCAAGGCGGTAATTTAGAAGTGAAGACGGTATTCTGTTCACGATACTCTAACCGCATGAAGCTGAATACCAGTATTTTACATGGAGCGATTACCTATCTGACCGCCATAACCCAGTGACTGGGTAATACGACACCCTTTCGACTGTCAAAGATCCACGAATGACAGCCGCGACCAACGGCTTAACATGCTTTCCGAGGCACGGAGGGGGCTTGGTTCCACGGGCAAACCGCGGCAAGCGCAGTTAGTAGGTATTATTTATTATTTAAAAGACCAAAGACCAAAAAAGAAGAACCAAGAAAGGCCAAAGACTTAATAGAAATTAAGAAAAAGATTTCCGCATTTAAGCTTCGGCCACACCTGAGCGACCAAAGTGACTGCGAAGCGGGAGTGTCAGTCACGCGGCGGACGCTGTCCGTGTTATCTTTATAGCGCATTGCACACCTGCGCGACCGCGACGCGGGAAGACCGCGTTTACAAAGCGGGACGCAGTCGGGACATGTGTAGAGCTTGTCTACTCTGAACAAGGCGAGAATTTTATGAATAGGGACTATAATTTGTACCATTTATGATGTTAATAGCGCTTTACAATGTCGAAAACAACACACAATTTTCGTGATTAAAATACCCGGTCTTGCAAAAAAAAAAGTATTTGTGTCAGCTCCGACGCACGAATAACGAAAACTACGGTCCTTTTGTCAGGTTTTCTTTTGTTGGACAACAATTAAGGTGTTAAACTAAGACGTGCGGCTTCAGTGACTATTCACAAAAAATGAGGTTCGCGCTTCGCACGTAAAAGTTTCGCGTTGTAGACGCAAGGTTTCGCGTCCCGCATCCCGCTACTTATCGCTCAGGTCTAGCCGTAGCTTTAAACTTCCTAATTAAAATTCTGTCACTTTACGAAACAAACCAAAAAGGTTTCACCTAAGGGTCGCTTGCGTGCATCACTAATTTCCCTTTCCAGAACATTACTTTTAAGTACCAGGGACGCTCATTTATTCCAGTCCTAATATGGGCCCTTTGGCAATATTTAAAGCTTCATCAAAAATACAGGATTTTGACGGTTTTCAAGCCGTGGATCGTAAAAGACGACGTAAGTACAGTTTTGTTATCTGGACGAGAGGTCCGATTTCTGACCAAGTGTTTGGCAAAAAGGTTGGAATTTTTAGTAAACCTGTTAAAACTTGAATTTACTTGTACAGTCACGAGCATAAGTACCTACCTTTCAGTTAACCCCTCAAGTGTCAAAATAATGCACTCCATGTGTGCATAAGGACAAAACTTTACATAGTAGGTATATAAGCTTAAATCACATAAACGTAAAAAAAAATCATGTGATGGAAAACATATCCTCATCAGTAGTATCAGTAGTAACCCCCAACCCCCCCACCGCTGGGGTTTTAGGTCTAAAAATAAGCCCAAACTCGATAAGGCGATAACAAAATAAATTGGGGCTTTTTCGTAACCATTTAATTCACTATTTACAGCGTGTATGGATTTAATTTTTGGAATAGGTTTATTGACTATTTAATTAATACTCTGATGGAAAACGCAATTGGGTTAAATTTCCTCAACAGAATTTGATTCCGAAAAGACCTCTATTTTTTATATATTTTTCTGTAAGTAATTCTAAAATCCTAAGAAATTTCATGGCAAAATTTCATTCAAAATGTGCGCATTCGGTAATTAAAAACTCTGACTGAAAATAATTTCGATAGATACCTAGCTTAATTTATTTTTAAACAATTTTTATTGGGTTTGGCGCTTTTATTTTGGTTCCAATGCATCGTTGCGCTTTTTTTTTCGCATGTGGAAGAAACTGACTCTGTCACTTTCTTATTCCCGCCCGGTTCGCTTTTTACATATTACCTTAAGTCGCAGATTTCCTGAAAATGATCAAAAAGGTGTTTTTTTAAAGCTGTGTATCTCATAAACCGTAAATAATTTTGACATGTAAAAAAAATATGATATTTTCAAGTCCTTTTCGCATACAGTGATGGAAGCCAAAACATAATTAAACATACTTTAATGCACCAAAAAAATCTTTAAACATAGCTCCTAATAATCTTTAAAAGCTGTTTATCCCTTCATTAGCAATTATAATTATAATTAAAAATATACCATGAAATGTCAAATTCCAAACTGCATCCAGTGATGGATTACTTTTTATTAAATAGTTAATTTCTAATTTTATACGATTTTATTTGCACTTTTACGACATAATTCCGGTGCGCGTGAGAATCTTCTATCTCGCGCGTCAAACTAGACAGACATAAAGCCATTTCACTTACACACCGAGCTAAACTTGTTACGAACATAGTATTATCGAAACCATACTATGTATTATGATTTGGGAAATTTCTCAAAGTTGCAATTATTATTTCACGAGAAACGACGACGAATTTCTATCAGACAAATCACTGCTCCAATACAGTTCCCCTCAGTCATGATGCGTTCAGTGGCCCACTGATGTGTACGAACCTAATTCGTTCCGTTCAGTGTTTTAATCTTTTTTATATTTTATGTGAAATCTTAAAAATTGTAATAATAATGTAAATTTAATTTTCTATGTGCTATTATTGTATGCCCTAAGGGCGGGACATAGCTGATCACTATTTAATTATTTAAGACCTGTATTATGTACCTACCTATGATTCACAATAAAGATTATGATTGATTGAGAAAAACGTTTTTACAATTTCCGTAAGTGTTACGCGTTTATGCTCGTGACTGTACGTTCACACTACACTCGTTACCAGAAGTTATATGGTTTTATTTAGAGGTTGTCCTAATGGCTCGCCGAATGAGAAATGAGTGGAATTTGGAACAATCAAATATTTTTATAGGGCTAAAACTGCACCTTTTATGGCAGACTAGCTTCTGCCCGCAACTTCGTCCGCGTGTAATTTCTTGTCCCCAGACCATATCCGTCGCATCGCATTGCCTGCCCGCGCTATTACTTTGTTTCCGCTTAGAGTTCTTACCGTCTTATTACAAAACAAGGTTCATCTTCAAAAAATTTTGAATTTCGAACATTATTCGATGAAAACTTAGTACCGGACTAAGTTGTCAGTTTTGTATAAAGAACTGTATTTCTATCACAGCTAGGATCTTATTACAAAAACTGGTTTGATGGTTTAAACCATGATAGAAGAAAAACCTCGTTTTGTAATAAGACCGTTAGAGTTTTTAGGGTTCCGTACCAAAATGGTAAAAAATGAACCCTTATGGTGTGACTCAGTCTGTCTGTCTGTCACAGCTGAACATCTCAAGAACTACTGACGCTATCAACTTGAAATTTGGAACAGTTTTAGATGACGTTTACCCAACTATTTTGCAAATAAGAAAGAAATAAAAACATTTATATTTTTTTTGCAACAGGGTCTTAAAAATTCAAAGTGGGGCTACTAGGGCATGTGGGGTATCATATGAAAGAACGCTGTTTGCACATTCTCAAACATATTTTTTATTTTTTAGGCCGCATACTTTTCGACTTTTGATGAAAAATGTAAAAAAAAGTACCACCACCCCCCCTTATCTCCGAAGTTTGCAAAGAGAAAAATCTGAAATTATTCTATGTGATAGAAATTTATGTAAAGATTACAGGAAAAATAAAACGATGTCTCTAAATAGCACACACTTTTTCAGAAATCGGAACGGAACCCTCGGTGCACGAGTCCGACTCGCTCTTGACCGGTTTTTTCATGTAATCTTAAGTTTGTTTTTGGGATTAATTTCTTTCAACTACGGAACACCTCATCAGAATGCGTCTGCTAACGACATACATACGTACATAATGGAAAAAACAAAAACTAGTGTGCAAATTGAAAAAATAAATATGAGAAAACAGAAAAACTACGATGCTTATAAAATTTTTGTACAAAGGCATAAATTGCATTTATTTTTAGACGACAATTTATGGCCAGAAGGAATTTCTTTTCGTAGATACATAGACTTTAAAGAGCGAGCCGAAGGATCTCACAAAAATATCAACAATGGATTGCGACAATAACGATATTAATTCAAAAACCAGTACATTTGTGAGTTTTAATTGTAAGTCTATTACTAGATCGGTAGATTATGTCAGACTATTATGTCAAACATCTGATATAATAGCATTGCAAGAAACCTGGTTGCTGCCTCACGACATTCCTTTTCTGAGCAGCATAGACCCTCAGTTCGACTTCGTGGGAAAATCGGCGGTAGATACGTCGTCGGGCATCCTACGAGGGCGACCCTATGGCGGAGTTGCTATACTGTGGCGCAAGAGCTCCTATGAAAATGTGTCTTTCGTGCAGTGCAAAAGTGTGCGTCTTGTGGCTATCAAAATAACGGTAGGCGGTAAATCTCTTTTAGTGTTCTCGGTTTACATGCCGACAGAGTCGATGGATAATCTTGTTGAATTTGTCGAGTGTTTAGGTGAGATTCACGCAGTGATAGAAAGTAGTGGTGTAGACGCGGTCTATATTCTGGGGGATTTTAATGCTCAACCGAATAGTCTATTCGGCAAGGAACTATTGAGTTTTTCGGTTGAAGTACAGTGGCGGTGCGCTGACGTTTGCCTGCTTGGTGGTGAGTCGGACACGTATACCTACGTAAGTGATGCACATGGTTCTACTAGTTGGTTAGACCACTGCGTAGTGACGGATGCAGCGTGGAACACTATTAGAGACGCTAGTGTGCTCTATGACGTGTCTTGGTCGGACCATTTACCTCTAATTGTAATGTGTGATCTTAATTTATTAAAGCCAAAAGTTGCACCTGGACTACCTAAATGTAACAAAGTGACATGGGGTGACAGAGACTTGCAGCAGACTGAGGTATATAGCAAATATTGTAATGATCTCTTGAAACATTTAGACTTTCCGTTGGAATTTACTGAATGTACTAAAAGTAGGTGTAGAAATAAGGAACATGAAACCATTTTAGATAATATGTATGCGGAAATTGTGCGAATTCTCTGTGAAGGTGCAATCACCAGTAACTGTAAGAACGGAATACAGCTCAAAAAGCGTTACATAACGGGCTGGAATAAGCATGTGAAGGACGCACACGGACAGGCTCGGCTTGATTTTCAAACCTGGACGTTGTTTGGTAGGCCGAAAAATGGTGATTTGTATGAAAAAATGGTGGAAAGTAGAAGGGTTTTTAAAAATAAATTAAAATGGTGTCAAAATAATAAGGACCAAATAAAAATGAACATCATTGCAAGTCATCATGGCGCGAAGAATTTTGGTAGTTTTTGGAAAGCCACGAACAGGTTGAATCCCAGGTCGGGTCTGCCTGTGAGTGTTGAGGGCCTTAGTGATCCTAATGATATCGCCAACCTTTTCAGCAGAGCCTTTAAGGTTGGGTCTCCCCTAGGTACGTCGTCTGGCGGGCCGGAGGTGGTGTGGGGGTCCGAAGACATGCCTATTAGGTTTACGGCCAGGGAGGTAGCTACTGTCATACACAACTTAAAGAGAGGCAAGTCGCCGGGTCATGACAACCTAAGTATAGAGCATTTACTATATGCTGGTAAGCACTTACCGCGAGTGCTAGCAATGTTTTTTAGCTTGTGTCTGAGTCACTCGTATCTTCCAGCTGATTTACTTAAAACTATTGTTGTGCCCATTGTTAAAAATAAGACTGGAGATGCGAGTGACAAGAGCAACTACAGGCCTATATCCCTGGCTACCATAATTGCAAAGGTGTTGGACAGTCTGATTGATCAGCATCTGGATAGACACTTAACGCTCAGCGACGCCCAGTTTGGGTTTAAGCCACGTTTATCCACGGAAACAGCTATACTATGCCTCAAACAGACTGTTCAATACTATGCAAGTAGGAAAACACCTGTATATGCATGTTTTCTGGACCTCTCCAAGGCCTTCGACCTCGTATCCTATGACTGCCTATGGAGGAAATTGTCAAGTGTTAAGAACCTCCCAAGCGATATCATTGGGATGCTAAAGTATTGGTATAAGAACCAATACAATTATGTTAGGTGGGCGGGTGTCCTGTCGGATGGATACGGGTTGGAGTGCGGTGTGAGGCAGGGGGGGATCAGCTCATCCAAGCTATTCAACCTGTATGTAGACGAGCTGATCTGTGAGCTCAGCAATACCAATATCGGGTGCTCCATTAACGGGCACTGCGTCAATAACATCAGCTACGCGGATGATATGGTATTGCTGAGCCCATCGATCAGTGCACTTAGGAGGCTTCTTCGCATCTGTGAGGACTATGCGGTGGCTCATGGCCTCAGGTACAATGCGACCAAGAGCGAGTTACTGGTGTTCAAAGCGGGTAACAAATATTATGATACTGTCCCACCAGTCACCTTGGGGGGCACTCAGCTTTCCAGGGTCACGAAGTTCAAGTACCTGGGGCATTGGGTCACCGATAGTCTGTCCGACGATGTGGACATAGAGAGGGAACGCAGAGCATTGGCAGTTCGATGTAACATGCTGGCTCGTAGGTTTGCACGTTGTACTAGGGAGGTGAAAATTACACTCTTTAGAGCGTATTGCCAATCTATGTACACGTGTGCCCTATGGGTCAGCTATACAAAAAGCTCGTACAATGCTCTGCGAGTCCAGTACAATAACGCCTTCAGAGTTATGTTGGGGCTGCCGCGCTTTTGCAGTGCATCGGGGATGTTCGCGGAAAATGGCGTGCCAGATTTTTACGCACTGATGCGAACTCGGATAGCATCCCTGATGCGGCGAGTGCGCGACAGCTCCAACAGCTTGGTGGCTACAGTAGCTGACAGGACAGACAGTCCATTGATGTGGAAATGGATGACCACTCATCGTGCGTCATTCCAATATTTAAAGTAAATTGTTTTAGTGTATTTTTAGTGTGGTTATGTGTTTTCATGTATGTATTTATGTATGTTTTTTGTGTATAAAATTGTATTGTGTGTTGTTTATGGATGTATGGTCTGAAATAAATGTATTATTATTATTTCGTTTATTTATATTTTTTCCATATAAAATACATTTTTAAATATTTCTTAAAAAATAAATAAAAAACATTTAAAAATATAAAAAATAGTTGTCCGCCGGTGTCGGGAGCAGGGTCCAAGCTACCGGTGGTTAGGGCTGCAGAGATAGGAACCTCCTCACAATACGAGCCGTATCGAGGAGTACTGCCTTCTGAATCTGGCCCTTGATCCAACCGCCTAACGAGAGCCTCGAAAGATGTTGGTCGAGGCTATCGGCTATCAGGCCGTTGGCCGTTACTACTATCGGCACAATGACAGCCGAGTCCACATTCCACATGTCAACAACCTCGTGAGCTAAGTCGAGATATTTTATTTGTTTCTCTTTCTCAGCTTTCACGAGGTTCCCGTCATGTGGAATAGTAACATCAACAATCATTGCGCGGCGCGCTAATCGATCTATCACCACTATATCAGGCTTATTGGCTACAATAGTGCTGTCAGTAATGATAGATCGATCCCAGTACAACGTGACATGGTCATTTTCGAGAACTGGGTCGGGCACATACTTGTAATACGGTACCTCAGAGTCCACAAGCTTATATTTCAAAGCAAGTTGCTGGTGAATAATCCTGGCCACTTGGTTATGTCTGTGCAAGTACTCGCCGTTAGCCAGACGAGAACAACCCGATATAATATGTCTGATGGACTCACCCGGACGGTGGCATGCCCGACATACGTCAACCGTCCCGTCCTTCATAATATATCTCCGGTAGTTATTCGTCAAGATAACTTCGTCCATAATTGCACAAACGAAACCTTCAGTTTCCCCGAAAAGGTCACTGAAACGTAGCCAGGATACGGACGCTAAGAAATCTACACCGGGCTCATGAAGAGCCCGATAGAAGCGTCCGTGAAGCTCCTTGCTTTGCCATACCTTCCTGCGGTCATCGGTAGTAAGTAGTACAGGTTTGCGCCAGTTCTCTTTAGCCATGGAGAGCGGGGTGAGTCCCTTGTCCACTGCGACCACATCACGGTGCATACCCACATCGGCTTTTAAAAAATATTCTCTGAGGCTGCACACCTCGCGGTTGTGGAGGGTCTTCGCATTTAAAAAGCCTCGACCCCCGCACTTCCGCGGGATGTACAGTCTCATCACCGATGATCGTGGGTGATGCATCCGGTTTGCGGTCAGCAGTGTACGGACCCTCCTATCCAGGGCATCAAGTTCAGTCTGAGTCCATTTGAGTATGCCGAAAGAGTACATCAAGACCGGCATGACCCAACCGTTGAAGGCGCGCACCTTGTTCCCGCCCGAAAGAAGACTGATTATTATTATTATTATTATGTGTCTTGACAATTCTCGGGACCCTGGAGTCCCGGACCTTTAGAAGGCGTACGAGGGGCCAAAGCCAACTCGCAGAGGCCCGTTAGACGCTTTCAATGAAATGAGGCACCAACCGACGATTATCCCTGTACGCACCATGCAAGTGCACCCAAGGACAACCCCCGGTTGGTGCAGGACTATTGCAGTATATGGAAATAAAGAGATTGGACTATGGATTTGAGTGGCTAAAGTGGTCTGGTTGCCTAGAACTATGAAAGGACTATGGCCCCTGCCGGATCAATGTTTTGTAATACACGGATAAAATGGCAGGGGGTGACTTGCACACACAATAATGGGCCCCCGAAAAGGTCGCTAGCACATAGTGTCGTAGCGGCAAGGGGGCAACATGTCCTGAGGTGCTTGTGAGGAGTGGAGAGGTATCCCACGGTTCTCAGAACAATCCCAGAGCCCGGAAGATGGTCAAGATCCCTACAAACACTTACTGGAATACTTCCTTCCTCCGAGCACGTTTGCTCTTGCGAATCTCCACTCAAACCGGCCAATAAAGGCAAGAAAGAGGTGGGAGCTCTGTTCCTCGTCAGTGTTCACTCCAGCCGGCCAATAAAGGCAAGCGAGAGATGAGGAACAAGACTTCTCCCGGGAGATAGGGTCCGTGGGGTCGCTACTGCCCAACAGCTCGCCACATGCTGCCCTGCGGGTCTCTGTATCTCTCTTGGTCTGGCTCCTCATCCTAGATCTGTTCCGGCAAAGTGAACTCTACCGGCACAGACCTAAAATTCGGAGCGCGCAAGCCCCACCACGACGTCAACGCAGAGATACTGCGGTGGGGTTATTATTATTATTATTATTGTGCGTGGTTCGACATGCACTTGGCTGTTTTTTTCTATTCACTAGTCATCTGTATTTTGTCATTTAGCAAGCAAAATTTCATTCTCAAACCAACCAAAAAAATAACATTTTCTCTATACCAAAAAACTTTTTCTCTGAAAACCACTTCAACAAATTACTGTACATAGCAGTTGAAAACACACAGTTTGAGCTCATTACATATGCCAACACTGTTTTTACACGTTCATAAAATCTTTTGAGGTAGAACAATTTTCTATTACGAGAGCCGTTTTGTAGAATGTATTTATAGGAAGTTAATGAGGGTTTTATGTAACTACACCTTTAAAATATATTGACTTCGAAAGTGTATACAAATGTCTGATTTACGGTTATTTTTTTCGTAAATGTTCCTGGGTATCTCGGTTTTTCTTGATCGTTAAATATAGTCATGTGGAGGTTATTCTTAAAGATAATACTAAATGCAGGCACATTTTTTAACAACTCCGATATATTTTGGCAAGAATAGAATCAACCTGTGATTACTTTCTGATGGATTTCACATACTCGACATTCAACTACTGCGCGAATCTTAGCAAAGAAAAGCTACTTTTTT
Organism: Cosmia trapezina; assembly: GCA_905163495.3. Taxonomy (NCBI): domain Eukaryota; kingdom Metazoa; phylum Arthropoda; class Insecta; order Lepidoptera; family Noctuidae; genus Cosmia; species Cosmia trapezina. Next base: position 3,520,961 of record LR991034.1, on the reverse strand, counting down.
CCCATTTACGGGAACGAACGGGAAATTGCGTCTTGCCTCCGCTAATTACACCGATGGAAACAAGAACGCGACAGAAGGAGAAAGAAAGTCTACCGGTGAGTTGCACAACACCACATTATTTTAATGGAGAATTTAAATTGATGCTGTCACTTTCTTTTTGATACATAATATACAGGGTGTTAACGTAGTTGCGTGTCATAGCTTAGAGGTAGGTTCAGTAGTTGTAGTGTGTAAGACATATATGTGTGCTCATGTATAAATAACCTAAAACCTATTGTACTCTTTGATTAGTGTCAGTAATAAACGATAATCCAATGAAGAGACTCGTTTTACTCATCTCCCGGACTCACGACCTTACATGGCGACCCTGCCATCCAAGACGTGTGCCGAGTTCGGTCGCGTGACATAATGAATTGAAAGACAATAATGAACTATCATTTTTTTATTTTTTATTAAAAGTGGATTTCCAATGCTACAATGTGCCGGTCAAATATAGAAAAAGGGGACGTCATTATATCACAAAGTGCATCGGGTGGTACCAATTCGGCGTCAATGCAGGAGTACCACTTATCAAATATTAGTATAGTGATGATCATAATTTGCACCTTACTGGGAATTGCCGGACTTTACGCGGTGTATAAACTGTACCGAAACTGTCATCATTATTCGTGGATAAGGAATGAGATTATCGCACAGAACCTAACACGTTCGTATCGTCGACCGAACCAGGGGGCCTACTCCCTAAGTTCGTCCGTCTTTCCGTCCGTCCGTTCGTCCGTCCGTCTGACATTACGATCCATCAAAACAAGTGTAAAAGTTAAATTTTTCGGACGGGCAAAAACACATCGGGAATAGGGACAACTGGCAAATCATGTTGTCATTCATACTTCGTTGGGACCCCGAACAAATCATCCATCCGTAGGTGATACGGAGTAGGAAACGCCCGTAACGAAGGGCGAAACTGCGGGCTTCGTGCTTAGGGAGTAGGCCCCCTGGAGGCTCGTGTCTGTTACCGAGTGCCGCCAGCAGCGCCAGGAGACTCGCCAGGAAGCGGGTATCGCCTAATTTAAAAATACTGTATAAAGGAAAAGAAGTAATAGTACACAAAAATAGAACCAGACCATATACCTACCTACCTACTAACTTAAAATAGCAATCGTTTTGAATTTAAATTAGTTTAGTATTCGGACGCGAGAAGTAAAGAACAAAATGACAACGCGTTCTATAGTAAGATAAGATAAGATAAGATAAATGACATTTATTTGTAGAAACAGGAGTATACATACAAGGCATGCAGGTTGTTATAAACAAAGAATATCCGTCATGTTCGGCCTTTGTGGCATACAAATATACATGTTAGAAATTATAGGTATTTAAACAAAGCTAAAAACATTATCAAATTTTCACACTAACTAAAAATTAAAATTAAACAATAAATTACAAATTTTAATTAAATTGTCCTATAATCTTATTATAGTATTATAGTAGGTAATCGTATTATAGTAGGTAAGTATATTATTAAAGCATTTATCTACACCCATGCTATAAATCCTATATAAAAGTTTCTGAAACAGTTACCTTATTGCCAACATTAAAACAGCCAGTGTCATAGTAACCATGGTAACCATAATAGCATCCAAACGGGTGTTTTAATGTTGTACTGAATTTCATAATGCAACTCGTTTTCAAAAAAGAACATTGTAATGCACGCGCGTTTCACTACAACAGCGCCGTAATTTAAAAAAAGAACTTATTCGAATTCACGTCGTATACTATGACGGCGGCCGGCATGTTCGATACGAGTATTAGTATTGCAAAAAACTGTTTCAGAACCTTTTATAGAGGATTGATAACATGGATGTAGATAAAGTCTTGTATGCAACTGTACATAATTAGGTATTAAAACACTCATGTGAAGTCATGTGATACTATTATCACACGAGAAGAACCCACATTTGTGTTTTAATACCCCTTATTATACGTCAGTTGCATAAATAACTGTTAAACAAATAAAATAATTTTAATTCTAAACGATTGCTATGAAGGTTGATCTTGCAATTTTTTTTTTGTTTTTTTTTCTGGGTTCCTTTATCGATACTGAACCTATCCCCATTCTATGGCACTCAGCTACTTTAACACCCTGTAAAAGGGATGGCATGAATTTAAAATCTCCATTAAACTAATCTGGTTTTGTGCAACTCACGGTAATAGACGTATTGGACACAGACTAATGAGGATTTTCATGAAAATTTCGCCACCATTTGGGCCAAATGGTGGTGCCAGCACCACTTTGACAAGAGGTCTGCCGTTTCGACAATTGAATTGATGGCGTTCATCATTCGTTTCATTAATTCCTCATTCAGTCATGACTAAAGAAAAAATAGACGCTTTGACACTTTTGACAGGTGTCTGGACCTGACGTCTCAGTGCTGCCAAAAAATACCTCATTGGTATCACATATACGGATGTCAAGTGTACAAAGAAAAAAATTCGTTTATTGGCATAAATACTAAAAAAGCACCTTCGAAGTTATTGCGCTGGGCCCGCGTGGTCGGTCACTCCCTGTCAGGCACCATTACTACCTAGCCTTTTCCCAAATTTTTTGGGGTTGGCTTCAAGTCTTACTGGATGCAGCTGAATAGCAGTACTACTAGCAGTACTTGGAGCGACTGCCTATCTGACCTCCACAACCCAGTTACTGGAAATACGATATCCCTTGGTAAGATTGGTTGTCAGACTTTCTGATGACTCGTAATAACTGTCAAAGATCCACGAATGACAGCCGGGACCAATGGCTTAACGTGCTTTCTCGGAAAGCATGGAGGGGCCTTGATATGTAAAGATGGTCACCCATCCACGGTCCACGGCAAGCGTAGCTTAACGAGATCGATCGACCCGTGTGGCTGTTATTACTTAGCCACACATTGACATTAACCAGCTCAATTTCTTTCCAGGCATAGTCAACCGGGGCGACTCGTTCCGGCGCCGGAGATCCCGGTCCGGCAGCCTTGCTCCGTCGTCACCGGCACAGTCTGCGCCGGAGTCGCAGGAACGCAAGCCCGTAGCCTTGCACCGCGTGGCAATGGTTGGTGCGCCGGGCGTCGGGAAGACGGCGCTCATCAGCCAGTTCCAGACCAGCGAATGCATTAATGCTTATGATAGGCAAAGAGGTGAGTTGTAGGCTTAAGAAGACTGTAGAAGGTCGCTTTGACAGTTTTCATCCTGTAAAGACGCCACTCCTAACACGCTCCAGGGTGTACTTAAAAAAAATCGTTAGATCCACGACTTTCGGATATTAAGAGGTAGGATGTATTCTAGTTTTAAACTGAATTGTCATATGAATAAGTTGGTAAATTAAGCTATTCGTACCGGAACAACTTACCCCCGGCACTTTGAACCCTGGCCTCTACTTAGTTTTGTTTTGTATGAAAATGTATGCGGCATCGTCCATGCTACGCACAGATACGTGCCTGGTAAACAAATAAACCGTGCAGCCAACTGTCCGGGTATATCAGTGAACGGTCAAGTTTAAGGTGATTCACACACGTAAACCTACAAAAAAGAAGACCAAAAAAAAGATGGATAGATTGTGTGAGGACTTCAATGAAAGAGAAGGGAGTGAATGATAACGTGACGGTTGACAGGGGAGAATGGAAGCAGAAAACGTGTTGCGCCGACACCAAGTGACATGGGACAAAAGCAGTAAGATGATGACAGGTATACCTACTGGTCGCAACAAAGAGACCCGAGTTTCTGGACTATAGGCATTTTGGACGAAACACATTTAATTTTATTACAACAGCTTTGAAGGTGCTGGGCAAATGCCTCTTCTCATACCATATCTTTGAAGGTATGAACTGACCACCACTCTTGCTTAAAGCGTGACGTATTAGTAATTACAGACTATTAAGTCCAGGTTTCCCCATGATGTTTTAAAACCCAAAGCTAATTGGACAAGGATTGCAATCTTTGTAATTTCTTTTCCGTTACCAATTTGCAAGCCCCCATGTTTGTTGGCACACTCGTTGCCAACGGTTACTGTAACCATGTAATGATGGCATGACGAAGTTTCATTTACTTATCGTTAGCCTAATCACTTGTCAAAGTGACAGCCTTAGGTTGCTGGCCTAGTGAGGAGACAGGCAATAGCTCAAACACTTTTGACAGAAGCCCTAGCTGAAGATGGGAGGGATGGGGGGCTGGGCTGGGTGTAGATGGGATGAAGTCGCGGACAGCCGCGACTTAATTCGCGTGAAATTTCTTGTTCCACCGGCCCACCCTGTCGTATCGCATCGCCTGACCACGCTATTACTTCGTATATGCTTAACGTTCTTTTTGACTTTTTTTATTTTTGCTCGGCTCATAAGTGTCATAGCGTAATGTTAGACTTCCTCAAGAATTGGGCTATCAAATGCAAAAAGAATTTCTCAAATCCAACTGGAAGTTTCAGAGATTACCGCGTTCAAACATACAACAAACAAAAAAACTTGAGCTTTATTATTAGTATACAGTCATCATATCTATCATATGATGACGTTCATCATTCGTTCATCATTCAGTCACGACAAAAAAAAATAGGCGCTTTGACACTTTTGACAGGAGTCTGGACGTGACGTATCAGGGCTGCCACCTAGTGAATGTCATTTCAGAAAACCCTAATTCTGTTGATAGAAAAACCAATGACATTATACATCTAGACGTTGCCATGATTACAGTGTGAAGTGTGGAAGTGAGACACATATATACGAAATAATTAGGAAAATTGAGACAAAGCATCGTATCTTCTGTCCCTTATTGCGTGCCGTATTTTTGCTTTAAAAATGTTGCCAAACAAAGTACTTTCACTGTTAATATTGCTGTCTCATGACCGGCCACGCGGTGGCTCGATCTAAATGTATATTATCTAAGAGAAAAACGGAGCGCTTTGAAAGTTATTGTCTTTTGTCTATTATTCAGGTTCTATCATTGGGTTCTATTCGCGATGGCAACAATGTAATAATAATATTACTTAACAGTATTCCTGCGATAATTATGGTAACATACAGTAAACATATATATTATATATATAAATCTGTGTTATGCAAATAAATGAATTTGAATTTGAAAATCGTTTCACAATAGAAAAACATTTACATACTAGCTAAACTCAAGCAAAAGTGAGCCAAAGTTACACATGTAGTTACTGCCAATATTATTTAGTAACATGGTCTCGACCGCAGTCTGAGTTTCCTAATGAACAATTACAAATTAATTTCAACTTCTAAATTAGTTGTACCCAAACTCGTCGTCGCTAACTGAATATGCATCGTTACGGTTCAAAAACTAGCTTTGCTTTATTATTTTATGTCGGAAAATTATTATTGTCGTTGTATGCTAGACGCGGAGCGGTAGTGCATAAAATTCTGCAATCTAGAGAGACTGTTTCATGAAAGCTATGTTTTCCGTGGACATTTGGAAAAAAATATTTATCAAAAGAATTTTTCATACTTACAACATCGTTTCTACGTTACTTACGAGTCTAAATTGTTTAGGGTGATCTGCGGGGTAGTTGCGTAACACACATAAACTGACAATGAGGGTTTTCTGAAATGACGTTCACTAGGTGGCAGCACCGAGACGTCAGGTCCGGGCATCTGTCAAAAGTGTCAAAGCGCCTATATTTTCATTAATTATGATTGAAAGTTTTTTTACGCAATTAGTGTGCGAAGTTTAGTACGTTTCAGAAACAAGAACTGGTAAGTAATCTATCTAAAGGTACTAATAAAAAGCTGAAGCTAATCACTATGACATTGTTGCCATCGCGACTAAAACCCAATGATTAGAACCTGAAGGCCTAGATAAATGACAATCACTTTCAAAGCGCTTCGTTTGTCTACTACGACTTTCAACTGAGTGAGGGTTTTCTGAAATGACGTTCACTATGGGGCAGCACTGATACGTCACGCCCGGACACCTGTCAAAAGTGCCAAAGCGCCTAATTGTTTTTTTTTTTTCGTGACTGGATGATGAACGAATGAATGAAACGAATGATGAACGTCATCATATCTATATCTATCTATAATAATAATAATAAAGCTGTTTGTTGAACGCGTTAATTTCTGGAACTCCAGTCGGATTTCAAAAATTCTTTTTGCATATGATAGCTCAATTCTGGAGGCTATTTATCATCATGCTACGACCCCTAGGAGCCGGACAAAAAGAAAAAAAAGTCAGAAAGAACGCTAAGCGAAAACAAAGTAATAGCGCGGGCATACTATGCATTTCGACGGGTGGGTCAGAGGAACAAGAAATTTCACGCGGACGAAGTAGCGCGCAGAAGCTAGTAGGTAATGTGATAATCATCCTAAACTAAACACAATTTCTATCTATATTCTTACATTACCCACAAACTTACGTAAGACTTAAAAATAGGAGTTTTTAAACAAAACTTTTCCCCGAAAATATGGATGATTAGATTCCATCATCTTTTTATTCTATTGTTTACACGAATTTACTCTAAAATAGAACGATGGTCAGATTACGTGGTTTGATCGAAATAAAATCACTTTTCTGATCGTTTGGCCATAGTTTTATATTTTATTCTGTTATACAATCGCTATGTGTGCCGATTGAGAATATTATAAAATATTGAATCGTGATTTGCGTAGCGTTTTCCCAACTATGTAGGGTCGGCTTCCAGTCTAACCGGAAGCAGCTGAATACCAGTATTTGACATGAAGCGACTGCCTATCTGACTTCCACAACCCAGTTACTGGGTAACATTATACCCCTTGGGAAAACTGCTTGTCTGACATGTAGGCTTCTACGAATGACAGCGGGGACCAACGGCTTAACGTGCTTTCCGAGGAATGGAGGGGTCTCGATATGTAATAGATGGTCACCCATCCACGAACCGACCGCGGCAACCGTAGCTTAACCTTCAATCGACCTGTGCAGCTGTTATCATTTACACATTCATTTATCATTCACAGTCTGGTATATAATTATACAGGGTGTAAGGACAGCCCTCCGCAAACTAACAGGGTGCATTCAGCTCCTTATTTTGAATCATATTCCACCTGAAAATTTCTCAAGAACATTTTAATTTTTTTATAGTTTTTTCAGTTACATTTTCTTTATTTCAATGTAAATTTACATTGTGTGTTCGCAGCACTCCATTTATGTAAAAAAAAAACAGCAAAAAAAAAAAACAGCAATGGATATTGAAATACTCTAACGAACGACGCGTGAAATCAGCTGTTCACTTTCTGTCTCGCTACAAAGTTCATCGAACTCACCGCATACCCATTACCTACCCCACCCAACCAGTAACAGACGCTCCGATTTGTGCACAAAAACACAAACAAATCAGGTTTATTGGATTCCCATAACGTTCCTGAAATAATTTCATGTACTAGTCATCTTAGTGTGATATACTGAATTCACCCCATCAGTCTACGGAGGGCTGTCCCTTACACCCTGTATAATTGACGCCATTTTCTACTGAAACAAAAATACGGTTACACTATCCCAATAAAATATGTCGACACCTCCACTGACTTTCTGTTGAACAAGTGGCACTCAGGTACAACAAAGTTACACAATACTGCCAACTTGGTACCAACTGTGAAACACTGAAATGTCACATTCACAGCAAGAGAACTCTTGATGAAATGAAGCCGTTGTGAAACGTAGCGCGCAATATTGTTTCAACCAATCAGAGCAAGTTAAATTGACGTTGGATGACATCAAATAGACTTTAACCAATGATATTTCAATTTGGCGGAGTGGTTCCATTAGTTAAAATTTGATAAAAGACGAGCTTTTAGACTATTTAAATCAATAGCTAGAAATATGAATAAAATTGATTTTTCCAAGTGAAAAATTTATTAGAAAGAAATTCCATTTTTTATCCGACTTTTCCTGAATAGCCCTGATTTTATTTACAAATGCGGTATGGAGAATCTCAGAGAAACTCGTCTTTATGCAAGCAAAGAAATAAACCAATATTTCTTCCCGAGGCACGGTTCCCACGGGAAGAAATCGTGGTTTATTTCTTTAAAAGGTGACTAAAAGATTACTAGATGTACTCAAGTGGTATATCGACCTGCTAATATAAACAAAATACGATCTATCCTTCTGCCAAGTTTGGTAAGAAGCAATAATATTCTCAGGTTAATAACAAGCCGTCAATAAGCTCCATGTTCAGCAAATACCATTGATAAGATTTTTAATTTTCTATAATCACTAGGTTTTGCCTAGCAGTGGGAGTAGACATGGGTAGTTCGCGAACGATTGAAGGAAATGAACTACTTCATTTCGCAAAATAAACTTATCATTCATTCAGTAGTCTTTCAAATGTGTCTCTACTTCATTTAGTTCAGTGTTTCTTTTCGCTCGCAGGCGATATTGAATGAAAGAAGGACACGGTTAACAACCAAAAAACTATCCCAATTGTTATTTCTAAATAGGAATTGTAAATAAACAGCAACGGATATATTTTTAAATACGCCAACTTTAACAAAAAGGTTTAATTATCAGTAAAAAAAACAGAAAATATACTACTTAATCAAAATAGTTTTGCATTCAAATTCATATGTCTAGAAGGAAAATCGAGATAGGTATAAAACTGAAGTAGTGAAGTGCATCATTCTTCGGAACTTGTCAATCGCACTCTCGTGATCTCGTCTCGTCATGTTATGGATGTTTATGGACTAGTTCTGATATACTGAACTATATGAAGTACTGAACTAAATGAGTGGACTACTTCGTTAAGCGAAATTATTATACTTCATTCATTTCTTTTTACTGACACATTCTGCGCATCTCTAAGTGGTAGCGGCCGCGACTTATAACTACTAGTAGGTTAGGTTAGGTTAGGTTAGGACTGTAGGTCTTAGGTTCGGACCCTGACAAGCGCTTTACTTTGTGTAAATAATATCATCACCATTGCTCTCATAATGGTGAAGGAAAACATCATGAGGAGACCGGCATGTTTATAGAACGTAAAATTCGAAGACATGTAACATCTACCAACCCGCACTGGGCCTGCGTGGTGGATTACGGCCCACTCCCTCTCAGAGAGGAGGCCTGTGTCCCAGCAGTGGGAACATTATACGCTGATTATACTATCTAGCTAGGATACCTATTATGATAAATGCTTCTTCCACGCGGACAAAGTTGCAGGAAGAAATATGTGTCCTATGGCATTCGGCAATAGTGTAGATTTCTACTAATTAAAGTATTTGTGTAGTCAGATCATTACTTCCGGAGATAAGCTCTTACAAATAAGCATACATAAACTCACTTCTTCCCATGGTGGTAGGCAGACACTGCAGAACGCCACCTGCTACGATCCTTACATACTCCTGTTGCCTCGTTACGTTCATACATCTGATCATACACGCGCGCCGGTCGCGAGTACTTCGCACCTGACCTTTCTGAAGAACATCACCATTATGGTCACTGTTATAATTTATCGTTCTGTATTCTATAGTATAGAATCAAGTTCTTCTAACTGTACAGACAGCTATGCTGCTGGACAGTTTGTTGCACCACTTCTTCTTCCCAGCTAAAGCACTAGGAAGTGGAGAAGGGCGGGCGTTTTGTGGGGATTGTTTTTTGTAATTATGACGTTTGAAAAGTGCTGATTCTCAGCCTAATTTGAATAAATTACTTTTATTTTTTTTTTATTTTAGGGCGTCCCACGACCTGCGTTTCCAATCAATCAATCTGCCTAGACTTTTCCCAACTTTGTTGGGGTCAGCTTCCAGTCTAATCGGATGCAGCTGAATACCAGTATTTTACATGGAGCGACAGCCTATCTGACCTCCACAACCTAGTAACTGGGTAATACAATACCCCTTGGTAAGACTGACCAACGGCTTAACGTGTTTTCCGAGACACGGAGCAGTCTCGGTATGTAAAGATGGTCACCCATCCACTGACCAACCCCGGCAAGCGTAGCTGAACCTGATGGATTGACCCGTGCGGCTGTTAAGTTTACCCCTGCGTTTCCATCTGTATTTACATCTGCCTTGTAAGTACATTTTGTTAATCGCCTAATTTTACATGTTTATAATATTACAGTATAGATGGCAAAAAATAATCATGATCATTAAAAAACAAAACATTGTGCATTGGTTATTTACCTCAAAAAAAACTCATCCCATAAAATATTCGTTTCATCAGGAAACTGAATGAAGACTAAAAAGCAATCTCGGGAGCGTTTATGAAACGACAATGCTGTGAAGTTCACGCCAAATAAAGAAATAAAGGACAGCAGAGCTCATTGTTTTTGTTGTTCTTTGTAATGGAACAAACTTGTACTGCGCAATAATGGGGACAGAAGTTCTAGTCTTTGATATAGTCTGCTCGTGATTGAAGTTAAGAGCAGCCAAAATGGGAGACGAGCTCGTGGCTAAGTAATAACAGCCGCACGGGTCGATCCATCAGGTTAAGTGATGTGTGGTCCGTTTATGGGTGAGCACCTTTACATACCGAGATTCCTCCGTGCCTCGGAAATCACGATAAACCGTTGGTCCCGCTGCCATTCGTGGATCTTTGACAGTCGTTACGGGTCCTCATAAGCCCGAAAGTCGGACAACCAGTCTTAGTCAAGGGGTATCGTATTATCCAGTTACTGGGTTGTGGAGGTCAGATAGGGAATAGCTCTATGTAAAATACTGGTATTCAGCTGCATTCGGTTAGACTGGAAGCCGACCCTGACATAGTTGGGAAAAGGCTAGGCACATTGATTGACGCATTTGCGCTAAGTATATCTACTCAGATATAACTAGTGAAAAAGTTTGTACGAGTACCGACCATTAGAAAAGTTACTAACTTTCGGACAAAGTAATTACGTACTACTTTCTTTTGTGGCAATCCGCAATCAGTTTTCTGGAGCGGATGAGTTGGAGGTAAACAATGGCGGGAAGAGCGAGACTCCAGCGAGCCATCTACTCCGAAACGGACTACTTGGCAGTTTAGAAGTGCCTGTAAAATTAAAATGATTGAGAGTCTGCTACGTGACCTCGAAAAATGCTACGCCGAATAACGGAGCGCCGAAAGTTTGCAGTAACAAATAACATAATGACGAAAGCACGCAGCAACGAATACCATTACAACGAAAGCATATGATATCGAATCACGGAACAACGAATGCACGTTACAACGAAAAAGTTCACACAACTTTGCTTTTAACAGTCATTTCTATAGTATACTTTGCACTGTTAAAATGAGTTGAGCCATGTGTTGATTTAAGGTGAACGTCCACTGGTCCGCACCAGCCGCAACATAAAAGAAAACTGTCTTCATTTAATTTTTCTTTCTGGAGAACTTTCATAAACCTTCCGATACATAGGTACTTGAACTTGTAGAAATATACTTGAAGTATGATACTTCAAGTTTTTTTGTAGCAATTATTGTTGATTTTTCTGACCGTCCGACCCTTGTGCCCCTCCCAGAAAAAAATTATGGATCCGCCCTTGCAGTGCCATATGAATTCATTCAAAGCAAACCGAAATCCGTTGCATGCCGTGCGTGCGTTGTGGCTGCTACGGACCAGTGGACGCTCACCCCGGTATTAACCTCAATGATTTTTGAAGTGAAAACTTCTTTAGGCGCGTTGAGTGATTTTGGTAGGGGGAAATCTTACGCGTTCGCGTTACCGTGATACTGTGACACTGTGACGCCGCGTTAAAGTTTTTACTCCCCATGACTGTACGAGTACATTTATGTTTTTTCTTTTTGCTTTCTGTTTTATTTAAGTTTAAATCAAGTGGCTGGCTCGTTCTTTGGCCAAAGAATTAGCATTGCCATTCAACGTGTCAGTGTTGTCAGTCTTCTGGGCACGTTTCCGGATGACATCGATGCGGACGAGTACTTCGACGCCTAAACCGCCTAAGTGTCCTTTTGTTTTTGTATTTATTTGTATAGTTAGTTAGTCATTTACTTTAGTACCTAGTGTAAATAGTGTTAACTTGTATTTTGTATATAAATAAATAAAGAAAAATCAAGTGGGTTTTCTGAACAATTTTCTCTTGCATGATAACACTCCATTGCATCGCACGTCGGCAGAAATTCACTTAACTTTGCAATTATCTCGGATGGTTCGTTTTTGAAACTATCTGTTATTACATTCTAGGTGTCTGTTTGTTTGCTTGCATTGCTGGAAATTACTGAAGTTGTCCAGTCGGATTATCTTGTTATGGATACCTGTTGAGATTGTTAACTTATTACATATTTAATAATATTGTGCTGTTAGTCGTATCAGCCAATGGCTTAATTGCCAAGAGCCTCGACAAACACCTAAGGAGCCTCTCGTTGGGCAGCCGGATTAAGGACTTGATACAGAGAGCGGTGCTTCTGGACACGGCTCGCATTGTTAGGACGTTCCTCTCTCTGGAGCCTTGACCACCGGTAGCTTGGACCCTGTTCCCGATGCCGGTGGACTAGGTACTATTTTTTATATTTTTAAATATTTTTATATTTTTTTATTCTAAAATTAAAAAAATTATACATTTATATACATTGCTAGAAAATGAAATAAAAAGTGAAAAAGTAAAAAGTTTATTGATTCCTATAAACATGTTACAAAATATTTGGTATGACAAGATCCCGCACTAGGATACCCTGTGGCGTTATTAATCTTTATTTTTCTCTCTTCACAAAGACTCGCATGGTTTTATAATAGAACCAAGAATTAAGCATTATTTGACATATTAGTGACATAGTAGAGGAGCTCGGGGCTAAGTAATTACAGCCGCACGGCTCGATCCAACGGGTTAAGCTACGCTTGCCGGGGTTGGTCAGTGGATGGGTGACCATCTTTACATACCGAGACACCTCCGTGCCTCGGAAAGCACGTTAAGCCGTTGATCCCGGCTGTCATTCATGGATCTTTGACAGTCGTTACGGGTCGTCAGAAGCCCGAAAGTCTGACAACCAGTCTTACCAAGGGGTATCGTATTACCCAGTTACTGGGTTGTGGAGGTGAGACAGGCAGTCGCTCCATGTAAAATACTGGTATTCAGCTGCACTGGAAGCCGACCCCAACATAGTTGGGAAAAGGCTAGGCAGGCAGATTGAGTGACATATTAGTGTTTTGACAAAAACCCATAAAATATGATTATTTATGAGAGACTGCCGTCCATATCCCAAATACCCATAATATTATTACAAGCCTAGAATATCCCACTGCGGCACAGGCCTCCTTCACTCCTTCTACTTCTCTCTGTCTAGGGCTACATGACCAGTCCTTATCGAAGGAGTCCTTCCTTTTAACTCATCCCGCCATCTCCATCTGGGCTTGCCGCGATGTCTTTTGCCATTTAGAGGGTCCTATTGGGTTGTAGTTGGGCCCATTGTTCGTCTGACATGCGGAGATTGTCCGTCCAACCCCGTTAGATTTTACATAAGTTATTTTTGTGTTGGAACAGATTATTCCAAAAACTCAAAAACTCAAAGCATTTATATCAATTAAACCAATTACAGGCACTTTTGAAATGTAAAAGAGTCGGTCAGTAGGTAAGTCAGAAAGTTGAAGCTAGTTGCCCATTCCAAAACGTAGATCTATGGAGAAGAACGGGCAAGAAACTCCACGGACACTCTTTTAAATCAAAATATGGTTACAAAATATTGGTTACATCATTCATGTTGAAATTATACATGTGAGAACGATGAACGTTAAAAGTGTCCGTATTAAAAAAATAAAAAAAAAACAATTCAAAATTAAAATTAAAATAAGCCGTGGCAACTAAGGTATGACCAGCCTCCACCAACAGCGCACGTTGACGAACCTGACGTATGGATTCGTACGTTGTATAAGTAATCATCTTCCGGAGAGATTAAGATTGTCAATACTTTGCAAAATACAGATATAATTTTCTCTCTTTAACAAATTCGGCTATTTTCATCACAGCTTTTAGGAAACGTTTTATCAAGTTTTACAAAATAAGGTAAATTGTTTTAAATCATACTGAATAAGCATCGTAAAGCGAACGAATAATAAGATCCCTATTTATACAACCCCATCATTTATCTAAATATAGAAAAAACATAATTTTGATTACCACGCCTTTGGGTTAAAATGCGAGATAACAGTTCCGGAGGTACCAGGACCTCATAAATTATGAAGAACCCGTTGAATCGAGCCAGCGACCACTCGTGATCGTTTGAGGGTTGCCATTTATTATGACTGTATTCATTGTCCCTGCTTTTTTGGAAGCCTTGTATATTTAAAGGGCTGAAACTAGCTTGAGCTAGTTTTGATGATAATTATTACGTTAAGTTTGAACTCAACGTAATAATTATCATTCTCCTGCCCTTATCCCAATTTATCAGTAGGCGCAACATGTCTTTTTCTTCCATACTTCTCTATTAGTCGTCATCTCGGTAGTCACTCCCTTTCTAGCCATATCATCTTTCACACAGTCCATCCATCGTTTCTTTGGTCTTCCTCTACTCTAAAACTTTCCTCGCGGCATTTTCCTCATTCCTCTCCATCACATGCCCAAATAATGACAACCGATTTCCACACGACTTTTCAGTCACCAGTGTCACTTTGAGACTTTCTCTTGAGTAAGAGTAGCGTAGGTAAATTGTAGGTGATAATTAAATTAAATAATGGTGTGTCTAATATAACTCAAAATAAACCTAACTGCAACTGCCAAATTGCTAATTTTTGCGATGCGTTGTCGTGCTTCAATATAGGTACATAATATATACAATATATGTATATCTAATCTGTCAGAACGTAATTTTGTGACAAGCTTCTATCATTCATTTAACATGACCTGTGACTACTATACAGACGAGCTATAAAATTTTAATCCCTTTCATGCGAGCACTTAAACTCTTGAAGTACCTATGTTTCATTAAAATAATAATATTCTAGATAGTTTAAACAAACGATCTAGTACGAGTACCTAGTACGTAACCGCCTGAGGGCAACATGTAAGTTCTAGTATTGGTTGTTACCAATACTAGAACTTACATGTAACTACATTACGTTACGTCAGTTTTCATTACAAGTTTCCAGAAAATCGGTCAGGAAACAAGTGAAATACAGAAAGTATACTCTGCAATAAAAGCGAAATGGGTGGGAATATGAAAGTGACAAAGTTAATTACTTACACATGCGAAAAAAAGAGAGCGTAACAATGCGCTGGAGCCAAAATAAAAGCGACAAACCAAATAAAAATTGTTTAAAAATAAATTAAGTTATATATAAAAAAACTTTTTACAAAAAGAAAACAACCGACTCCCAAAAAAACACTACAAAGTGAAAAATAACTTTAATTTCGGAAGTCGGTGTCTTTGGTTTTTTATTTAATTTCTTTTTTTTTGCCACCGACTTCCGAAATTAAAGTTATTTTTCACTTTGTAGTGTTTTTTGGGAGTCGGTTGTTTTTTTTTTTGTAAAAAGTTTTTTTTTTTCTCTTTTTAGTGGTGCTTACTTACCCCACACAAATCTGAATACCACTCTGCAAAATAAATTAGAGCATCATCCACATAGACTAAAGGCTCTTACAGACAGAGGCGATATCGCGAGCGATATTGCGATATTATCGCGTCGCAACACCGCTACGCGACACGTCCCGACACGTCGCGACGCGATATCGCCTCTGTCTGTAAGAGCCTTAAATGGGAAAAATACGTATTAAATTATTGAAGCTAACTCAAAAGCCACTCATAAGAACTTGAAGATATTTTTATGCCACCATCTCAGGAGTATACCATTTCAAATAAAAACTTTGCAAAAAGGCAAATACGTCGCGCTAAGTCGTGTCAGAAGTTTGGTAGGCGTAGTTTTAGTTGACGGAGATATAACGAGGCTATGAAATCTGCCTTCTGACAATCAAGGCCACACATAACATACAACTCAAGTAGCGCAATTTGAAGCGGCATATAATTACCATTAAATCATTTCAAGCCAGAGTGCAATCAATCAATCAATCAATCAATCATAAAAATCTTTATTTTTCTCATTTAGTATTACAGGCACTAGATATTTTATGCACAATCTTATATAGAGAAAGGTGTCTGAAGTAGGAGGGCCCTGAGTTACAGATCACCCGGCTCTTTTGTTACACAAGTTACATTACCAAATGGTTAGTCAAGATATACTTTCAATGAAAAGTACAAATTATAAGTAGATATATTAATATTAATGATACCTTTTTAGACAAAACAAAATAAAATAGAAATGAGATAACGAAAAATGAAGAATAAAATGAATGAGTGTATGAATGCACCTCATGACAACTCTAATAATCCCAAAGACGGCTAAGATACATTGTTTTATTACTGAGTTCCGATGCCTACCTTCCAGCTTCTTCATCAGATCGGTTCGATAGTACGATTTTGCACTCTGGCTACGGAGTGCACCTCATGACAATTCCAATAAGCTGAAACACGGCTAGGATACATTGTTTTATTACTGAGTTCCGATGCCTACCTTCCGGCTTCTCCATCAGATCGGTTCGATGGTACCATTTTCATCAGAACCATTTATTTAAAGCTTCGTCATAGTCGCTTAACTATTTTAATCTTATCGCTATCCGTGAAATACTTTTCATCGTTGAGGAGTTTCCCTAGCCATCTGTGGTGTTCTTCATCAGTTCCACTTCACCAGATGATACTTTCTGAATGCAAACGCTTGATTTGTTGATGAAAATACCATAATCGCTATATGTATGCCTATAATATTTGAGGAGTTCCCTCGATTCCTCATGGATCCCATCA
Organism: Cosmia trapezina; assembly: GCA_905163495.3. Lineage (NCBI taxonomy): Eukaryota > Metazoa > Arthropoda > Insecta > Lepidoptera > Noctuidae > Cosmia > Cosmia trapezina. The sequence continues at coordinate 3,504,236 of LR991034.1, read as the reverse complement.
TCAGAACTGGATTTTGATAAAAATGGGACCAATCTGGAAGTATACCCTTTCAAATAAAAAAAGAATTTTCCGAATCAGTTCATAAATGACGGAGTACTGAGGTAACAAACATACAAAAAAAAAAACATACAACCGAATTGAGAACCTCCTCCTTTTTTGGAAGTCGGTTAAAAATACTTTCAGCCAGAGTTTTTACTTACATAATACGCACATTTTGAATGCAACTTTGCAATGAAAATATAAAAAAACCGGCCAAGTGCGTGTCGGACCACGCACAATGAAGGGTTCCGTAGTTGAAAAGAATTTATCTCAAAAACAAACTTAACACTCTTTCTTAACTATTTCTTTTTATTTCATCAAATTACAAATTCACAATTTTCGGACTTTTTCCTTTACTTGTACTGGGAGACCTTGCTTGTTGCCAAATTTCATTATTCTAAGTCAACGGGAAGTACCATATAGGTTTTGATTTACTTGCGACAGTTGCGAGTATCAAAATGTGACGCAAAATGGCCGTATTTTGTTATTGCGTTGACTTAGAAGCTTGAGTTTTTTAGAACTTCAAGAAACCATAGACCTACGTATTTGATATTAATTTCAACTGTATACCTCTACGCGTTCCTGAGAAAAAGGGCCTTGACAGACTGACAACTTTGAAAATATTTTTTTATGTGATAGAATTACAAATTAACAATTTTCGAACTTTTTCCTTTATTTGTGTTGTGATACCTTACTTCTTGCCAAATTTCATGGTTCTAGGACGACGGGAAGTACCCTATAGGTTTTGATTTACTTGCAAGTATCAAAAAATGACGCATATATGGCCGTATTTTTTTATTGCGTTGACTTAGAAGTTTGATCTTTTTAGGACTTCAAGGGACTATAGACTTACGTATTTGATATTAATTTTAGCTTCATACCTTCACGCGTTCCTGACAAAAACGGTCTTGACAGACTGACAGACAGACGGACAAACAAGTGATCCTATAAGGGTTCCGTTTTTTCCTTTTGAGGTACCGAACCCTAAAAAGTAGAGGTATTTTCGGAATTATATTCTATCGAGGAAATTTAACCCAATTGCGTTTTCCTTCAGTCAAAGTATTAATCAAATAGTCAATAAACATATATCCAAAAATTAAATCTATACATGCGGTAATAATAGTCAAATAAATTCATACGAAATCCCCCAATTTATTTTGGTATCGCCTTAAGGCATCATGAATTGAACTAATTAATACAAAATTTACTGAATTTTGTACAAACAACGTTGCGGCGGAAGAGAAGAGAGATCGAAGTAAACTCTCAGAAACAGCTCGGCGCTTGCAAAAGGCATGTATTAAATCGTACCCCAAATGATGCCTATTCTAATGTCCTAAAAATATTAATGTACACTCTAATATAATGAATGTGACTCTTTTTGTGTGCCTCAAATATTTCCCATTTTGTTGTTACAAAATACAAATGGCCAATTAACTGAAATAACTTAATGTTGCGCTCGCCGCCGTGGCCTCGGTCGTTTCGTTGGTCTCTGTTCTAAACTATCATAAGGGGTTAGGGGTCGCCGGGGTGTCCTAGCCTAACCTAACCTTTGAGAAAATCAGAAAGTTAAAAAGACGCACATTTATTTTTAAAAACGTACATTTTGAAAAGCACAAAAATGTTTAAAAGGCACATTTATTAAAAATGGGAACATCATTACAAAGTCAATAATTTTTTATAGGAGAAATTACTTCCCCTTGCAATCATATTTCTGGGACGTAAATGATACTGTCACTGTATATTATAAAAGCCTGTGAACCTTTTATACCTTTCTGACTTGTGTAGCAATTTAATAAAACCTTATGTTCTTCAAGATTATTAAAATAACAAAGTTATAATGAACTACTTTTTAAAGTCTCTCTGAACATTCATTGCTTTGAGCGTTTGACAGAAGACATTGTGTTAAATTTTCTTGATAATGCTGTTTGATAATCATGGTAGGTCTTTGACAGTCGTTACGGGAGTCAGAAGCCCGAAAGTCTGACACCAAGTCTTGCCAAGGGTTATCGTGTTACCCAGTAACTGGGGGTCTACTCCCTAAGCACGAAGTCCGTAGTTTCGGCCTTCCTTACGGGCGTTTCCTACTCCGTATCACCTACGGACAGATGATTGGTTCGGGGCCCGACAACACGATTTGACAGTTTAGGTTTTGCCCGTCCGAAAATTTAACTTTTACACTTGTTTTGATGGATATCAGACGGACGGATGAACGGTCGGACGGATGGACGGACGGACTTAGGGAGTAGGCCCACTGTGGCGTGGTAATCAGATAGGCAGTCGCTCCATGTAAAATACCTCACTCCGTACTCAGCTGCATGCGGTTGGACTAGAAGCAAAAGGCAAAAAAAGAAAAAAAAAAGGCAAAAAGAAAGAAAGAAAAAAAAGACAAATGAAAGAAAAAGAGAAAGGCAGATGATGAAGCTGTTTGATATTTGACAGAGATACCTAGTTATATAAACATTCAACCCCCCCCCCCAATACTCCCGCTCTGGGTGGAGCGGAAGGGCGTGTCAGACTTTTACTGAGTAAAACCCACCCGTGTTCCTTCAGTTGCCTATGCCACGGTATTTTTTTCAAACAACCCGCGACCCCAGCGGAATCGGCCCTATTGGACCCCATCTTTTGCTGACATCTCCTTGAGGCGCGCGTGGAACACAACGGGCCGTCGACCTGGGCTCCTTACCGGACGGCGAGCTACCCATTACTCACCGTCCGCAAGCCCGCGAACCTGAGACCTCTTTATATCTCCGAAGCTTTTGTGAATAAATCTGAGTTTGTTGAGGTCTTTTTTCTCAGAGTCGGTAAGGAAAAATCGAACCCATTTAGTTTTAAAATAAACTATTTTTGGCTCAGGGTCTGTTTCACCACCTACGATTAAGTTCCTATTAACTTACATGGCAGATTATTTCATACAAATTCTGTTCCATTTTTGAATTTATTGGGTAATTAGTGGCTATTCGGACATCGTGAAATGTGCCCTTAAAGGGCGGCGCAACCAGCGCTGTGGTAGCCCGTGAAATTCTTTTTTTTTGCAATTTGCAGGTCAGTGTAAGGTTGTATTTCTTTGTCGAATCTGGAGGAAATCTAACTACTCTGGCTACTGCTGGCTGGTTGGGGGGGTTTCAGGGGGTACGCCCGCTGTACCCCCCGAAACCGTAAGAAATTGACAAAACACTTATGTAACTAAAATAGGTTTAATAGAGCGTTTTAGTTTTTTTTATGAATATGGGGGATAGTATTTATGAGTTCGATATACTCTCGCCTCCGTTTTCCCCGAATGGACATTAATTACGTTATAGTACCTATGAAACAGAAAACCCTGTTTGCATAATGTGATTACTGGCTATCTTGCGTGTTTCCCCTTTCGGTAAACATTGGCCAGTGTATTTACTAAAAGGGTTGATTCTGGTTTTACCATCGTATGCAGAATAAAATTCTTTATTCTGTTATTATTACTGGATGTCTATCACGCGTGTACAGGAGTACCCAAGTAATATGGCTTATCGATGTACCTGCGCAGAAGATGAATTTTCAAAGCGCGGGAAATGCTATTGACCAATCGGCACGCTCCACGCTTTTTCCTGTACTGCTATTGGTCGGTAGCTGCCGCCATGTTAGCGCGCGCCGCTTGACAGCCGCCATACTTGCGAGTGAGACGGAACTAACAGCTGCAGTGTATTATGAACCTTATAGTAGTGATCTAAGGTTGATTGTAAGTTTTAAGTATTCTCGTTAATCTTCGGGGCCATACTTTCTTTTCTGTGCGAACGAAGATTCACGACGCGCCTTATTAGTTGAGTATTACTGTAATCCCTGAAAGGTTACGCAGAAATGTGCTGTAGTACACGCACATTACGCTAGTTACGTGAGTGTATTGCCATCAACCGGGCACTAATCCAGATTCCGGGCTGCTTGCTACTGAGAAATTCGTGGTGGAAATACCCAACAACACTGCCCTTCCTGGGAATGGAACCCAGGACCTCTTCTCAGCACTACACTAAAGAGGCAGACTTCCGATTGTGAATCATATTTGCATTAAAACGTCTGTCAGAACTTTTATCAAAAAACAAATTAAAATGTTTATTACTATTGTAAGTTATGGTACGTTATGGAATACCCTTTTAAGCAATGGGTTTTGCTTGAGTTATCATGACAACCACTTATCTAATTTAGGTTCGTAATTTTTGCGATAGCAAATATTTTATCTGGAATATAATATTTATTTTAATGAACAAGCTAACATTGGGCACAGTCTATAGCAATACAATTAACAATCGAAAGAAAAATTAAGAAATACAGTTAGCAACAAAATTACATTTGTACCAGGATAATAGAACTTCGAGAAGCCTTGATTTACTTACAAACAGCAAAATCTGTGAACTGTAATAATTGTTCAATTCTAACTTCCATTCCAATCTCGTCATTTTAATTAGAAAAAGAATGGTTGAAGCGAAAATCGTTTTCGCGTCAACAATTTTGTTTATTGAATTATTCTCTTTAGAATTGTATTTTTAGAATGTTTTATTAAATTTTTCGGACATTTTGTCCCTTAGTATTAAAAGACTAGCTTATGCCCGTTACTTCGTCTGCGTGAATTGTCTTATTTTAACATTTTTCAATACTCAAACATTTATTGCATTCCACAATGTATATTCTTAGTTGGTAAGTAAACATTTGTTGTAACAATCGTGGACCCTGTCGGGCACAGCAAAAGAAAAGTTTGAAGGAAGAGGACTTATTTATACATGCAAATTAACTTATTCTAAGTAAAATTAAGGTAACATTTTTTATTAACTATTAATTAATCTAAAATTTTTATTATTCATTTATATTATTATGTCAGTTCTATGGATTTGTCAATTAAATATTCATTTATACTATAATAACATTTATTTAGTAATATTTTTTTTAAATTTATTTGTAAAAATAGCAATTTTTTCCTCATTTCTGAGTACCTCGGGTAGTTTGTTGTACCTACATTTTTAATGACATAACCAGTGGACTAGATTCAAAAATTTTTTTTTTCTTATGACATTAGGTAACACTGTTCCTATGAACGAATTTTCAGAATCGTATCAGTAGTTCCAAAGATCAGACTCACAAATAGGTACAATCTTTATAATAGTATTAAAAGATAAACAAGTCTCTATAAAAAAGTTAATTATAAAATCAGTCATATGCATATACGAGCAATGTTTATACAAATGCAGAAAATATGTACAAAATCTTTTAGTTTTTAAATCAGCAACATGAAACCCTGATTTCAGTTAATTAATTTATGGTAATTTCTATTCCATGCCATCTCTCATATTTATTTTGAATAAATAGGTAATTTGCACTCTTATAAAATAAAATATGTAGTTTAAAATAGAATAGGCATTAAGTTGCATGTTAGAGTAGCTATATTAATTTTAAAGCATTCGAAATACCTCCACAAGCAAAGCGACCGCAGTATTATTAATAACAAAATAATTAATAAAGTCACATAATGCAAATATCAGAAAAGCTGTGATAAAGCTACTTTACATTTTAATAAGCCTGCTTATGAACATCGAAACCACATTCAAAATTTTACAGCTTCGCATTAATGAGCCATCCATTTAATTTTTAATATAAAAGCTTTTAAACACACTCATTGATGTAAATGCTCGTGGCTAAGTAATAACAGCCGCACAAGTCGATCCATCAGGTTAAGCTACGCTTGCTGGAGTTGGTCCGTGGATGGGTGACCATCTTTACGTACCGAGACTGCTCCATGCCTCGGAAACCACGTTAAGCCGTTGGTCCCGGCTGTCATTCGTGGATCTTTGACAGTCGTTACGGGTCGTCAGAAGCCCGAAAGTCTGACAACCAGTCTTACCAATCTGCCTAGCTCTGCCTGTTGGGGTCGGCTTCCAGTCTAACCGGATGCAGCTGAATACCAGTATTTTAAATAGAGCTACGACCTATCTGACCTCCACAACCCAGTAACTGGGTAATACGATACTCCTTGGTAAGACTTTGGTTGTCAGACTTTCGGGCTTCTGACTACCCGTAACGACTGTCAAAGATCCAGGAATGACAGCCGGAACCAACAACGGTTTAACGTGCTTTCCAAGGCACGGACCAACCCCGGCAAGCGTAGCTTAAAGAGACAGCGCTTTAAAAAAAACCTAGAAATAGTTCCCAGAATAATTACCGCATGGCTAGGAACAAAATTGACTATCACGACCAAACCAGAGCGATAGGCACAGATATTGTGGCCATAAAACATGCGAGGGCCAGCATGGACGTTAGTAATTGATATAAAGTGGACACGAAGCTTTTATGTGAGAACTAATATTGATAGGTATTGGGCTATTCGGTTCGAATGGACTTGTGTTTGTCTCTAGGATACAGAATTGAAGTTTCATCGTGATTCATTCTATTAACATATACGGTGTAAGTCTTTGACAACTAAATTAAAGTCAACTAACTTTTATCTGAAGAAAAAATAAGATGGCAGAGATATGATTTTCTATATAAAACTGCCAAAACGTCATATTTTTCCTTAGAGAAAAGTTATCTGAAAAGTGACATGTTGCGCCGACCCTAAAAAGATTGGGATGATAGAAGTGCAGGAGAATGATGATGATGAAGATGAAAAGTTGTCTGACCATTGATCAGCCCTTAGTTGTCAAATATTTATACCATGTATATTTTTGACGATACAGATTTAATCAAAATCACACTAATGTTATAAAGGCGAAAGTTTGTGGGGGTGTGTGCGTGTGTGTGTGTGTGTATGTTTGTTACTTGTTCACGCTCAAACGGCTGGACAAATTTGGATGAAATTTGGTATGTAGACAGCTTATACCCCAGATTAACACTTAGGATACTTTTTATTCCGGTCTACGCGGGTGAAACCGCACGGCCGGCGCAGCTAGTAAAAAATAAAATTGACACAAACAAAATTACAAAATTCCGAAGGCGTAGAGGCTACGCCATCGTAGCATATGCGCTACGGCGTAGCACGGCGTGTAGCACAACGGGCGCAACTGTTTCTATTTTTTTTAAATCTTGAATTAGATTTTTTTCAGTAAAAGGCACCTTTTTTTGTTTACTTAAGAATATCGTTTTGCAGATTTTTAAATTATTTGAAGACATTGCTGTAATCTCTAATTTGTTTTTTTATCACCATAAGCTCTTGCCAATATAAAAAAATCTGCCAGTTTTTTCCTCGCTCATTTCCAGGCCACGAAACAATTCCCGTGTCGTTGACAGCGGAAAATTCAATCAACTACCCGCAGACACGAGCTTAGTGACGATCCACGGAGCTTATTACGTACTCATCAGGATTTATTGGTGAATTGATCTACATAATAAATACGCTTGCATAATACGTACAGTCAGCAAAAAAAGTCGATTGACACTTGTGTTTTCTAAATCTTAATTATTGAGACAAAAATACTTAATTAAAATCGGAACAGATGTAAATTGTAAAGAAAATTAACTCTTATTTAATAAATGGAATGCTAAAAAGCAGGTTATCGTATCATTTTGTGTTAATTTAGATTATGTCAAAGTAGCAGTGTTAACCGACTTCTGTTGCTGACCGTACCATTCTTTATTGATACAAAATACACATACATACTCACGCCTTCTTCCAATGTGGGTAAGCAGTAATTACAGCTACGATGCTTACATATTCATTATTTTATATTGAACCAGCTGCGCCCCGCGGTTTCACCCGCGTAAACCGGGATAAAAGTAGCCTATGTGTTAATCCAAGGTTTAAGCTATCTACAATCTACATACCAAATTTCATCCAAATCGGTCCAGCTGCTTGAGCGTGAAGAAGTAACAAAATACAAACACACACTGTGATATCATACAATGTGTTTTTTTTATATCCCATAACTCTAGGGTATTAATGAGACCATGATTATGAACAACTTTTACTATGGGACCGAACCCAAAATCTCGAAACAAAAATCAGCTGCCCCATACATTCATTCATTCCTACATTTTGACGAGTTATGCGAACATACCTAATGTTCGCATAACTCGTCAAAATGTAGGGAGCAGGTGATTTTTTTTTCGCGATTTCGGGTCCTGTCCTATAGTAAAAGTTGTTTATAATACCCTAGAGTTATGGGATATCAAAAAAAAACACGTTGTATAGATGACCCTTATATCAAAATAGTTTAACATAGTATACGGAGAAAGGCCTCGGAGATGAGCAAAAATATTCTCACATTTTAAATTAAATAAAAATTTCTGTTCTTTGACATTTTTCTGTCAAAATACACTGGCCAATATTTCATTAACATTAATAGATGTCTCTGACTGAGGCAGTAAGAACTATACATTTCTTGAAATGCAGAATACAACAACAAAAAAAAACAATAGTATCATGGGGACTGAAAACTTACAGCGTAACACGTCACATTAGCATGTCGCGTGACGTGACGCGAACGCATAAGAATTCCTTATACCAAAAATCGCTCAACGCCTATATAAAGTAGTTTACACTTCAAAAAACCCACAAAAACATATTATTACACACGTAGTTTAATATTTCCTTGAACTTGCAGTAATGTCTTATTTTACTCGTCGAACAAAAAGTCTTAAGTGCCTAATAAGTTTCTTCCAACTTCTGAGTAGATACAAAACAAAGAAAGTTCCTGTTTCACCCTTTTCAAGCCCTTTTCATTAAAACTTTGGTGCCTGTGGGAATAAGGGTGATTGGTGGATATCAAACGCATCCATAGCAACGTAGCATAGCACATCTCTGGTGGAAAATAACCCTTAGTAAGAGATAGTAAGAGATTCGGTCCCACAATCGATTTTCGAAATGGCTGACTTTCATATGAAGACTACATAGTCATTTTGGCAAGCCAGACAGTCGCATTCTTGGTTTTTTCTGCCAGGAAATTCTCAGTTCCAAGCCGGAGTTTGGAACTGTGCCCGGTAAATGGCAATAGGCTCAACCCCTATTAATGGAACTTACTGTAGCCCCAATTGTGGGTTAATCGTAGATACATCTCTCTCTGCCAAACCATTTGAGTAAAAACGTCGCAAAATGAGGTATTTATTTTGTCTGTGAAACTGATTTCTCACTTTTGATTACCTTCTCTGGTATTCAGCTTATTTAGATCCTAGAATCTAGTACTTCTAGATTCTAGGTGCTATTGATTCCTACGAACATTTGTTATTTGCTGGTAAAGACACCAAACAGATTTTATTTCAGGTACTTAATTAAAACTAGCACGGAATAAGGACTAAGTAGAAACAACGGAAGATCTTTCAGTATGTACATACTGAAAGATCTTCCGTTGTTCCTATACAGATGCACTATATAAATAAAAAGAGAAGTCCTGACTAACTGACTGATTGACTGACAAATCAACGCCCAGACCAAAGCCTTGGACCTCGAAAGCTGAAATATTGCACAGAGGTTCCCTATATAATGTAGACAAGGAATAAGGAAGGAATTCCCGGTAGCACGTTTCTCTCGGATATTTTCCAACATTCATGTGGGTGAAGCCAAAAACTAGCCTCATAATTTAACTTCTACGCTCAGCCTAAACCGCTGGATCTCGAAGAATCAAATTGTTCAAAAGTTCCTTATAAAACGAAGGTAAACACTGAGGAAGGGTTTTTGAAAATTCAACCCCTAAAGCGGTCAATTAGGGGAGGCAAGTCTGTATGGAAGTTCGTAATTTTTGTAGCGTAAAATAAAATAATAAATAATTTATAAGTATAGTTAGTAGTATTTATAAGTATAAGTAATTTTGTTTTGTTTTGTAGCGTAAATATAGTGCTATAAATATAATCATCAAATATAACACGGCCATTCTGATATGTACTTCGTTCTCGAAGTACAAAAAAATTTTTTTTAGTTTCAAAAATTAAAATTATACTTTTAAAACAATTAATTACAAGTTTAAAAAAATTACAACAGTCATTCTGCTTTGTATTTGGTCCTTGAAGAACATTTCTGGCAATATTACTTAGGTTTTAGGTTTTTTTAGGTTTTAGGTTAGGCCAGGCTCAATAGAAATCGAAACTACATCATTAACACATTCCATCCATCTTTGGTCTGTCGTTTTTCTTCCACTCTTATTCATTACTTAATACTTTTCTCGTCGCATGCCCCAAAAAGCCAATTAGCTATGAACATTGAGCCCCGTGCATCACAAATTACTAATTGCGTTCAGCACTAAACGCATTTAAAACATCGTTCTGTTTCTGTCAATTATTTGAATACGACATAGACAGAACGATGTTTCAAATAAGTTAAGTGTTAAATGGGACTGGACAGGAAATGTCTGCCGCAGCACAGAACTGGTGTCCTGAGACAGTGAGGCGGGGTCGCGGCAGACCACGTAGGAGATGGCGAGACGAGCAGGATGGGTTATAGGGAACTGGGAAGAGGACGCCGGGCTTGCGAAAGTTGGAAGGAGTGAAGAGAGACCTTTGCCCAGGAGTGGACGCAGACAGTAAAAAAAGTGTTAACCCTCTTATCTGTAAGCTAATAGACATTTAAACGTCTAAAAATATATGGCTAAGCAGACGCTAATCATTACATGGCTTTAAACAAAGTTTATAAATATGAGGGTTATAGTGATTTGTGGTGCAGTTGGGCCTGTCTCTGAGCTCCCTGTCAGTACAACGTTGGGCCACAATAGTTCTCATTCGACTGTCAATCGGCAGTCAACTGCGGGTGACGCGCAGTTCGCCATTATTGGTCGCGCTACTTCCTCTGATTGGCCTACATTGTGGGTACTACTATTGGTGGAATGGAACTCGATCTAGATTCAGATTTCATAGTTAGATCATTCTGGGCATACTCGATTCATCGTTGATCTTATTTATCACAGAAGGTCGTGGGAAACCCGGTTGGAACGAAGCTCCTTTCGCTGCATTAAAATGCAAAACTTTTGACGCTTCAAACTGACATTTTCGGTCATAACGCTCTATTTTTTTACGTGTCGATTTGTACCAGTTTACTTTTACTGCAAGCCGCGGTATAGAACTTCGTTCCAAATAGATCTTGCGATTTGGCACTATTGGAAAATGGTAGTAGATTCTACGAGTAGTTAGCTACATTTCTGTTACTTTGTAATGGTTTAGGAAATGTGGCAGACAGTCCAAGGGCGGAAAGTAATTAACGCCACCGAGAGACACCCTTTTTTTTTCGTGTGAAACTCCTCGTGAATACCCACGTCTATGTCTGTGTAAAGCAAAAGGTTTTTATAGCTCTTACCGACTAAAACCATCTTTGCAGACAAGATGGCGAGTTTCTGCTAAAAATTAACGGCAACAATGTGTTAAGCCCAATCTGCCCAATGAATTTCAGTTCCTTGATAACAATAATAATGTTGTTTTGCGTAGCTTGATAATTAAGAGGTCGTGGCTAAGTAATAACAGCCACACGGATCGATACATCAGATTAAGCTATGCTTGCCGGGGTTGGTCCGTGGGTGGGTGACCATCTTTACATACCGAGACTCCTCCTGTGGATCTTTGAAAGTCGTTACGGCCCGAAGTCTGACAGACAACCAGTCAGGGTATCGTATTACCCAAGTTATTATGTTGTGGAGGTCAAATAGGCAGTCGCTCCATGTAAAATACTGGTATTCAGCTGCATCCGGTTAGACTGGAAGCCAACCGATAGTTGGAAAAAGGCCGGATGCATACATCTTATACGGATGCAAATACCTTCCATAGTTCTAAGTAATCATTTCACTTTAGCCACCCAAAGCCATAGTGTAAATCTTTGTTTCCATATTCTGCAGTAGTCCTGAACTAACAGGGGGTTGTCCTTGGGTGCACTTGCTTAGTGTAAAAAGGGATAATGGCCAGTTGGAGTCTCATTTCATTAGCAATGGTCTAAGCGGCCTCTGCCTCTGACACGCCTTTTACCCCTTGAGTTTCGCATGATGCGGCATAGGTTCAAGTCAATGTGTGCTCAAATGTCAACCGAACCCCATAGGTTCACAATTACTAATATGGCCGCGGTCGCCATTAGACGATGGTATTTTATGTTTATATAATTATGTATATTTCATATCTGTTGACTTCGAGCGCTTTTTCTTATGAACCTGTGCGGTATCATGCGACACTGAAAGGGTAGGTCCAGGACCCTATGGTCCCGAGTTATGAAAACACATAAAAAGTAAATAATAATAATTAAGCAATAGTTTCAGATACATAAAAACACCTTAAAACGAGTAAAAAGTGACAAATCGTAGTGAAGCCTCCACATTTGACGTGACGTTCAATCATCAGTAACATACCACAATGTCGCGATGCGTCCGCCATTTTGATTTATCGCTCTTGGCTTTTGGCTTTCGGCAAACGAGATGATAGTACAATAGACTGTCGGCTATTTATCATGTGAGGGCAACCGTATATTGATTGTTTGGTTAAATTATTTGTTCATTGAAATGCATCAGCTTAACTATTGCGAGAATGTCGAGAATAACAGCCGCACGGATCGATTGAAAGTTTTTTAAGCCGTTGGTCACGGCTGTGATTCCTAGATCTTTGACAGTCATTACGGGTAGTCAGAAGCCCAAATGTCTGACAACCAGTCTTACAAAGGGGAATCGTGTATCAAGTAACTGGGTTGTGGAGGTCAGATAGACAGTCGCTCCATGTAAAATACTGGTATTCAGCTACATCCGGTTTTAAGACTGGAAACCGACCCCAACATTAGTCGGGAAAATGCTAGGCAGATTGATCGATATAAGTAAACTTTTTGATTAAATTATATCTATATTTGGCAATGGAACAAATGAACGTCAAACCACTGCTTTGAGTATTAAAGAAGAATGACATATCATCACGGCTGTAATCCCCGAGGTTTTAGGAAGAGATGTAGCTAATAGTATAGTAAACTCACGCAAATATGTGATAGTCCTAAATTCGTGATAGTAAATGTTTCGTAAACAAAGGTTTCGATTATTAGCTAATAAGTCTTAGGCTCGTATTTATAATCAAAGTAATTACTTGAGTAATTACTTGCTACTAAGTAATTTCTTACTTGAGAGTAGAATTCTTAAGTAAAGAAAATGGTGACTATTAAGTACTTGGCTAAGAATTCTAAGCTTTGTTAGTTCTAACTTCAAGAAATTACTTAACTATAGAATGAAAATCATTCCTTGAGTTGCCAATTACTTTTACTGAAGTAATTACTTTTACTTGACTATAGTAAAATAGTAGTCATAAGTAAGTTTACTATCCTTATTAGTGTAAAAAGAAAGATTGCTCGTTCCTAATTGAAATAAAAAAGAAGATTTTACTAAAGTATCGAAGTTTTATTGCATAATTTGTTTTATCACGAAATTGAACCCCCACATTATGAGCTATGTTTAAGATTGAACCAAAAAGAAAAAGGACAACCGTTTAATTTTAACAACCACTTCTTCATCAATAATAATTATTACAGTCCTATAAAAGTTTATTGTTTTTTTTTTTCAGAATATTCCAATAACTCAACAGCCCTATTTGACCCAGGGGATTGTTATAGCTATCAATTTTCATGTCATTTGTCATTCTGCACCAACCCGGAAATTGAACCCGGCAGAAATTGGGCTCGTCTGAATTCGTAACACCGTTGTTTGCGGCGTTGATATTTGATGCGCTCGCTGACGTTCAATTGTGAAAATATTTGCTACAGCGGTAATTACCCGGAACATGGAGAGTTCGGAATGGAATTTCCCAATTTGATTTTCAATGAAAACGTAAACCATAGGTACGGCTGCAATCTTTATTGGTATAACAACTGTAACTTTAACTGGCCACGCTTCACTGGTTAATGTTATTGTTAAATATCTGTTACACTTCTGTCAGACGCGTCGATCATGTCCCTGCTCCGAACTGTAAAGGAAAAATCCGAAAATCGTTAATTTGTAACTTTATTGCATAAAAAAATGCGAAATCTAGTTTTTCAATACAGTACACAATAAATAATTCTTATTCTTATTCTTATTCTTATTCAACTACAATGTTACGTTTGTTTTTTGATAAATTATTTTTAACTACGAAACCCTTCATTGCGCGTGGTCCGAAACGCACTTGGCCGTTTTTCTTTATAAAAACGGTTTTTTTATATCTTTTATACCACCTCAGTAAAGAGGACAATAAAACAAAAAAAAATATTCAAATTGGTCAAGCCTTTCTTAGTTAGGGCGTGACCAAGGGAAATAGGGATTCATTTTTATAGATATGAAGGAATGGATTAGAAAGATTGTTGAAAACGTGTTACGCAATTAGGGTGCTGGTTATCTAATAAAAGAAACAGACTAAGCAATAAACATTTAATAACAATTAACATAGATTGGGAAACAATAAAATTAAAGAACAAAATTGGAAATTAAACATCACGAAACAACTATGCAACCGGAACAATAATTACCCGTAAGTAATATTAACATCCCGGCAGGTAACATTCCCCCCACAAAGCAATGCAAGCTAATAATAATATACAAATTTAGCACAGTAGCATACATACAACATACGTACATAATATACTATACAATGCAAGAACCAATTACGTAGTATATGAGAAATCCCGGTATTAACCTACAGGATGTGTATAGTAAGCTCCATACGATCCCATATTACATATTTTAGGATGCAAGATTATATTTTTGGTTGTATTATTATAGCATATTGCTATAAGGAAATTGTAATTACATAATGTATAAGAATAAATTACTGAAATAGCATTCAGTATAAAGAAGTAGGTAGGTAACTGGGTTATTACATGCAATATTAACCTGTAATATTGTGCCACAGTCAATAGCTTCTTTTAAAACAAAGAGGAGTTTTTGGAACGAACATCCTTATCGTACTTTTGTTACGTAATAAATGTGTCGTGACGGTCAAAATGTTATGTTGTTGCGGAAGCTTTGTAATGGGGTTCCGTCGGGTGCCAAACGGAACCCCATTACGAAGCCTCCGCGGTCCGTCTGTCTGTCAGCGGGCTGTATCTCATGAACCGTAATAAGTATACAGTTGAAATTTTCACAGATTGTTTATTTCTATTGCCGCTATACGTAACAACAAATAATAAAAATAAAATTGAATTAAAAATTAAAGGGGTTCCCCATACAAGAAACATGTTTTTTTTAACTGCTTTTTTTGTATTTTTTTTTTATTTTTTTAGTAAACTGTATTTTTTTTTTTATTAAATATGTAGTTTTCAATATTTTGCGGTGGCACAGAACTCTTCGAGTGCGAGTTGGACTCGCACTCGGCCGATTTTTTCGGTCTAGCTCTCATTCGCCAAGACAAGTCTCCTAGCTGCACTCGCCAAGTGTGCAAAAGTAAAAGAAACTTAATTGCAATAAGTGTTCCCGACACCTCTCGACTTTTTTTATCAACGCTTTTGCTCACTGCATATTTACGACTTCAAACGGGCAATTCCATGGTTCCATATAAGAATTGACCTAATAAAACCAAATTTTAAAAAATCCAAAATTTCAAATCCGACGGGCACTTTCACAGATTAGCGTCTATGGATTAGCGCGTTCAAACATACAAACTCTTCAGTTTTTCTGTATTATTGTATGTGTAAAGTTGTACGATTTTATATTACCTACTTATCAATATTAAAAGTATTTTATCATATCCTGTACGTACTACAATAAATGTTGATGTAAGAAACATAACAATGTACACTTACAAAGGCCTCAAATAACATCACCCTAACAACTTCCAAGTGGTGTTTGCTAACTAATTATTGAGAATTAATTTGGATACATCTGGGATTAATCTCTGCAGGCGAAGGATTCGATCTGAACCGATTGTTAATGTTCAGGGTTCAGGGATGGTTCAGTATACAGGGTGGAATTTTGTAATGCCACCTGGAGGGAAAGTACTCTTAATACTGCAGATAGAAAATTTTACTCAAAAACAACATTCCTTTATTTTTGAATAGAAAGCAAACTGCATTCAAAGATTTTCGAAAATTCTCTTCACCCACACCCGGGAATCGAACCGGCTAAAATCTGAAAAAATTATACCCTGTACTTTTATTGCATCGATCGTTAGGGTCAATTATAAGCATGAAATCTCTCTAACAAACATGATAAATTAAATGAAAGGAAAACCAGGAAATCTTAAATTAATTTAATTATTTACAAAAAATGGTAAACTAACTAATTTTCACCGTGAGACAAAATGTGAAATGAGTTGTAAAAACAATCAAATGTGAATAACAACTATGACAATCTAATTTTCAAATTTTAATCTAACATTCCATACTTAAATTACCTCATACACGCAGCTACGTGTATGTCGCAAAGGAGCCTGCATTACAAAAAATGGATGTTAGTTAAAGAGCTTTAACTTGACTCATTGAATTTGTAACTTCAGATTTAAAAAGAAATAGAATAGAATAGAGTTTTATAAGAAATAGTCACTGGATAACAAAAGGTAATTTGGGGTCTAAGGGTCATAGGAATTAATTTTCATTTCTAATTGTCTTTTAAGAAACGATGCTTACGTGAAACGCAGCCAGTAATTCAGCACCTCTGCTTACCTTGCTGACTGACAACCGATATCTATACTATATCTAACTTGTACTTTTAAAACAGTAGGTAGATGGGTTAATTGTTTTGAGTGAGTCATCATACAAAGTAGCAATTTGTATTCTTCAATTCTTTGAACAAATAATCCCACAAATACAAATGACTATTTCTTCTTGGCAGTAAAATAAATTCTTATTTGATTGATACAATTTTCATACGTTGGCCAAAAATTCCTAGAAATTCTATTGTCACATTGTCACAGGAATGAGACATAGGTAGGTAATGATCGATGCCAACTTATTCGCGAACATGACGCGATATTACACTGAATTACTTTGTTATCGTATAACCAGCATATTTTGGCACCCGGTATGAACGAATGAATGAACGAAATGCACCGACTTCAGCGTGGTTTAACCAGACTCGAATGAATCTAAATACTTGCACTACTCCCTGGAGCCTCAGGTTTCATGGGGCTACAGAGACCACTGCATATCAAGGAGTAGACCGGGGGGCGCGATAGTGGTAGGGAAGACGTGTCCTTATGATATGGAAGGATTATAGAGCCGTACCGGATATGCAACCTAACCAGCATTTTGGCACCCAGTAGAATAGAAAATGGTAATGAAAAATGCATTATTTTGCAAATATGTATATGGGTTCTAAATTACATTGTGTTTTTCTATCTATAATATGTATGTATTTACAAAAAAAAAATGTATATAAGTAGTTTATCAGCCATCTCGTTACCATAACACAAGCATTAGGTTGCTTAGCTTGGGACTAGATGGCGTTGTGTGAAATGTCCGAGGATATTATTATTATATTATTATTATTATTTTTAAAGTGTCTCTGACTTATCTCGAGACCCTGGGGTCCCGGACTTTTGGAAGGCGTACGAGGGGCCGAAGCCAACTTGCAGAGGCCCCTAAGACAATTTTAAATTATGAGGAGGCACCAACCGACGATTATCCCTATAAACACTATGCAAGTGCACCCAAGGACAACCCCCGGTTGGTGCAGGACTATTGCAGAACATTGAAACAAAACATATTGGGCTATGGGTTTGGGTGGCTGTGGACTGGTTACCTAGAACTATGAAAGGACTATGGCCCCTGCCTCATCAATGTTTTATTATACACGAAAAAAAAATGGCAGGGGGTGACTTGCACACTCAATAATGGGCCCCCGAAAACGGTCGCTAGCACATAGTGTCGTAGCGGCAAGGGAGCAACATGTCCTGAGGTGCTTGTGAGGAGTGGAGAGGTATTCCACGGTTCTCAGAACAATCCCAGAGCCCGGAAGATGGTCAAGATCCCTACAAACACTTACTGGAATACTTCCTTCCTCCGAGCACGTTTGCTCTTGCGAATCTCCACTCAAGCCAGCCAATAAAGGCAAGAATGAGGTGGGAGCTCTGTTCCCGTCATTGTTCACTCCAGCCGGCCAATAAAGGCAAGCGAGAGGTGAGGAACAAGACTTCTCCCGGGAGATAGGGTCCGTGGGGTCGCTACTGCCCAACAGCTCGCCACATGCTGCCCTGCGGGTTTCTGTATCTCTCTTGGTCTGGCTCCTCATCCTAGACCTGTTCCGGCAGAGTAACTCTACAGGCACAGACCTAGAATTCGGAGCACGCAAGCCCCACCACGACGTCAACGTAGAGATACTGCGAAGGGGTTATTATTATTATTATTTATTATTAATTACAAACTCACTTTAGTTACCTACATATTCAAAATCTACCTAATTATTTTAATTTACCTATTTTAAATAATTAATTTCAATTTGATTTTAATTCAATGATATATTCCAATTTAATTTATTTTAAATTATTTATTTTATTTTCAATGTTTACCTACATTAATGAGCTTCTCTTTACTAACATAGTGTTAAGACAATGTTTACTAACAAAATTATGGACATTGAATGGTCTGCAATAAGCGACTTTTTTTTTAAATCATATCTTGATTAATTTAGTATTATGTTCGTAAAACCAAATAAAAATGCAGGTACTGTAAAAGCCAGCCAAAATCTTACTACTACGAAAGTTTGGTTACTCAATCACGCTAGAACGGCTGAACGGATCTTAATGAAATTTGGCACAGAGATATATTATAGTCTGGAATATCACATAGGCTACTTTTTATCCCGGAAAAATGTACGGTTCCCGTAGGATAACTTCAGACTCTACGCGGGCGAAGCCGCTGGCAAAAGCTAATAAGATAATTGGGTGAAAAAGGGAAGCTTGCCGTCTTTCCCTCATTAATTGAACCGGGTGAAAAGCGCCACTTATCGTCTCTCTTTCACTAACCGACTTAAAAAAAAGGTGGAGGTTATGCACTCGACGAGTTATTTTATTCATATAAAGCTTCCACGGCTTCGCCCGCGTGGATGTTGGAAATTATCCCACGGGAACCTACTTACCGGGATAAAAAGTATCCTATGTATTAAAGCCAGGTTATAAACTATCTGTGTGCTAATTTCATCTAAATCCGTTCAGTCGTTATTTCGTGATTGAGTAACAAGCATACAAACATAGATACAATTTATAATATTATAGTAGAATAGTAGCAGTAATAGTAATAGTAGTATTATATAGAGGAGCTCGTGGCTAAGTGATAACAGCCGCACGGGTCGATCCGTCAGGTTAAGCTACGCTTGCCGGGGTTGGTCAGTGAATGGGTGACCATCTTTACATACCGAGATTCCTCCGTGCCTCGGAAAGCACGTTAAGCCGTTGATCCCGGCTGTTATTCGTGGATCTTTGACAGTCGTTACGGGTCGTCAGAAGCCCGAAAGTCTGACAACCAGTCTTACCAAGGGGTATCGTGTTACCCAGTTACTGGGTTGTGGAGGTCTGATAGGCAGTCGCTCCATGTAAAATACTGGTATTCAGCTGCATCCGGTTAGACTGGAAGCCGACCCCAACATAGTTGGGAAAAGGCTAGGCAGATTGATTGAGTAGAATAGTAGTATGTACACCAATTTTTCGTAGTTTCCGTGTGGGTAACTCATTTGACTGCTATTTGTCATATTAACTTGGTCAACTTGTATAAAATTTTCATACTAAGGGCTAACTTGACCAAAGTCGGATATCTTTTATCCGTGGAATTAAATTGACGCCTGACAGTTTTTGTATGGAGAAACTGTCTAAAATTCTTTATTTGAAGATTAAGACTTACCTATACTGGGTATAAAAGTTTGGTCGAATTCACCAATATTCGGACTTTTAATTAAAAATGTTCCCATTTGATAGCGAAATGACAATAAAAATGACATTAGAAGTGTCATTTTACTGCAGCTAATTAAAAGTCCGACCATAGTAAGTTTGCACTTGCCATTACAAACAACGCAGCTATAGAGTTTCAAGTTATACTGGTTAATGTTTTGTCACAGTAGCCAATAGACTATGATGACTGGTCACCATTCTAGTTGAGAACTAATGTCATAGGAATTTACTGACGTTATTGGCATTGTGAAGTCATTTCACCGTCTTATGCAATTTTATGTTTGTGTGGCTTGACTGAAACTAGTTTTGGATTGGCGAAAATAACCCGTAATTTAAAAAATCGTATCAAAAACTCTATGAATACCGAATTAGGCTAAGCCCTTAGCATCCGTGCCTCGAAAAGCACATTTAAGCAGTTGTTCCCGGCTGTCATTCGTAGATCTTTGACAATCATTACGGGTAGGTAGTCAGAAGTCCGAAAGTCTGACAACTAGTCTAAGCAGACGCTTTATGTAAAATATTGGTATTCAGCTGTATCTGGTTAGACTGGAAGCCGACTCCAACATAAGTAGTTGGGAAAAGGCTAGGTAGATGATGTCGAGCCCTAGCATCTGCAAATAATATAAGGATTTTACACCACGTCCGTATTTCCCGAAGATAGGTGATTTTGTCAGTTTTTTTTATCCCATGGGATGTTACAGAGGGCGAAGCTATTTCCAATAATCTGAACCCAGAATTTCCTGACGGAAAACCCATGTTTTTTGGAATTTTCAACACGTAGCAGGTGGCGTTATATAGTTTCTGCCTACCCCCATGGGAAGAAGGCGTGGTGGCGTGGAGGCGTGGTGGATGGGAAGGAGTTCATGTATATTTTTAGGGTTCCGTACCAAAATGGTAAAAAGGAACGCTTATGGTGTGAGTCAGTCTGTCTGTCACAGCTGGATATCTCAAGAACTACTAATGCTATCAACTTGAAATGTGGAACAGTTTTAGATGACGTTTACCCAACTATTTTGCAAATAAGAAAGAAATAAAAATATGTATATTTTTTTTGCAACAGGGACAGAAAATCTTGGGGGTCTTAAAATTTTGAAGTGTGGCTACTAGGGCATGTGTCCTAAAAAAACCGTTCCCCCCCCTTACCTCCGAAGTTTGCATAGAGAAAAATCTGAAATTATTCTGGTTTATGTAAAGATTACTGAAAAAATAAAATGACAACAACAAAAATTACATGGCACGGAACCCTTGGTGCGCGTGTCCGACTCGCTCTTGACCGGTTTTTTTAAGTTACTAGCTTTTGCCGGCGGCTTCGACCGCGTGGAGGTCGGAAATTATCCCACGGGAACGTGCTAACGAGATACAAAGTATCCTATGCCCTAATCCATGGCCCATGTACCAAATTTCATTCAAATCCAAGCCTTTGTAGCGTGAAAGCGTAACAAACAAACAAACTCACTTTCGCATTTAATAATAGTTAGGAAGGATGTCAACACGTACTAACATATAAATCTACATAAAGAGAAACACGTCTTACACCCATGAGAGTTTCAGTTTCGTCGTAAAACCGTTTCAAAATATTCAAAACGTAAGGAATTCAATCACAGCCGCTCCGTCAAACAGTCTCTTGAGAAAACGCAGTGACGTCACGAACTGGCTCCAATTACGACAAGCCCTCGAATTATCTACTATTCATGGTGAGTTGGGGCTCCTCCACAAGCGGGGAATCAGCTTCTTGTGGGTGCTACAAGTACACACATTGTTGGATCCGCCGAAATATCGATTTCATGTCCCGCTGCCGGCTGCTGCGGCGCGCCGCAGCAGCCGGCAGCGGGACATGAAATCGATATTTATAGACATACTAGCTGTTGCCCGCGACTTTGTCTGTGATCCAAAATGAAAAGTAGTCTATGTCCTTTTCCAGGTCATGGTCTACCAATGTGCCAAATTTCATCCAAATCCGTTCAACCGTTTTAGCGTGAAACATACAAACAAACTCACTCTCACATTTATACTTAATACTAGCAACTCCCCGCGTTTCACCCTCGTAAGTTCCTAACCCGTAATAATATCGAAATTAAAAGTATACTATGTGTTAATCCAGATTATAAACTATCTGGTGTCAAATTTCATCAAAATCCGTTTTGTAGTTTTTGCGTGAAATAGTAGCAAACATCCATCCATCCATATTAGTACGACTACTTGGGATTTTGTTCGAGAATACGGGAATAATCATTTTCCTCGAGGTAAGCCGAGCACCTCGAACATAATTAAGCGAGGGTAGATGCCGAACTAATTTTACCGATCGACACGAGCCGAATGCAAGCCGGATGTGTGTAGTAATTGCTTCGGGGCAACTTTGTTGTTCAACAAATACTGCCAAACCTAAAGCTGGATTTATAAATAGATAATAATTTACACGTGAAACTATCAATGAATAACCAAGTTTGCGCGACTAGTTTCGTAATGAAAATTCGGCTTAAGGCGCAGATAAGTGCCTTGAGTGGTTAGCTTGCGTATTCTGTGCTGAGCTCACGCAACGCGTCGTACGTCCAGCCCCCCAATAGGACTCGACCATCAAGGAGCGCTGTCCCAAATTAGACACATTATCAACTTATTATACATAAAACAATAGGTAATAAATTAAAACACAAATACTAAAAGATTAACAATTATCTTAAAAATGGTGAAGGTTTCATAAAAATGCGCTTGTTAACTTTTGCGTGAACTGTATCATTTCACATACATCTTCCGAATTTAAATGACCATTAAAGGCAAGGCGAAAATCCGCTGATGCGAGAAGCATAGGAACTCTCGATGTGGCGAGTTGGCGATGCATGAGGAAGGTTTATGTCCACTAGTGAACATCTTTTAGGTGAAATGATGATGACGATGAAAGACAATTAAAAATTAAATTAAAATTAGATCTCAGTTCTCGGAACACTTGTCCTGTTTCCCGTTACGTAAGGCTATTGCCATTGTATTTTAAGAGGGTGTGAGTTTGTAGATCTGTGATCATACAGGTCCCGAACCCAGAATATACCTACTCCAGCTCTCACAAAAGTTATCTTGCAGTTACTTATGACATTTGTGAACCAAAAATAAAAAAAATATCCTTTTTGAGAGAAATAAATTAACTTTGTTTCAAAAACGTCACAAAATCTCGCCTACCCTGGCACCCCACCCTCAAAACACACTTACATATTAGAATCATTTACTCACACCCAACCCTCTAATTTGGTTGTAAGTCCCATCAACTGTCTGACGTCATTAAGTATGTCAGTCCCTAATTCGGCACGTTAGCCATGATTAATGGCGAATCGAAATCAGTTGACAATGCTAATGGCTGCCATGAATCAAAGTCCAGTGAAATGAACTGCTTGTTTTATTATTTTATTCATTTTTGTGGTCGAAATTGACGTATTTTGTAGCCAATAAGTGTTACCGCCTCAGACTAAATAAAATATACGAACAATACAGAAGCATGCACCTCGCTCTGTGCATACACGCTCACACGCACATATTTACACCAAACTACAATTAAACTACACCTCACTAAGTGCACATATGTTTACAAAACCCGAAACGTGGGGCGTCACTGTTGACAGCGCTATGTCTTGGTTTTTTATTCAGTCTGAGGTTAGCGCTTGAATTTATTTTATAGTATAAGGCGAGCGAGAGGTTATGTTTTGTGACTCGTTTTGATGTGCATGTATTACGCTAAGGTCCACTTGTTCAAGCAAACGTCTTTATGCCAGCTTGCACGATAATGTTTTATTGATGGTAGGTATATTGGCGTGTACTAGCTGACATACGGCAAATAAGTTAATTTAATGTTTTGTGTTGCGTACTTTACTATTATAAAGAATCTATTTTTTCTAACTCAGCAGACAGCTGTGCTGCTGGGGAGTTTGTTGCGCCACTTCTTCTCCCAGCTAAAGCACTAGGAAGTGGTGAAGGGCGGCCGTTTTGGCGGACTGTCTTATGTAATTCTGACGTTCGAAAAGTGCTGATTCTCAGCCTAGTTTGAATAAATGACTTTTGATTTTAATTAATCATTAAAGTCGTTTAAAATATCGTTCTGTTTCTGACAATCATTTGAAGATAACACAGACAAATGATGTTTTAAATATGTTTAACGTTAAACGTGCTTAGTGACTTATCGTGCAAGAGGACCTAATAAACAATAGCCTGTATATAGCTGAGGAGAGGGTAGTGTTTTATAAACATCACTGCTGTCAGGAAAATGAAACTAACCATTTGTTTTCTCGGCAATTCCGTTCCAGTTTGAAAGGTAACACAGTAATACATAGTTACATATAACAGATCGTTAATTTAGTCTTGAAGATTAATCATCAGTAAACCGTTACGGGTCGTCAGAAGACCGAAAGTCTGACAACCAGTCTTACCAAAGGGGTATCGTATTACCCAGTAACTGGGTTGTGGAGGTCAGATAGGCAGTCGCTCAATGTAAAATACTGGTATTCAGCTGCATCCGGTTAGACTGGAAGCTGACGCCAACATAGTTGGGAAAAGGCTAGGCAGATGATGACGGCAGACCACACGTCGGTCGGTGATAACACTTCGAACTTGAGCTGGCTTGTCGTACCTATTTTTTTAGAGTTTCTTAGAGAATGTGAGGCAAAATATACATTTGTACAGTAAAAATAGTGATATTCACAATATTAACAACAGAAATAAGTACAAATTACGAGCTCCATTTCATCGACTTCATAAGGTCCATAACTCATTTGTTGGTCTTGGTATAACTTTTTATAACAAGCTACCTTCTTCTTTGCTAGATTTGCCTTTTAATTCGTTTAAAATTAAAGTAAAATCCAATCTTCGTTCAAAGGCATACTATTCTATCAACGATTACTTAAACGATAAGATAAGTTGGTCGCTGTGATTAACTCAAGACAATGTTTATGTTATGTTCTTTCTCCAGAATCAGCTTACATAATAACAGGTTATATGAGTTAAGTATTAAAATTGTTTATTTTATTTGACAAAAATATAATTTAATGTATTGTGTTGCGTAAATTATTTTGCATAGGTACTATTGTATAGAATCTAGTTCTTCTAATTGAACAGACAGCTGTGCTGCTGGGGAGTTTGTTCCGCTACTTCTTCGTCCCAGCTAAAGCACTAGGCAGTTGTGAAGGGCGGGCGTTTTATGGGGACTGTCTTACTGTAATTTCGACGTTCAAAAAGTGCTGATTCTCAGCCTAATTTGAATAAATGACTTTTGATTTTGATTTTTTTTTTATTTTGCCAGCATGCTTAGAATGACCGCCAGCAGCTTATACTGGTTCTGTTACCTCTGACGAGCGGCCTACTATCCCACAGAACCCTGAAGAAAATAAAAACAAAAAACCAGCCAATTTCAAAAGAACGGGATGACATTTATCGCCCTTGTATTCTCAAGGGTGCAATGACAGCCAACACTTCTTTTTACGGCTTTTTGAATACTTCAAACACTTATTTTTATAACTTTGATGCAAGATTTTGTTAGAAATCCGTGTTGCCAAGTTAGGAATATTTAAAACGGAGCTCCCGGACTTAAGTTCCGGTGTAGTCCCTTTGGTCTGCGTTCGTCGCACGCAGTTTAAGTGGTCTGGGCCTTTTGGGAGTTGGCCGGGGGTATCTAATAAATTATTATGGCTTGGAATATTCCAGTTTATGGTGTAGTTATAGTTATTTTATACAAGCGGGACCATTTATTAGGTAAACTTCAGATTTGTATTTTTTCATCTATTGCTACTGGAAATATGACCTGCATTTTGTATTGCAAGCACTTTTACTGCATAACGGAAGTAAAGCCAGCTAATCTGGCCAGGGGTTAAAATTGGGGTCGGCTTCCAGTCTAACCGGATGCATCTGAATACCAGTATTTTACATGGAGCCACTGCCTATCTGACTTCCATAACCCAATAGCTGGGTAAGACTGGTTGTCAGACCTTCGAGCTTCAACGACCCGTAACGACTGTCAAATATCCATGAATGACAGCCGGGACCAACGACATAACGTGTTTTCCGAGGCACGGAAAATTTCCTGGTATGTAAAGCTAGTCGCCCATCCACTCATAAACCCCCGCAAGCTTAACCTGATAGCTCGACCCGTGCGGCATTTACATTTGCTGTACTATATTTCGGTTTTTAAACAGACTACGGGTTCTTTTGCAATTCATATTTTATTTTATTTTATTATATTCGGGAAACTTACAGCTAAAGTAGACAATATCCTTATACAATATGAATCTGAAGGCCATTTACAAGTTTCCACTGATAAAAATTTAAAATTTAAATTGAAACAAAAGACATCGGTACAAAATACCTACTTGTAACATAAATTAGGAAACAAATAGTACACGATCAACAAACACAAACTTAAAAACATTTATACACAAACAATTACTCTGTCGTAAAGAAGCTCATCACCAACAAATGCCTAAGCCGAGAAACACTGGTATTGAATATATCCAAATCATGTTCACCCGAAAGTTTATTAAAACTTCTGCTCGCTCGGATTAGAAACGAGTTCTGCCTGTACGCGGACTTGGAATGAGGGATATACAACAAGCTATGTTTGCGAAGCATTTTACAGTGTGTAACTAATCCTAAACTGCCGAACAGCTCGGGGCAATCTATAGTACCATATACCACCTCTTTGCTATATCAAGCACCTTATAACAACAATATAAATCAATAGTTCAATACTCCATTTATTATTAGTAAGATTAGACATTTAAACAAAACTTTTTCACAGTCCGTTCAACCGATTTTGACTTCTATTGCGATGGTGGCATGACAAATGGCAGCTGCAGTAAACAGTTGGTATTGTAACCACTTTTTTGCCTTTAATACCATCCTTAAACCTACGGAATAGAAGTCAAAATCGGTTGAACGGACTGTAAAAAAGGTTTGTTACAATGTCTAATCTTATTTTAAATGGAGTATAGTGCTCAAAAGTATCTATCTCTACATTTTGTTCAAGTTGAAACCAGTATAGTATTGAAAAAGCTCCCATCGCTAACATCTAATTTTGAAATATCAATGGTATCGATTATTAGACGGAAAACTTCGTTTCCTATCCAATTTCCTTTTACTTATAAAGGAATTGCAGTGTGTGTCAGAAAGTTGTGGTCAAATTTAAGGGTGTGGTACAGACCATCAAACTGAACAACTTCATCCATGGGACCAACATCGTAAAAAAAAATATCAGCTGTCCCGTACAAAACTTCAATACCTACTCGTCCCAAATGTATGGGACGGCTGGTTATTTTACCCAACTACGCGTCAGCAAAGACAGGGTTATGTTTTTCACGCGAATCTATGTAGGTACAAGTGAAAAACTAAATCTATGTACCTATATTTGAATATTTCTACATTGTGATGGGATTCCTTAAACCCTCGAAGCATCAAAGCATAAAGACTCACGCAGACGGGCGTGACGCGACGTGGAACAATTTCTATGAAAACTTCATTAAAATTGTTCTACCGGCATCGCGTCGCGCCTGTCTACGGTCAACTAGCGCCACCAGTGAGAAAACAATCATAAGATTATGGAACATTTTGAAATTTCCTATGTTCACATTTTTAGTCAGATGAGGTTCTTTGTATCAAAATAATAATCACTAAACCTTCTAGGTTCGAAGCCTTAGCAATTAACTCCAAAAAACGTTAACTGCTAAGGCTTGGAACCTTGGAGACTTATTGTTGATTATTTTGACCTCATCTGACTAAAAATGTGAACATAGTGTTCATAATATCTCCAGACTTATGATTTTTTTCTTAATGTTAGCGATAGTTGGCATTACTACTCGTTTTAAATATGAGTTAAGTAGTATAAGTTCTGGAGTATGGAGTTATTAATACCACACATAACAGCCGCTATTTCCACCCTTTCATCAGAACATCTTCGAAAATAATATTACAAGAGGTAAAATTATTTATTTGTTTGTAAGAGGTCTTCTGGTACGCGGCCGCCACTCCAGAACCTTTCGGCCCCATCGGCCATCTGTTCTGCGAGCAATGTGCCCTGCCACTTAATTTTGGCCATTCTTCGGGCGTGGAGTGGCGACCGCGTACCGGAAGACGTAACGTTGGAAGGGCTACCACAAGGTGGACCTTGTAAAGGCCGCAGGAATCCGCTGGATGTGGGAAGCACAGAACCGGTCAAAGTGGCGGTGCTTGGGGAAGGCCTATGACCAGCAGTGGACGTATTTCGGCTGAAATAGTAGTAATAGTAATAGTTCTTTATTTCTGAAATGATGATGATGATGGTCCAATTACTGAAATGATGATGATGATGGTCCAATTACTGAAATGATGATGATGATGGTCCAATTACTGAAATGATGATGATGATGGTCCAATTACTGAAATGATGATGATGATGATGGTCCAATTACTGAAATGATGATGATGATGGTCCAATTACTGAAATGATGATGATGATGGTCCAATTACTGAAATGATGATGATGATGGTCCAATTACTGAAATGATGATGATGATGATGGTCCAATTACTGAAATGATGATGATGATGGTCCAATTACTGAAATGATGATGATGATGGTCCAATTACTGAAATTATGATGATGATGGTCCAATTACTGAAATGATGATGATGATGGTCCAATTACTGAAATGATGATGGTGGTCCAATTACTGAAATGATGATGATGATGATGGTCCAATTACTGAAATGATGATGATGATGGTCCAATTACTGAAATGATGATGATGATGGTCCAATTACTGAAATGATGATGATGATGGTCCAATTACTGAAATGATGATGATGATGATGGTCCAATTACTGAAATGATGATGATGATGGTCCAATTACTGAAATGATGATGATGATGGTCCAATTACTGAAATGATGATGATGATGGTCCAATTACTGAAATGATGATGATGATGATGGTCCAATTACTGAAATGATGATGATGATGGTCCAATTACTGAAATGATGATGATGATGGTCCAATTACTGAAATGATGATGATGATGATGGTCCAATTACTGAAATTATGATGATGATGGTCCAATTACTGAAATGATGATGATGATGATGGTCCAATTACTGAAATTATGATGATGATGGTCCAATTATTGAAATGATGATGATGATGGTCCAATTACTAAAATTCTTTCACAGATAAAAAGCTACACTATTGTTTGGTTACATTTGACTTCCATTCGGAGGAAGTCACGGATCTGCCCGCAACTTCGTCCGCATAGGAGTCTATCTAGAATGTAAAATATACTGAAAACATAAATATCTTTCCAGATGCGGACGGCTCAGAACAGAAGGTGTCAATAATGCTGAACGGAGAAGAATCGGAACTATACTTCGTGAACTGTACTACGACAAAGGTAATCATCTTCCTAGGCTTTTCCCAATGATGTTGGGGTTGGATTTCAGTCTAACCGGATGCAGCTGAATACCAGAATTTTACATGGAGCTACTGCCTTTCTGACCTCCACAACCCAGTTACTGGGTAATGCGACATACCTTGGTATGACTAGTTGTCAGACTTTCGGGCTTCCGATGACCCGTAACGATTGTTAAAGATCCACGAATGACAGCCGGGACCAACGGCTTAACGTGCTTTCCAAGACACGGAGAGGTCTTGGCATGTAAAGATGGTCACCTATCCACGGACCAACCGCGGCAAACGTACCTGATCGATAAACCCGTGCGGGAGTTATTACTTAGTTACAAGTATTACGTACTTAACGACAAAGGTACTTTAATAGGAAATTAACATTGAAAATAACTATTAATAATTTTATTAAGAAGCTTCACTGAACTCTTGAACAAGTGAATACAAAGTTTGCGAAGTGGATATTTCGAGGAAAATTTATTTATTTTATAGAACTTGGCACAATGTTGAATACTTAGTTATTTTTAATTAAATCTACTGCAATATTAATTTGCAGTTAGGGCGCTGAACTTGTGCCTATTTGTTTGTTAAGAATATACACCGAAGCGTGGTTTAGCTGTGTATGTAAGTGAAATGGCGTTATGTCTATCTAGTTTGACGCGCGAGATAGAAGACACACGCGCTCCAGAAATAAACACGCTTCGTTTCATGTTTCGGTTTTAGTACAGCATTAGACAATATAGTCAAATAACACATATAAAAAATCCAAATGATTTAACCATACATTTGGTTTTATAAGAAGAAAAACACAAAATGTATCGATGGACCGGTGAGCGTGAGAGTCTTCTATCTCTCTCGCGTCAAACTAGACAGCCATAACGCCATTTCACTTACACACCAAGCTAAACCACGCTTCAATATATATCCTTTTAAGGCATAGAAAGATAACATACAGAGAGACAGAGTAACTTTCACATTTATAATATTAACACGTATTTCAGGAGGAAATCGAACGCGCAGAACCTCCAGATGCCTTCGTGGTGATATACTCGGTCGTGGACAAGGCGTCCTTCCAGAAGGCAGAACAGGAACTGGCCAGGTTAATAGACTGTGACATGCTCCGGGCAAGACCTGCCATCCTGGTGGCCAACAAAATAGACCTGGCCAGGAGTCGAGCTGTTTCGACACAAGGTGAGTTAAAAATACAGTGATTTTTAGGAAAGAATATTTGAGTTAATTTCACTCATTTCTGCTGTCTAGATTTTTTTTCTCCGATACAATAAAATTACACCTGCAAAATTTGAAATAGAGCCAAAGTTACATTTGTACACATATCTATCTGCTTATTCCCATCAGATCCCACAGTCGGATATGGAATGCGGGTAAAATAAATATTTTGTTCCAATCCGATCCCACGGTGTGGGGTCCGTTAGGAATGTGAATAAAATTTACATTTTGTTCCGATCCGATCCCATTTGTGGGATTCGTTAAGAATGTGGACAAAATTAATATCCGAACGTAATGATCCCTTGCTTGTATCGATACATGAAAACAAAAAGTAAATACCTACACAATCGATATTGTGTACTTACTTATTATTTATCTCGATAGATAAATAGTAAAGTCGGTAACAGTTATGGTCATACAGTACCCAAGTAATAAGGCGCGTCGTGAATCTTCGTTCGCACAGAAAAGAAAGTATGGCCCCGAAGATTAAGGAGAATACTTAAAACTTACAATCAACCTTAGATCATTACTATAAGGTTCATAATACACTGCAGCTGTTAGTTCCGTCTCACTCGCAAGTATGGCGGCTGTCAAGCGGCGCGCGCTAACATGGCGGCAGCTACCGACCAATAGCGGTACAGGAAAAAGCGTGGAGCGTGCCGATTGATCAATAGCATTTCCCGCGTTTTGAAAATTCATCTTCTGCGCAGGTACATCGATAAGCCATATTAGTTGAGTACTACTGTACCTTTATTTTAATTTTAATTCGTCCGTTCGATTTCATTTTGTTCCGAAAATGTAAATTTTATTCACATTCCTAACGGACCCCACAACATGGGACCATATTGTGGGATCTGATGGGAATACGCCATATCTATCCCAGTAGTCAGCAGTCTGCCTATGTACCTATTTACCCCGTAATATCCCACTGCTGGACAGAGGCCTCACTTTCCCTTTTCCTGGCACCTGACGTCTGTCTACTGCCATTGCGGGCCAGTCATATCGGTAGGAGTCAAGTTGGTCCTCCTCTTCATCAGCAGTACAAAATCTTATTTATTTAAGGGCCAGGTTCCAAGCTTGGTTTAGCTCGGTCTGCAAGTGAAATGGCGTTATGGCTGTCTAGTTTGACGCACGAGATAGAAGATTATCACGCGCACCGGAATTATGTCGTAAAAGTGCAAATAAAATCGTATAAAATTAGAAATTAACTATTTAACAAAAAGTAATCCATCACTGGATGCAGTTTGGAATTTGACTTTTCATGGTATATTTTTAGTTATAATTATAATTGCTAATGAAGGGATAAACAGCTTTTAAAGATTATTAGGAGGTATGTTTAAAGATTTTTTTGGTGCATTAAAGTATGTTTAATTAGGTTTTGGCTTCCATCACTGTATGCGAAAAGGACTTGAAAATATCATATTTTTTTTTCATGTCAAAATTATTTACGGTTTATGAGATACACAGCTTTAAAAAACCACCTTTTTGATCGTTTTCAGGAAATCTGCGCCTTAACAAGGCTCGTAACAACAGACCGTTATCTAAAAGATAATTATGTTACAATATGTCCTCGCAAATTACATTCTGATTACTACATTAGAGAAAGATAATTTAACGGTATCTCACTGATATTCACAACTCATCCATGAAAATGCTAAAAATCTTGAGGGATAGTTATAATCTAATATGATAAATGATAAATAGAGATCAGTGATTGCGAGCTTCACTTGTGAGGAGGTAAGTAAAGGCAGGATAATTCATTGTTTGTCATATTTATTACCAGCTTAAATTGCCCTTTGTTCAAATCACTAGACTAGATTTTTTTAAACGTTTCATGTCCCTTGACGATAATTTATTATTGTTCATTGTCTTGTGTCTGTCTAGACTAATTGTAAATAATAGAATTTGTATTTAATTCTCAATGTAATTTGTATCAAACCATTAGAATTTTACAATCATATTTTCATTATATCATTTAATCGTTTATTTGTATGCCCCTGGGCATACAAATTATTAATAAATTGGGGCCGATCATGCAATGAACGTTATTAAGTATATAATTATGTAATGAACACCTGTATTACCTGATTTTTTTAATCAACATTAGCCATGATTATATGTTGTGTCAACAATAAATTATACAACATACAATTATTAACAATAAATTATAGAAAGTCGTTAAATGACGTTGCTTTTCCGAAAGTGTTAATAAACAATTAATTTCCCTGACTGTATAATAAGAGGTTTTGTAATATGAGGTAAATTTGTATACTTCGTGTAACGTTAAATGCGCAAAACCTCTTAAGGGGTCATTATACTCATTATTATGAACAACTTTTAGTATGGGACCAAACCTGAAATCGCGAAAAAAAAATCAGCTGTTCAGTACATTTTGACGATAAGGCTTTTACAGACAGAGGCGATATCGCGTCGTGACGGGTCGCGTAGCGGTGTTGCGACGCGATAATATTGCAATATCGCTCGCGATATCGCCTCTGACTGTAAGAGCCTTTATGCGAACAGAAATGTACTGAACAGCTGATTTTTTTTCGCGATTTCAGTTTTGGTCCCATAGTAAAAGTTGTTCATAATGATGAGTACAATGACCCCTTAAGAGGTTTTGCGCATTTAACGTTACACGTTGTATAAGGTAAATTACTGGAAGACTACGTGAAATAATTCTATTGCGAACATGGATTTCATTACCTACATAAAGATGACCAAACTTGGTCAACTTACCAAGTTTTTCATACCCAATATTATTTTATTAAGGACAGTTTCCACATAATTATCTTTTGTAGGAAAGATCTGATTTCCCTTGAGACGGTAAGCCGCCTGATCATGCCCTTATTCGTATTATGTATCTTGTTACCACATTGAGGATGTATTCCTGGTTATATCACAGTTTTATACAGAATGTAGTACTTTTGGTGAATATACAGATTGATGTCAATTTTAGCTTAAGTTTATTTCAATATATTGTTATGGAAGCGTAGGCAAGAAATAAAAATTGGTGTGGACGCTCGTTCCAAATCTACGTAAAAGTGTTATTAAATCGTAGTGCTAAGACTGTTTTTTAATAGATAACCAAAGAGCCATAGACAACGTGACATTATATCAGCGATAACGTTGATGGAAAAGCCAAAAATGTATGAGACTTATATTTCTATGCCACTCTCACATCTTCTGGTCTCTTTCACGACTGAGTTTTTTTGAAATCATATTCCTAAGTTAACTAAAACTCCTATTCAACTTCATGCCGATGCAATTCGGGGGCTTAAAACTTAAGAGGAAATGGGGGCGACCAGACTTTTGAAAATTAGGTGTTTTAAGAAGGTATTGCTGTCGCTCTGCGAGCGCTCCGGCCTCGCATTCGTGCGATAAGGACAACTGCAGATCCAACTAAATAGCCTATGTAAAAAGTCACATTTCGAGGTTTGGCTCTCGCCTATTTCCTCCTCCAATATTGGACCAATTTAAAAGATATTTCATAAACTGAATAAGAAGGATATAATACTATGCCCCTATGTTTTTCTTTTTTCGTTAATAGTTGTCAAATTTGTACACTAGGCGTCTGTTCACAGCGGTCTGAATAGGCAATTTTGAGCATTTTTTGAGGGTTCTAGTTCTTATAAAAATAATATATCATCAAAAAGGAAAACATAGGGGCATACAAGTAGCTCTTATTTATATTTCTGTAAAAAATCGTTGCTTTATGGTCATTAACCAGAAAGAAAACAGGCGAGAGCGTTTGTATCTGTTTGTATGGAGAAAAGAGCACCCACGTTTCCTCTTAAAGGCAACCAACCAACCAACCATCCAATCAACTATCCAACTTTCGACTCAGTCGTCAAAAACTGATACTGCTTGATTATTCTTTACCACAGCATGATCTATACTCAAATAGTTTATGCTGATAATATCACGAACTACTTCAAAAGAGTAGAAAAAAAAATACTGTATTTATAATCAAACTAATTAATAATTTTCTCCAACAGACGGAAAATGCCTCGCGTGTACCTACAAAGCAAAATTCATTGAAGTGTCAGTCGGTATCAACCACAACGTGGACGAGCTTCTGGTGGGTATTCTGAACCAGATCAGGCTAAAAAGGCAGCAGTATACCGCAGAAGGGGGAAGAGAATCCTCACCAGCCCATTGGTACAAATCCCGAGGAGTGGTCCGCGCAAGTATGAAAGCCAGGCAGATGTTCACTTGGATTTTCGGGAAGGAAGACTCGAAATTCAAAAATTGTGAGAATCTTCATGTCCTGTGAGTAGAGAATGACGGACCGGTGTTCGTCTAAAGACATTGGGGACTTCTGAATGAGCTTGATAGTGACATTTTGTGTGAGGTTAGGTATTGTTTGTTTGTACTTAAATATTAAAATGATGCAGCTGGTTATAGTATCGGGGGATTTCTTGGACGATAGTTTTTTAGCGTTTTCTTTTGTGCTTTAATTTAGGCTAAAATATTTGTTAAAATTTATATGTATTCATAAATCAATGATCTGAAGTCTGTGCATGACTCTATAGTCATTGATATTTTTTTATTCGAAAAATATTATTGTATTAAATATCTTCGACTGTGTTCAGGGACCGTAGTATGGCGTGAAAAAAAATCATAGATCCCTCAATGACGGTAATATATCATTGGATCCCTCATGATTCTAG
The DNA here is from genome assembly GCA_905163495.3 of Cosmia trapezina. Taxonomy (NCBI): domain Eukaryota; kingdom Metazoa; phylum Arthropoda; class Insecta; order Lepidoptera; family Noctuidae; genus Cosmia; species Cosmia trapezina. The sequence continues at coordinate 3,469,167 of LR991034.1, read as the reverse complement.
TGTGAGAGAGAGACGGAGGTATATACGACCTATAGCACCATTCTTTTTTCACAGCGGAACCAAGAAATCATCTGGATGGTCTTTTTTCAGGTCATAGTACGGCTGCTTTTCAAAAAGCTCACGTCTGTAAGAAATATGTAATATATTATCATTACCTAGTGACACATCCATCAGATGACGTGGCCAGCTGTGTTACCAACTAAAAAAAAAAATGCCAAATATAAAATTGGTATTCACTAGTCTTTATGTGCCAATTTTGAGAGAATTTAATAAATCTAGGTAAGGTTACATTTAAGTTAGATAACACAGAAGTGAGACGTACAGTATTTTACCGAATACTTTTAATATATCATTAAAATGACGTATCAGCAATATTTATATGATAAGTGATATATTGTATCATGTAGATGAATATATGTTGTAAAAATAATATGCTAATATTATTGGACCACGCGTACTTACATACTTAATTATTTAATTACTGATAACAATGTTACTTGTCGTAATTTTATAGAATATAATATAGTACCTAAAATTACACCAATATACCTATTTGTGTAGTTAATATATAAATATTACTATAATAATATATTAAATGGCATATTTATAATTTTTTATCTTTACCTACCCACATTTTAGGAATTTCTAATGTAAGTAAAATTATTAGAATATTAAATTATTATCTTGATATTCTTGCCCAGATGTATAAAAAAAATCGCATTAGTTATTTCGTAAAATAACCATGCAAATTTTCGAACGAAACACAATTTGAAATTTTGAATATCAAAATTATTTATTTTATTTCAATATGTGACTTTTTATTCTGTTAGAAATCTAAATTTACTTACATAAGGATTCCAGAAGTTTATTTAAACAAACCCAGAAATGTAACATTGAACTGATGTCCTCACACGTTTGTGCAACTTTATGTTCAAATTCAAATGATCCAGGGTCCATGTTATTCCTTCCATCCATGCCAAAACCTACTCATTTATCGTAAAAATACTATTTATAGAATCTAAATTTAATTATAAGAGACAAATCTACCAAAAGTTCCGAAATTAGGGTCTTCTATGGAACTTGGAACTTGTAAAATGCATCGTATTGGTCAAAATAATTTTTCATTTACTATTTACAGTAAAACTATAATATTTCATTGGCCCTCCACTAAATGGATTTATTAAAAAAATATAATTTTTCACTTTAGCTGAAGGCTGAAGTGGTTATAGTAGAAAATCAAGAAATTATTTAATATGAGAAATATACTTTAAAATGGCAGCTAAGCTAAATTGCTTTGATTTGTACTCTCACACACTTTATAACCTTTTTTCTTTAAGTAAATATAATAAATATATAAAATGTATATAATCAATGCGAATGCACCTATGGATTTGATGTTGTATTTAATATTATAAATAACTATGTAAGCTAAACATTTATACATGTTCATGTAATTCTTGTACTCATATTAACCGTTTGTAATCTTACTGATTTGAATAGGGTGGTTGTGAAATGGACTTTAATGGATCAAAATAGGATCAGACAAAATCAAGAAATAAATAAAAATCTTTCGAAAATCCTTTGTATGATGAAAGTAACAGCTAGCATCATTATTAAACAGATATCTAAAAATAATTGTATTCAGTTCTAGCCATTCTTTACAATCACCTCAATCAATATTGTCCAAAATAGTTAAAAACTCCCATTTATCAAGAAAAATTTATATTACTTATTGTTAATATCCTAAAACACCATGACTGAATACCAATACAACTTTATTACTCCTATTAAAATATCTTTACGTATTTTGGATTACGATTCAAAACAGTGCCTTTTTATTGTTAAAAAAAAACGTATTATAATACCTTATGTGCTATTTTTACTGATAATTTGTGAAAAAATATATAAATTACCTACCCTAGTAGTTGTTATACTTTCCCATTGTTAGTTGTATTGAAATATACTGTTTCGTATAAAATGTTTCTTAATTCAAGATTATTATGTGCATTAATTTGTTGATATTACCCGGGTGACATAAGAATCCATGTTTTGTCCGGGTACTATCAACAATGTTCATGTAACGGACTTTACTCGTTGCATGGCTGGTTTAAAAAAAAAGTATATAAGAACATAGTGACGTTCATTTTGTAAATAGAATGTCACTAGTATTATTATGTGCATTTTGCAAAATGTATGAGCTTTCAATTTAGTATTAGTGGGCCTAGGCAGGCAATGTTGGTGTGATAAATTATTCGAGACATTTTTGATATTCTAATTAATTTAATATTCTAATAAATTCTAAGCTCTAAAAAGCGTATCCAACTATACAAAGGACAAAATAAATTAAAATTTACTATAATCTGACTTTTCTTTGAGTCACAAAGAAAGCTTCGCAGTTTGTAATTAAAAATTAATTTAGAAAACATAATTACGTTTTTCACAGAGATTACAAATTCCTCTGTGCTATTTTAAGGCTACGTACATACGAGTATTAAATCAGTTCAACTTTCAAAAGCCAGTTCCCACTTTGTCCGGGTAATGTATCACTTCACACGCGTGTGTAGGCCTTTAAGAATATTATCATTATTGTAACATACCGTAGCTAGTGTTTATTGTAAATAAAATGATTGACAATAAATTTGATTACTTTAAGTGGTTATACATAATTTCCTTTTCTCAAAATTATGAATATGGATTAGTGATGTTCTTCAGAAAGGTCAGGTGCAAAGTACTCGCAACCGACGTGGTGTATGACCAGATGTATGAACATAAACGAGGCAAAAGTTCTGTAGTTTCTGCCTACCCCCGTGGGGAGAAGGCGTGAGTTTATGTACCTACTAGTATCACCATCTGCCTAGCCTTTTCCCAACTATGTTGGGGTCGGCTTCCAGTCTAACCGGATGCAGCTGAGTACCAGTATTTTACATGGAGCGACTGCCTGTCTGACCTCCACAACCCAGTAACTGGGTAATACGATACCCCTTGGTAAGACTGGTTGTCAGACTTTCGGGCTTCTGACGACCCGTAACGACTGTCAAACATCCAGCAATGACAGCCGGGACCAACGGCTTAACGTGCTTTCCGAGGCACGGAGGAGTCTCGGTATGTAAAGATGGTCACCCATCCACTGACCAACCGATCGGATCAACCAGTGCTGCTGTTATTACTTAGCCATGAGCTCCTCGTATGTATGTATAAAATGGGTATCGATAGTGCTATTACAATGAAAATACCGGTCAAAATCATAACCCTCCTTTTTGCTTCGCCGTAGTCAGGTAATAAAATACGAAAAATATGTGTACAGTGGGCTGCATCAATTGTACCCCAGTTGTATTAAAATTTTCAGCAGCCCACTGTACATCCAATGTACACTATATGAAATGATTGTGAACGCACTGCCCTGTGGAAGTAGTCCTATTTTAAATGCAACCACAGGAACTAATTGGGTGCCGGTAATACTCAACCCATAATGTTGAAATATTTTGAGAAGGTATGTAAACATTCTTCTGGCCCTTTTAAATAGAATTCAAATCCTCAGTTATTTGAGTATAACGATCAACAACATCCTAAACTCATTAAAAATATTGGGTCGAATCGAAACTCGTGTGTAAATACAGCTCGGAAATATTTCGTCACTCTAATGATGACGTCATCCACCACAATGGGCCCCGGTACGTACACACGATGACGTAAATCATTGGGAGATATTTTTAGAGAGGTCTGTTTTTTGTAATCGAATGATTACAAAAAACAGACCGATCAGCTTTCGTTGTGGTGGGTTCTCGATTCCCACACTGAACAAATGCTTGGTGTTTATAGATTGCTTCGTTGGTTTACTTGCAAGCGGTAACTACTGAGCACGAGGTACTGGATTCGATTCCCAGGTTGGGCAAAAAAGGAATTCCTCTGTGACTGCCCGGACCCTGGTTTTTGCCCTGTTGATGGCAATAGTGTCGGCACCTGTTACATGGGACTTACACTGGCCAAATGTGGGTGTAGGTGCCCCTTGGGGCTTAGACTATGAAGGGATTACAGACGTTAATTTGCTATGTATACAACGTGTTCTTCACATTATCCATAAACTTTGGCAAACGCTTCTATAGCTTTTACAAATCAAATGTAACACAGGTAGTACTTAAAAAGGCTTTGTTACAAAGATACTTGTAATTTAATGTAATGAAATTTAGTTGAGCTAGGGTCTTAATTTAGAATGATAAATCTATCAATTGCTATTTGCATTTCATTTGCACGTAGAGAGGACCCGAGAGTTAGCGAAGAAGTACGATCATTTTTGATAACGAATCTATCAAAGAGATTAAATTGGTCCCTATGATATAAATATTATATTGGTTGGATAAAGAGGCATGCATATCGGGTGATTTAGGTCAAGGTATTTAGTTTGAATGATAATTTTAAAAAAATAAGAATTAATTAATGTGTCCATAATGAAAAATGCATAGTTTCATGGTCTGAACATCTGGTCGAAGTTTATGTATATCGTCCTTAACACGGTGTATAGTAGCTACCAACTTTACATAGCAAGGTCCCATTAAAATGGACCCATTGAGACGTATACATTTTCACGGGGTGTTCTACCCATGAATATTATCAACTTTTACTATTGGACCAAACCTGAAATCGCGAAAAAAAAAATCTACTGCTCAGTTTGCTGTACAGATACGAGTAAATGTACTGAACACCTGATTTTTTTCGCGATTTTAGAGTTAATCCCATTGTGAAAATTTGTCCATCTATTTTAATGGGACCTTTTATTTGTAAATCCACGAGAAAAAATGGGAAAGGAAGAATTTGAGGCAGCAGTAAATGAGAAAAATATTATTTCCTTAATTTTGCTGCGGAAGTCAGATGGAAATCGCTTCACGTAATATACTGAGTTCTCCGCATCCGGTGAGCCTGGAAAATAGAAGGACGTAAATACACCTAGGTATTCTTAAAACCAACAGAAAAAAAAATGTTTTTGGTTGTGGTCTATGTCCAGCGGAGGGCGTCTTAAGAAGATTTGAGACGAAAACAGGAAGATGCATGGAGCGGAGAGGATCTATCCAATACCATTTGTATAGAATACTTTTCTAATTTTAATGGTAGATTTATCAAGCCAGCACCCTAATTGCGTAACACATTATCAATCGGAGTTTGAATCATTTTGAAACAAATAGCTAATCCATTGCTTCATATGTTCGAAAAATTTGTCTGCTCGACAACGTAAATAACGCAATGAATGTTGCTGAACTGTCACAATGAAACCAACTCCGATTGATAATGTGTTACGCAATTAGGGTGCTGATTTATTGTCTGACAGTTTTTATTTGGAAAATCTGTCAAAAACACGCAATTATTCGTTGGTTAAACAATATATCTGGCGTTGAAAAATCTGTCCTTAAAGCTGATTTACATTTGCTTTAGTTAAGTAGGTAGCGAGCTAAATTCAAGTAGGAGTTGTACGAAACGTCAGTTCAAAATTGAAAGCCGATTTTTGTTCTGTAAACGTAAAGTAACGTAAAGGTACAACGGTACACGGTACGGTACGGTACGGTACGGTACGGGTACGGTTAAAGGTGCGATAGTTCACAACTTAGATAAAAACATCTTATAATCATTATTGTTCCATTCCTCAGTTCTGCAGCGAGAATATAATTCCCTTACCATAATCGGCACCCCTGACTTCATAATCAGTAATTTGCTTACATTACCCAGTATTACCATAATTTTAACATGAGATCAGATGAACATCAGAGGGTCAATTCTCGTATTTTTAACAACGTTCACAATATCATCTCAAGACTCAATCTGTCAAAAATTGTATAGCGTTTACCTAAATTTTTGACGTTTGATTGACGCTGGCATGAGATTGTGAACGTTGTTAAAAATACGAGAATTGCTCCTGAGATTGCGAACGTTGTTAAAAATACGAGAATTGCCCCTCTGAACGTCGCGACGGGAAACACGGGTGTGATCTCAGAAGAACGACTAAAGCATAGAAGTAGTGTTAAAATAGCAACTGAACTCAATATATTTGTTTCATTTTGACTTATGGAGCAGCTATGATGTTAAAGAAGGACACGTATACAGAAGACGTTTCGAAATTTTGTAGGTTGTCATTCATTTTATTCCGACTAGTGATGTACCCACTAAATTTCAACGTCGATAGAATTTACAATAACATTCTTTCTTACACTGCCAAGAATAATAACCGTAGGTACACACGGCTACACATCAAGCTATACATTTCCAGCTGATTTTTTTTTCGCGATTTCAGGTTTGGTCCCATAGTAAAAGTTGTTCATAATGATGAGTAAAATCTCCCATTTCAATTTGGTGCATGATAATAAATTCATCCTGTATATCAGACCATTTCATCTGTTCTATCCATAACAAATAATGTAGGAACAGCATGTTCTCTAAGTGACGACTTAAAGAACATGCTACATCCATTTCACAGGTTCATTACCAAATGAATACAAAGTAAAATGCTTGGAGCATATTATGTGGCTGAGTCCAATTTCGTCTACCAATACAATTTATCCATTTTTTTTTTCACATCGTCTAGGAAATCTGTAAAAGAAAAGTATCGACAACATTCTTTCCGTCACTATGGCTGATCAAGATAACCCCAAAACAATTTCCGAATATTCGCTAATAACTTCTATTGGAATAAATATTACGACTGGTTTCAGCTATATAGTGACACAGCAATATTTGTTATGTATTTATATTCGTTTATCAGATCATATGCAATAAGAAATTGAGCAAAAACTTACCGATGGAAGGTCAATATTTATTGTTCATTTTATTTTCGCTATGAATGGGACTGGCAGCCCCCAACCACACAAGAAATTGCTCCACAGCGTCCACACACTCACTGTTTGTAGTTAAACAAAGAATTCATGCAATCTAACAGTAGAAATATTATTAAAACATCGCAAAACCATGGAAGATTACGACAAACACGTAAACAATGAACACGCGAATAAGTCAGATAGTTCAATGAACGAACTGTCAGACATTGAAACAAAGTACTATCAAATTTGGCCGCGTCATACTATAACTTTTTTAACCAAATGACAATTGATCTTGTGACCATGCCAAGAAAGTAAAACAAAGAGTAAAACATTCATCTCTTTCCCACATGCTTTATCGTACCTTTATCGTACCTAATAATAGAACGGGAATAAAGGTAGTTACAGAATTCTGTTTTTAGCCTTCCTTCTATGCTTTAGTCGTTATTCTGAGGGTGTGATTGATAAAGTAACTGACGCACTTAACTGTCAGTGTCAATAGTGTCAGTGTTAAGTTAAATAGTTAAGGGTGGGTTGCACCACGGGCTAGGTTATATAGTATCCTTCAAAGTTAAAATGACCAAATAGTCACCTGCTGTTGCACCGTCATCTCAAATGTAAAATATTAAGTTTGAAGCTGGGACATGACATTCGACGTGTCTGACAGAAGTGACAGATATTTAACAATAACTTTAACGGTTAATCCTACAGTTAAAGTTATGACGTCAGCTAACAAATTGTCAAATGGAACAACCCATTTTTTGTCTAACAGGAAATTTTAACCGTGGGTTGCACTATCTTACTTTAACAATAACAAACCCTCAAGGTCAGTGATCCTGAGGTCAAGGTGAGTGACCTTAGGAGAATCATGGACCTTGACTTTCGGAAATTTGACCTTGACATCAAGGTCAATGACCCTGAGGTCAAGGTCAATGCCCTCGAGGTATCCCATGGTATTCAAAAGTACTGCCAGTTTGTATCGATATGTTTTATTATAGATGTTAGTTATTGTTCAAGTAAGATGGTGCAACCAACCCTAAGTACAGGACAATCAATTAATTGTGTTGCTTTGATTTGATACTACTGTAGAGGTTACCATATTTTCCCGAGACACCGCGTCGGGACATTTGAAGCGAAGGGAAATTGTTGTAGGTGAAATAAACCAAAAAACATAAAATTTTTACTTGGTAAATATTTATTTTTAATTACTGAGGACACAATCATTCTTTTCATATTTTCAGATGTTTTCACCTGGGTCAATAAATAAATAAATAAATATCCTTGGACATTTCACACAACGCCATCTAGTCCTAAGCTAAGCAACCTAATGCTTGTGTTATGGTAACGAGATGGCTGATAAACTACTTATATACATTTTTTTTTTTTTTTTGTAAATACATACATATTATAGATAGAAAAACACCCAGACTCGAAACAAATACTTGTAGGTCGTACAAATATTTGTTCCGTGCGGGAATCGAACCCGCGACATGCGGGTGCAATAATTATTAATTATTGTCCATTATTTTGCAATAATTGTGCCCACATCATAGCGTACGCAATTCCGAATCACGTATTCATCGATTCGGTGTGTTCCGTATAAGTCGGGATACTGATGTATTTGTCGGGACATGTTATAGCTTGTCGGGACGTCGGGACACCACTGATAATAACGGTGACACGTCCCGACGAATCGGGACGAATGGCAACCCTATCTACTGTCACCTTGGGGTGCTTTAAACAGCGTTAAACTCCCTCGTTGGTCTACTGGTCGCTAGTGCTACTGCTAAGCATGTCCTGGGTTCGATTCCTGGGCCGGGCAAAGAGTAGGAGCAGGAGTCTAGATTTGTGCCCCGTTCATGGCAACAGGCTCGCCTTCTGTTACATGGACTTAAACATATCTGGCTGAAAGTGGGTGGACTTTCGGCAGGGGCAAAAGCACCTTACAACACGATTCCTACCGGCTTCCCTTCGGAAGTTCACATCAGCACCTTTAGCGCTATTAAAAAATGGCACAGTCAATACTGTCTACTATTGCCACAAAATATAGTTACGCTACGGGCTTAATTCACCATAACATTCAAACAACAAAAACCCCTATTAGCTTTGAATTACAACAACAACAAAAAATGTTCTACAATAACCCGCCGCCAAGACGTCGTAATCGGGAACTAACGATTATGACGTTTTGGCGGCGGGTTATTGTCATTAATTGAATAGTGGTCCCGTCATTTTGATATCATAATAGCGGGACCACTTTCTTTGTAGAATATTTTGAAATTTTATGGGTGTAGAATTTTATTATGAAATTATGAATTAGTAGAAATATTGTACTAAATCTTAATCACAACCAGGCGGGCATACCAGGCGGGGTCCCGTCATCTTGACGTTCATAAAAATTCATACCAATAGCGACCCGTCATGACGTCACTTTAGGTCAGGTGGCACCGCTTGATATGGACGAGAGCAAGCCGCTATACAACGGGTTACGATAGAGACAGATATAGAAAAAATGCGTCAGCGAGAACAAGATGGAGAAATATTGCACATTTTATTTAGTTTTCACCTATTCAACTGATTGTTTATATTCTTGTAAACAGCCTTCTTGGATAACAACATGACATGATATGACGACCTTAAAAAGGCGGTTCCGACAGACTGAATGCGGAAGGCGGAGAACCTGGTGATATGGAGCAACATCAACAGCAACAACGCAACGTATGAGGAACAGGGTATAAAGCTCACTCATCCTCTATCGAAAAGGTAGAACCCTCCAACCAGACCTGTCGTCTCTGGTGGGCAAATGCCTGACGGTTGATGTCGGGATGTTATATACAGGGTGTCTGAGAAAGATGTGACAAAAATTAAGGGTGTGGTACAGACCATCAAAAAAAATTCAGTCGTGTCATTTGGTCGAGCAGGTATTGAATTTTTTATAGGATGACAATTTTTTTTTTCACGATTACGATGTTGGTCCACGGGAGAAAGTTGTTCAGTTTAATGGTCTGTAATTTTTAAATTCTTTTGATGCGTAGTTCGCATGTGGCGTTGTAGATGCCACTACGCATATGCCCAGCAGTGGACTCGATGAACTGAGTTGTTTTATTGAGATAATAAATCTGGCAATATAAGTTTTTGCTACAAGCATACATAAACTCACTACTCTTTCCTATGGGGCTACGCAGTAACTACAGAACGATGAACGCCACCTTATACGATCCTTACATAAGTACTCATTTTGCTTCGTAAGTTTTAGCAAATTGAAGCACTTTCTACTTTAAGACTCTTAACGTGATACCTCCCCACTTGACATGGGGGGGTCGAAAACACAAGCTTAGGAGAAAAAATAATGACCAATTTGGGCTTTTTTATTAAGGAGAATACGCTGACAGGATAACACAATGATGAAATTATAAAAACGCGAGCTTCATCAACTTTTCAATCTAATCAAGGAAATCTTTTTCATCCATACTAATATTATAAATTCGAAAGTAACTCTGTCTGTCTGTCTGTCTGTCTGTCTGTCTGTCTGTCTGTCTGTTACCTTTTCACGCCTAAACCACTAAACGGATTTCGATAAAATTTGACAAGGCTATAGATGGTATCCTGGGGACGGACATAGGCTACTTTTTTTTTCAAAAATAATCCTACAGGGGGTGATATAGGGGATGAAAGTTTGTATGGGAAACTCAGTATTTCTTAAGTTAGGGATGTGAAAATTAAAATGTATGCTTTTGATAGGAAATTAAGAAATATGCGGTTCAGCGTTTTTGAAAAATCATCCCCTAAGGGGGTAAAATATAGTAAAATAGGGGTTGATTTTAAAATTTACAAAACTGCACGGATTTCGACAAAATTTGGCAAGGCTGAATATAGCATCCTGGGGAAGGACATAGCATACTATTTTTTTCAAAAATAATCCTACAGGGGGTGATATAGGGGATGAAAGTTTGTATGGGAAACTCAGTATTTCTTCAGTTAGGGATGTGAAAATTAAAATGTATGCTTTTGGTAGGAAATAAAGAAATATGCGGTTCAGCGTTTTTGAAAAATCATCCCCTAAGGGGTTAAAATAGGGGTTGATTTTAAAATTTACAAAACTGCACGGATTTCGATAAAATTTGGCAAGGCTTTATATAGCATCTTGGGGAAGGACATAGGCTACTTTTTGTCTTAAAAAAGAATCCTACAGGGTGTGATATAGGGGATGAAAGTTTGTATGGGAAACTCAGTATGTCTTAAGTTAGGGATGTGAAAATGAAAATGTATGCTTTTGATAGGAAATAAAGAAATATGCGGTTCAACGTTTTTGAAAAATCATCCACTAAGGGGGTAAAATAGGGGTTGATTTTAAAATTTACAAAAGTGCACGGATTTCGACAAAATTTGGCAAGGCTTTATATAGCATCCTGGGAAAGGACATAGGATACTTTCAAAAACAATACTACGGGGGGTGATATAGGGGATGAAAGTTTGTAAGGGAAACCCAGTATTTCTTAAGTTAGGGATAACAAATTTATGCTATTGGTAGGAAATTAAGAAATATGCAGTTCAGCGTTTTTGAAAAATTATCCCATAAGGGGGTAAAATAGGGGTTGATTTTAAAATTTACAAAACTGCACGGATGTCGATAAAATTTGGCAAGGCTTTATATAGCATCCTGGGGAAGGACATAGACTACTTTTTGTCTTAAAAATAATCCTACAGGGGGTGATATAGGGGATGAAAGTTTGTATGGAAACTCAGTATTTCTTAAGTTAGGGATGTGAAAATTAAAATGTATGCTTTTGGTAGGAAACAAAGAAATATGCGGTTCAGTGTTTTTGAAAAATCATCCCCTAAGGTGGTAAAATAGGGGTTGATCACGGATTTCGACAAAATTTGGCATGTCTTTATATAGCATCTTGGGAAAGGACACAGGATACTTTCAAAAATAATACTACAAGGGGTGATATAAGGGATGAAAGATGGGAAACCCAGCATTTCTTAAGTTAGGGATATGAAAATTCAAATTTATGCTTTTGGTAGGAAATAAAGTGCTTTTGGTAGGAAATAAAGAAATATGTGGTACCGCGTTTTAAGGGGGTACAATAGGGGTTGACAAATTTTTGTGTAATTACCTCTTTTTAAGAGATTTAAGGGATTGGAAATGTAGTCATAGTTCGAATCTTGAGGTAACATTTAGTCTTTATTTCATTCGAAGTTTTTACGAGGAAATTATTTGAACGAGTGGACACTCGGACAAAAGTTATTTGTTATTAGGGCGTGACTGGCATAATAAATTTTATAACAAAGTCCCCCCGCCGCTTAAGTATGTCTGTTTGAATGCGATAATGTCAAAAAGTACCGAACGGATTTTCATACGGTTTTCTCCAATGAACTGAGTGCTTCAGTGTAATTCATCATGGTTTTGTGTAAATTGGCTGAAATATGACGACGACTGTTGAAGATGTCGGAAAAAATCATGCCGACTGGTAGCTTTATGCCTACTATACACGGTAACGATATATCGTAGCGATTTGAGTTTGTACAGTTATATCGGACGGCCCTATGTTTTCCACATATACGTTCCCATGGGATATTTTCCGACATCCACGCGGGTGAAGCCGCGGGCAAAAGCTAGTTAAAATATAATAGAAAATGTCTTCTTTTTTTTTTGTAAAAAAAGTTACTGTTTCTGACAAATTTAAACCGTAAGTAATAAGCTTATGTTTCACAGTAGGCCGCAGCTGTTGTAGGTCAGTGATAACAACACCAGTATAAGCTGGCCTCTTATTCCATTGAAACTCAGTACTACGCTAGATCAGCTTAAGGTTGATGCGCCAGGGTAGCCCGCGAAATTCAAAATTTCTTACGTTTTTTGCAATTTGTAGGTCAGTGTGAACTTGTATATTAATTAAAATATGATTCGCGGCCGTAGCTAATATGGCGTTACAGAATTATAATCATTAGAATCAGCAATACAAGTCTATAAGTTAGCATTTACCTGAAATCTAGCGATTTCATGAAATCATGAGGTTTGATATAAATGCTAACTTATGGAGTTGTATTGCTGATTCTAATGATTATAATTTTGTAAAGCCATATTAGCTACGGTCGCGAATCATATTTTAATCAACATACAAGCTCACACTGACCTACAAATTGCAAAAAACGTAAGAAATTTTTAATTTCGCGGGCTACCCTGGCGCTTTCGCCTTAAGAAAGATATAAAGAAAAAGTTATTATCGGGACTCGGATAGGAACACCACAAACTAAAGATAAACTACAATCTTCCAACCATTTATTCGAATTAGTTCGAATACCTATTAAATACTAATCAATTAGTGATTTCGTTACGAAGACGTTCTAAACGATTTAACACATTGATATTATATTTTACAGAAAAATGTAAAGAAAAAAACAGGGTTCATGAAGTATTGCATTTTTTCATCTGTTTGTCTGTCAATAAATAAGGAACTTCATGGCGTGCTTATGTCAAAAGTAAAATAAATGGTTGGAAAGATTAAAAACACAATCATAAAAAAACAATACCATAATAATACAATAATAGGTACATAAATAACAAGAAAAACCGACAAGTCTGTCAGGTACGAAGCCAAAATGTTTCTATCTGAGCATGCATCTTTTTTGCAATTTGCAAGTCAGTATTCTGTTGTGTGTTGACCAAAATTATGATTCAAGACCGTAAGACTTTTTGTTTTTTAATTACTTATTTTTATTTTTTTATACATTTTGTTTCTATTTTGTTTTCAACTTTTATTCTGTGTTTTAGTTTTAGTTCTGTGCGAGTCACAATAAATACTTTTTCTTTCTTTCTTTCTTTAATAAGTACGTATATACGGAATTATAATCATTAAAGTCATCAATACAACTCTTTAAGACCAAGTAAGTAATCCTATTGAATGCCTGTTTCATGAAATCTTGAGGATTATACTAACATATGGAGTTGTAAATACATATATGTTACGGTCGTGAATCATACTTTAATCAACTACAACTTACCTATTTTTCGTCATATTACCGCAATAAACACATTTTCATTCTTTTTTAGGGTTCCGTACCTCAAAAGGAAAAAACGGAACCCTTATAGGATCACTTCGTTGTCCGTCTGTCTGTCTGTCTGTCAGTCTGTCAGGACCTTTTTTCTCAGGAACTCGTGGAGGTATCAAGTTGAAATTAATATGAAATACGTAGGTCTATGGTCCCTTGGAGCTCTAAAAAAATCAAGCTTCTAAGTCAATGCAATAAAAAAATACGGCCATTTATGCGGCATATTTTGATACTCGCAAGTAAATCAAAACCTATAGGGTACTTCCCGTTGACCTAGAATCATGAAATTTGGCAAGAAGCAAAGTCATACAGCACAAGTAAAGGAAAAAGTCCGAAAATTGTTAATTTGTAATTTTTTTACACAAAAAATATTTTCATGTCTGTCAGCCTGTAAGACCCTTTTTCTCAGGAACGCGTAGAGGTATCAAGTTGAAATTAATACCAAATACGTAAGTCTATGGTCCCTTAGAGCTCTAAAAAAATCAAGCTTCTAAATATACGGAATAAAAAATACGGGCATTTATGCGAAATATTTTGATACTCGCAAGTAAATCAAAACCTATAGGATACTTCCCGTTGACCTAGAATCATGAAATTTGGTAAGAAGCAAGTTCTTACAGCACAAGTAAAGGAAAAAGTCAGAAAATTGATTGTTTGTAGTTTTATCACAAAAAAAAATAGTTTTTTTTTCTGGCAAAATGTCGGTGTATAGGTACACCTCTGCCCAACCCTTCGGGGAAACAAAGCGTGATGTTATGTTTAAGAATAGTTTTTTGCGAATCAAACTTAAATATGCAGTTGACGTACCTATATCAATGTATGGGAGAACATGTTTTTCCACTCAATGTTAAGTTTGTTTTTGGGATAAATTCTTTGCAACTACGGAACCCTTCATTGTGCGTGGTCCGACACGCACTTGGCCGGTTTTCTTTAATACTGACTTGCAAATTACAAAAAACACAAGAAAATTTGAATTTCGCGGGCTACCCTGGCGCATCCCCCTTAAGATAATAGTGTTACCAATGACATGAGGCTTACTGTACGTAATGGTTTAAGGACATCTCGGTTAAGGGTGGTTCTTCGAGGTCCCTCAAAACGCGGTCACACGGTCTTAATTCCTAACCTATGAAATATTCAGTCTTAGGACCAAATACAGATTACTCTTTGTTTATTTATGTGTAAAATTTCAACAATAAACATCTAAAATTATTTATAATACTAGCTTCTGCCCGCGACTTCGTCCGCGTTAAATTTCTTGTACCCCCCACCCACCAACCCCGACGCATCGCATCGCAATGCCTGCCCGCGCTATTACTTCGCGCTCGGCTCCTAAGGGCCCTAGCGTGATGTTAAATAGACTATATCCTTCCGCATCGCCTGCCTGCGCTATTACTTCGCGCTCGGCTCCTAAGGGCCCTAGCGTGATGTTAAATATACTATATCCTTCCCCATCGCCTGCCCGCGCTATTACTTCGCGCTCGGCTCCTAAGGGCCCTAGCGTGATGTTAAATATACTATATCCTTCTCCATCGCCTGCCCGCGCTATTACTTCGCGCTCGGCTCCTAAGGGCCCTAGCGTGATGTTAAATATCCTATATCCTTCCGCATCGCCTGCCCGCGCTATTACTTCGCGCTCGGCTCCTAAGGGCCCTAGCGTGATGTTAAATAGCCTATATCCTTCCGCATCGCCTGCCCGCGCTATTACTTCGCGCTCGGCTCCTAAGGGCCCTAGCGTGATGTCAAATAGCCTATATCCTTCCCCATCGCCTGCCCGCGCTATTACTTCGCGCTCGGCTCCTAAGGGCCCTAGCGTGATGTTAAATAGCCTATATGCAAAAAGATTTTTTCAAATCCGACTGGGGTAGTTCCAGAGATAGCGCGTTCAAACAAACCAACAAAAAAACAAACTCTTCCGCTGTATTCCACCGACATTTTGCACAACGCCATCTATGGGTAAATTGATAAAACGTCCGCTCTAAACATGTTTGCTCAAGAGGAACCGGTATGAATTAAAGTTATTTTGCGTTTTAGTAATTTTATATTATCTCCGAACCTGTATGACCAATTGCCATACTGTAAAGGCCAAATCTTATCTCCATGATGTCCTTGTGATCATAAAATATCTTATTTTGATAAGGATTAATGTTTTGTTGTTTAAATAATCATCCAAACGTAAGTATGTCTAAAAAATACTTTTTTAAAACAATAAAAGATGTATAAAAGATAGAAATATGGTGTCGCGGACTTATTTGTAGAATTATTTAAGACGGACCAGACTGCCATACATTGTTCTCAATTATAAACAACCGTTTAGGCAGCGCATGCAAAAAAGTCTGTTTAAAGAGGTATTTCTTTCTAGACTTGTTAGACAAAACTTGTGATAGCACGGCTAATATGCATGATATAAATATAATTTATAGCCTATAGCAATCAGGAATAATGTAGCTTTCTACCAGTGAAAAAAATTTTAGAATTGGATCATTAGTTCCGGAGATTACCCCCTACATACAAACTTACATACAAATTTTACCGCTTTATAATATTAGTATAGATTTATTTAAAAAAATATCTAGTGTCCAAAACGGGAGCAAAATCGGTGTTCTTCGCGCGTCACACTCTGTTCGCGCTCACGGAAAACTTTGATAACTTTTGTATTCTATTCATAAGCATATAATGTAATACATTAAATTGATCGTATTTAATTAGGCATCATAATGATCAAAGAATATTAATTGTATCTCTTAATGTACAATAGTTAATAGGCATTATGTCTCTGTCACACGATTTTCCTACTTTCGCGAAGGCGCAACAAAACTGCACCTATCTTCCAAGAAGGGCAACTTGTCGCTACACTTTTTAGTTGCGCAGACGCAACGCTCAGTAGTGTCCCGGCATCAGTGGGGGAGACAAATACATTAATTGCTTATAAACAAAAAAAATAAGAGATAAGTTAACCTTTGAATATTTTCAAGTAGCCTTGGTCAAGAAACTTTCATGCGCAAATTTTGAAGGATAATGTTTACAATTTTCCAACTCATTTTGAATGAAAGAATAAGATAGATCTTCGAGATTATTCCCAAGTACTTTGTTCATTAATTTACCTGTAACTTTAATAGTAATTCTCAAAAATGTGAAATTTTCGTAACTATCGTGGCACAACTTTCGTGGTTATTTGTCCACGAAAGTCAGCTAGCGCACCATGAAAGTTTTATATCTCCATTAAATAATTACTTCAGATGTTTTGTGACGCCGCTGATGCATTTACTCGATTGTCGCGAATCTCAAAATAAAGGTGTTATGTATTTGTATAAGTATTTATGCGTGTACGAGTATGTGCTTCAATTTTTTTCTTGTACCGACTCGTAGTATGTGTTTCTGTTTGTATGTTTTCTCGTAGCCCAATTAACAGCTTACTTCACCTCAACCAGTGCTGTTTAGCCAATGGGCTAATTGACAGTAAGAAAATACCTTATGAATTTTATTATGTAGAGTGCTTGTCAGACAAAAGTATAAAAAAACCCGTTCTTAAGGCCCTCCAAAAGCTGTTTAATTCCGTCATACTCGAGGGCAATACGCCGCTGGCATAGTACAGAGCTGTGGTGGTATTATTCTTTAAGAAGGGCGATAATGTTCTTCTTAAGAAGACGTGTCTCACTTCTGAGCCATGTCTACAAGCTGCTTTCAAGAGTCATCACGATCTGTTTCGCACGCAGGTTTGATGACTTCCAGCCTCCCGAACAAGCCGGATTCCGTAAAGGCTATAGCACCATAGACTACATACGTATACGCTGCGACATGTTATACAGAAGACTGAAGCCTCCGATTCGATTAAAGCATGGGCTGTACTGCAGTCTCGACTATCAGTATATTGAGGTGCTGAAGTGCCTTTACGAAAACGCCACTATGTCAGTCCGACACCAGGAACGGACCTCGAAACCTATCCTTCTGGCGAGGGGGAGACAGAGAGAGGTTATCTCTCCGAAACTGTTCACCGCTGCACTGGAGGATATCTTCAAGGTTCTGGACTGGAAAGGGCTAGGGATCAATGGCGAGTACGTCACTCACCTTTGGTTTGCAGACGATACAGTAGTCATGGCTGAGACTATGGAGGGGCTCAGTACACTGCTCGATGACCTCAGTAGAGCTTCCGAAAGAGTCGGTCTTAAAATGAAAATGGATAAGACAAATGGCATCTCAAATGCCCATGTAGCACCCACTTTCATGAAGATCGGAGACACTACACTGTAGGTTGTGGACGAGTATCTAGGACAAACTGTCCAGTTAGGTAGGTCCAACTTGAAGAAAGCGGTCAATCGTTGAATCCGACTCGGCTGGGCAGCGTTCAGGAAGCTTCGCAATATCTTCTCGTCTCACATACCATAGTATCTCAAGACGAAAGTCTTCGACCAGTACGTGTTGCCAGTAAAGACCTACGGCACTGAAACGTAGTCGCTCACAATGGGCCTTATGAGAAGGCTGAAAGTCACCCAAAGGGCAATGGCGAGGGCTATGCTTGGAATTTTCCTATGTGATCAAATCAGAAATGAAAAGAGCCGCAGTAGAACGAAGGTAACCGACATAGCCCGAAGAATTGCTTAACTTAAGTGGCAGTAGGCAGGCACATTGCTCGAAGAACAGATGGCCGATGGGGCCAAAATGTTCTGGAGTGGCGGCCGCGTACTGGAAGACGTAACGTTGGAAGGCTTCCCACAAGTTGGACAGATGACCTTGTAAAGGCCGCAGAAATCTGCTGGATTCGGGAAGCACAGAACCGGTCGAAATGGCGGTGCTTAGGGGAGGCTTATGTCCAGCAGTGGACGTCTTTCGACTGAAATGATGATGATGATAATGATGTAAATTTTACAGTTTAATTACTGGACCAAAGCTAAATTAGCAACCAAAGTAATAATAAGCTAATAAAACACTATGTTGATCTCAAATACAAGTTGATTCATAAATAATAAGTATTTCATTTTTTAAACTTCAGTCCACAGGAAATTTATGAAAAAATAAGGATTTAAAACTGTATTTTGCTTACAGAAAATACGTTTGTAACTTTTGTGGCGTCTTTCGTAACTTTCGTGGGAACCGAAATTTCAAAATATAATATCTCTGTACTTTATGCACCGATTTACATATAATCAAAATTCCACTTATTATTTTTAGAGCATCTTAAATGTGGGTCCATTTATTTGAAGATTACTCTAAAAAAAAAATTCGCCACGAAAGCTACGCGGAGAATACTTTTTGAAGAACTACTCTTAACTAAATATCAGCCTCAAAAATAGATAGATCTAATAGCATATTACACAGTAAAAGAGTAGATAAATGACAAAAAAAAATGATTAAACACAAACAAACACCATACACAGTTATTCGTATAGATACATTCATGATCAAATACATTCAGAGATAAATATTATAATATGATTATGTACGTACAATTAAACGTTAATATGTATTTGATCAATTATTAACCAAATCATTATACTAATAGTCATGTAACCTACTGATCTCGATAAAATTCATATGATAATTTACTTTAATTAATCTTAATAATAAATTTAAAAATTGGTGGTTGTTAATTTGTTTCCTAATTTTATTTTACTTTATTTTAATTTTATTTGAATAATTAATTTTATACTTTTTGCTGTGCTCTACAGGGTCCGTAATTGTACCGTAGCTTTAAGCCATTGTAATCGTAACACTTTCTAAAACAGTATGGAATGCAAATAAATATCAAAAAATCTATATGCCTAGCCTTTTCCCAACTATGTTGGGGTCGGCTTCCATTCTAACCGGATGCAGCTGAATACCAGTATTTTACATGGAGCGACTGCCTATCTAACCTCCACAACCCAGTAACTGGGTAATACGATACCCCTCGGTAAGACTGGTTGTCAGACTTTCGGGCTTCTGACGACCCGTAATGACTGTCAAAGATCCACGAATGACAGGCGGGACCAACGGCTTAAGGGCCTTACTCCCGTTTAGTACCGTAACACGGTCACTTTATAAAGCCTACTTCTCATTAACGGCTTGTTTAGAAGATTTGAAAAAAATATATGTTTGATATAGATTCATAAACAACATTTGAGCTACAGGATTTTTTCATATGGCTGATACTTTTGCCTTAAAAAAATATTTACCAAAACGCTATTTTTTGGCTAATATCCCTACTTCTCCTAAACGGCTTTGGTGTTTGGAAATATTTTTACACTAAAAAATTGATGGTTAGAAGTGCTACAAATGGTCTACAGCTTTTGTAAATCAATCAACATTTGCAAAGAAAATGTTCCCATTTTGAGATACAGGTTCAGAGGAGCTCTGCGCGGGCGCGGGCGGCAGTCTTGCTTTGGCATTGAGACGGGAGGGTTGTGTCGCTCGCTACTCCGCACCGGCTATCGTTCGACATGCTCATACGTATGTGTTAGGGCATAATATTTACGAACTTATTGTAGTAGTGTGCGTTTATAGATTAGCTCGCTGCAGAGGTCCCAATTCGATTGCGCGCGTGGGCGCTTTATTGTTGACTATTTTTGATGTGCATTTATAAATACTTTTTTTACATTGTAACAATTCTAGAGAGGAGCTCGTGGCTAAGTAATGACAGCCGCACGGGTCGATCCGTCAGCTTAAGCTACGCTTGCCGGGGTTGGTCAGTGGATGGGTGACCATCTTTACATACCGAGATTCCCCCGTGCCTCGGAAAGCACGTTAAGCCGTTGGTCCCGGCTGTTATTCGTGGATCTTTGACAGTCGTTACGAGTCGTCAGAAACCCGAAAGTCTGACAACCAGTCTTACCAAGGGGTATCGTATTACGCAGTAACTGGGTTGTGGAGGTCAGATAGCAGTCGCTCCATGTAATACTGATAATCAGCTGCATCCGGTTAGACTGAAAGCCGACCCCAACATAGTTGGGAAAAGGCTAGGCAGATTGATTTTTTACATTGTAGCAATTTTAAAATATAAACAAAAAAAATATTTCAGTAGTAAATATGAAATACTAGCACTTCCTGCGCGGCTTTGACCGCGTGGATGTCAGAAAATATTCCACGGGAACATAAATCCTTTTTTTTTTTTTTTGTTACCTACATGTTCAGTCATAGGGGTTTATGGGTTTTATAAAGGGGGGCAAAATTTTTATTATTTTTGCGATAGGACACACCGTTTTCGAGATATAAGCAAAAAAAGAAAAAAATATACAGTACTGTTTTTAATCGCTATTAAAAAGATTTGGAATAAAATTAGTTAGTTAGTTAGTTTAGAACTAAAATTCACACCAACACCCAACCAACACCTTGACTTCAAGTGCAAAAACAACTTTTTTTTTTTTGGAACGAAGTTCCCTAACGGCCGGTACGAGCTTGGCGGATGGCCGAATAGTATAGGCGAAAAAAAAAATATTTTGAAGAAAAAAAAAATGTTGTTTTGTTTTTAATTATTTTTATTTATCATTAATAACAAACAGTAATACAAAACAACAAACAACTACAACAACATGCAACAACAAAAAATACACTACCATTATTAGTTATTTAATTAATTTTATATCATTTCTATATTTCTACATTTTCTAAATTGATAACTGATTGTTCAATTTAATTAATTTGTGTATTGCCATATCTGAGTTCTATTTCTGATGTTTCCAAGGCCAATCCTACAGATATATAAAATGAAATAAAGGCAATAATAATAATGACATGGGTGTCATTTTCATGGTTTTTGAGTCCAAGATGGCGGATGCAAAAATTTTCAAATTTTTCGTCATGGGTGTCATTTTCATGGTATTGAGGTCATTGAAAACGATAATGGGGTCAAAATGAAAATCCAAGATGGCGGCTGCAAAAATTCTCAAATTTTTCGTCATGGGTGTCATTTCCATGGTATTTGAGGTCACTGAAAACGATAATGAGGTCAAAATGAAAATCCAAGATGGCGGCTGAGAAAATTTTTAAATTTTTCGTCATGGGTGTCGTTTCCGTGGTTTTTGGGGGCGCTGAAAATGATAATGGAGTCAAAATGGCGGCTTCAACAATTTTCAAATTTCTCCGTCATGGGTGTCATTTTCATGATTTTTGAGGTAGCTGAAAATGATAATGAGGTCAAAATGATAATCCCGTGGAATATTTTCCGACATACACGCGGGCGAAGCCGCACGGGAAGTGCTAGTACTCGTATTTCATATTTACTACTGAAATATTTTTTTTTTGTTTATATTTTAAAATTGTTACAATGTAAAAAATCAATCTGCCTAACCATTTCCCAACTACCTACCAGGTACCTACGTAGGTACCAAAAACCTACGTTCCATATAAAACACGTTTAAGCTGCCCTCCCTGGGCGCCTCGGGCTCTACAAAACATTCTCGGGGTAGGGCAAACAAGTACCACGCGGAATCGCGATTGTCAAACTCGATTTTAGTTGCGTCAAAATTGTTTTTTTAGAGATTTTTTTTTTGCAGAATAGTTCTAAGATTCTCATAGCTAAAAGTAAGTTTTAGTGATATAGTTTAGTTAGTTTAGTTGGTGTATCTACACTGGTGCCGATTCTCTTGTACAAGGGAATCGACCAGTGTAGAGATAAAAATGCAATCCACAGGAAATTACTACTTTTTATTTATGAGTCCTGCGAGCCAATATTCAAAAAACTTCGTTTGTTACCGCTACCATCTCTATATATATATGAAATTTGCATGTTTGTATGGAAATACAAAGAATATTTTGTAAAAGTGTCTGACGTAAGCTCTCGAAATCGCAGAGACCAAAATAGATTAGTTTTTTTTGACACTCCCAGATTGTCCAAATACAGCAAAAGTTGTCTAACTATGTGTGTAAGAATTTATAATAAAATACCTAGAGAACTTAAAACTCAAAATAATATATTGTTTAAGAATAAATTGTTGGAATGGCTGAAAGCCCACAACTTCTACTCCCTTAAAACATTCCTTGAAAATAAGTTATGACTCGGTTTAAGCTAAGACTCGATTTTGCATGCTATAGTTCCAATAGCTAAACATGTTTGTACTTCTGTTTCAATTGTAAGACCTATAAACACCATGTTTTAAGCAAATAAAGAATTTGAATTTGAATTTACTATAAGTATCTTTCATCACAAAATCTTAAATGAATTATGTGGAACAATTCCCATTTTTCGCTCCCAAAAATATTATTTAACACTCAAATATAATATTTGCGATTCTTTTTGTGAACTTCAAATAAATCCAATATCATTTATATTTTAATAACTTTTGATAAACTGATGAGTTTTTTTTTCTAGGGTGTTTGGAATGAAAATCTAAGATGGCAGCCGCAAAATTTTTCGTCATGCATATCGTTTTCATGGTTTTCAAAAATTTGAAAATTTTGCGGCCGCCATCTTGAGTTTTCATTGAAAGGTGGTAAAACAAGACCTTGTAGTTAGGTAATAAATAATTTTACAAAGTATACATAAACACAACCGTGGCCCACTTGGCAGTAAAATTATTAGCAGATCTATATAAGAAGGCTGATTAGATTTAAAAGAGGTAAAAACAGTTTAAAAGAACCGTACCCAGTTTATTAGAATATCAAAATTTAAATTCAGAAAGATTAATTCGAATAATAGCATCGCGTAAAAAAAAGTTGAAGCCTGTCTCACCACCTACGGTTAAGTTCCGGCTAACTTACTTGGCAGATAATTTCATACAAATTCTGTTCCATTTTTGAATTAATCGGTGAGTAGTGGCTATCCGGACATCGTGAAATAGGCCCTAACACCGGTGCCACAGGTTGCCGCCAACACTCGTACCAACGTCAGTCGGTTAATTTCGTGACGGGTCCTCACGTTGGCTATCGTACCAGTCCTGTCCCGTCAGAGGCAATGTGAAGATGTCCTTACTCAAATTGGTGAAAATATCACTCTTTCTGTAAAACATTAATTTGTATGTAAGTACCTACAGTTTGTGCAAATATAATTTTATTTTTTTCAAAAAAAAAAGTTACACATCACTTAGTCTAAAGTTTTGATGAACCGATCATGGTAAAATTTGAAAAAAAAGTTAAATAGATTATTATACAAAACGGCTGCACACGGCTACGTATCAAGCTGTACATTTCCAGTATAAGCTGACCTCTCATTGTACGGAAATAATGCAAGATCAGCTTATACTAGAAATGTATAGATAGCTTGATATATAGCCGTGTGTACAATGGGCTTTATCAATTAGGTACCCCAGTTGTATTAAAATTTTAATACCCAATTGACGCAGCCCACTGTACATCCTAATGGCTAGTGCTAATTCAAGTAGCTCTATTCTAATTTTACTATAACCACATACCTACATGCTAAAAATAATGTCCCGTTAAAACTTAAAGTAGTTGCGTAACAAATATCAGCCCTGCATTCCCTTCTGGAATCGTAGGCAAAAATGCCCTACGTGCGCATCTCTGCGACCCTGCATATTCTTTGACATTCGTTTTAGTGTAGCGCGCCACCGCGCTCGCTTTACGTATGAACGGGGGTGGTGGTTAAGCTCCGCCCAGATGCGCAAGGTCATCGAGGCATCTATACACCTTAACGTGCTTTCCGAGGCACGGAGGAGTCTCGGTACGTAAAGATGGTCACCCATCCACGGACCACACATCACTTAACCTGATGGATCGACCCGTGCGGCTGTTATTACTTAGCCACGAGCTCCGCGAATGCAAATAAAGATATGAATATGAATAATCAAGTCCAAGGAAATAGAGTTATTTTAGCTGGAAGCAACCTTTTAAAATATAGCATTCCTTTTTTGCCTAATACAATCAAAAAGGAAATCACAAATTGACTCTGTCTTAACCTTTGCAAAGAAAGGTTGGGTACGTCTATAATTGTTAGAAAGCTTTTTTGAGAATTCTTTATTAAGATGCAAAAGGATTTTGGGATAGCTACTTACTTCTTCTCTTTCATAACACTTTTAGGGTTCCGTACCCGTAGGGTACCAAACGGAACACTATTCCTGAGCCTCCGCTGTCCGTCCGTCCGTCTGTCTGTCACAGGGTCGTATCTCATAAACTGTAATAGGTAGACAGTTGAAATTTTCACAGATTATAAAAATAAAATAAAGTAATAATTAAAGAGGGTCGCCCATATAATAAACTTTCCATTTTGATAAAAAAAATTCAGTAGAGTACAAATATGTTTTTTATTTTTTTTTTATCTTCAAAAATGAAGAAATAGAGTGCTGTAAAATTTATCAATTTTAGACCATTTTTGTACGAGCGAGCGCATTAAACCAGTTAGGAATTTGAAACTGCTGTACCATATAGGTACCTACTGTATTTAATCAACAAATACTAAAAGCTTCGTTTCATAAGGTATTTAAAAAAAAATAAAAAATGTTTATTGAAGAAAAGCCAAAGTAGATACTCACTAGAACAATGTTATATTTATAACTAGGTGGCTATACTATGCACAATACATTGAAACCCTGATCTCTTAATTAGGGGTATCCCTGTATCTTATACTTAGATCAGTGTTTTAGTCAACTTTTTTTTTAAATATGGGTGATTTTCTGCAACTGCAAAAAATAACCTTGAAATTCACAGTATCATTATGAATTAAAAATTTATCTTTACCATTGTTAAACATATTATATGGTACAGAACCCTTCGTGTGCGAGTCCGACTCGCACTTTGCCGGTTTTTAGGGTTCCGTACCTCAAAAGGAAAAAACGGAACCCTTATAGGATCACTTGTTTGTCCGTCTGTCTGTCTGTCTGTCAGTCAGTCAGTCAAGACCGTTTTTCTCAGGAACGCCTAGAGGTATCAAGTTGAAATTAATATCAAATACGTAAGTCTGTGGTCTTTTGAAGTCCTAAAAAACTCAAGTATAAGTCAATGCAATAAAAACATACGGCCATTTATGCGACATATTTTGATACTCGCAAGTAAATCAAAACCTATAGGGTAGGTACTTCGCGTTGTTCTAGAATCATGAAATTTGGTAAGAAGCAAGGTATACATACATACAACATACAACACGAATAAAGGAAAAAGTCCGAAAGTTGATAATTTGTAATTATATCACATAAAAAAAAATGTTCAAGTCTGTCAGTCTGTCAAGACCATTTTTGTCAAGGACGCGTAGCAATATCAAGTTTAAATTAATATTAAATACGTAAGTCTAATGTCCCATACAGTTCTAAAAAAATCAAGCGTCTAAGTCAACGCAATAAAAAAATACGGACATTTTGCGACATATTTTGATACTCGCAACTGTCGCAAGTAAATCAAAACCTATAGGGTACTTCCCGTTGACCTAGAATAATGAAATTTGGCCAGAAGCAAGGTCTCCCAGCACAAATAAAGGAAAAAGTCCGAAAATTGTGAATTTGTAATTTTTTGACATAAAAAAATTTTTTTTGGGATCCAATGTTACCTAAGTTTGTTTTTGTGATAAATTCTTTTCAACTACGGAAACCTTCATTGTGCGTCAAGTGTATTTTTTTTTTTCAATCGAGTTCACAGGCCTGCTTTGCACAAAGTAGCTTAATCTTATCTCAAAACGTAGCATGTCAAGTGTATTTTTGTTTTCAATCGAGTTCACAGGCCTGCTTTGCACAAAGTAGCTTAATCTTATCTCAAAACGTAGCATGTCAAGTGTATTTTTTTTTTCAATCGAGTTCACAGGCCTGCTTTGCACAAAGTAGCCTAATCTTATCTCAAAACGTAGCATGTCAAGTGTATTTTTTTTTCAATCGAGTTCACAGGCCTGCTTTGCACAACGTAGCTTAATCTTATCTCAAAACGTAGCATGTCAAGTGTATTTTTTTTTCAATCGAGTTCACAGGCCTGCTTTGCACAAACTAGCTTAATCTTATCTCAAAACGTAGCATGTCAAGTGTGTTTTTTTTTTTCAATCGAGTTCACAGGCCTGCTTTGCACAACGTAGCTTAATCTTATCTCAAAACGTAGCATGTCAAGTGTATTTTTTTTTTCAATCGAGTTCACAGGCCTGCTTTGCACAAAGTAGCTTAATCTTATCTCAAAACGTAGCATGTCAAGTGTATTTTTTTTTTCAATTGAGTTCACAGGCCTGCTTTGCACAACGTAGCTTAATCTTATCTCAAAACGTAGCATGTCAAGTGTATTTTTTTTTTTCAATCGAGTTCACAGGCCTGCTTTGCACAAAGTAGCTCAATCTTATCTCAAAACGTAGCATGTCAAGTGTTTTTTTTTTTTTTCAATCGAGTTCACAGGCCTGCTTTGCACAACGTAGCTTAATCTTATCTCAAAACGTAGCATGTCAAGTGTTTTTTTTTTTTCAATCGAGTTCACAGGCCTGCTTTGCACAAAGTAGCTTAATCTTATCTCAAAACGTAGCATGTCAAGTGTATTTTTTTTTTCAATCGAGTTCACAGGCCTGCTTTGCACAAAGTAGCTTAATCTTATCTCAAAACGTAGCATGTCAAGTGTATTTTTTTTTTCAATCGAGTTCACAGGCCTGCTTTGCACAAAGTAGCTTAATCTTATCTCAAAACGTAGCATGTCAAGTGTATTTTTTTTTTTCAATCGAGTTCACAGGCCTGCTTTGCACAAAGTAGCTTAATCTTATCTCAAAACGTAGCATGTCAAGTGTATTTTTTTTTTCAATCGAGTTCACAGGCCTGCTTTGCACAAAGTAGCTTAATCTTATCTCAAAACGTATCATGTTAAGTGTATTTTTTTTTTCAATCGAGTTCACAGGCCTGCTTTGCAGAAAGTAGCTTAATCTTATCTCAAAACGTAGCATGTCAAGTGTATTTTTTTTTTCAATCGAGTTCACAGGCCTGCTTTGCACAAAGTAGCTTAATCTTATCTCAAAACGTAGCATGTCAAGAGTATTTTTTTTTTTCAATCGAGTTCACAGGCCTGCTTTGCACAAAGTAGCTTAATCTTATCTCAAAACGTAGCATGTCAAGTGTATTTTTTTTTTCAATCGAGTTCACAGGCCTGCTTTGCACAAAGTAGCTTAATCTTATCTCAAAACGTAGCATGTCAAGTGTATTTTTTTTTTCATTCGAGTTCACAGGCCTGCTTTGTACAACGTAGCTTAATCTTATCTCAAAACGTAGCATGTCAAGTGTATTTTTTTTTTCAATCGAGTTCACAGGCCTGCTATGCACAAAGTAGCTTAATCTTATCTCTAAACGTAGCATGTCAAGTGTATTTTTTTTTTCAATCGAGTTCACAGGCCTGCTTTGCACAAAGTTGCTTAATCTTATCTCAAAACGTAGCATGTCAAGTGTATTTTTTTTTTTCAATCGAGTTCACAGGCCTGCTTTGCACAAAGTAGCTTAATCTTATCTCAAAACGTAGCATGTCAAGTTTATATTTTTTTTTCAATCGAGTTCACAGGCCTGCTTTGCACAAAGTAGCTTAATCTTATCTCAAAACGTAGCATGTCAAGTGTATTTTTTTTTTCAATCGAGTTCACAGGCCTGCTTTGCACAAAGTAGCTTAATCTTATCTCAAAACGTAGCATGTCAAGTGTATTTTTTTTTTCAATCGAGTTCACAGGCCTGCTTTGCACAACGTAGCTTAATCTTATCTCAAAACGTAGCATGTCAAGTGTATTTTTTTTTTCAATCGAGTTCACAGGCCTGCTTTGCACAAAGTAGCTTAATCTTATCTCAAAACGTAGCATGTCAAGTGTATTTTTTTTTTCAATCGAGTTCACAGGCCTGCTTTGCACAAAGTAGCTTAATCTTATCTCAAAACGTAGCATGTCAAGTGTATTTTTTTTTTCAATCGAGTTCACAGGCCTGCTTTGCACAAAGTAGCTTAATCTTATCTCAAAACGTAGCATGTCAAGTGTATTTTTTTTTTCAATCGAGTTCACAGGCCTGCTTTGCACAAAGTAGCTTAATCTTATCTCAAAACGTAGCATGTCAAGTGTTTTTTTTTTTTTCAATCGAGTTCACAGGCCTGCTTTGCACAACGTAGCTTAACCTTATCTCAAAACGTAGCATGTCAAGTGTATTTTTTTTTTTCAATCGAGTTCACAGGCCTGCTTTGCACAAAGTAGCTTAATCTTATCTCAAAACGTAGCATGTCAAGTGTATTTTTTTTTTCAATCGAGTTCACAGGCCTGCTTTGCACAACGTAGCTTAATCTTATCTCAAAACGTAGCATGTCAAGTGTATTTTTTTTTTCAATCGAGTTCACAGGCCTGCTTTGCACAACGTAGCTTAATCTTATCTCAAAACGTAGCATGTCAAGTGTATTTTTTTTTTCAATCGAGTTCACAGGCCTGCTTTGCACAACGTAGCTTAATCTTATCTCAAAACGTAGCATGTCAAGTGTATTTTTTTTTTCAATCGAGTTCACAGGCCTGCTTTGCACAACGTAGCTTAATCTTATCTCAAAACGTAGCATGTCAAGTGTATTTTTTTTTTCAATCGAGTTCACAGGCTTGCTTTGCACAAAGTAGCTTAATCTTATCTCAAAACGTAGCATGTCAAGTGTATTTTTTTTTTTCAATCGAGTTCACAGGCCTGCTTTGCACAAAGTAGCTTAATCTTATCTCAAAACGTAGCATGTCAAGTGTATTTTTTTTTTACAATCGAGTTCACAGGCCTGCTTTGCACAAAGTAGCTTAATCTTATCTCAAAACATAGCATGTCAAGTGTATTTTTTTTTTGCGTCGTATATACAGGGCTATTTTTAAATGACACCTGCATTAAAAATCTATGCAACCTATTTTTCTAGTAATTAATATGACTGGTTATAGTCCTTATTCTTATTTTTTGTTTGCAAGATCTAGGCGGAATGATTTCGCGGCAAAAAAAAGATGATTGATGGCGGAAAGATAATTTTCTTAAATTAGGACCGTGTCCAACCACGGGTCAACTTAGTGCCATCTTTAAAACATTATATTTCTTAGAGAGTTTGTATTTACGTGCGCGTATCTAAAAAGCGACTGCAATCGAATTTCGTTGGGTCGTTAAGCAATCTTTGACCAAAAGAAATTACCATTTACCATCAGATGCTTCTAAGTTTTTCTCGTGTTATCAAAACCAATAACATCATTTGTATTTTTTATATTAATTAAGTTTAAAATTTTAATTGTTTTCTCTTTTTATATTTTATATTTTCGGTATCTTTTTATATTTTATCAAATTATAAGTGTATGTGATGCAGTTTCTGTCTTTTTATTGCATAAAAAGATACTAAAGTAACGGGCAGTTGCTTTGGCACATGGAGTTCCAAAACCAGTTCGGCTTTGTACGGCATCCTCTCTGTCACTCATATCAATATGACAGCCAGTAGCAGAAACTACATGTGCCCATTGAATTTGCCTTATCAACGGCAAAGGCTGCGTACCAACAGTACGTTGCTGTTGTGTTAATAAGGCACATGGAGACTATCTCAAATTCAAGGTCCACACAGGTTGACTTTAGAATTAATAATATGATCTATTTTAGTGAACCTCGAGTAGATAACAGGAACAAGGACAAAGGTGAAGCTTCATGAAGCTTTGAATGAGAAGGTTAAGAAAAATGTGACGAGAATAGATAAAATACAGGGCTATTTTTAAATGACTAGCTAAATTTTCACAGGGTGTTCTACCCATGAATA
Organism: Cosmia trapezina; assembly: GCA_905163495.3. Classification (NCBI taxonomy): domain Eukaryota; kingdom Metazoa; phylum Arthropoda; class Insecta; order Lepidoptera; family Noctuidae; genus Cosmia; species Cosmia trapezina. The sequence continues at coordinate 3,438,733 of LR991034.1, read as the reverse complement.
TGAACAACTTTCACTAAGGGACCAACTTTGAAATCATGAAAAAAAAACCAGCGGTTTCCTACAAAAGTTCAATACCTACTCGATCAAAATGTATGAAACAGCTGATATTTTTTTTGCGATTTCAAAGTTGGTCCCATAGTGAAAGTTGTTCATATTCATGGGTAGAACACCCTGTGAAAATTTAGCTAGTCATTTAAAAATAGCCCTGTATATACTGATGTATTATACAGTCGCGAAGCCAAGGTTGTGGCATTCACTCCATGTAAAATACTGGTATTGGAGTGTGTCGCAAACTATGCTCCACCTCCTATCCTACCCTCTGTGCCTCAAAACATGCAGCCAAAGAGATCTCTGCGCTGCCACCCATGACGCTGTGGAACTGGCGAAGTTTTGGGCACACAGCATCTAAAATACCGTTGTGGACGACGCACGCCTCATTAACGGTATAGATAGATGTAGACCATAAATAGGTCAAACAGGGACCAAAGATTCACACTAGAATCTTTGGGTTCATTCGAGTAATCGAGTCTGGTTAAACCACGCTGGTATCAGTGCATTTCATTCATAGATTTAATTCATTCAAATTAAATATTAAGTTGAGAACTCTTACTGCCATTTTTCGGCAATGCGTGAAAAGTTATTCAAAAATAAATTACAATGTTGCAATGTGCGAGTGGTTCCGGCCTAAAGTATTTTATTCAAAAAAATCAAAATCATTTATTTGCATAAATAAATATGGTACAGGATGGTTGGTATAATGTACAAAAATGTTCTCTAATCAAAGGTAAATATTTATTAAAAATATAAATTAAAGGTAAATATTTTATTTCAATTAATTATTGATCATAATCATGCAGTCATTAAACAGATAATCCTATTAAAATTGTGCGAGTTGCTGCACTGCGCAACACACAAACACACAGTAGTTACACAGTGCGAGCTAGCGTGCGAGTCAGCCTACCGAGCGGCTACTACTGTAGGCTGACTCGCAAGCTAGCTGTCCTAGTATTATATTATCTGTGCAAGTTATGACGCAATCCAGAGCAGTGTAGCACTGCTCTGGATTGCGTCATAACTTGAAAAGGTATAACAGAACATAAACTTTTTATTGTAAAACATGAATCATTAAAATTTATAATATAAAATGGGATCACGATTTTTACGATATTTTCACATCAAAGTTGAGAGATTGGCGGGCTTATTTAACGAAAACTTGTTGTTGTTTTTCATCTGTTAAACTCATTCTTTACCTAAAATTATTACAACAATAAAATGATGTTATAACAAAAATACCTGAGTATAGTAGGTACAACAAATATACCTACTTCTTCGTCTGCTATTTTGTATTTCATTCACTTAACTCTCACTACCTCAAATGTTTTTGAGAGCTGTTCTCAAGGTTATGACCTCGAGGCCTTTTAGGTAGCTGTCTCACAGTGAGAACCTGACATTCGATGTCTTTATCCTTAGCACTATTCTGCGCAAACATCCCTCTGTGGTTTATGATACGAATGCTACCAAAAAGCGTAGACACTTCGAAGTATTGGTAGCGTAATTTTGGTACACTGTCAAACATTGATATAAAAAGTATATATAAGTCAATGCTGTCAAACCATTTATTTATTAAAATAAATAAACACTGCTCCATTGGTCCCCTTGTGCCTAAATTGTTGCAAAACCGAGGTCACAAAGTGACTCTTGACATTGAGTTATAAAAAGACTGAAGATTAAGGTACTACAGATACCTATTGATCGCTTAACCTAATGTAGTTAGTAAAGTAATATGTTTACAATTATATTTATACAGACTTACATATACACAATTTTTTACCATATTTATCTCTCCCTCACACACACATACACACACCCATACATAGGGTACCTACATAAATAGGCCACATCATAATTGCATTATCTAGGAAATATACTAGCTGCACCCCGCGGTTTCACCCCCGTAGATCGAGATACAAAGTAGCCTATGTGTTAATCCAGGCCATAAGCTATCTACATAACAAATTTCATCCAAATCAGTCCAGCCGTTTGAGCGTGAAGAAGTAACAAACACACACACACACTCACAAACTTTCGCCTCTATAATATTAGTGTAATAGTGTAATTATCATTCATCTATATCTATAAAAGGAAAGCTTTACTGACTGACTGACTGACTGATCTATCAACACACAGCTGAAACCACTGAACGGATTGGGCTGAAATTTGGAACACAGGTAGCTATTATAACCTAGGCATTCGCTAAGAAAGGGTTTTTGGAAATTCGACCTTTAAGGGGGTAAAAAGGGGGAATATTGTTTGTATGAAAAATCTTATTCCTTGAGTTAATAAACTTGAAACTTGGCACGAATATTTATCTAAATAAATTATGATTTTTGTGATTTTTTGTTTTTCTAAACTACCCCCTAAAGGGGAATTGGGGGCTCTCAAAGTTTGTATGGAAAAATTTTAACGCGCAATCCGATTAACTCAAAACTCAGTATTTATACTTAAAACCAAAAATAAAGAATAATGTGTGTCAGGGTTTTTCGAAAATCTACCTCTAACGGGGTGAAAAGGGGTAGTCAATTTCACAGTGGAGGATTTTACTGCGTGGCTTGATTAACTCGAAAATTGGTGTAAATAATCTTTGAGTCAAGCGATGGAAATATCTCAAACCATTTTTTTAAATTCCACCCCTGTGGGGGTGAAAACAGGGAATATAATTTACATGAAAAATGTTATTCATTTGGAATGTAAGTGTAAATGTTAAATGTTTTTCATTCATTTCATTTTTTTCAATTGACTTGAAACTTGGCACAAATATTTGCCTAAGTTTGTCATTATTAGTTTTTTAAAACTACCCCGGAGGGAGGGTTAGAGGGGGAGGGGCAAGGGAGGGGTGATGAGAAGTGTGAGGGGGAGGATGATGGACGCAGGGAGAAAGGGCAGGAATTGGTGAGGAGAGGAGGAAGACATGGTGAAGGCTGAGGGGTGGGGAGGGGTTGGTGAGCCGGAGGTGGAGAGAGGGAGAGGGAGGGGACGGGGTGGTGAGAGAGAGAGAGAGAGCGAAGGGGAAGTGGTGAAGGGGGTGTGAGAGTGAATGAGGAGGGGAGGGAGAGGTAGCGGAAGGGGATGTGGTGAAGGAGCGAGCTAAACTCTGGAACTGCCCTACCAGTCGGACTTTAAAAAATCTTTTTGCATTACTGATAGCCCAAATCTTATAGAAGGCATATTTAACATCACTCTAGGACCCTTAGGTGCCGAGCAAAAAGAAAAAAAGTCTGAAAGAACGCTAAGTGAAAACGAAGTAATAGCGCGGGTAGGCAATGCGTTGCGACGGGGTGGGTCGAGCAAAAAATAAATTTCACGCGGACGAAGTCGCGGGCAGAAGCTAGTATAATATATAAGTCAATGGTAATTATAATATACTGTGCTCGTCTTACAACTACTTACATGTTCAAATCATAAGCGAGGACGCTGGCACCCTAAACATAAAAAACCGGTCAAGAGCGAGTCGGACTCGCGCACCGAGGGTTCCGTTCCGATTTCTGAAAAAGTGTGCTATTTAGAGACATCGTTTTATTTTTCCTGTAATCTTTATATAAACTTCTATCACATAGAATAATTTCAGATTTTTCCCTTTGCAAACTTCGGAGATAAGGGGTTCGGAACGGTATTTTTTTTACATTTTTCATCAAAAATCGAAAACTATGCGGCCTAAAAAAAAATAAAAAAATGTTTAAGAATGTGCAAACAGCGTTCTTTCATATGATACCCCCACATGCCCTAGTAGCCCCACTTTTAATTTTGAAGACCCCCTTTCAGCACCTGTTACAAAAAAAATATAAATATTTTTATTTCTTTCTTATCTGCAAAATAGTTGGGTAAACGTCATATAAAACTATTCCAAATTTCAAGTTGATAGCATTAGTAGTTCTTGAGATATTCAGCTGTGACAGACAGACAGACAGACAGACAGACAGACAGACAGACTGAGTGAGACCATAAGGGTTCCTTTTTTACCATTTTGGTACGGAGCCCTAATTAAGTCATAAACTTTGGGTGCCAGAGTTCATCGAAAACACTATTTTTCCCTAGTTGTAACGCGGCATAGTGTTTACATGTTTCATGTTAATAAGTCGCACCCTTAGGCAAAACAAGGTTTTGAATTTTTGAATATAATAAGTAAAAACATCGGATTTCCTCCAATCTCACACGTTTTCCCAAAAGTTGATATTTTTGTATTAGGCCTTTACAATAAAGGTGTGAAATAGTAAAATCCTCAAAATAAGTACCTAAATTTTAATTCAAGTGTCCGTAGAGTTTCTTGCCCGTTCTTCTTCATAGGAACCTAAGTACTACTCTTTGTGCTCATTTACGGAGACGCGGGGCGTCGCGCGGCGCGTAGCGCGGGGTGGGCTGCGGGCCGTCAATTGTATGAAATCTTAAGGCGAAAGCGCCAGGCTAGCCCGCGAAATTCAAAATTTCTTACGTTTTTTGCAATTTGTAGGTCAGTGTGAGCTTGTCTGTTGATTGCAATATGATTCGCGGCCGTAGCTAATATGGCTTTACAGAATTATAATCATTAGAATCAGCAATACAACTTCATAAGTTAGCATTTACCTCAAACCTCATGATTTCATGAAATCGCTAGATTTGAGATAAATGCTAACTTATGGAGTTGTATTGCTGATTCTAATGATTATAATTCTGTAGGTAAAGCCATATTAGCTACGGCCGCGAATCATATTTTAATAAACATACAAGCTCACACGGACCTACAAATTGCAAAAAACCTAAGAAATTTTGAATTTCGCGGGCTAGCCTGGCGCATCAACCTTACACGCTTCTCCGTAAACGCTCTCATAGAACGCCCTATGTTTGAATTTAGTGCGGGCCGCCCCGCGCACCGCGCCGCACGACGCCCCGCGTCTCCGTAATGAGGCCTTTGGAATGGGCAACTAGCTTCATCTTTCAGACTAACCGACCCCCTTGACTATTCAAAAGTTCCTTTTGAAATAAATTCTTCAAGTTTGGACTTTGGCTTTGAGTCTTGTAAAAATTGACGATATACGAGGGGCGGCTGAAAAGTTTTGAGCCTAATGTATTAAAAATGCTGATATGTATAAAAAAAATATTTTTCAATATAATCTCTCTCTATTTCAATGCACTTCTTACATTTATTAAAAAGAGCTTTTAACCCTGTGAAAAAATATTCGCCGTTTTTGTCTTCAAAATGTTCGTTTACGGTTGTCTTCATTTCTTCAACACTGGAAAATCTTCTGGAGGTCTTTTTTCAAATTTGAAAAGAGGAAATATTCGCTAGGGGCCAGATATGGACTGTAAGGTGGGTGGTTGATTTCTTCAAATCCAGTCTCAGCGAGGGCACGCCTTGCAACTCGCGAAGTGTGGACGGGCGCATTGTCTTGCAAAAACAGAACTCCTTTTGCCAGTTTGCATCTCCTTTGCTCGACAATCACTTGACGCAGTTTGGTCAACCATGCGGCGTAATAATCTCCGTTCATTGTAGTATTTTTGGGAAGGTAGTCGATGAACAAAATTCCTTCACAATCCCAAAAAACAGTGGCATGAGCTTGGATGCTGATTTTTCCACTTTGAACTTCCGTGGAGGCTTTTCTCCTTTTCTATCCACTGCATTGACTCCGGATCGTACTGCCTAATCCATGTTTCATCAACAGTGACAAGACGAGAAAAAACATCGTCAGGATTATCGCCACAGATGTTCAAAAACTCCTGCGAAGTTGTGACTCGGCGCTGCTTGTCCAGTGGCGTGAGCATTTTCGGCACCCAACGCGCGCACACCTTTTTCATATGCAAATGAGTATGCAAAATGTCGCTGATTTGTTCCTTGCTAATGCCAATGGCTTCAGCTATCTGCCACAACTTGATTCGATGATCTTCTTGAACAAGTTTTTTCACTTTTTCAATATTTTCTTCGGTAACAGCGGTGTTTGGGCGTCCCGACTTGGGATCATCTGCGCACGACTCCCTGCCATGTTTGAACTCTCGGCTCCAACGTTTTATGGTCGCAAATGAAGACGCAGACTCCCCATAAACTGCTGACATTTCTTCAAAAATTTCCGTCGGCGTTTTGTTCTTCTTTGTAAGGACTTTTATGACAGCTCTATACTCCAATTTCGTACAAAGTGTGGATGACTCGGACATGGTGACGTTTATGGTTCAATTACTTAAAGCGTAATTAAGCTAATAACTTGAAACTTGACATTTATATTTCTCAGGATACCCGCAATTTGTGATATGCTGCGCGAGTCATTAGTGACACTTAAAGGTACTTAGGCTCAGAACTTTTCAGCCGCCCCTCGTAGTAATTATTATTTTTCGAAAGGTTGTTTCCGAACTTTACCTTATAAAAATCCCGCTAAAAAATAGAACCCCAGCAATATTTAACAGGCTCTTTCATGTTAAATTTTTATCGGCACGGTATTGTCATAAAATGTAAGTAATCCCTTTTTTCGCGATGAAACGAGAAAGGAAAGGAAAAGTATCGCTATTCCCGAGACATTGTTAGCGTGGGTTTCAGAATTTCCCATACCTTTACCGCTTTTTTTTTTGTTTTTTTTTATATGGGTATGGGAATTTCTGAAAACTTTTCAGCCCCTAAAGGTTTACTCCTCCTCCCCTCCTCCTCCTCCTCTCCTCTAAGGTGGTGCTTTTGGTGGGTTGAATAAAAAAATATTCCCGCATTTCGTAGGGTTTAAGCCAATGATATTAGATAAATAAAGAGGTACATATGGCACTAGCGCAGGCAAATTGTTGTTGTTGTTGTTATTGTTGATTCAGACAATTGTTGTAATTTGATTTAGTCGGCTATAGCAGCGAGCGAAACAAAGCGCGTCCGTGGCGTGCCAATATATCTAAAATGCCAAGCTATCTCTTTCTTGTATCATACGTTCCGTTCATAGATAATAATCTAACGCAGTCGTAGTTGAAAACTACTATACACCTACATTAAGTAAGTACATTTGTAATAACAACGCGTAGCGTATATTTCCTTTATTAATATCATTGGGTTTAAGCTACATTATTTATTATATCCATAACAAAGGAAATCAAAACCGGGTCAGCGGTTTAGCCGTGAAAAATAACAAACCACAATTCCTGTTGCGAATGGCTCATTGGTAAATGGCAAGAGCTACTATTGCGCATGATGTCCTGGGTTCGATTCCCCGTCGAGCAAAGTGTTATATGTATACAGTGTGAGTCTTCATAAAGTGCACAAACTTAAGAATGTGGTGCAGACCATCAAACTGAACAACTTTTTCTCGGGGACCAACATCGTAATCGTGAAAACAAAACAGTCGTCCCTTACTAAATTTCAATGCCTACTGGACCAAATGTATGGGACGACTGTTTTTTTTATACGATTAAGATGTTGGTCCCCGAGAAAAAGTTGTTCAGTTTGATGGTCTGCACCACATCTTTAAGTGTGTGCACTTTATGAAGACTCACACTGTATATGTTACAATCAAGTTATAATAATAGCACACTAGTGTATTGTCACAAATCAGATCCTAACCCCCAAACTAGGCCTGGACCTGTATTTGGGGGGTCAGCGTTCAGCCATGGGTTCTATTTCCAATCTAACAGCATTTAAGAAGAGTGTCAGTAGAAGTTAACAGCCAAGGTTATTGCCATTTGGTAGTAACACATATAGGTCAAAATAGCTTTCATTAGGTACAGAAGAAGGTAAAACACATAAAATATGTAGGGATTGAAATTACAAAAAGAAAGTAAAAATGCTAAAAATTATTTGTATTTGATTTCTGTGTGTGTAATTATGAGAGTTGATGAGTATATGTGTGTATGCGGTGGAAGTGTGTTGTGTGTGTGCAAGGGAGTGAGCACAGACTTATATTGGCTAGATTACGCAAGTCTCATCGTCTGAATAGAAACCAAGCGTGCCATTATTTTTCCACCTACTGTGACGTCACATGAGCGATTTAGTGATGGGAACTCCCCGTCCGCGAGTAAACGATTCAAAACGATTTAAAGGCCCCGCCGCGTTTCGCCTCGTCTTTGGAGCGAGATGTCGCGTGCGAGCATTCCGTCCGCTTGCATCTTATACCTACTTGTTTCACACTGCTTCCGGTTGTGCCTAGGTATCCCGAAAGGGAAGAGGGAGTGTTACGTAAAGATTATTTGAGTAAAAAATAATAATTTTATAATATCGATTTTGCAATCGATTATTCGAGTTCATCGACAGAGGAATGATAAATCTAAAATTATTTGTGTTTTTTTTACTGAAATGTTAGTCATTTTCGATTATGTCATTAAATAACTGGTTTTTATTGGTTGGTTGAACCTAATTAGTCTTATTATGTACTTTGTTGTAGGAAAGTTACAACGTTAATAAAAAACCCTAGAAGACATTTTATCTACAAAAAGAAAAGCCATTAGAAGTCGCTATGAAATAAAATCCGATCCAGAACTAAGTAAATAAATTAGTAAAAAATAAATTTAAAATATTTTTAATAATTCTCGAAAAAAAAGCAAATGTAAAATAAAATGTAAAGCTTGCGGCGGGTTCTATTCACTGGCACCATTCTTTAATCCTAAAATTCTAACAAAAAACCGGGAACAGATTCGATTAGATGAACACTTTTAAATCGGATCTCCCGCCTTAAACAATACGCATAAGAGTTCCGACATCGACAACATCTAAGTACCTACTGATTTCTATAAAACATAGAGAATTTTAGGTTTTAGAGAACGATGCCAGTGAATTAATAAATAAATAAATAAATATCCTTGGACATTTCACACAACGCCATCTAGTCCCAAGCTAAGCAACCTAATGCTTGTGTTATGGTAACGAGATGGCTGATAAACTACTTAAATATATAGGGTGACTGGTAATTAGTGACCGATACCTAAACATATGATTGTGCTCATGATAACAAACAACTTTTACTATGGGACCAAATCTGAAATCGTGAAAAAAAAATCTGCTGCTCCCTACATTTTGACGAATTATGCGAACATGAATGTATGGGGAATCTGATTTTTTTTCGCGATTTCAGGTTTGGCCCCATAGTAAAAGTTGTTTGTTAACATGAGCACAATCATGTGTTTAGGTATCGGTCACTAATTACCAGTCACCCTATATACATTTTTTTTTTTTTTTTGTAAATACATAGGTACATATTATAGATAGAAAAACACCCAGACTCGAAACAAATACTTGTAGGTCGTACAAATATTTGTTCCGTGCGGGAATCGAACCCGCGACATGCTGCGCAGCAGTCAATCGCTCAACCACTGCGCCAACCGTGTCGTCAATTCGAGCCTAAAGTCAATCCACTAACTCCAGCATTAGTTAACGCCTTCAATACATCAATTGTAGTCAGGCGTCGAAACTTTTTGTTTCCGTAAAGCTAGGTCATTAAAATGAACAGAGCAAATTCGATTATTTATGTTGGGAACCAATTTTCATGCCCCGTCGCTTCAATCCATATTTATTTAACTTTGGTATCACTTGGAAATCTGTAAACATAATTAATAATATTCTAAACAAAATCACTAAATTGGCACATTGGAGTAAAAAAAAATTACATGTCACAAAAAACCCAACGCAAACATTATCATTCCTCTGTTTCCAAAATCGATTAGAATCGAGATTGACTGTACAAACTGTGTGTACAACACTATTTGCTTTATTTGACAGAAAAATGAGAATAGCGACTGTACCACGAAGCTGAGCGACAAGTGACAATATCGATCATTTTAATTTTCATTGCGTGTTTTAACAGACAAGTTCTACATACTGCCTTGTAACTAAAAACGGCAATGTATCATGAATTATTTGATACACACTCAGTTACATAGTGTTCATTGTAAGAACACAATGAACACAAAATAATTGATTTTGCAATAAAAAACACATAATTTAATAACAATATGACTTATCGATGAAAGGAAACGTTTCCATTATCTCGTTCCACTTTTTTTGTGTAGTTTCTACAGCTCAATACCGCATAATTTGGCATTTTTTAGTTTTTGGTTGACGTCCGGCATCAAGAACGTTCGAGCGCGGACTGAATGGAAGCGGCGCTGAAGGAAGTCAATTTTACTCCCTTTTTACACGCGAAGTACATACACTTGCGTCGTCTAGCCAATATAAGTCTGTGGGAGTGAGTGAGTGTCTGGTTTGGTTCGCACCTTTGAATGTGTGTAAGGACGGGAACAAGTAAGAATGGATGACAGTGTGTATGGGTTTCAGATATACAACGTGTAACGTTCAATGCTCAAAACCTCTTAAGGGGTCATTGTACTCATCATTATGAACAACTTTTACTATGGGACCAAACCTGAAATCGCGAAAAAAAATCAGCTGTTCAGTACATTTATGTTCGCATAATTCGTCAAAATGTACTGAACAGCTGATTTTTTTTTTCGCGATTTTTTATTTGGTCCCATAGTTAAAGTTGTTCATAATGATGAGTACAATGACCCCCTAAGAGGTTTTGGTTGCGCATTTCACGTTTTATATACTTTATTGTACCTACACCACAAAAAAAACATATACACTACTTTACAATGGGCGGCCTTATCGCTTTCTGTTACCTGTTTCTGGTTATTGGGTTTTGCCCTTAGGGATTTCTCAATAACGTCCCTAAGTCTGGATTAGTGCCCGGTAGATGGCAATAGGCTCGCCCCCTATTACATGGGGCTATAACATAACTGACGAAAATTACAAATTAACAATGTTTGGACTTTTCCCTTTACTTGTAGTGTGAGACCAATGACGTATTATAGATAGACGCGTCATACACGAACATCAGTGCTTTCAAAAACAGCGTAAGCCATGATGTACCAACATACCAGTATATACTGGCCGCAAATAAAAGGAAAGACGCATGCCGATACCGAAGAAGAAAGAGATGAATATACTTATTTAATTACGTCACTAGCTGCTGCATGTTCACTGGCGCGCGTGCGTGACTGATATCACGCCGGGCAATTACCCTTCATTTAATTTGCCATTTTTGAGCCCGGGTAACGCATCTAAGGGTAATATGTATATCATTGTGTGAGACCTTGCTTCTTGCCAAATTTCATAATTCTAGGTTAACAGGAAGTACCCTGTAGGTTTTGATTTACTTGCGGTTATCAAAATACGTCGTATAAATGTCCGTATTTTTTTATTGCTTTTACTTAGAAGTTTGATTTTTTTAGAGCTTCAAGGGACTACAGACTTACGTATTTTATATTACTTTCAACTTGATACCTCCACGCGTTCCTGAGAAAAAGGGTCAGAGGACGGACAGACGGACAACGAAGTGATCCTATAAGGGTTCCGTTTTTTCCTTTTGAGGTACGTTTTAACTTCTTGTAGAGGATTTTCCCGTGGATGTAATCAAAGAGTTAAAGAACTTGTACACCAGATATATTTAAAATAAAATACTTTTAAAATACATATGAGCGCAGCCGTCAGGCGATCACATTGGCGAATACAAAAGTCGATCTCAATTCAAAACCTACGACAGTAGTATAGAATAGAGATCTATGTAACACAAAGGAGGTCAACATTCAACAGTACGGAACCCTAAAAACTGCTCAAACCTGTTCCTACCTCTGAACAGCATGACATAATTAGCTGCACGTCGATACAGCTCGTAACGAGCAGCTTACCTGCATCAAGCTTCAGCACTAACTCGTTTCTATGAAGAGACACTCGTTAATGACAGCAATTTGAACACCACTGCTTTTTTACATTACCTGTGATACTGTGATGTCAAAACTTTGGAAACACCTTGTGCCCGGTTTAAAACAGATTTTATCAACTCGCACTTCAAGTAACAAAAAAACCGGTCTAAAGCGAGTGATGATGGAACGGAACCCTCGGTGCGCGAGTCCAGCGCACCGAGGGTTCCGTACCATCATTTGTATGTAAGTTTTGTTGATGATTTCTGGAAAACTGTGCTATTTAGAGTTTTTGTCGTTTTATTTTTTCTGTAATCTGTATATAAACTTCTATCACATAGAGGGTGCTTCTTCGAGTAAGGCATTCTTTGGTGATTTTCGTGGCAATTTTCAAATTCAATGTTTTTTTTAAATTGATAGGTATCAGAATCTTAAAATATATGTAAAAGTAATATTTTTTATCAAAATGGAACCTCAGAGAACGATATACATATAGAGATAATCGAGGTTAAAAAAATGGAGGCCACGGTAATCACAAAAATGAAAATTTTTATTGTTACTTCTTAGTGAAAAGTAGTTATTTTATTCTAAGGTAAAAAAAGTAGGTGGGTTACTAAGGCAGAAAACGTTTTTTAGTAGAATCAGTCCATCATTATTTATTATTTGTTAAAGAAATTAAAAAAATATAACACTAATTTAAACATTTCAAAACTCATCAAATGTGACATTTTAAGTTTGATTTAAACGAATTTAAGTTTAAAAAAAAACTGAAAAGCTAAAAACAAGCCCATTTTAAATTAAATAAAAGTTGGAAGCAGCGGGACCCATTTGAGTTTGAAAATATAAAAATGGAATGGGTCCCGCCTGCTTCCAACTTTTATTTAATTTAAAATGGGCTTGTTTTTAGCTTTTCAGATTTTTTTCACTCTCACAGTAAATACGAATCTAACGACACCTCTCAAGCTAAAATCCATCGAGCCGTTCAGGCCGCAGAGCGTGCCAAACAATTATACATACATACATACTCTCGAAAACATAACCCTCCTTCTGGCGCAGTCGGGTAAATAAAACAGATATTTTTATTTCTTTCTTATTTGCAAAATATTTGGGCAAACGTCATTTAAAACTGTTCCAAATTTCAAGTTGATAGCAATTAGTAGTTCTTGAGATATCCAGCTGTGACAGACAGACAGACAGACACACTGAGTCACACCATAAGGGTCCCTTTTTACCATTTTGGTACGGAACCCTAAAAATCATCAAATTTGTTTTATTTTGTCGTGTTTAGATATCGATATCCACCACGTCCGCGTAGTTTCACTAGCTATTTGACCCTATATAGTGCACAAGACTGTGCTCAAACCATAGAAATATAAAAAAACAGGAGAAGTGGCAAGCGGGCGAATCTGTGTCCACGCGACATGCTCAGTATGAGCCGTTCATAGTACAAATTCCATCTCCGCGAACTAGTGCGCGTTCGACTGTGACTGTGACTATTTATAAGAATGCCGTGTTGTTCAGTGGTTTCTTGTAAAAACCGAAGCCATGTAAATCATGGAATCACTTTGTAAGTACAAGTTTAGTATTTTACCGTATTTGTCTTAAAAATCATGAAAGTGACAAAGGGACAAAGTGTATGTAAACACAGGGTTCCGATACAATTTAACATACTGGGCACATCTCCTTCTTTCTTATTCTATGGCTCAAACAGGTACTCTCTCTGTTCCTGTACTCTCATATTCCGATGGGACGGCAATCTGACACGACCGTGGAGAGATCAGACGCTGGACAAACGGCTTTACGTGCTCTCAGAGGCACCACCAACTTCCAAACATCGGTCTGCTACTGAGAAATTTGTAATGGAAAAACCTAATAACTCTTTGTCCGACCCAGGAACCGAACTCAAGGCCCCCGGGGTTGCGGGTTGTTGCCGCCGGGGTCGCGGGTTGTTGCCACCGGGGTCGCGGGTTGTTGCCGCTGGGGTCGCGGGTTGTTGCCACCGGGGTCGCGGGTTGTTGCCGCCGGGGTCGCGGGTTGTTCGAAAGAGATACCGTGTGGTCTTGGCACAGGCAACTGAAGGAACACGAGTGGGTTTTAGTCAGTAAAAGTCTGACAGGCCCTCCTGCTCCGCCCAGAGTGGGCGAAGTTATTTGATGGTATCCCATCCTGCACAAAAAAAAGGGCTTTCCCACCTTCAGCAGTCGCGTTTGCAACCAAGAGACCAACGAAGCAATTCGGGGCTAATCTAATAAGCATAACGAGAATACCAACACAGCTAAGAGCTCAGGTGTCGTTCGTACAATAAGATTACGGCGAGAACAAGGGGTTAAAACTACGACACTGGATTAGAGATAATAGGTACGGCGGAATGGAAGATGCACTAGTTTTGAAACGAATCCCGCTTGGTGCATTGGTGCTAAGCTTAGGGTTAATATGAATAATGACCGGTATTAGGACAACGGTTTTAGTTTTGACTAGCTGTGCCCCACGACTTCGTTTACGTGGAAGTCGTAAGATACACAATATAACAGCCACATTTTAATAAAACGCACTATCTGTTCAAAATTTCATGGTTTTTATTTTTTTTGCGCGGAACATTAATTCTTTTTCTGAAATAAAATGAGCCTAAGTTACTCCTTATAACAACAGCTATCTGTCCGTGAAAGTCCCGTCAAAATCGGTCCAGCCGTTTCGGAAATTAAATTGTGTCTTTTTTATAAGTATACGTGTATACCTTTCATATGCATTATTTTGATATAACAAACAGACAGTCCCATTTTATTTATTTGTATAGAGTATAGATGACGATGATGATGAAGCAGGGCTCGTCCGGGGATATACGTATATTTTCCTTTTCGGTTTGAATATTACTAAAATTTCAGATTTTTCCACGAAAGCAGTGGTGGCACAGGTTATGGCCGGGCCCTACTTAGTAGTGGTAGATCTGAGGAGCCAATTCCCGTATTTTTCACATCGTTCGCAATCTCATCTCAGTCTCAATCTGTCAAAAATTGTATAGAGTTTACGTACATTTTTGACATTTGATTGTCGCTGGCATGAGATTGCGACTTCAATTTGAAAGTTTTTAAACCCCGGTAGTTTGTCAACATTCAAAAATCTAAGAAGATCTTACATAAGTAAGGAATAGGTAAAAGCAGTACAGCACTATTAGATAAAAGCAGTAGTTGCGAAAAAGCTAATTTCATAACGAATAAATTAAAGACAAGCAATTTTAGACAAACAATGAAAACACAAAACAATTAGAAAATACGACCATTTATTAACGTTAATATAATTAGAAGCTCCGTAAAATGGCTAATCCCAGATTAAGAATTAAACTTTAGAGGCTTGCTTAGGTACATTTTCTGTTTTGTATTTGAAAGTTTAAACCCGTACAGAAAGTTTTATAATAATAATAATAATAACCCCACCGCCGTATCTCTACGTTGACGTCGTGGTGGGGCTTGCGCGCTCCGAACTCTGGGTCTATGCCGGTAGAGTTCACTTTGCCGAAACAGGTCTAGGGTGAGGAGCCAGACCAAGAGGGATACAGAAACCCGCAGGGCAGCATGTGGCGAGCTGTTGGGCAGTAGCGACCCCACGGACCCTATCTCCCGGGAGTAGTCATGTTCCTCATCTCTGGCTTGCCTTTATTGGCCGGCTGGAGTGAACACTGACGGGAACAGAGCTCCCACCTCATTCTTGCCTTTATTGGCTGGCTTGAGTGGAGATTCGCAAGAGCAAACGTGCTCGGAGGAAGGAAGTATTCCAGTAAGTGTTTGTAGGGATCTTGACCATCTTCCGGGCTCTGGGATTGTTCTGAGAACCGTGGGATACCTCTCCACTCCTCACAAGCACCTCAGGACATGTTGCCCCCTTGGCGCTACGACACTTTGTGCTAGCGACCGTTTTCGGGGGCCCATTATTGAGTGTGCAAGTCACCCCCTGCCATTTTATCTGTGTATTGTATACAAAACATTAGTGAGGCAGGGGCCATAGCGTTTCATAGTTCTAGGTAACCAGTCCACAGCCACCCAAACCCATAGTCTTATATACTTTGTTTCCATGTTCTGCATTAGTCCTGCACCAACCGGGGGTTGTCCTTGGGTGCAATTGCATAGTGCATACAGGGATAATCGTCGGCTGGTGCCTTCTCTTCATTTAAAATTGTCTAAGGGGCCTCTGCAAGTTGGCTTCGGCTCCTCGTACGCCTTCCAAAGGACCGAGACCCCAGGGTCCCGAGATATGACAAAAATAAAAAAAAAAAAAATAATAACCCCACCGCAGTATCTCTACGTTGACGTCGTGGTGGGGCTTGCGCGCTCCGATCTCTGGGCCTGTGCTAGTAGAGTTCACTTTGCCGAAACAGGTCTAGGGTGAGGAGCCAGACCAAGAGAGATACAGAAACCCGCAGGGCAGCATGTGGCGAGCTGTTGGGCAGTAGCGACCCCACGGACCCTATCTCCCGGGAGTAGTCTTGTTCCTCATCTCTGGCTTGCCTTTATTGGCCGGCTGGAGTGAACAATGACGGGAACAGAGCTCCCACCTCATTCTTGCCTTTATTGGCTGGCTTGAGTGGAGATTCGTAAGAGCAAACGTGCTCGGAGGAAGGAAGTATTCCAGTAAGTGTTTGTAGGGATCTTGACCATCTTCCGGGCTCTGGGATTGTTCTGAGAACCGTGGGATACCTCTCCACTCCTCATAAGCACCTCAGGACATGTTGCCCCCTTGCCGCTACGACACTATGTGCTAGCGACCGTTTTCGGGGGCCCATTATTGAGTGTGCAAGTCACCCCCTGCCATTTTATCTATTGTATACAAAACATTAGTCAGGCAGGGGCCATAGTGTTTCTATAGTTCTAGGTAACCAGTCCACAACCACCCAAAGCCATAGCCCAATATGTTTTGTTTCCATGTTCTGCAATAGTCCTGCACCAACCGGGGGTTGTCCTTGGGTGCACTTGCATACTGCATACAGGGATAATCGTCGGCTAGTGCCTCATCATAATTTAAAATTGTCTAAGGGTCCTCTGCGAGTTGGCTTCGGCCCCTCGTATGCCTTCCAAAGGTCCGGGATCCCAGGGTCCCGAGATATGTAAACATATAGAAATAATAATAATATCCTCGGACATTTCACACAACGCCATCTAGTCCCAAGCTAAGCAACCTAATGCTTGTGTTATGGTAACGAGAAAGAAGAAGAAGTTATAAGTTAAGTTAGTTAGTTGGTAGGAGAAGTTATAAATGATGATTGGTTTATGCGGTTTGAAGAAATGAATAAGTTTCAGATACTGCAATACTTATGGTAATTATTTTCGTCATAACAAAACACATCATTAATTCAGAATACAATTTCAGAATACAAGTTCCATTTTCCGTCGCTATACAACGTGTGGTTTTGCATCTTCGTCAAATTTAAGAGTGTGGTATTATAGCCCTTCAAACCGAACAACTTTTTCCATGGCACCAACATCGTAATCGCGAAAAAAACATCAGCCGTCCCACACATTTGCGTCGAGTAGGTATTGAAGTTTTCTATGGGACAGTTGAAAATTTTTTCGTGATTACGATGGAGAAAGATGTTCGGTTTGATGTTCTGTATTTTCCTCCACAACATGTTATGGCATAATGGTTGGGACAACCTGTCAGATTTTAACTATGATACACATTTAGGTATGTAAACTTTAGACATTTATGGAGGCATGAGGAACAGGGTGTAAAGTTCACTCATCCTCCATAGAAAAGGGAGGATCCTCCGACCAGACGGGTGTTGTGTCTGGTGAGCTACTGCCCGACGGTTGATGTCGGGACGTTGTATATATGCTAATCGCGTGGTAAACTCTAATTGCGCGATGCAGGTTTGCGTGACGTCATGTCATTGATGCGTAGTTCATATGTGGCGATGTAGATGCCGCCACACATTCGACATTCATTAATGAACGGTTTCTAAGGTTTTTAAACGGAGTTTATCCATTGGATTATTATTGGAGTGTTGAACACTAATTTAGCTTAAAAACTGTCTTTACAAAAAAAAAAACAACCGACTTTGCAGTCAAAGTGAAAATTAACTTTAATTTCGGAAGTCGGTGTCTTTGGTTTCGTATTTTAATTTTTTGCCACCGCCGACTTTCGAAATTAATCATTTTTCACTTTGTAGTGTTTTTTTTTTTTGGTTTTAATTTATCACTTTTTAGTTGTGGTACCACCCCACACAATTTCGAATACCACTACCTGGAAAAGAATAAGAATAAGAATTAAGAATAAGAATCTTTCAAACCGGACAATTCTGTAAAAAGTTACGCGTGGTCATACATAAAAATACTTATAAAACAATATCGAGAACGGGTCTTGTCGCGATATTCCTTTTTTACGAGGTAAACAGGTACGCACGGCTACAGATCAAGCTATACATTTCCAGTATAAGCTGATCTCGCATGATATAGGATTTCCTTACAATGAGAGGTCAGTGTATACTGGAACGGTATAGCTTGATTTGTAGCCGTGTGTACCTACTTTAAAAATACTTGTTGACTTCAGAACCTCCTCCTTTTTTTTCGTCGGTTAAAAAGTGGAGTGAATTACTATCTACGGTTTTATCCGAGGACCTCAAAAACCTAGCATAAGGAATTCATTTAAGAAAATTTTGTCGAATCAATAGCTAAAATCTATTGAGATTTTAAACTACGTTTAAGAATTCTTTAGGAACCGGACATTAGCAACAACAATTTGTAATATTTTAGATATCTATTATTCACACATGAATTTGACTCATTTGAATTAAGAGTATGATCCAATGAGGTCATCCACATAAAGGCTCTTACAGACAGAGGCGATATCG